>JAGSMX010000029.1:10000000-10644364 GCA_029286785.1 Meandrusa payeni | reverse complement strand
TCCCTCCCTCCGCGAGCGACGAATCAGGGTGCGCAGGGGACGTTGACTCTGCCCAGCACACCTTGGAGGTGTGCCCGAGATGGAGCAGCACAGCGTCACGATCTGGCATCCGCCATCGATGAAGTGACCTGTCGTTCAGGCCTCACTGCGATGGTACGGAGTGACAGGTCTTGATCAGCAGTCGCCTCCTTCTGCGAGACAGTCATGTCTCAGAAGGAGGAAGCTGACGAAGCAGGTCAGGGAGGAGTCGTGGGGCTCCCTCCCTCCGCGAGCGACGAATCAGGGTGCGCAGGGGACGTTTCAAACGTCTCCACCCACATGTTAGGGAAGATTGAGAACTGGCGTTTAGCAGAAGATCTGACAACCTCGGACCACAAGGCAATTTGTTCGATTAAACTGGGTAGATCCCACAGCACAAGAATCATCTCCTCTACCCGGAAGTACACTGTTTTGAGAGCGAACTGGAGCGAGTTTCGTAAGAGGCCTACCGCTAGAAAAGAAAGAATTAACACCAGAAAGAATAGAAAACATAACATCTAAAGATAGATTGGAGGAAGAGGTAGAAAGGTATGTGGAAACCGTGGTAGAGGTGTGCGAAAGGAACTACCCAAGGTAGGTGCAAGAAGGCGGGCAGAATTGCCTTGGTGGAACGAGGAACCGTCTAATCTCAAAAAAGACTTTGTCAGAAAAAGAGAAGAATATCATACGCAGCGCCAGTTCGAAGAGAGTGGGTCGTACAGCAGTACATCGACGCAAAAGAACTGTACAAGAAAGAAATGAAGAAGGCCTGCACCCAGAGTTGGAAACAATTCTGTACGCCAAAACGCGAGACAATGTGGGATGGGATTTATAGGGTAATACGCTGTTCAGCCGTGAGGAAAGAGGACACCCCCTCATGAAGGATGGAAAGGTATTGAGGGGGTGGAATCGGCCAGGTGCCTTGCAGAAACATTCTTCCCGAAGACTCTGTCGAGAAAGACGACGCAGATCATTCAGCAATAAGGAGCATAGCCAACGAAGTGAATGAGGGGAAGACGAAGAATCATCTGACCCCCCTTTTACAATCGAAGAGCTCAAATGGTCTGCGTCCAGCTTCCACCCGAAAAAGGCACCTGGTCCCGATGGACTCACGGCTGACATTTGTTCCGCGGCAATTACCCTGAATCCCTCCCTATTCCTAGCCATTGCAAACAAATGCCTGGCTTCATGTTTTCCCAGAAGGTGGAAAGAAGCAGCAATTGTAGTCCTACCCAAACCCGGCAAGGACGACTACACGCAGCCCAAGTCTTATAGGCCAATAGGCTTGCTCCAGTATTCGGCAAGATACTGGAGAAGATGGCCATAAGGCGGATAAGGTGGCACACTGCACTGCATCAGCGGGCGCTAATATACTATGCCGCAAAGGGCAGTTATCGAGGACTCTATGACATGATGCAGCACATTAGAGTGAAGCTCAAAGAGAAGAAGCTTATCGTGCTTGTATCATTGACATAGAGGGAGCCTTCGACAATGCGTGGTGGCCCGCAATCCGGTGCAGGTTGGCTGAATCCGCTGCCCCGTGAACCTGAGGCGCCTGGTCGATAGCCACCTTTAGCGAAAGATCAGTGCGCGTCAGGTATGCGGGCGCGGAATTCTCCAAATGTGCCACCAAGGGCTGCGTGCAGGGTTCCGTCGGGGCCGACTTTGAACTTGCTGAATCCCCTTCTGGGGAAATAGATATGATGGCATTCACTGCCAGGCATTTGCCGATGATGTGGTGATGGTGTTCTCCGGAGATAGATCCCAGGACATACAGAATAGAGCCAATGCGGCTCTCGCACATGTTCAGCAGTGGGGAGTACGAAACAAGTTAAACTTCGCGCCTGCGAAAACAAAGGCGATGATAATAACTAATAGGTTAAAGTACAACTCCCCACGGCTGGACATGGGTGGGAGACCCATTGAGTCTACGTAAACCAAATCAAGATCTTGGGCTTGACAGTTGACGATAAACTCTCGTTTAAGGCGCACATAGCTAATACTTGCAGCAAAGCGCAAGGCATTTATCGTCAACTGTCAAGAACAGCAAAGTCTCATGGGGTCTTAATCCGGAGATCATCAGAACCATTTACCTGGCGGTGATAGAGCCCATCATACTCTACGCGGCCAGCGTGTGGGCACCGGCAGTGCAACGAAAGGGCACCAAGAAGCTTCTAGACCGGGTGCAGCGGGTTTCGCTCAGAAAATCGTCAGAGCGTACAGGACTGTGTCGTTAAATTCAGCTCACACTCGCCGGGCTGCTTCCCCTGACCTTAGGGTCCAAGAAGCGGCCCTCCTGTACGAGATTAAGACAGGTCACTCCCAGCAAGTGCTGGGAGACCTCGAGTTAGAGAGACCGGTCCTGTACACTGAGACGATACACCCCGCTCACTTGGAAGGGCTGCAGTTCGACTGCCTGGCGGACGGTGACGAAGTGACGCAGCGAGCTGCCGCCGATGTAAATATTTACACGGATGGCAGCAAAATTGGGATTTAAGGTTGGCGCGGCGCTATCCGTATGGCATGGCGCCGCGGAAATATCTTGCCGGAAATTAAAACTGGGTCACTTCTGCACCGTATACCAGGCGGAACTGTATGCCCTATATGAGGCTTCAAAGGTGCCCTTGAAGAATCCGGCTCAACGGTTTAGATTCATTCCGATTCCAGGTCCGCCCTCGAAACTGTCACAACATCGATTCTCCATCCCTCGCGATGAAAATCAGAGCAAATTTAAAAGAAGGAAAGAAAAGTGGAAAAAGAAATTAAACTTTACTGGATAAAGGCACACGCGGGATGGAAGGGAACGAGATATGGACAATCTTGCAAAGCAAGCTGCAATCGGAATGAAGACCAAACCCACTATGAAGAGTGTCCTGTTTCATATGTCAAGCGACAAATCCGATTGGACTCGCTTGACATATGGAACAGGCGCTACAAAGACGGGGGTACTGCGGGCACAACGAAGGTGTTTTTCCCCGACGTTGTGTCCGCATACCCTGTCATAAGGAAAATTGATTTGGATCCGGTCACTGTACAGATCCTGACAGGGCACGGAGGGTTCTCCGAATATCTTAATAAGTTTCGATGTAAGGAGAGCCCTTCGTGCATCTGTGATCCAGATGTGCACGAATCGGTGCTACACGTACTGACAGAATGCCCGGAGTTTAATGCAAGAAGATTTGAGTGTGAAAGCGAGATGAATGAAAGGATAAATGTAGATAATATTAGAAATTTAATTAGTAATAAAAATAAGGTAGATATATTTTTAAAATTCTGTAAATATGTAGTAAATAAGGTAATTAATAGGAATAAAACATAATGTAAATAGATATTAAAATTAGATAATAAGTCAGAATTATATAATATAGAAATAAGTTTAGAAATATTAGAAATAAATATAAGAAATTTGTGTATTAGAAATAAGGAAATTGTAATTAGAAATAAGAAACTTAGAAAATAGTATTGTATTGTATAATAATATAAAGTAGATAAATTAGCTAGTAGGAAATTAATGTAAAGATAAGAAAACCCCCAGCCAAACATGCTGGGGAACAAAACTTAGAAATAAATCACTTATAATAAAAAAAAAAAACCTAACCTAACCTAACCTAACCTGTCTAGCGGCCATCAACTCGAACCCTGATCTCTACTTGGCTCTCGCAAATCGCTGCCTTGAGCTCTCCTGCTTCCCTCGAACTTGGAAGGAGGCTGCAGTGGTAGTTCTAAGGAAGCCGGATAAGCCGGATTACACACAGCCCAAAGCATACAGGCCGATTGGGCTTTTGCCTGTGATGGGAAAATTCTGGAGAAGATGGTGATGAAGAGAATTGATGGTACACTGCACCGACCATCAGCCGCCACCAATACGGCTTTATGCCGCATCGCAGCGCCGAAGACTCCTCTATGATATGATCCAACACATAAAGACAGAAATAAATAATAAGAAAATAGTCTTGGTCATATCCTTGGACATAGAGGGGCCTTCGACAATGCGTGGTGGCCGGCAATAAGGTGCAGATTAGCGGAGACTGCCGCCCCAAACCTAAGACGCCTGATCGATAGTTATTTTAGCAATCGATCAGTGCGTGTCGGTTATGCGGGGGCAGAGTACAGGAAAAATACCAACAAGGGCTGTGTGCAGGGATCCATCGGTGGACCGGCTTTCTGGAATCTGCTGTTAAATCCTCTCCTGGTGGAACTGGAAGGTCGAGGCAATTATTGCCAAGCATTCGCTGACGATGTGGTCCTGATCTTTTCCGGGGAAAAGGCGAAGAACATAGAAGAAAAGGCAAATGGGGCTCTCGAACATGTTCAGAAGTGGGGAAAGAAGAATAAATTAAAATTTGCACCTCAAAAAACAAAGGCAATGCTTGTCACAAAAAAGTTAAAGTACGATTACCCACTTCTGAGCATGGGAGGGGACCCCATAAACTATGAAAAGGAAATAAAGATACTAGGATTGACAGTTGACGACGGGCTCACGTTCAACACGCACGTGAAGAACGTGAGTCGGAAGGTGCAAAATCTGTATCGTCAACTGTCAACAGCAGCGAAAGTGACGTGGGGCCTAAACCCGGAAATTATCAGGACCATTTATACAGCAGTAATAGAACCAATAGTTCTATATGCAGCTAGTTCGTGGGCGCCAGCAGCAAAGAAGAAAAGTGTAATAAAACATCTAAAACACTCCAGAGAGGCTTTGCGCAAAAATCATTAAGGCATACAGAACCGTATCCCATAACTCAGCACTAACGATAGCAGGATTCTGCCTCTGGATCTCAGGGTACAGGAGGCAGCCCTACTGTATGAAGCAAAGAGAAGTGGCTCTGCAGAGTGGGTACTCGGTGACAGAGAAATAGAAGACCGCGTAGATTTCTTGACCAAACCACACCCAGTAGATCTAGTGAGGCTAGAATTTGAAAGTCTGGGGACCGTGCAGAGGTCGACCAACAAAACCCAACCAGCTGAAAATCTTTACAGATGGTAGCAAGATCGAAGGAAAGTTGAGCGGCTCTCTCCATTTGGAGAGAGTCCGCAGAAATTAAGACCATAAAACTCAAGTTGGGAGACTTCTGCACGGTCTACCAGGCCGAACTCTTGGCCATACTAGAAGCCACCAAAATTGCACTCAATGACAAAACGCACAGAGCTGCAGTATACTTAGTGATTCCTGCCCGCTCTCGAGGCCATCACCAGAGGAGACTCTGCATCCTCTAGCGATGGGCGCTATCCTAAACATATTGAGAGGAAGAAAGATAGGCAAAGACATCAAATTGTTCTGGATCAAAGCCCACGCCGGAGTGACGGGCAATGAGAGAGCGGACGGGCTCGCTAAAGAAGCAGCTCTGAAAATAAAGACCAGACCCAAATATGAGAAGTGTCCTGTTTCATTCATCAAGAGGCAAATCCGTTTGAGGTCTCTTGATGAATGGAACAGGCGCTACAAAGAAGAGACGACGGCATCAACAACGAAAGCCTTCCTGCCAGACGCAATACAGGCATATTCAATCATAAGGAAAATAGATATTGATCCATTGACTGTATTACTGATAGGGCACGGGGGATTCTCTGATTACTTGTACAAATTCAAGAAAAAAGAGAGTCCCGCGTGCCCATGTGATGACAGTACCAATGAGACAATTATACATTTGATTACGGAGTGCCCGATATATGGAAAAGCAAGAAATGAGTGTGAAATAGAAATTAATTGTAAGATAAACCTAGATAATATAAGCACAATTATAATAGATAAAAAGATTAGAAATAAGTTCATTGATTTCTGTAAATATGTGGCGAATGGAGCGATTAATAACAATAAAACTAATTAAGATAAACATAATTATAAGATGATTAAAACTATATACATATACATATACATATATATCTCTATAGATTATATACATATAAATTATCTACTTATATCGTTTAGATTTATTATTTTGATTTAGAAAAATAAGTGCAAATTAATTAATAAAGAAAGAGAAAAATAAAGAAAACAAAGAAAAAGATAAACTATTATACACTTAAATATATATATACTATTTATATTTATACATATATATAAATATATACTTAGAATCTAGAAACTATCACTAAGAAAATCAATTAAGATAAGAAAAATAGATACCTACTAGTTGTACAAACTCTGACCCCACCAAGTCAGAGAAACAATAGAATCTTCCGAAAAGGGCAAAATGTCCTTTCCCGGGAAACACTTAAAAAAAAAAAAAAAAAAACCTAACCTAACCTAACCTAACCTAACCTAACCTAACCTAACCTAACCTTAACCTAACCTAACCTAACCTAACCTAACCTAACCTAACCTAACCTAACCTTAACCTAACCTAACCTAATCCCAACTCTAACCTAACCTAACCTAACCTAACCTAACCTAACCTAACCCAACCTAACCCAACCTAACCTAACCTTTTTTATTAGCCTGTGGGGAACGTACTCTGCCAAGTGTAAACCCCCTCGGGAGGGACGAATTATGTCGGGCCCTCACCGACTAAACCCCACAGGGTGTTCCTCCACGGTCGCGTATGGTGGCAGGGCCACGGGAACAGAGAGACATCCGCGGCCCCGCCTGCGACTTGACGCCTTGCGGCGTCTCCTCCACTAACCTTCAGGCAAGGCGCACCCGAACACCTAAGGTGCGCCTTCCTCCGTAGGCCTTCCGCAAGCGGGTGACAAACCCCCGAGTCGGTCACCTGGAGGCCATGGGGCCGGGAGTGCGAGTTTGACCTCGTCCACCCAGCCCCCAGCGACGGTCAAGATGTTTGGCCCCGCCGCTAGCCACACTGCCGCAGCAGGAGGGTCACCCTCCCGCCGCAGCCCCTTCACGCCGCATTAGCGGTGCGGTACCGCTGAGTCGCGGGGATAGGAGAGTGGCAACGACACACCAACACTCCTCTCCCCGCGACTCGTACAATGGCCGCAATGGACAGGCTCCTGAGCCTGGAGCCCGCCTTGCAGCCCCTCCATGCCAGCCCTTTACACGGGCCGGCGGGTGGGTTCCTCTTAGCTTCACCGTGGGAGGCGGACCACGGCTACTGAGCCCCCCCGGCACGACAAGCCGAGAACCCTTCGGGGGGGAACCTAACCTAACCTAACCTAACCTAACCTAACCTAACCTAACCTAACCTAACCTAACCTAACCTAACCTAACACTAACCTAACCTAACCTAACCTAACCTAACCTAACCCAAAATTGACGGCAAGGTTGGCGCGGCGCTATCCATATGGCATGGCGCTGCGGAAACATCTTGCCGGAAATTGAAACTGGGTCACTTCTGCACCGTATACCAGGCGGAACTGTATGCCCTGTATGAGGCTTCAAAAGTTCCCTTGAAAAACCCGGCTCAGCGGTTTGGGATTCATTCCGATTCCAGGTCCGCCCTCGAAACAGTCATCAACATCGACTCCCTCCATCCCCTCGCGATGAAAATTAGAGAAAACCTCCAAGAAGGAAAAAGAAAAGGTAAAGAAATCCAACTCTATTGGATAAAGGCTCACGCGGGGATGGAAGGGAACGAGAGGGCGGACAATCTTGCAAAGCAAGCTGCAATCGGAATGAAGACCAAACCCAATTATGAAGAGTGTCCTGTTTCATATGTCAAGCGACAAATCCGATTGGACTCGCTTGACATATGGAACAGGCGCTACAAAGACGGGGGCACTGCGGGCACAACGAAGGTGTTTTTCCCCGACGTTGTGTCCGCATACCCCGTCTTAAGGAAATGGATCTGATCCTGTCACTGTGCAGATCCTGACAGGGCACGGAGGGTTCTCCGAATATCTTAATAAGTTTCGATGCAAGGAGAGCCCTTCGTGCATCTGCGATCCAGAAGTGCACGAGTCGGTGATACATGTGTTGACAGAATGTCCGGAATTTAATGCAAGAAGATTTGAGTGTGAAAGCGAGATGAATGAAAGGATAACTGTAGAAAATATTAGAAATGTAATTAGCAATAAAAATAAGATAGACATATTCTTAAGATTCTGTAAATACGTAGTAAATAAAGTAATTAATAGAAATAAAACATAGATATAAGATTAGATAATAAGCAGAATTGTAATAGAAATAAGTTTAGAAATAAGTTTAGGAATATTGAAATAGAAATAAGAAATTTGTAGATTTTTTAGAAATAATAGATATAAGGAAATTGTAATAGAGATAGGAAATCCAGAAATAATTTTGTATAAAGTAGACAAATAAGTTTGTAGTAAATTAATGTTTAGATAAAACCCCAGCCAAACATGCTGGGGAACAAATATTAGTAATAATCACCTTTAAAAAAAAAAAAAAAAAAAACCTAACCTAACCTAACCTAACCTAACCTTAACCTAACCTAACCTAACCTAACCTAACCTTAACCTAACCTAACCTAACCTAACCTCCCCGGCGTAGGGATGTGACGACCCCACCGCCCGCAGGAGCGAAGACTCTTTCTCTCTGAGGAGGAGTCTTGGCTTCAGTGCAATCAGTCAACGGCGTCGGGAAGTGACGACCTCATCGCCCGTTGGAGTAGGAGACTGTATAGTCTTCTCTTCAGTGCAATCAGTCGAGTCGTGCGGCGAGTCCGCCCCTAGGGTGGCTGTTGGCTTAGGCCACGTCGGGCGCACCCGTAGCCCGCTCATAGCACTCCCCGAGCGGAGCGGGGACTTCGGTCACTGAGACCGAAGTCAAGAGGAAGACAACCTCTCAAATTACCCCAATCCCAAGGTACGACGTGCCGAGGGGATGAATGGCCAAGGGGATTGGTCATTAGCGTCCAAAGCTGTGGATCAGCAATCTATAAGCACCATGATGAACAGTTTTAAAGACATAAGTCCCCAGGTGGGTCCCAGCCATATGGCTGGGGAATCCCACACGGTGCCCAGCACCGTCTGCCCTTCGTACTCTGGGGTGGGCAAAACTGTTGTAGGAGTTGACACCGGTGCATCGACGGCGAGCGACGCGGGAGGAAGAAAGCAGCGTCCCCAGATGGACGCTGCTAAAGTAGCTGTAGAAGAGCCGCGACCCAAGACGGGCGCAGGCAATGGGTCGAAGACCCTACACGGATTAGACAGGCTCGCGCCACGCGCGCCCACGCCAGCCGCGCTTCCAGAAGCGCGAGTGGTGCTGGAGCGCCTGAGCGTCGAGAAAAGAAGCGGGGGCGATGTCACCATGACCCCCGCTGCTTCAAACAGTGACAGAGAGGCTGCATCAGACTGCAGCCTCGATATCACTGAGGAGGTGGCGTGCGGCTCCCGCTTCTGGCAGGACCGCAAGCGCCGCCTCAGTGATGATGGAGTGACCGCTTCCTCGGAGGACGAGGATAAGCGGAAACGTCGTGGGCGCCCGCCTACGACTGGCCAATACGTGGGCTACGGCAAAGCCAAAGCCGCGTTGGAGGCCGAGAGGCGCAAGGAGTGGAAACTCCGCGCTGAAGAAGAGTTGGTTGCGTTGGCAGCGAAGTACCGTCGGGCGAGGGAGAGGAGACTCTCCAAATTGCCGGCGCTGGAGCCAGGTAGGGCTCCGGACGCAGAGACGGCTGCAACGCTGCAACATCAGGTGGTAGATGACGTTGCGCTGATCACGGTGATCGCCAACAAATCTAATAACCTGAAGTCTGACCTGGCACGGGACTTGAAGGCGGCTGCAGCCTCCGTAAAGGCGGCTGTTGCGGCAATCGGGGCTCGTACCGAGTCGGACGAAACGCGCCTACTCGCAGCAGAGAACGCCCGTCTGCGCGCAGAGGTGGCTGATTTCCGTAAGGAATTGGCCAGCCTCAGGGCGCAATTCGACGAGAGGGAGCGGCGGGAACGTCCCGCGCCCTCTCACGTGGACGTCGGAGAGAAATCCCCTGAAGAGGGGACGACTCGCTCGGCGAAGAGGAAGCGGTCCACCGGCACCGTTCTCCCCGAATCGGCCTCAGTGCCGATCGAGGAGATATGTCGGACAGTGATGCTGCAGGTGGGGACCATGGTCTCGGCCCGCTTGGCATCGCTGGAGGATCGCCTCCTACCCGAGAAAAGGATACGGCCGCCGTTGGGTGCAGCTGCGCGTCTGGAGGCACCAGCCGCCAAGAACGCAGCGCCCAAAGCGGCCAAGGTAGTTGTTGCCAACCCTGCCCCCAAACCCCCTAAGGGTAAGGGGAAAGGGAAAGGCAAAAAGAGCAGGCCGGCGGAAGAAGTTCCGCCGAAGAAGGCTTTCAAGCCCGCGCCCGCGCCACCTCCACTGGAGGAGGCGTGGAACGTAGTGGCGAGAAAGCCAAAGAAGACGACTGCTGCTGCCTAAACCGCAGCAGCAAGCGCCGAGACGGCAGAACGGGGGAGGCAAGAGCCAGAAGCCGCAAAAGCCGCGTGCCCCACGGGCCGCGGCCGTAGTGGTGACTCTGGAGCCTGAGGCATCGACGAAGGGCGTCACGTACGCCCAAGTCATCGCCCAGGCGAAGGAGAGGGTGAACCTTGCCGAACTCGGGATAGCCGGGCTTCGGTTCAGGACGGCGGCGACTGGTGCGCGCATCTTAGAGGTGCCCGGCATCAACAACGGCGAGAGGGCCGATAACCTCGCAAGGAGACTCCGGGAGTCTCTGGGCGAGGGGATCGTGCGCATCGCCAGGCCGGTCAGGTGCGTCGAGTTGAGGGTCTCAGGACTCGATGACTCGGTGACGAGCGCAGACGTCGTAGCAGCGGTGGCGCGGGTGGGGGGTTGTTCGGCCGACCAGATTCGGTCGAGCGTCGTCAAACTCGCCGCCTCCGGTCTCGGATGGTGTTTCTGCACTGTCCCGTAGAAGCTGCGAAAAAAAGTGGTGAACGGAGGCAGACTCCTGGTAGGCTGGGTGTTCACTAAGTCACACTTTTAGAGAGGAAGCCGAAGCTTTGTTTCCGGTGCCACGAGAAGGCACGTGGTAGCAAAGTGCACGTCCGGAAGGGACCGCAGTGGTGAGTGCTACCGCTGCGGAATGATCGGCCACAAGGCGGCCACTTGTATCGCTGCCGCACTGCAACACTTGCAGTGCGGCCGGAAAACGGCCGATCATAGATGT
This sequence comes from Meandrusa payeni, assembly GCA_029286785.1. Classification (NCBI taxonomy): domain Eukaryota; kingdom Metazoa; phylum Arthropoda; class Insecta; order Lepidoptera; family Papilionidae; genus Meandrusa; species Meandrusa payeni. Next base: position 10,633,313 of record JAGSMX010000029.1, on the reverse strand, counting down.
GGCGGTGTAAAGTGCGGGAAGGGGCGAGTCGTCAAGGCGACACCGTCCACTTCCGGCACGGCCACTAAGAATGCGAAGGTAGGCGGAAAGCGCAACGGAAAGGCCCGAGAGCCTCCGAAGCGGAAGCGCCGGGCACGAGTGCAAGCTCAGTGCCTGAGGAGAATAAAATGTCTGTCGAATAACGATGGACATCAAGTTTCTCCAGGTGAACATCAACCACTGCGCCAGAGCTCAGGACCTTCTGTACCAGAGCATGGCGGAGCGGTCGATCAACGTTGTAGTGGTCAGCGAGCCGTACTACGTTCCCTCCTGGGATAACTGGGCGGGGACCTAGACGCGACGGTGGCCATAGGCACTGTGATTCGAACGGCTCTCCCAACTTAGAGCTGGTAGAACGCGGTCGGGGTTACGTTGCAGGAGGGTAGCGGATATGCTGGTGGTGGAGCATACTTCGCCGAACCGCAGCTTAGCTGAATTCGAGCGGCTGCTCGACAGAGTAGGTGCACTCATTGGTCGCAACGGGTCGGCACGTATTCTCTTCGCCGGGGACCCCAATGCCAAGTCTGAGGCGTGGGGTGCCTGGTGACGAGCGCGCGCGGTGCCGCACTCGAGGAGTTTGCGATCGGTGCCGGGTTAGTCGTGCTCAATCGGGGGTCGACGAACACGTGCGTGCGGAAACAGGGCGGTTCCATAGTGGACGTAACGTTCGCAGGAGACGCCCTGGCCCGCCGTATCGGGGATTGGGAGGTGCTCGAGGGCGTGGAGACACTGTCGGATCATTTGTACATCCGATTCAGTGTCTCCGCGGTCTCGGGTACGCCGACCGATCCTAGTCGACCCTTGATCGGGGACGGCACTCGTTGGGCGTTGAAGCGTCTGGATCGTGACCTCCCTTGAGGAGGCGGCATTGATCGAGGCGTGGGTACGCGAAGGAGGGAAAGGGCAACGGGCCCTTCGTTAGGGGAAGCAGATGACGTCGAAGGGGAAGCGGAGAGACTCGTGGAAGCCATGTCGCACGTGTGTGACGTGAGCATGCCGCGGGTGCGCCCCTTCCTCCGAGACGTGCTGTGCACTGGTGGACAGCGGATCTGGGACGGCTTCGCAGCGCTTGCGTGGCGAGCCGACGTAGGTAATTACAGGTGTCGACGCCGACGAAGGCGCGACCCGGCCGAGGAGGAGCGGCTCTATGCGGAACATAGGGCCAACGTGATGGAATTGGTGAAAGCGATCTCTGAAGCGAAGAAGGCTTCGGAGGTAGAGATGTTAGAGTCCTTGAGGCTGACCCGTACGGGAAACCGTACAAGAGGGTGCGGCAAAAGCTGCGCCCTTGGCGGCCTCCACTGACTCGCACTCTGCCGCCGGAACTTCGATCGGACGATTCGCACACTATTTCCATCAGTGGCGAATGTGTCCCGTGGGGGCCGTAGAATCCTCCTGACCGGATGACGCACCGGAAGTTAGCGAAGGGGAACTGTCAGCGGCCATAAAAGGATGCGTGTCAAAGACACCGCTCCTGGGCCCGACGGTATACCCGGTCGCGCCTGGGCCTTAGGCTCGGGTCCGTTGAGCCATGGACACGGTCGCTGTTCACGGCGTGTCTGAAGCGGGCCGGTTTCCACGTATTTGGAAAACGGGGAAGCTGGTGCTGCTAAAGAAGGGTGGGAAAGCGGACGATACACCGTCTTCGTATCGGCCCGTCGTGCTGTTGGACGAGGTGAGCAAGCTCTTCGAGCGCGTTATTGCAGCTCGCCTCATTCGACACATGGAGGAGACTGGACCGGATCTGAGCGACCATCAGTTCGGATTCCGCCGAGGCAAGTCGACCGTAGATGCGATCGCAAGGGTCAGGTGCCTCGCGGAAGACGCGGTGTCTCGCGGTGAGGTGGTGTTGGCGGTGTCTCTCGACATCGCCAATGCGTTCAACACCTTACCGTGGGGAACCATCACCGCGGCTCTGGTCGAGTTCGGGATACCGACGTACCTGAGACGGACGATCGGGGAGTATCTCTCGGACCGATTCGTTAGGTACCCGACGCGAGACGAGTGGTGTCGGCACGGAGTGTCGTGCGGCGTTCCGCAGGGTTCGGTCCTGGGCCGCTCCTGTGGAACATCGGTTACGACTCGGTGCTACGCGGAGCCAACCTCAGGAGTCGACGTGACTTGTTACGCCGACGACACCCTGGTGACGGCTCGCGGACGCACCTTTAGGAGGCGCGCGTATTGGCGACTGCGGGAGTAGCCCAAGTCGTCGAACGCATTAGGCGATTGGGACTGGAGGTGGCGCTGAGCAAGTGTGAGGCATTGTGCTTCCACGACGCTCGAACGCCCCTCCGCCTGGTGCGGAGTTGATAGTCGGTGGACTTCCATCGCCGTCGGTACTTCTGAAGTACTTGGGACTCGTCCTCGACGGCAGATGGAAGTTCGACGAGCACTTTCGGCAATTGGGCCCGAAGCTCATTCGAGCCGCCGGGTCCTTGAGCCGACTTCTTCCGAACCTAGGAGGGCCTAGCGTCCGATGTCGGCGACTGTACACCGGGGTGGTGCGGTCGATGGCGTTGTACGGGGCACCCATATGGGCTGCAGACCTGTCAGCCCGTGGCCTGACATTGCTGCGATCACCGCAGCGTGTCATGGCCATACGGGTGATACGCGGTTACCGCACCGTCTCGAGGCGGCGTGCGTCCCAGCCGGACGCCGCCGTGGAACTCGAGGCCGAGTCGTTATGCGTCTACTGGCGGCGGAAGCGCGTCCTTAAACGGGCGAGCATCCGTCTCCAGAAGACGAGAGGAGGTGGCGCCGCGAGGCGCGAGGTGACGTGCTTCGGCGCTGGGAGCAGCGGTTCTAAACCCGTTGCACGGTCGCCTAACGGTGGAAGCCGTCCGTCCGGTGTTGGCGGACTGGCTCAAAAGGGATTGCGGAGTCCTCGTTCCGCCTGGTGCAGATACTCACGGGGCACGGCTGCTTCGGGAGCTATCTGTACTTGCGTAGTAGCAGCGGTAGGACGGACGAGGCGTGCGATGAATGTGGCCACACTGTGGACACGTCGTCACACACCTTGGCCGATTGCCCGCGCTGGGGGGAGGATAGGGCCGCGCTCGTAGCGGCAATAGGAGTGACCTCTCACTGCCGGCTGTGGTTCGTTCCATGGTCGGTAGCGAGGCGTCATGGGATGCGGTAGACCGATTCTGCGACTCTATTATGTCGCAGAAACGGGATACCGAACGTCTAAGGGAGCGGGTGCCTAGGAGGCAAGACGCGGTCGAAGTGCATAGAAGGCCCATCGCCAACAGGCGGGGCCGAGCACAAGACCGCCGAATGCCTCCTTAGGCCGGGGAACCTGGCGTCGCGACCGACATGGGCCGTTGGTCCGGCGCCCCCCTCGGAGAGGGTTCCCTAATAGGAATCGGCGGCGCGTTTGTATTCGACGCGCCGCAGTGTAGTAATTGGCTAAGGGGTGCTTCACCCTCCTAGGTAGGGCCCGGAGTACGGGCGCGGCCGGGGTTGCGGAAGAACTGTGGATGTTATCCTGCGACCCCACATACATGGTCGTATGGGGAATACCGTGTGAAGATTTTAGTCGGTTGGAGCCCGACACTACCGCCGTCGCCGGCCCTTATGGCTTCGGGGTGTGCACCTGCATTTTGTTACACACGTAAATAAAAAAAAAAAAACCTAACCTAACCTCGGCGTCGGGAAGTGACGACCTCATCGCCCGTTGGAGTAGGAGACTGTATAGTCTTCAGTGCAATCAGTCGAGTCGTGCGGCGAGTCCGCCCCTAGGGTGGCTGTTGGCTTAGGCCACGTCGGGCGCACCCGTAGCCCGCTCATAGCACTCCCCGAGCGGAGCGGGGACTTCGGTCACTGAGACCGAAGTCAAGAGGAAGACAACCTCTCAAATTACCCCAATCCCAAGGTACGACGTGCCGAGGGGATGAATGGCCAAGGGGATTGGTCATTAGCGTCCAAAGCTGTGGATCAGCAAACTAAAGCACCCATGATGAACAGTTCAAAAGACTTAAGTCCCCAGGTGGGTCCCAGCCATATGGCTGGGGAATCCCACACGGTGCCTAGCACCGTCTGCCCTCCGTACTCTGGGGTGGGCAAAACTGTTATCGGAGTTGACACCGGTGCATCGACGGCGAGCGACGTGAAAGTAGTAAAGCAGCGTCCCCAGATGGACGCTGCTAAAGCAGCAGCAGAAGAGCCGCGACCCAAGACGGGCGCAGGCAATGGGTCGAAGACCCAACAAGGATTGGACAGGCTCGCGCCACGCGCGCCCACGCCAGCCGCGCTCCCAGAAGCGCGAGTGGTGCTGGAGCGCCTGAGCGTTGAGCAAAGAAGCGGGGGCGATGTCATCATGACCCCCGCTGCTCACAACAATAGTGACAAGGAGGCTGCATCAGACTGCAGCCTCGACATCACTGAGGAGGTGGTATGCGGCTCCCGCTTCTGGCAGGACCGCAAGCGCCGCCTTAGTGATGATGGAGTGACCGCTTCCTCGGAGGACGAGGATAAGCGAAAACGTCGTGGGCGCCCGCCTACGACTGGCCAATACGTGGGCTACGGCAAAGCCAAAGCCGCGTTGGAGGCCGAGAGGCGCAAGGAGTGGAAACTCCGCGCTGAAGAAGAGTTGGTTGCGTTGGCAGCGAAGTACCGTCGGGCGAGGGAGAGGAGACTCTCCAAATTGCCGGCGCTGGAGCCAGGTAGGGCCTGACGCAGAGACGGCTGCAACGCTGCAACATCAGGTGGTAGATGACGTTGCGCTGATCACGGTGATCGCCAACAAGTCTAGCAACCTGAAGTCTGACCTGGCACGGGACCTGAAGGCGGCTGCAGCCTCCGTAAAGGCGGCTGTTGCGGCAATCGGGGCTCGTACTGAGTCGGACGAGACGCGCCTTCTCGCAGCGGAGAACGCCCGTCTGCGCGCAGAGGTGGCCGATTTCCGTAAGGAATTGGCCAGCCTCAGGGCGCAATTCGACGAGAGGGAGCGGCGGGAACGTCCCGCGCCCTCTCATGTGGACGTCGGAGAGGAATCCCCTCAAGAGGGGACGACTCGCTCGGCGAAGAGGAAGCGGTCCACCGGCACCGTTCGCCCCGAATCGGCCTCAGTGCCGATCGAGGAGATATGCCGGACAGTGATGCTGCAGGTGGGGACCATGGTCTCGGCCCGCTTGGCATCGCTGGAGGATCGCCTCCTACCGGAAAAAAGAATACGGCCGCCGTTGGGTGCAGCTGCGCGACTGGAGGCTCCAGCCGCCAAGAACGCAGCGCCCAAAGCGGCCAAGGTAGTTGCCAACCCTGCCCCCAAACCCCCTAAGGGTAAGGGGAAAGGAAAGGCAAAAGAGCAGGCCGGCGGAAGAAGTTCCGCCGAAGAAGGCTTTCAAGCCCGCGCCCGCGCCACCTCCACTGGAGGAGGCGTGGAACGTAGTGGCGAGAAAGCCAAAGAAGGCGACGAAGCTGCTGCCTAAACCGCAGCAGCAAATACCGAAACGGCAGAACGGGGGAGGCAAGAGCCCGAAGCCGCAAAAGCCGCGTGCCCCACGGGCCGCGGCCGTAGTGGTGACTCTGGAGCCTGAGGCATCGACGAAGGGCGTCACGTACGCCCAAGTCATCGCCCAGGCGAAGGAGAGGGTGAACCTTGCCGAACTCGGGATAGCCGGGCTTCGGTTCAGGACGGCGGCGACTGGTGCGCGCATCTTAGAGGTGCCCGGCATAAACAACGGCGAGAGGGCCGATAACCTCGCAAGGAGACTCCGGGAGTCTCTGGGCGAGGGGATCGTGCGCATCGCCAGGCCGGTCAGGTGCGTCGAGTTGAGGGTCTCAGGACTCGACGACTCGGTGACGAGCGCAGACGTGGTAGCAGCGGTGGCGCGGGTGGGGGGTTGTTCGGCCGATCAGATTCGGTCGAGCGTCGTCAAACTCGCCGCCTCCGGTCTCGGGATGGTGTTTCTGCACTGTCCCGTAGAAGCTGCGAAGAAAGTGGTGAACGGAGGCAGACTCCTGGTAGGCTGGGTGTCTGCTCAAGTCACACTTTTAGAGAGGAAGCCGAAGCTTTGTTTCCGGTGCCACGAGAAGGCACGTGGTAGCAAAGTGCACGTCCGGAAGGGACCGCAGTGGTGAGTGCTACCGCTGCGGAATGATCGGCCACAAGGCGGCCACTTGTACCGCTGCCGCACTGCAACACTTGCAGTGCGGCCGGAAAACGGCCGATCATAGATGTGGCGGTGTAAAGTGCGGGAAGGGCGAGTCGTCAAGGCGACACCGTCCACTTCCGGCACGGCCACCAAGAATGCGAAGGTAGGCGGCAAGCGCAACGGGAAAGGCCCGAGAGCCTCCGAAGCGGTAGCGCCGGGCACGAGTGCAAGCTCAGTGCCTGAGGAGAATAAAATGTCCGTCGAATAACGATGGACATCAAGTTTCTCCAGGTGAACATCAACCACTGCGCCAGAGCTCAGGACCTTCTGTACCAGAGCATGGCGGAGCGGTCGATCAACGTTGTAGTGGTCAGCGAGCCGTACTACGTTCCCTCCTGGGATAACTGGGCGGGGGACCTAGACGCGACGGTGGCCATAGGCACTGTGACCTCGAACGGCTCTCCCAACTTAGAGTTGGTAGAACGCGGTCGGGGTTACGTTGCAGGGAGGGTAGCGGATATGCTGGTGGTGGGAGCATACTTCTCGCCGAACCGCAGCTTAGCCGAATTCGAGCGGCTGCTCGACAGAGTAGGTGCACTCATTGGTCGCAACGGGTCGGCACGTATTCTCTTCGCCGGGGACCTCAATGCCAAGTCTGAGGCGTGGGGGTGCCCGGGGACGAGCGCGCGCGGTGCCGCACTCGAGGAGTTTGCGATCGGTGCCGGGTTAGTCGTGCTCAATCGGGGGTCGACGAACACGTGCGTGCGGAAACAGGGCGGTTCCATAGTGGACGTAACGTTCGCAGGAGACGCCCTGGCCCGCCGCATCAGGGATTGGGAGGTGCTCGAGAGCGTGGAGACACTGTCGGATCATTTGGTACATCCGATCTGGTATTCCGTATTCGGGTACGCCGACCGATCCTAGTCGACCCTTGATCGGGGACGGCCCTCGTTGGGCGTTGAAGCGTCTGGATCGTGACCTCCTTGAGGAGGCGGCATTGATCGAGGCGTGGGTACGCGAAGGGAGGGAAAGGGCAACGGGCCCTTCGTTAGGGGAAGCAGATGACGTCGAAGGGGAAGCGGAGAGACTCGCGGAAGCCATGTCGCACGTGTGACGTGAGCATGCCGCGGGTGCGCCCCTTCCTCCGAGACGTGCTGTGCACTGGTGGACAGCGGATCTGGGACGGCTTCGCAGCGCTTGCGTGGCGAGCCGACGTAGGTACCACAGGTGTCGACGCCGACGAAGGCGCGACCCGGCCGAGGAGGAGCGGCTCTATGCGGAACATAGGGCCAACGTGATGGAACTGGTGAAAGCGATCTCTGAAGCGAAGAAGGCTTCGAGGTAGAGATGTTAGAGTCCTTGAGGCTGACCCGTACGGGAAACCGTACAAGAGGGTGCGGCAAAGCTGCGCCCTTGGCGGCCTCCACTGACTCGCACTCTGCCGCCGGAACTTCGATCGGACGATTCGCACACTATTTCCATCAGTGGCGAATGTGTCCCGTGGGGCCGTAGAATCCTCCCGACCGGATGACGCACCGGAAGTTAGCGAAGGGGAACTGTCAGCGGCCATAAAAGGATGCGTGTCAAAGACACCGCTCCTGGGCCCGACGGTATACCCGGTCGCGCCTGGGCCTTAGGCTCGGGTCCGTTGGAGCCATGGACACGGTCGCTGTTCACGGCGTGTCTGAAGCGGGGCCGGTTTCCACGTATTTGGAAAACGGGGAAGCTGGTGCTGCTAAAGAAGGGTGGGAAAGCGGACGATACACCGTCTTCGTATCGGCCCGTCGTGCTGTTGGACGAGGTGAGCAAGCTCTTCGAGCGCGTTATTGCAGCTCGCCTCATTCGACACATGGAGGAGACTGGACCGGATCTGAGCGACCATCAGTTCGGATTCCGCCGAGGCAAGTCGACCGTAGATGCGATCGCAAGGGTCAGGGGCCTCGCGGAAGACGCGGTGTCTCGCGGTGAGGTGGTGTTGGCGGTGTCTCTCGACATCGCCAATGCGTTCAACACCTTACCGTGGGGAACCATCACCGCGGCTCTGGTCGAGTTCGGGATACCGACGTACCTGAGACGGACGATCGGGGAGTATCTCTCGGACCGATTCGTTAGGTACCCGACGCGAGACGAGTGGTGTCGGCACGGAGTGTCGTGCGGCGTTCCGCAGGGTTCGGTCCTTGGGCCGCTCCTGTGGAACATCGGTTACGACTCGGTGCTACGCGGAGCCAACCTCAGGGAGTCGACGTGACTTGTTACGCCGACGACACCCTGGTGACGGCTCGCGGACGCACCTTTAGGAGGCGCGCGTATTGGCGACTGCGGAGTAGCCCAAGTCGTCGAACGCATTAGGCGATTGGGACTGGAGGTGGCGCTGAGCAAGTGTGAGGCATTGTGCTTCCACGACGCTCGAACGCCCCTCCGCCTGGTGCGGAGTTGATAGTCGGTGGGACTTCCATCGCCGTCGGTACTTCTCTGAAGTACTTGGGACTCGTCCTCGACGGCAGATGGAAGTTCGACGAGCACTTTCGGCAATTGGGCCCGAAGCTCATTCGAGCCGCTGGTCCTTGAGCCGACTTCTTCCGAACCTAGGAGGGCCTAGCGTCCGATGTCGGCGACTGTACACCGGGGTGGTGCGGTCGATGGCGTTGTACGGGGCACCCATATGGGCTGCAGACCTGTCAGCCCGTGGCCTGACATTGCTGCGATCACCGCAGCGTGTCATGGCCATACGGGTGATACGCGGTTACCGCACCGTCTCCTTCGAGGCGGCGTGTGTCCTAGCTGGGACGCCGCCGTGGGAACTCGAGGCCGAGTCGCTTGCGCGCGTCTACTGGCAGCGGAAGCGCGTCCTTAAACGGGGCGAGCATCCGTCTCCAGAAGACGAGAGGAGGTGGCGCCGCGAGGCGCGAGGTGACGTGCTTCGGCGCTGGGAGCAACGGCTCCTAAACCCGTTGCACGGTCGTCTCACGGTGGAAGCCGTCCGACCGGTGTTGGCGGACTGGCTCAACAGGGATTGCGGAGTCCTCAAGTTCCGCCTGGTGCAGATACTCACGGGGCACGGCTGCTTCGGGAGCTATCTGTACTTGCGTAGTAGTAGCGGTAGGACGGACGAGGCGTGCGATGAATGTGGCCACACTGTGGACACGTCGTCACACACCTTGGCCGATTGCCCGCGCTGGGGGGAGGATAGGGCCGCGCTCGTAGCGGCAATAGGGAGTGACCTCTCACTGCCGGCTGTGGTTCGTTCCATGGTCGGTAGCGAGGCGTCATGGGATGCGGTAGACCGATTCTGCGACTCTATTATGTCGCAGAAACGGGATACCGAACGTCTAAGGGAGCGGGTGCCTAGGAGGCAAGACGCGGTCGAAGTGCATAGAAGGCCCATCGCCAACAGGCGGGGCCGAGCACAAGACCGCCGAATGCCTCCTTAGGCCGGGGAACCTGGCGTCGCGACCGACATGGGCCGTTGGTCCGGCGCCCCCCTCGGAGAGGGTTCCCACAGGGAACGATGGCGGCGCGTTTGTATTCGACGCGCCGCAGTGTAGTAATTGGCTAAGGGGGGGGTGCTTCTCACCCCTCCTAGGTAGGGCCCGGAGTACGGGCGCGGCCGGGGGTTGCGGAAGAACTGTGGGATGTTATCCCGTGACCCCACATACATGGTCGTATGGGGAATACCGTGTGAAGATTTTTAGTCGGTTGGAGCCCGACACTACCGCCGTCGCCGGCCCTTATGGCTTCGGGGTGTGCACCTGCATTTTGTTACACACGTAAATAAAAAAAAAAAAAACCTAACCTAACCTAAGCATGCCGCGGGTGCGCCCCTTCCTCCGAGACGTGCTGTGCACTGGTGGACAGCGGATCTGGGACGGCTTCGCAGCGCTTGCGTGGCGAGCCGACGTAGGTACCACAGGTGTCGACGCCGACGAAGGCGCGACCCGGCCGAGGAGGAGCGGCTCTATGCGGAACATAGGGCCAACGTGATGGAATTGGTGAAAGCGATCTCTGAAGCGAAGAAGGCTTCGGAGGTAGAGATGTTAGAGTCCTTGGAGGCTGACCCGTACGGAAACCGTACAAGAGGGTGCGGCAAAAGCTGCGCCCTTGGCGGCCTCCACTGACTCGCACTCTGCCGCCGGAACTTCTCGATCGGACGATTCGCACACTATTTCCATCAGTGGCGAATGTGTCCCGTGGGGCCGTAGAATCCTCCCGACCGGATGACGCACCGGAAGTTAGCGAAGGGGAACTGTCAGCGGCCATAAAAGGATGCGTGTCAAAGACACCGCTCCTGGGCCCGACGGCATACCCGGTCGCGCCTGGGCCTTAGGCCTGGGTCCGTTGGAGCCATGGACACGGTCGCTGTTCACGGCGTGTCTGAAGCGGGGCCGGTTTCCACGTATTTGGAAGACGGGGAAGCTGGTGCTGCTAAAGAAGGGTGGAAAGCGGACGATACACCGTCTTCGTATCGGCCCGTCGTGCTGTTGGACGAGGTGAGCAAGCTCTTCGAGCGCGTTATTGCAGCTCGCCTCATTCGACACATGGAGGAGACTGGACCGGATATGAGCGACCATCAGTTCGGATTCCGCCGAGGCAAGTCGACCGTAGATGCGATCGCAAGGGTCAGGTGCCTCGCGGAAGACGCGGTGTCTCGCGGTGAGGTGGTGTTGGCGGTGTCTCTCGACATCGCCAATGCGTTCAACACCTTACCGTGGGGAACCATCACCGCGGCTCTGGTCGAGTTCGGGATACCGACGTACCTGAGACGGACGATCGGGGAGTATCTCTCGGACCGATTCGTTAGGTACCCGACGCGAGACGAGTGGTGTCGGCACGGAGTGTCGTGCGGCGTTCCGCAGGGTTCGGTCCTTGGGCCGCTCCTGTGGAACATCGGTTACGACTCGGTGCTACGCGGAGCCAACCTCAGGGGAGTCGACGTGACTTGTTACGCCGACGACACCCTGGTGACGGCTCGCGGACGCACCTTTAGGAGGCGCGCGTATTGGCGACTGCGGGAGTAGCCCAAGTCGTCGAACGCATTAGGCGATTGGGACTGGAGGTGGCGCTGAGCAAGTGTGAGGCATTGTGCTTCCACGACGCTCGGAACGCCCTCCGCCTGGTGCGGAGTTGATAGTCGGTGGGACTTCCATCGCCGTCGGTACTTCGAAGTACTTGGGACTCGTCCTCGACGGCAGATGGAAGTTCGACGAGCACTTTCGGCAATTGGGCCCGAAGCTCATTCGAGCCGCCGGGTCCTTGAGCCGACTTCTTCCGAACCTAGGAGGGCCTAGCGTCCGATGTCGGCGACTGTACACCGGGGTGGTGCGGTCGATGGCGTTGTACGGGCACCCATATGGGCTGCAGACCTGTCAGCCCGTGGCCTGACATTGCTGCGATCACCGCAGCGTGTCATGGCCATACGGGTGATACGCGGTTACCGCACCGTCTCCTTCGAGGCGGCGTGTCCTAACAGGAGGGACGCCGCCGTGGGAACTCGAGGCCGAGTCGCTTGCGCGCGTCTACTGGCGGCGGAAGCGCGTCCTTAAACGGGGCGAGCATCCGTCTCCAGAAGACGAGAGGAGGTGGCGCCGCGAGGCGCGAGGTGACGTGCTTCGGCGCTGGGAGCAACGGCTCCTAAACCCGTTGCACGGTCGCCTCACGGTGGAAGCCGTCCGACCGGTGTTGGCGGACTGGCTCAACAGGGATTGCGGAGTCCTCAAGTTCCGCCTGGTGCAGATACTCACGGGGCACGGCTGCTTCGGGAGCTATCTGTACTTGCGTAGTAGTAGCGGTAGGACGGACGAGGCGTGCGACGAATGTGGCCACACTGTGGACACGTCGTCACACACCTTGGCCGATTGCCCGCGCTGGGGAGGATAGGCCGCGCTCGTAGCGGCAATAGGGAGTGACCTCACTGCCGGCTGTGGTTCGTTCCATGGTCGGTAGCGAGGCGTCATGGAGGTGGTAGACCGATTCTGCGACTCTATTATGTCGCAGAAACGGGATACCGAACGTCTAAGGGAGCGGGTGCCTAGGAGGCAAGACGCGGTCGAAGTGCATAGAAGGCCCATCGCCAACAGGCGGGGCCGAGCACAAGACCGCCGAATGCCTCCTTAGGCCGGGGAACCTGGCGTCGCGACCGACATGGGCCGTCAGTCCGGCGCCCCCTCGGAGAGGTTCCACAGGGAATCGGCGGCGCGTTTGTATTCGACGCGCCGCAGTGTAGTAATTGTCTAAGGGGTGCTTTCACCCTCCTAGGTAGGGCCCGGAGTACGGGCGCGGCCGGGGTTGCGGAAGAACTGTGGGATGTTATCCCGTGACCCCACATACATGGTCGTATGGGGAATACCGTGTGAAGATTTTAGTCGGTTGGAGCCCGACACTACCGCCGTCGCCGGCCCTTATGGCTTCGGGGTGTGCACCTGCATTTTGTTACACACGTAAATAAAAAAAAAAAAAAAAAAACCTAACCTAACTAACTAACCAACTAACTAACTAATCCAACTAACTAACTAACCAACTAACTAACTAACTAACTAACTAACTAACCAACTAACTAACTAACAACGAAAAAAAAAAAAAAAAAAAAAAAATTACACTAATTACACAAATTCGGTATCATTCCTCATTATTTGAAACTAGCTGTGCGCGCGACTTCCCCTTGCTTACAAGTAGGTCTTAGTGTGAAATAAATGTTAAATTAAATTCAAAGAAACCCTCTCTAGCAAGATTTGCGTCATCTTCATACAAAGCATCCGCAACAACATACTACCAGTATCTTTTTTTTTTTTTTTTTTTTAATACTTTCTAAGCAAGTACTTGACTACTTTATTATTTTATTTATCCTTTTGTTCAATGTACCTTAAGTCTCTCTAGTAGCCTAAAAGGCGAGCGACCGAGTAGCTTAATTAGCGGTAAATCGCCTATGTTGGCAACACTACTCGGGGTTCGAGTCGCACTTGAACTTCCCCCCCTCCCTATCCCCGCGCGCTTTTTCCCTATTTATCGTAATATTTCTATTTTAGAGGTCGGCGCCCACCAGATTGCTCGAGGACACGCCAGCGTCCTGCCTGGAGGAACACGGAGCGGATCGGGCAATAATGCTTACTTAATGATACTGCTTATTAAAAATACAATATTAATAGGGGAACTCATTGAAACCGAATCCTTTCCGACTAACACTCGTTTTTTTTTGAAGTCGGTTATATCATAATCAGGGTTTAAAAAAAAAAAAATAAATAAATAAAAGAACGATAATAATAATAAATGTGTGTAATTATAATACAAAAATTAGCCAATACAATACAACCACATCGCGTGCGTTTATTTCCTAAAAGTTATTTAAAATATGCAGTTGTTATAATTTGAGGAGATGCTCGAAGTAGAGGTCGCGGGCGGCGGGGTCGGAGCTGCAGTTGGCAGGGAGCAGGACGCGTGGCGGCGGCGGAGGGGGCGCGGCGAGCGCCTGGCGCAGGTGCAAGGCAACTCGTCTGCCCAGATCAGGATCTACTAAAGAAAATAACTTTATGACGCGTCTCTGTAAAAATGGGGGCGAATTTAAAAGCGCAAATTGAACAGTGTTGTTGGCGAGCCTGTCCCTCTCCTCGTCAGTTTGTATGATCTGGTTGTAAAAATACGCGGGCTCCGCCAGGTCGATAGCGTTGCTGTCAAACACCATAATCTGATCTTTTGGACGAGCTGCGTCTACGTACGGGATCGGGCCGCTAAAAGAATTCGGATAAAAATTCGGCGCGTCCTTCATGTTATCTCTGTTGGGCGGATCTCCGTCACGGTTGTAATTTTTCTCATAAAGTGGTCTGTTTACTTCTATTTTGTTGTGGTTGCTTCCTAAACGATGATTTTGTGTTGCCGGGTACGCGATACTTCGGCCTCGGAAGAGCAGGTCTTTCGGACCAGATATTCCCGGAATTAAATTTGCAGGGTTGAACGCAAGTTGTTCAGCGACACGGTGGAAATTATCCGGATTCTGATCCAACACTAATCGGCCGATGGTCACGGTCCGATACGATCCCTTTTTCCATAATCTTGTGACTTCAAATGGATTGAAATCTAGATTTAGCAGGTCTTCGAATGTCAACACGTCCATGTCCAATCTCCACGCTGGGTAATTTTTCTGCGCTATTGCGTTGTATAAGTCTCTGAGGAAGTAATCTGGGTCCAGCCCATTTATTCTGACCGCTTCATCTGCTGGCAAATTTTCTATACCTTGCAAAGTTCTGAAATTAAATTTGACATAAAATTTTTCTCCTTCTGCGTTGTATATCTCGTATGTATGTATAGGAAAAACATCCATTTTCCTAAACCCATTTGGAATTCCACCGTCAGATAATAGTCTCAGGAAGGCGTTGATAGCGTCGAACCGCAACGAGAACAAATCTCCTCGAGAGGTTTGATCGAACAGATTGGTGCGCGGGTTCCTGCGGGTCGCGTGGACGACGCTAAAGAAATACTCCGGGTCTTTGTAGAAGTAGACGGGCGCGTTGAGGCACAACAGGTCGAGGTTACCCTCGTTCGTGTAGAACTTGACGGCCATTCCTTTGGGTTCTCTGCCGGCGTCGACACCGCCCGCGTTCTGGACGGTGGTGGAGAATCTGGCTGTGACTGGAGTTTTCTTTCCGACGACGTTGAAGACGTTGGCCTTCGTATATTTGGAGACATCATTCGTCACCTCAAAGTACCCCTGCGCCGCCGTCCCTTTGGCGGCTGCGACCCTCTCGGGTTGCTTCTCAGACACGAAATGTAATATGTTGTCTATGAAGAACCGGTTCAACGTCAAGTCACTATTCAATGCATTTGTCTCTCTGATCTCCACCGGGTACCCGGAGCTCAGTGTGAGCAGTCCAATTGGTTTCTGAAACGGAAAGCGATTGAATTAACACAACGGCACACCGGTTACGTACACGAGGTAATAAAGCAAAACTCCGGGCTTCTTACTGAAGCAGAAAATATTAAAAGCATTACAATAAATGTTTTAGTAACTTCAACTAATGTTACGTAGTAAGTAATCTAAAAAGGCTTATTAACGTTGACTCGTAAGCCACGTGCCACGCGCACGTGCAGCCAACACGGCGAGTGACGTGACATCTCAAACTGCGGGCTTTCAGGGCACATTTACTCACCGGGTGACTTTTCCTAAAGTCATAAAGCTGTCTCGTCGCCGGCCTTGTTCGATTCTCGTAAGCAGGTGAGACGAAATCGTATTCATTCCCGCCGACAGCGCTGCACGCGAGCAGTACCGCTAGCACGCTGCACCCGCACGAGACCATGCTGCTGAGCGCGGAGTGCGCCCGCACGCTTCGCCGCTCACTTTTATAACTCACTTGGCACTCGGCTATTTGCAGTTAAACACATAATAAAGTGGATTCATTATGTTTTAATTTAAGGGCTACTATAGTGAAACGCTTGTGCATGTACTTACTGCTTCTATAAGGCTCTCCGCCTCTCCGTTGCCATTGTAACAATTTATGCGATGTTTGTCTTGGTTCCATTTCTCACATGTTCTCCCGTTTCGACTACTGTTGCCTTCTCTCTTCCTTAGTATGTCACCTATCCGAACGACATATAACCCCCCTCCCCCCGCCACTCATTTCTTTCTCACATTGTTTACGTTCTCTTTCCACATTACCACAAACCTTTCCCCGCGCCCAAACCATCAACGCAAACATTTTTATAGTCTCGTCATGACATCTGACATTCGATGTGGTTGATAGAGATTCGTCCAGGCCAGGAGAAGGAGATCAAGTGGAACTAGGATGTCTGAGACGAAGCGGTAGGATCACGAGTATCTCACATATTTTAAGTAGTAGTAGTGTGATACAAAAAATACGTTAACGTGCTTAAGCAAAACATACTGAGAAAATTAATAATCGAAAATGATTTGCGTCATATTGAGTTCATCGTCCAAAATTTACTCATTGAAATGTTATGTAGGAGGACAAATTCATGCCTTCAATCTATCGTGTAGATACAGTGTTTATTATTGCGATATATTTAGTTATGTACTGTCTATTCAGATCAATTCAGTATTTAAGTAAATTACTAAAAAAATATGGTGTGTAGTAACAACTTACCGATCTAAATCCTCCGTGGCCTTGCGTGCGTTTCGTCTTCTTATGCAGGCGCGGCATCATCGTGGGCTCTTCGACACAGTCGCGAGACACGCGTGTAGTTTGTGGAAATCATTCACGATCCTTTGGCGCATTTTGTTACCACTATCACACTCACGATTAAAAAACCCTTTCTTTCACATACCCCCAAAGAAAGAAGTGTAACGGGGTCAGGTCGGGTGAGCGAGTTGGCCAAGCGTGTGGTCCTAGTCTGCCGATCCAGCGATCATAACACACCATCGTGCTGAAACCATGTCACAAATGTTCCCCAATTATTCATTAATAAAGTTTAAATTTCGCTCAAGCCGCTGTAGCAGAAACACTCTTTCTAGTATGCGATCCTTAAATAAACCTGACCATATGTTACCGACCATCGGATTTGGTGTCTGGTTTGTAGAACAGCGTGCGGGTTCACCTCGGAATACACGTGTTCTTCGGTGCCATAGCACAGCCCGTTTCTTGTGTATGTTGACTCGTCCATCAAGATGACATGCTCAATGAAGCGAGGGACATGTTGTTGCTCGTATAGTAACCAACGGCAGAAAATCGCTGGCGGTCGTGATCGCCCGGTACCACAATTTGCACTTTGTTCACTTTGTATGGCCG
Source organism: Meandrusa payeni (assembly GCA_029286785.1). NCBI lineage: Eukaryota > Metazoa > Arthropoda > Insecta > Lepidoptera > Papilionidae > Meandrusa > Meandrusa payeni. The sequence continues at coordinate 10,616,452 of JAGSMX010000029.1, read as the reverse complement.
CATTCGTTTACGCTTTAACGCCTTGTATGTCACACTTGTTCCATTCCGACACCTTAACTTCGTGTTCCTAAGTTCGGATACTGGCGAACGACATTTAAAATAGGCTCCTCGGACTGAACAGCCACTTGACTTCCACCTCCTGCCGCTACTGGAGCAACGTGCCGATTTTGCAACACTCAGTGAAATGCCGCTATTATTAGAGGAGAGTCAGCCGGATGTGGAGCAGTCGGGAATCTCTATCGGTATTCACAATGCACAAGAAGCATTCCCGCGAGCTTCTCCAAGCCACATTAACATGTTACCTTGAACACTATAGACATCGCGTACGTAGGCATTATTAAAATAAAGCAAAAACAACACAAAGTTGACAAGACACACAAAATGTAACAATACGATTGAAGGAATATCTGTCGCTCATGCGCGCTTGAAATTCTAATAGAAACTGTCTCAAAAACTAAAAATCTAAACATAATAATCAATGCCGCCAAAACAAACCGCTCCTTTTGCGGCGCGCCGCGGCCGCGGTTGACGGCCCTTTGATCTTTTTCACGGCTTCTTCAATAAGTCGACATTCCTGACTAGTCTTTCTATGGAATTTAGTATGTGCACATTCTACGTTACGAGGTTTCTTTAGAATCGACATATGTGGGGATCTTACCCACTATAACCTCCCCGGTGGCCCTTTCCTCGGTGCATGACGAGGAGCTCCGGGATCTCCAGTGGAACGCACCGAAGCCCCTCTGCACTGTGCTCAAGGAGAGCACGTCCCGGGGGGGGAGGTTACTCCCTCCCCCCCCTGTGCCCTCGCAGCGCAAGGCGACACGGGCCAGCCGATGTCACCTTCTTCCCGGGTTCACTTTGGTGGACGACTCAGGCCCCCACCCTTGTCGCCCAGTGAACCCGAGGCCCCTTTTAGTCGCCTTGTACGACAGGCAGGGGATACCGTAGTCTTATTCTTGAGAGCCCAGAACTACAGGGCTGCGGGCCGGTCTGCCACCAGCCCGCCTGCGCCATCTCCGAACGGGATCGGCCCTCTCCCGATCCCGTTCTGCGGTCTCCTTCTGGGTCATTACTGACTCGCAGAAGGAGACCAGCGCCTTCCATTTAGATCTCCTCGCCAGCGCAGCCGCTACTGCCGCCGGCGGGGAGAGGTCTTGCCCGATATGCTGGACCAGGATCCGCCGCTCCGCCTCCCACGCGGGGCACACGGCTAGCGTGTGCTGCGCGGAATCCCGGTCACAGCCACAATGGTGGCATTGCGCGGTCGGTTCGCGCCCTATCCTGTTCAGGTACTCACCGAAGCACCCGTGCCCGGTGAGTACCTGTGTCAGGCGGTAGGTGACGTGCGCGTCATTTTCATCCTCCTGCGAAGCCAGGCGTCCAAGTTCGGCAGGAAGGCACAGACGATGCGTTGGCGCGAGCAACGTCGCTCCGAGAGCCGCTCGCGCCACACCTCTATCGCCCGCCTGTGCTCCTGCCGACGCACCTCTCCCGCATCCAGGGGCGGCCCGGGCCCGCCGTCGACGGTCCGGACGCGCATGTGATAAAGAACATAAATGCCGAGTGGACAAATCGAGAGTTTGTAACCAGGACTTGGTGGTCGGTGAGGTGCCGCCACTGAGGCAGCGGGGGCGCGGTGCCGGCAAATTATTTACATTCGTAATCGCGTTGTTTACAAATTAGTTACAATTACTGTGCGGAGGTCGCGGCGTGGCGTGCCGTATGTTGCGTGCGAGTGGTTTAGAAACCGTACAGAGGAAGAAGTGATTACAGTTCTAATTATTGGTCGCACTCAACCTGGCGCAGTCCTCAGTCCCGGTCCCAGTCAGTCACATCCCCGGTTTCTTAGCCGAGGTAGATGACGTTATGAAGTTGGGAAGCGCCGGGTCTTTAGATTTACATTTCTATTCGTTTGCATTCAATATTCAATACCAGTCAAGTGGAAACGTCGGGCTCGGTATTTGTTACAACTATATTTACGATCCAAAACAAAATCCGACTTCAAATGTAACCAAACATTAAATGCTACTAACTTTTTTGAAGTCGGTTAATAAAATATTGAGTAAAATCTAATAATAAATCCAGATTTTATATTTACAGGTAGCCGTTATATCAAATAGATATGTTCATAACCAAATTTTATTATTTTATGATCATTGAAGTGAAACCAAATAGTTAACAGTATATACATACATACGACGTGATCCTCCCGAATGATCCCGAGATGACGATTTAGTAAATGGTTAAATATATGAATGATAAGGACTGTGTGTGTGTGTGTGTGTGTGTACAGTAATACAGTTTATTGAACGCTAATTAGTTTCGTCACACTCGAGCACGCACGAGCGTGTGCGTGTTGCGCCGCGCGGCGTGGAGTTGGACTTTACACAGAAATGATATAATAATCATTTATTAAGAAATTAACATTACCATGGACTAAAATAAAACTAAAGAAAATAGATTTAATAACAAGAAATAACAATAAGGAAACAGTTCAATGAATATCCTCGTTGCTTCTACAAAATATTGCGGGCAGACGGGGCTTGTCTTCGTTATACTAAACTACTAAATGGTCTTGACGAAACTTTACAATAACATAATTATACATTTTTTTTCAACACACAGATTGTAATTTATAAAGATACGTGTGGATTGTCTGTCACTGGCAGCTAGATGATGTAACAAAGAGTAACTTAGACTACATTCTATTTAACCGACTTCAAAAAACGGAGGTAGGTCAGATACATTATTAAGGTGGAAATAAAAAGTGGGGAGACGAAAAGGACATACTTTTTAACCGGTGCGGGCGACAGCGGGGCTCGAGCTGAATGAAGAAGCAGTTCAATAGAGAAGCGTTAGAGTCATGAATTCCCAGCAAGAGAATATGGCCAGTGACGTCACTATAGATGACGTACCGCTAAATACAAATAGGACGGACAACCAGTATCCGCCGTACGGTGAAGTGAACACATTTTTTTTATTGTATTGTCTAAACATTTACTTTAATAGAATTTGTTAAGAAAATATTAGAAAATAATAAAAATAAAACTAAATTCAACTTAGAGTTTAAAAACATACAAAAATGAGGTGTTCTCGGAGACGTTCCCCACGTTACGTGTCTCCGCGCCGACGCTCAAGTTGTTCGCTAAGAGATAACTTAAATTAAACGAAAGCTGATACTTTAATCTCTTTCATGAATCTGCTGAACGCTCCCGGCCGCCCGTCACACCGCAGCGGCTGTTCCGGCACGGAGAGAGAGAGAGAAACCACATAGAGAAAAACGATGAATTAATTTCTTCTTCAAGTAGTATATTTAAATATTGTATAGAATGCTCATGACATAGTCTCTACAGATGCGACTGAAATACTTAGTGAGAGGAGAGAGGTTGCCTCAAGTGCCGGAGTTACGATATCAAGACTTCTGCACATTCTGCGTAAGAACGAAGAACAGAGCAGTTTCCGCAGCAGGAGCAATGTGAATGTTCGCAAACATTGATAACGAAATTGTACCGTGATACAAAATAAATGTAATAGTTCAACTTTTTTTACGTATTTATAATACTTTGCTGAAAATGAACAAATACACGTCTATAAGGCGGCTGTTTACAGATGTTCCAGGTGTTGCTGGAGAACAAACAGAACATGCCTTGTAATACACTTGTTTACATCAACGTAATTTGTACTGAGATCGAGAAACATTTGTCTTTAGGTAAAATAAAAAAAAGAAGTTAATCTTTGTGAATAAATATGTGACTTATTCAGAATTTGTCTGTCCACAGTTTGCGCCGACAGATGCCGTCGTACACGGAACATCAGAAAATATGTCTTGCTTGAACCAAATTATATAAGGTCTCTTCGGCCCATCGATAAATTTTTATTTAAAATGTTAAGACTATAGTTATTACCGACGCCACAAAACAACTAATATTTACAACGCGAGAGTGTGTACTCGCCGCACCGTCCTCCCGCGGTCTCTCAAACCAACCTAAAGTTAATATCAATGATCAAGATGAGGAAAACTGTACATAAAATTTTTAATGAGAAAAGTTTCGAACGCCCGCCTGCGGTCTTACTATTGTGTTATTTTTGATAATATTTTTGTATTTCATTGTCTTACCGTTCTCCCCAAACGGTAAGACGATGAAGTGTTGTCTCTATGTCGGTGGCATAACAAACATACAACTTAACTACTTACAAGTTAACGCTGAGCGTCGGCACTAGATGGCGCTGTTATAATTCTGTAAAATTTGGAAAGACCGAGTTGTTGGAAGATGTTGTGCAAAGTTTAAATTATAAATATTTGATCATCATCCGTTGGTTTGTCTGGTAGCAGCAGCAGCGCTCATCTCGCGGAGCTGCAAGTTCCGCAGCACCAGGAGGTTCTTCATTTCATTCATTCATTCTTCATTCATTTATTCTTTTGGATTTCATTCAATAATCTGTCTCGGGTTTCAAGTTTGAATTTGTAAAAATAAATTTGAGGTCCCTTGGGGTGCGATCTTATTTTGGAGCCCGTGTCCCGTCACGCCCGACAGAGTACTATCGAGTATTTAGAATTGGAGATAATGTCGGGATTAACCACGGAAGAGTAAAACGGCCCAAGATTGATTACATAAATAATTAATTAATAATTCGTCAAAGCGCCATCTGTGATCAGAGAGTTGAACTACATGCTCGATAGTCCCGCTATCGGCCGCCGTTTGTACGACTACAGCACGACTATTTTTCTTATAGTTTCAGTATCACATTTTTTTTAGTTCTTTCGCGCAGCAAAACACCTATCTCCTTCTGTCTGTAAGTCTGCTTGAAGGAACTTCGTTTCTAACAAATTATAAACGCACCGATATCGTGATATCGTCATGCGCGGTTACTGATGGACACGTGACCTCTGCGCCGGCCGGTGCGGCCTCCACCAAAGTGAAGTTGCAGCGGCTGTCACATTTTTTTTTTGTTGACGGGGAGGAAATCTTCAGAAAGATACCCCGCCTTCTAGGGGAAAGGTGGCGGTTATGTGGGGATCTTACCCACTAAAACTTCCCCGGTGGCCCTTTCCTCGGTGCATGACGAGGGTTTCCGGGATCTCCAGTGGAACGCACCGGAGCCCCTCTGCACTATGCTCAATGAGAGCACGTCCTGTGCCCTCGCAGCCCAAGGCGACACGGGCCAGCTGATGTCGCCTTCTTCCCGGGTCCACTTTGGTGGACGACTCAGGCCCCCACCCTTGACGCCCAGTGAACCCGAGGCCCCTTTTAGTCGCCTTGTACGACAGGCAGGGGATACCGTAGTCTTATTCTTCAGAGCCCAGAACTACAGGGCTGACGGCTGTCACATCTCGCTCAATCCGAATGTTGAGTTTATTTATCATTAGGTCTCGAAAATCTTTAAAATAAAAAAATGGTATTTTAATACTTCACTGTAAATGAAAACAAGAGTCAAGCGGTCTGAAACAAAAACGAGTGTGTTTTACCTATGTACGAGCTGTTCACTAAAATTATTTCGATCAAGCGCGTAAGCAAAAATGTGTTTTGTTTTCGAATGTGAAAAATGAGAAATAGTGTGATGCTGGCTGAATGCTCTGGACGCCGTTCATGAAACACAATCCCAAGAAATATAAACTTATGTTTTCAGCAATTAAAACTTATAAACAGTTTCAAATTACTTCAGCCTCGTAACCGAAGACAGGGAAGCAATTCCTTCTTAATTAAGGCGAGCGATACATTTTAGGGTTGAAGTTGGACCGAAATTATAATTAATAACCAAAGACTTTGTAAACTCCAATAAAGTTTTTACTTCGATTGTTTGTAAGTTGCTTGTAATGCGGTATTAGAGGTCGCAGGTCGCAGTGAGAAGGACGACGATGACATGCTAATGATCTCAAGAAAGGTTTTTTCTTAGAATTCACTAAATCACACAGATGTTGCAATTGATCTATAGTGGTTCCCACACAGACGTGTCGTGCCCGCGCCGGTCTGCTAATACCATATGTTCCATATCTAGTTGCATGTCGATGTCCGCAGGTCATGTTAAAAGTATATTTGCGAGCAAAAACAAAAAACGGCTTCAAATCGAATAAATCTTGAATCATCGAAATCGGTTGGCGTGATGTTGAGTTATTCTTCCATTTGTCGTGGGCATACTTAATGCAAATATAAGACTTACATGGTTTTCTCATGGATGCCGTTGTCAGAATTGGACCAAATTGAAATGGAACCACAAGGTAAGCACCAGCTTTCAAATAAAAAAGAAATATTATGATCGGTTCACCCAGTCCAAAGTTATGAGGTCCGTTTAGGTTAAGGCTCATATTTGTTACTTAAAGAAAACATACAGACGTATTGAGAACCTCTTCCTTTTTTCAGATCGGTTAAAAGACACGGATAATAAGTGAAATTGAAGGTAGATAAGTATATTTACATAGTAATTAGGTGAGTGAGTGTACCCTACACAGTAGCTTTGTCTCGCAAGTTGAACGGTTTTCACGATAATAGTTGTTTTCAAAGAGAAAACTTAAATTGGATTAAAGCTTATCGCGTAATCTTTTTCACGAGTCTGAAGTTCTGCTCATGGCGCAGTTATCTTTCTTAAATAATTAATACTTTAAAATGAAATGCCTTCTTCCTTTAGTATTATATGTAGTATATGAAATTGGATTTCTAACCTAAATAATAAATAAAATTTTATTTGGACAAAAGAAAAGATATATTACAATACAGAACGTACGTAAACTGCTACAGTAGTTGGCAACTGTGTCGCAGCAGTTTACGCCCACCTCGAGACACAAACAATATAATACAAATTAAACTTATAATTATGTACATATTATTAGAAGACAAAAGATATAGATACATTATTGTGCATATGTGTGTGTGTGTGTATATATGTGCGTGGGTGAGTATGTGTGTGCATCACAAGCATCCAGACATAATTGCTTCAGTGTCTTTATAATTTAAATTTTGCAAGTGAGGATACAAATTCAATACTTTATTAATTTTATTATAAACAGTAGAAGCTAGGTACACATAATGTCGCCTAGCAAGTGCAGACGGACAGGTTGCTACCTCACAAATCCGTCCAGCTCGCCGAGTGTTAGAAGTCAGGTTCACAAAAGTTAATTGAATGTGTTTACGCAAAATCATTTGACGAATGAATAATTGTCTGACAGTTAGGACCTTAGCGATTTATTTATTTATTAAGCTATCTATGAGAATTCCCAGATATTTAACACTTTTAGTGTGGGTTAAACTTGGACACGAGCACGAGATATCGCCGGAACCACAGTGATGTGCATGGACAGAAAAAGATTGGGGAGGTAGGGCCGACACACTAGTGGCAAAGGTCGTATATACAGTTTTGTTTATATTCAGAGTCAGTAAATTACTGTTCAACCACCCCATTACCGCTCTCATAGCAGCTTCGGCATGAGTACGTGCCTCTGTCCAAGATGGAGCTTGTATAAGAAAGGCAGTATCATCAGCATAAGCAAAAATTTTGCACTTATATAAGGCTAAGTTGCATAAGTCATTGACATAAATTAAAAAAGCGTAGGTCCAAGGACACTGCCTTGAGGAACGCTAAATGTTAAAGGTATCTCACGGCTGAAGTGGGACCCAATTTGGACACGCTGTAAACGATCACTCAGGAAGCTCTCAAAAATGTTAAGAACAAGTCCTCGCACACAAACGTGTTCCAGCTTTCTCAAAAGGATCGGAATAGAGACAGTATCAAACGCTTTAGACAGGTCTAAGAAGATACCAACTGTTTTAAGCTTCGAGTTAAAGTTCGTTATAATCGTGTTAGTGAGCTCCAAGACCGCATCCTCTGTAGATTTCCCACTACGAAAGCCGTATTGATTGTGAGAGAGTAGATTGAAGGAATTAAGATAATTTATAAGCCTATTGTTTAAAATCTTTTCAAGAATTTTGGAGGGAGTTGAAAGTACAGATATTGGCCTGTAATTACTGACGCTATCTTTATCTCCACCTTTGAAAATCGGGTACACAACCGCTTTTTTTAAGGCAGAGGGAAAGGTCCCCGTGGAAAAGCACAAGTTAAAAATGTGCGTTATCACGGGTACTAAGCAATGACGTCCAGCTTTTAGTAGCGAAGGTGAAATTTTATCCCAACCAACAGCACATTTTTTAAGTCCCAAAATTATACAGTCAACTTCATAATTGTCCGTTTCGATTAGACCCATTGAATTAACACATGGCAGAATTGTTTGGGTGGGCGGAGCAACGTTATTTGACTGGTCAGTAAACTTTGAATCCAATTCTTTCCCAATGCTACCAAAATACTCGTTAACCAGGTTGACAGACTGTTCTGGATTTGTTAGACAGCTTTTTACAACAGATCTGTGGCAGAAGTTGTCTTATGAGTAAGATGTGTGACTTTTTTGATAAGTTTCCAAGTATCCCGGGGACTATTCCTAACTTTTTGAAACTCTGAGCGTTCATATGTTTGTTTACCTAAAGTGGATTTTTTCAAAATATAATATATTTATTTAATCAAAGTGTGTAAATTTCAACCTCATGTCAACCTCGGACTCCGGCCGCCCACGGAGCTTGTTTTGCAGGTCGAAATGTCCAGAACGAAAACTTTGGTACCAAAAACGCACTGTGAACTGGAACTTTTCTTTTGCGACACCGCCATATACATCATTAATCCTTCTAGCCGTTTCTGCAGCACTGGTGCCACGGCGGGACTCGCACTCGTAAATAACGCGATATTTTTAAGTTTTCCATTTTGTAACCCGAGTGACGCTAAGAAAAAACCGAAGATGGAAAAATATATGATGGAAATGGGATGGAACAGATTGGGGTTTATCGCCTATTACGATAAGAAATATTACAGTTCCATACATATAACCAGTAAATTTTGATGTTTATGTGCCCCCCCCCCGCAAAGCTGAAATATTTTAACCGTAATAATAAAATAGTTGGTGTGGTACTTTAAATAAAAGTTTACTCGTAAGTACGAGGTATTGGACGCGAACGCACGAGCATTAGACCGAGTATTTTGTTCCAATTTGTTGGCAAACAGTTCCGCCCGCCCGCCGCCCGCCCGCCCAGTACACACGACGTCATAAAACTTTATCGAGTGCGGTAAACGACCGAAAGTCTCAAACATTTTATGACACGTGAAAGATTTCGAGCAGAAATTTTACGGAGCGATGTGTGTTTGCCAACTATTCTGTACTAGTGTACTTGTGTATCTTCGCAGCGGCGAGCACCGGCCTTGGTGAACCTTTGTGCTCCTCGATCACCTTTCTTTCATTCCCACTCTCATTCACCTTTTACCTGCAAATTCTCCCGATACACTTTCATATTCCAAACAAATTTCTTTAGCACGATGAGCATATCACTAGTCGCTGCATAAACAGGGTCGGCAGTGGTGCCCGTCCTCACTGAATCTGGATTAAATGTTTGATAAATTTGCCGGTACGTTAATCCGAATAATCTCGGGTGAAAATTGTGTTCAGGCGATAAAAGTTGTGACTATCTCTATCTACCTCATTAAAGTAATGGGATTGTGAGAGATTAGCGCAAGTTATTGTAGTGTAGTAAAGGGCCGACTCATGTCGCGTTTGCTGCAAGCGACGTACAGCGGCGCCAGGGGAGGGACTCTGCCCACCCCGTTGTCTTGTGCCGCTCACTCGATAAGCTGTCGCCGCTCTCTAAGGCTTATTACAACAGCCGAGAGCCAGTTGGTGCACCATGTTGTCCCCGCATATATCAGTAGTAGACCCCAGCGGGCGCGCGCTCGTCGGGCAGCGCTCTCCATAAAACATTACGAGCTTATAATATATCTCGGTGTTGCCTCTCAACATGTGCCCGTCTGAACACGTTTCGCTAACGGCGTCTATTTGCAGGCATCAGGGGGTGATATTGGCGGCCATTTGTTTTTATTAAGCTCCCCCGCGGCTCCCCATCCCCCCCCGCGCCCCGGTGACCTCCGCGCCTCTAATGCTCTACATCTCAGACACATCTAATCTGACAAATTCATTAATAAACTTCAACAATTAATACGAAATTGTAACAAAAGCAGGAAGTATCAAATGCCTGGTTTGTTATTCTTTGTTCATATCTGAGTAGTGTGGATCGAATTCCTAACATTGAACCTTCCGCTGAGTTCCTGCAAATAGACATTCCGGGTAAGAGAGCTCTCTTGGTCGCTATTCTCCCGAAATTAAAAACCAGATTAAATTTACAGATGAGAAACAACAACAGAAGAAATTGGGATATGGAACAGAGGTCTTGACTAGTCCCAAAGTCTGGAATTATTGAACGTTTAGCATTTTACGGTATTTCGTTGTGCACCTATCAGCAGATCTTCTTTTCCACGCCAGCAGATGCCGTGCAGGTGCTGAGCAGACGGCAGCACGGTCAGAGTGTCCGGGCACAGCGCGTCTTTGACTTTTTTGTGCAAAAATTCTATAAAAAAAAAGGAATGTTTGTGTACAGAAACACTCCTGAAGCTATCTTCAGAGAAATGTTAGTTTCCGGTGACAAAAGCGACCGCTCTGGGTAGAAGTTTGCGAACAATGTGTGCGGTATTGTGTCAGTCGCACGCGCACCGCGAGCGCTGTGCTTCCTTTTCCCTCCATTTTGTAATATGTTCGCACCACCGATTCTAATAATAATATCCTTTCCACAATCTCCACTTTTCCCTGATCACGCAACTCTTGTCTCTCATTTTCTTCTCCACACTGTTTCAGGGTTACACCTGGCATATTCTTTAATGACTGCGCTTCGCAATCGAGTGCAGAGCTCCTTGGTTAAAAAAAATAGACCGTTAAAGCAAAACATTCTTGGACCCATACCTCACCCGTACACCCCGTTACCTTTCTAAATCAGGACATGGATCTTGGACATCTTAAATGTGTCCTTTATTAAGATATTAAAGTTTGAAATGTAATTGAATAATTTTTTGAATCAACGCCTACCTGTAACCTAGCTGTGTGCGTTATATTTTAAAAAATGTCTAGCCCTTGAGTTGAGGAGTGAGTGGTGGTCCGTAGAGGAAGGTGTTTGCAGCGCAATATGCCCCGCGCCCTGAAGACCCATCGGTGGACTTCAAACTAAATTATAATATTCCGAACTGCCCCGCCGTCCCCGCGCTCCGCCGTCCCCGCGCTCCGTTACCATGTATTTAAGGCAACAGTAATTTACGTTTGTTAATCACAGCGATTGAAGTAATCCTGCGAAAGTAATGGAAGAGTTAATTGTCTCGAAGTGCAAAGTAATTGTCAAAAGTGCGCGGCGCGCGCTGTGCGGATTGTTCAAGTAATCAACACTTTGAAGATTCCCTCGTAAACGCAGCGGCATCCTTGAACTTTATTATTACTTAAATAAACGTATAGCGCGAGTCGACTTCTTGTTACTTGTGTGTGTGTGTGTGTGTGTGTGTGTGTGGGCAGCGTTAGTTTCATCTCAGCTGAGACATATTTTGTACCGAGATTTGAATGATAATGTTATTTCAGACGCAAAAATGATTACAATGGTTACATATAAATATATATAAATATATATATATATATATATATTATATATATATATATATATATATATATATATATATATATATATATCTATATATATATATATATATATATATATATATATATATATGTATATATATATATATATATATATATATATATATATATATATATATATATATTCCCTAGGTGGGGCAGAGGGCGTCCACAGTGATCCTGCATCGCGTTCGATCTTAGGCTTCAGTCTTTATCTCGCTCCATGTCTTCCCAATGTTCTTCGCCTCGTCTGCAACTGTGCGGCGCAGAGTCTGTTTAAGACGGCCGCGCTTGCGCTTTCCTTGCGGATTCCAATCAAGGGCTTGCTTGGGAAAGTGATCGGCATCTCTTCGGAGGGTGTGGCCAACCCAGTTCCATTTGCGGCGCCTTATTTTGAGGTCGATTGGACTTTCACGACAGCGCTCCAGAAGCTGTTCAATGGAAATTTTCTCGGGCCAGTAGATACCGAGGATTCGGCGAAGACATCGGTTGACGAAAAATTGGAGCTGATGAGAGATGGTTTTGGAAACCTTCCATGTCTCACACCCATGTGGCAGTACGGATTTAACGTTGGACCTGAATATTTTGGTCTTAACGTAGTGCGATAATTTTCGTGACTGCCACACAGGCCGGTGATCATTTACACGTATTGAAGTTTAGCAAGCAATTGAACTTCATACCGCGCGGTCTTACTCATTCTATTTCCATCCCATTTCATGATAAAAATTCACTTTTATAATCTTGGCCATATTAAAATTGGTCCTTCGAGCCGAATTATGGTGATCTAAGTAAAACTATTGTACGGTTAGTGATACAATACATTTAATTCATGCGCAGTCTGTTTCCCTGTACACAAATAATCACAATACGTGCAAATTTATGTTTTGATCGACATGAGACGTTAGTGGGGACGTGTACGCTGGTGCGAGCGCCGTGCCGACCAGCTCGCGCACCGGCAGTGCGGCACACTGTTGTCCGCACAGTACGAGCTGCTTTGTTTGTATTCGCTAGCACCTGTCTTTCTTTTAACTTGATGGGATTTTGGTTCTACTTTTTGAACGATTTTAAATTAACGACCATTTAAAAGAATAAATATTAATTTTCTTTCTCTTTCTTGTTAATTCATTTGCTGGCTCGTACTTTTCATTAAAATGATTTCCGCCATTACGGCCGCTTCGTCACGGCTTGATTTCACAAATTAACATAAATTTACATTGAGAGGGAGAGCTCCGGCTTCCTCTCGCTGGTTCTTATTATTCGCAGGAAGTTCTCTGAGAATGAGATGAACGTTCTCAAATTACATTTAATGTAACAATTACTTTTGCTACTCGCCAGGTAAGTGTGAGTGATTGTTACGTGGAGATGCAGCCTGCGGGTCGGGTGAGTCCTTTTCTACGGAGCAAAAGGACAGTAAAAAAATTTGTTAATTCATAATGTTGATGTCCCTTATGTCAGAGTCAGACTGTTCTTGTCTTGCCGCCAAACATAAATCAAGTTTATTAAAACTGGCCACACTGCGCGCACACCGGCGCTGATATAAATCAACCCTCGTCAGGGCTGGCTGCTGTGTTCACACGCGGACGTCACCTCGCTCAGGACATTTGATTGAAGACAGGACGCAGCAGTGGCCGGCTGTGACGGCTGCATGACGTGGGAACGATGTTTTAAAGGGTTTGTTGTATACTCAGTTTTACACGGAGTGGTTGTTATTATAGTAGCAGTGACAGATGACGTACGACCTGGTGGTCCGGTGTACGAGTCCTGGCCGGTATTTACCTTGCAAGAGTTACCGTTTTCAAAGTTGGAGAGTTAAGAAATACAGTAACTGCATTGACAACAATTGTGCTCGTATATTATTTCAAGTGCTGCAATATAGTTTAACTATTCGCATGTTTTATTTATTGATACAATTAAAAATATGCCTGAACTTTACTGACTGTGACTTGTACTGAGTGTGACTTGTACTGACTGTGACTTGTACTGACTGTATTCTTGTCTACAACTTTTATTATTTTATTGTAAATAATTATTGGCATGCAATTAAAAACTACTTTTTAAAAATGCCAGAGAAGTATAACTTAACACTCATCTATTTTGTGTACGGCGATAGGTTTTGTTCTGGAAACGGAAGTTGGGGAATTGGTACGTGCTCACCCGGTTTACTTCACTGGGCTAAAGAGACGCGAGAGATCAGTGCAAGATGTTTCAATTCAGTACATCTAGCTTGCCGGCTGGCTTATAAACTTATTTTATTTTAATTCCACCACAACAAATATTCAATAAGTGTTAAGTGATTTTATGAAGGTTGTCTTAACCTTCACCTCCACCTTCTGAAACTACCCTTGTCTAAATTCAACTTCCATCCCTATAATGTTAAATTGTTTGTAATGCTATTCCTACTACTGAATTTAAACTTAAAGCTCCCGCTTTCATTTGTAAATATCAAACACGACGTCCGTCAGCGTCTGCTCGGGACGTCGGCCTACTCTTACTGTTAAAGATATGACGCGGCGTACCTCGTCTGACCTCTCCGTCATCCACGGAGGCAGGGAAATCAAAATCCTCGGGAAGAGGTTCCTTAAATCTTACTACCGTTTATGCGCCTACGAATAACTTAACTTATCAATTCACCGATTGTTCCAGCATGGTCGCTGGAGTCTACCGACCTCTGTACCGTCTGGGCTCGAATAAATTGTACAGTCGATATCTGTCACTGTCCCCCGTACTGAGCCAAAAGCTTTTTGAATTAAATAAGAGAGATTCAGCAAAGAGATATACGAGTAAAACATGTCGTAAGATTTAGTTTGTTATCAAGTAACTGGTAGCGCAGTATCATGTGGTATCTACGGCGTAGCGACTGCGTAGCGGGCACGGGCTGGGGCGGTACAGTTGACGGAGAGACAAACGCCCAGTCAGAAGTCTGATAAAGAAAAACTTATTTAAATCATTCGTTATCTTTTGATTAGAATTTCATGTCGCGTTTCTGTATATTATAAAGCCGGGCGCATCCACTAGCATTTAACGCAAACTTTAAAGAACACATTAATAGATCGTTTTTTGTGGAAGTGGTTCAATGGCGGCGATCACGTTACAGACGTTATGAAAGAGACGGATTTACTTACAGCGCGCTACTTTGTCGAATACATTTTAAAAGAATCCGCTTTGAATTATGTTTCAATATAGAATATATATTATATTTCATTGGGTTTGGATACTTTTGTTTTATCTATCATTATAAGCAAGAAATAAAGCTTCGTTAAATTGTCGCTCCCGGCTCTGTCCGGCGCGTCACTGCCGGCCTGCAGCTAATTATTTACAGTTAAGGATATTTATAGCTCGATAAATTAGCCGTTAAGAGCGGCATAAAACATACGGCCGCTTGGTATTGAGCCGTATTTTAGATGGAGAGCGGCCGGCGGGCGCTCTACAATGACTTCGGTTTGTATTGCTTCGAACAAAAATAGAGAAAAGACATTTTTCAATTAAATAATAACATGTCGCCAGAGCCCGGGGACCTTTACTGAAAATACGCGGCGTCAGGGTCCGTGGTCCGCCTGCTGGTGGCACGGAGCAGCGCAGTGGCGCGCATCTACCATCTCATTTCGCACCGCCCGTGTACAAAGTAAGAAGCAGATGCCGTCGCGCTCTCGGCAGACCTGTACAAGTTCTGACGCCGCGCAACCAGAGTGTGGTCTACTTTTATTTTGGACTAGGTCAGTTCAACTCCACCAAACACTTTTGTGAGACGAACCTTCACGAAAAAAGTATAATTGTGGTGAAAGCCGACCGTAAAATAAAAAAAACAATGAATTCTGTCGCAATGTGGAGTGATGGGAAGTTGTCAGCTGGAATACAAGCAATTCCTCTGAACCGAGAGCTCGTCGTTGTAAAATCCAACGGACCGTTAACATTCAATAACAAACTTTCTATTTTTCTTTATAAAATTCGTAAAACTTCTTCATAATTTACTAAACCCAAAAAGAAAATTCTTTTTAACTTTATTCAGAAAAGGAGTAACAAGGAGGTATGAGGAGTAACAAAATATATACGCCGAACCGGACCTCGAGGACATCTGAAAAGAAGAAGTCTGAAGAAAAGAATCAGTAAGACACGTGTTGTCCACGGTCCGGTGCGCGGTACAGGCAGACGTTAAAGTGAACGTTTTTGACGTTACCCAACATTCCCTTCAGTTGACCTGATACTGAAAATTAATCTCAAAATCTCCCTTTGCCCATTTTTAGAAAATTTCTTTCATAAATTACATTGACACAAATTTCTATTTCGGAATGAGAAATATTCACTCCAACGGCTTTGCTTTTTATTCTACTTTGTACTTTGCAACTTTGTTTAAAATCACAATCTCGGATATTGAAGATCCATTCGTATATTAACATACGCCCGCATCGAGAATATCCGCTCCACGTCCCGCCAGAGGGCGCTGCAATACGCTTCTGTTTCTGCAATGAATACAGAAAATGCAAATAGTTTCCAATACGCTTAATGCACGCGCAGCGCGAGCTTTATGCACGTCTATAGAATATCTTTTGACTTGGAACAATAACTTAGCGGTGATGAAGTATTCCAAGCCTTTTTCCACTTCTCCGTACAACGCGCACGTCCGACAGTTCTCGTGACAACAAACACACTTGTCGTCGACTTTCAAGCAGGTTAAAGTTTACTTACGAAGTGAAGTCAGCCCAATGCTGGCGAATAGCGTTGTTCGGTAAACATATACAACGTCGAAAATATACGGTTTGGGAGTCAAAGTAACTGTAAACAATAAAATGAATATCATAGGATACGAGACAAGGACAATATTCACAACACGAGCTTCGCATTCTTCAGCGCCGAAGCAGCTGCACCTGACCTCTCACAATGTTAGTGCTACTGGAAAAACCTTTCTCAAAACTAGTCATCGCAATCCCACTGAGGTGAGCGGCCGACTGGCGGCACCACGTCGACACGGAGTCAGCAAATCAAATTCTGAATACGATAAAAACAAGCCGCGGGTGTCAAGTGAGTGAGGTACGTATATCACTCCAGTTAAACGTTAGGCGCTGGTTCTGTGAGGCTCCCGTCTGCCTCATCTGTAACTGTTAAGAACAAAGCAAAAGTTAAACTGAAATTGGTCCTTAATGAGCACGGCGCGGAAACTTCTAGTTTGTGTTGAAATTTTAAACGAGCAAAGTTCTGAGAAAACAACGCGCTGCACTCGCCGGCCAAACTGAACGTTACTGAACGTTACTGCCTCCTGACGAGCTCGGTACATTAAATGTCACCGGTCGTGTCCCACGGCCACTCCGCTCACCGCTTACCGCGCTGAGACGATCTCGTGGAAACCTCCAGCTCCCAAAAGTTCTTGAATCGGTCCCAACATGAAGGATAACGAGGAACAATGTAGAGAGGTTTCGGATTCCCATTACTGTCTTATAGGCTGATTTTAACACTAAATCTGGGACACGACGTCATCGATCCACGCCAGACAGTTGGCGAAGAATGTGATGAGGCCATTGTCTAGGTAATGCTGCAAGTTTCCTGCGAACAGTGTGCTGCAGGTAGACATGACAACGGCGACTGAATTTCGAGAGGACAGCCGCGGTTTCGGTGGACAGTGCTCTGCTGTCCATCAGGGGAGATTGTAGTCGTGTGACGGCTTACAAAAAGACTTGAACTCATTCAACATGTTCCTCGCGCTCCGCTACTTGAAGTTTGCTATTTTAATTACCGTGAAAGTTTAATTGAGAAACTTAACTACTGCCGCCCAACTTGCGCGCCAGTAGAAGCAACGTTCTTCATTGTTTCGTGTTACTCTACCTTAACAAAGTTGTGCCACTCCTTCCAACTCTCGCGCTACGTTTCGATCACCTCGCTCGCCACAGACGTAAACCGCACACGTAACTATTTCATTTACGTTACGTCATAAAACGACTAAAGCTTTGACGGAGATTGAAATATTTTGCTCGATTTAATATAATAAAAACTTTCGACGTGACCTCCTTGCCGAAGAGAGGCCAACGGCTGCGTCACATACGGCTGGTAAATGGAGGGGTGTTGTACACCGAACAACGGCCACTTTATGTTCTTTCATTTTTTTTTATATACTTTCTAAGCAAATGCTTACTACGATCCCGCCCGAAGTTAAGTGGAAATGCAGTTCTGGATGGCTTAGTAAATGCCGATTCCCTCTAACTGTTCCAGTCTTTTGCTGTACAATTAGTGAAAGCCAAAGCGCAGTGTGGGAATTAGATCATGTTCCTGAGCACACTCTCCAAAATGCAATCTGTAAAACACACAATGACCTGCGCTCAACGCAGAGAGCAATTTAGTGCCAGCTGCGTCACCAATCAACTGCAGCTGCAGCAAGAACGAGATCACTTGCACGCGATGTATTCTTCTCTAAAATAAGTTACAGAATTATAAGACAAGAGGGTCTGCTCATCGGTCACCCGCTCTCCCGCCAGTCACATGTCTGCTGCAAATAAAACTAAAACTAATTAAAAATTGTTAAAAGTGAAATATTTGAAGGAAAATTTCCTTTAAACGGCCCTCAATTAAGATTCATTTGGCCGACATTCTGCTCGCTCAGGAAATCAATCAGGCGTCCGCTAACGGCGATTGATTGATATTGTAATTGGAGTAATTTAAATCATTTTAAATCGCCAGTAACAAAAGGCAAGGTCGCAAGAGATTATTAAAATTTTAATGATCAGGACACGCGAAGGACGCCGGAAGGAGATACATGTCCGGTAGACCTCATTCCTCGTCTACCTTTACTGGTTTAGTAAGGTGTAAATAAATGATCGCAGCATATTAGTGGCACGCGCGGGGGCACAACCTGTGTACATGTGTACCCTGTGTACACCTGTAATTGGCATAACCAACAGGACATATTTTGTAAAGTTGTTTATTACTATAAGGTGTACTGCTGTGTACTGCTGTTGCTGTGCCATATTAAATAAAATAAATACTTTTATGCGCCTTGGAATATTTGCCACACCCTGTTACTGCACACGAAAAAGTTAACTGCGCGCCCGCAGATGTCTGACGCTCACTGACGTACAGTTGGCGGCAAATAAGTAGCACCAAGCGAAACGTGTAAGGGACAGCACTGTGTACATGTGTACAGTGGCGCACGTAATTGTTTATTTCTACAAGTTACAAATACAGTGTTGTATTTGTACTTTTTACATTGGCTTATTCACTATTTAAAATCACAAATAAATAACAATACAACATTACTTAATAAGAAAACAAAGGTCAATAAAGCTCGCGGGGTGTGGTATGGGTGCGCGGTACCACAGGAGAGCCAAGAAGCGCTCGCGCATGTCCGCCCGCGCCCCCCTCACTCTTCTGTCACACATTATTTTCTACTTCTGCGTATTAACGGTCGGCGCTAGTGTCGCCAATTATATCCATGTCTTTGTATGACGACAACAACAGCAAGAATTAGTTTATCAGAAAATATATTTATATATATATTTATATATAGAATAATTATATATATATATATATATATATATATATATATATATATATATATATGTATATATATATTTATATATATATTTATATAATATATGTAAAAATATATATAGTATATACATAGGCGATATATATAGTATATACATGAGCGCTGTGCCGGTGGAAATGAATAGGAATATTGAAAGTAATGTCACAGTGTGGAGCGCAGTCGCCTGCGGGGTGGGCAGGCGTGTGTATTATACGTATTATATCCTCTAACTGGACTTCAGCACTCCACGTTCGCCACGATACATCTCATTATATTCTGAGTAGCGCTTTGCAAGTCAGACTGATCACTGAACATCAGTTCAACTCAGTTTCCGCCCTGCGACTCATTTCCTGCGAATGGAATGAAATTAAAACTACAGTGTACAAGGAAATAACTCCACGTGAAGAGGGCATTTGTCTTCTTTCTTTTTCTCGCAAGACGTTCCCCTTTGTTAATGCTTTTACACTCCTTGTAATTATTTTAGCCCGTCTTTTGTAGCGTTGTGTTTGTGTTGTATCAAATGTAAGGAAGTACTACTACTAGTACTATACAACAATCCGACGCTCGTGACTCTATTGCAAGATATTTATGTACCAAGAAGAACACAGCAGTCCACGTGGTAGCGAGGTTGTTTCTTCGCTTTCCTCACGTGAACAACATTCGTGAGCGGTGTTTTGTCATGAGACACATCCCCGGTATGTAAGAAGCTTGAGAAATGGGTAATATTTACTGTGTATCTAAAATAAATATGCATAGGAGAGTTATTTTAAACCTGCCTAGAAGAAACCACAAGCCGTAACAATAATAAGTAGTACGTCCGTAGTACGTCATACGCGCTAGTCCGTCCGCCGAGCGCGGCGTGCACTGCCGACAGCCCAGACCCGAGCCTGTATCATCTCCACAACATGATCCTAACAGCAACAATGAAGTTCCAGCAATTAAAACTTAATAAAGTATCGAATGACTTCATTAAATTCTTCCGACCTCAAAGTAAGTATCGTATCGATAAAACTTTAAATAAAAAGTTGAACTTTTGACTAAGGGATATCTAGTTTTTATAAAGTTAATTTAATTTTCTCAAAATATTCAAGGGATTCGTCAGGTACAACTTCATCAAAGCCGATATAAAAACGTTTGCCTTCCCCGCGCTTCGAGAAACAACACAAGTACAATAACAGGATGACACGAGCCTATGTTTCACATCATACTAAATACACTTTCGTCATTTTGAAGTGTCAATACCCAAGGTTTAGGGTACGATCTGCGAATCATTCGAATCCGCCATTCCACTATTGACATGAACCATCTCTTTATTTTTGTTTACGGGGAGGAAATCTTCAGAAAGATAACCCGCCCTCTGGGAGGAAGGCGGCGGTTATGTGGGGTTCTTACCCACTAAAAATCTCACGATCTCGGGATCTCACGTAGAACGCACCGGAGCCCCTCTGCACTGTGCTCAAGGAGAGCACGTCCCGGAGGGAGGTTACTCCCTCCCCCCCTGTGCCCTCGCAGCGCAAGGGCGCAAGGCGACACGGGCCAGCCGATGTCGCCTTCTTCCAGGGTCCACTTTGGTGGACGACGCCGGCTCCCACCCTTGTCGCCCAGTGAACCCGGGGCCCCTTTTAGTCGCCTTGCACGACAGGCAGGGGATACCGTAGTCTTATTCTTGAGGGCCCAGAACTACAGGGCTGCGGGCCGGTCTGCCACCGGCCCGCCTACGCCATTTCCGAACGGGATCGGCCCTCTCCCCATCCCGTTCTGCGGTCTCCTTCTGGGCCATTACTGACTCGCAGAAGGAGACCAGCGCCTTCCATTTAGATCTCCCCGCAGCGCAGCCGCTACTGCCGCCGGCGGAGAGAGGTCTTGCCCGATCTGCTGGACTAGGGTCAGCCGCTCCGCCTCCCACGCGGGGCACACGGCAAGCGTGTGCTGCGCGGAATCCCGGTCCTATGAACCATCTCCTGGCCCAACCCTAAAATTTGGAATGGTTAACAAAAATGTTAATAGTATTTGCGGAAAAAAAATGTTGATTTTCTTAAAAAAAAATTATCTTGTTCATCCTGTACAATTGTTACACCGAACTAAAACATTCTCGATTCAATCACAGCATCTTATTGAGAGCACACTTTGTCATAACACGCATTTCCCTAACTTGTGTCAGTTGGTGACATGCGAGGTTAAAAAGTTAGGGGTTGACAACTTCGCCGAACAATGAAGTTTTCAGATTCCACATGATTTTACGTATCCTTTGTAAATGTGCTTTTGTTACGTCATGTGGACGTGGAGGGGGGGCGCGGGGGTGGCGGGGAGGGCGGGAGACAAACATTCTGTGACACAAATGTCTCGGGCGGAAACTTAATGATGTGCTCTCAACTACTCACAGATACTTGTACTTGTACTCCACATTGCGTATTTACATATAGATTGGCCGCAGCAGTGCACAAGTAGTGTTGCACAAGTAGTGCTGGCTACTGCGGCATGCGGCGTGAGGTCAGCGGCTTTAGAACTGCTCATAAATACATGTAAACAAAATTGGACTGTCTGTTTGTCATATTAAAATAACCACTTTTTACTACATGCATATCAATGTATAGACGGTACAAATACCAAAATATTTGTTTACAATTTTTGTTCGTCTGTCTGTTCGTTCTGCCAGTGAATGGCAGATAGTTAATGAAAAAGGAGTAACTTAGGCTACTTTTTAATTAACCGATTTCAAAAAGGAGGTTATTGATCAGGTACTACCTACTGAAAATCATTTAGTGGTGTCGTGTGCCCGGCAGAGCGGCGGACACCGGTGTTTATTCATAAGTAAAAAGAAATTGTTTAAAAAATAATATAAAATGTATCATTGAAGGACCCTACGCTCACGTGCCGCTCCCTACGAAGAAATTATAAAAGAAAAATATTAATAATGCAAAAAAATGTAAGTTCCAATTAACTTGACAATAATAATTTATGTTATACTTAAGCCTTCTTCGAAACACGTGGTATCCTTCAGACGTTATGCCGTGCACATCACAGACATAATGTTTATAACTTCTGAATTTTTTTGTAATAAAAGGTGACAACGACAATGACCTTACATTTATAAAATATACGTAGATATAATACAAATCATTAATCAATCATCTTCATCATCATCACCAGGTCCTTTTAGTAAAGAAATGTTTTGTTTTTACTAAAATGTTTGAGTGAGAGGAGTGAGATAATTGGTATGTGTTCACTTAGCTCGTAGCGAAATAGAATTTCACAAAGCGGCTTCTCCGTAAACTGAATGGCGTATAATGTGAAACGCTACTGTAAGAGGCTTTCCTTATAACTCTCAATACGAGCGCGTTACCTGCGCCGCCGGCTGTACTCGCGGCGAGCTCAGGACTATTTTTAATTCAAATTCAGCAAGCTATCCTTACTTTTTAAGCTTAACTTAGTCCACTTATACGTTTTCTTGTTATCAAAAGTGATACTTTTCTAAGCGATGATCACGACAAAGAGAGCGTGACGGGGGCGTGATGGTAAGAGATACATCCGAGTAAGGAAGCACTACGTTGTGTTTGTGCTCGTCGGGCAGCGAGCACTCCCCACAGACTCCCCGCGCACCAAACTAGGACACAGTAATGTATGCGCTGTCCCGCTTGGTGCCAAAACTTGCAAAGCTACCAGAAACCTTCTACAAATTGACACTTATAGACACAGGAATAAAATTCACATTTCCTAATATAATACGAGCCCATTCAATTATACAGAAATCGCCTCTTCGCCGCAGACACGAGGGCTGATATATTCGGATCTACTTCTCGTTATGTGACGCATTAAAGTGAGTCCACGAGACCGCTTCACATCACAAAGACCCGCGTCACGGCCGGCGCTCGCTCGGCTGACAAATCACTTTTTGTTTGCGCCGACACGACACTTGCCACCACTATTTATGTAACGGAATGTTTTGAACATGATGTTTCCAATATCTTATGTGCGTACGCGTGCTTCATTTTTTAATATTAAATCTGAATTCGTAAACATCAGTGTGACAAGTTGAGCTGATGACGGCTACTGTCACATATTACATATGACCGAGCGACGATCTGCCTGAGGCAGTCCCGACTCTAACCACCTACTGTTATAGGCGAAACAATTTCATCGACATGGAGATTTCGATCGCTGACTTCTGAGGGTTCAAAGAGATCAAGTATGTTTATGAGTCAAAACAAAAACTGACTTCAAATTGAATCGTACGTTATATACTGCTACGTGCAGACGTAATCTCTTATTTCCGAAGCATCATAATAATATAACGAAGCTTTGACGCCCTTATTCTCACACTCAATGTCGTCACGGAGAACTTACCTAGTCCCGGATTATCTTAAACCTGCCAATATCACAAAAGTATTTTTCCATGTGATATTTCGTAGTTGCCGCGGGTCCATTTTCATAAACAGTTATTGGAAACAACAAAGTTCGGGCGAGTGAAATTCTTCCTACAATATATTTATAAATAAAATATTTTCTTTACGAGAAATTGACAATATTGTATTGAAGCAAAAAGCAATTTATCGGAGCAGCGAGCGACGCGGGACGGGGATTTTAATGAAACTCGTCATCGCGCGACAAAAGTAAATAATAAATTTGGGAAGTAATAGATCCGCAAGTTAAACAAAAGCAGGAACCCGAAGGTACAATTGAGCGAAACCTGTCGTATATTTGTTTCCCGACACGACAGCCACACGACCGACCGCGACGACACGATTGTTGTGTTGCCAAGCGATCGTACGAAGTTAAATGGATCACTTGCTTCAATAATAGTGTTTATGAGTCAACACCGAGGTGACATGGGAGGCGAGAGGAGTTCTCCCTGAGTGAGCGCGTTTGTTCGCGCTCTGAATCGATTATGTCAGAATTAAACCTGCAATGTAAAAACGATGCAATGTATGGAGTGTGTGCCGGCGGCGCTGTGGAGGACGTATCCAGTCTCTGCACGTGACAGTGTTGTACACACAATCCCGTCTCTCTGTTGCTCCGCTAACGTGATATCGTGATTTCAGATCACAGTGCGAGTGAGTAAGGAGTAACTTCCAGCAAATCTCCATCCTCGGTCTGCATCACAAGTAGCACGTACAAGCTGTTACAGGGAATTCTCCCACCTCCACAGTCATGTTGCAGACAATAATTATTCCTTATCAAGTAACAAATCCTTGTGCAATGAACTTCGCTCAAAACAATAACTTTTATGATTCAATCCCTCGTCATGTCACCTGTCACAATGTCTGTCCAGTCTACGTTTTTGTACAGATAATTTCTCGTCGTTTTGTTCAAAATGAGGCGAATTTTAATAAAGTTAATTTGCACTCAAAAGCTCTTATGTAGTGTGTTGGGGAGATGAAGAAAACACTGCAAATGGTACTCGAGGTTAACAAAGATATCACGAGACGTGCAGGAGATCTGTACCCACTAAATGAAGTTAAGGTAAACAGATAATAGTCCCAACACAATACCAGTATTCTTTTTTGAAAATCATAGCGTCTTAAAAACAATAACAAGGTCTCAGTTAGAACAAACAACAGAACAGAACAAATTATCACGCGACAGAAAGAACATTGATGCTTTTGCAATGATTTAAATTTCCGTCATATTAATTTTTCGATTTTACTAACAGCGAGCATCACGCGCATCACTGAACATTTTATTTTGAATATTATAGGATCGTTCTCTAGCTTGCATGGTGTCGATATGTTGCTAGGAACCGTTGGATGTTAACCTGAAGCGCGTCTGTATACTTAGCTGCCTTATTAATTTCTAAACTGTACATTGCTGAAGAAAACCAGTATCATGGAGATCTTCGAGATCATAAATAACACGAACCAACCTCACGTTAGAGCAAGTGAACGGACCTAGCCACACGCACCGTACCCTCGTCACGCGCCAGCTGCAAGCGGCCCGCAGCTCAACTAACACACGTCACTGATTATACTGACTTTTAAAACACATCAACCACGATGTAGACAACGCATATATAAGTCCCCAGTGAGTTATGAAAAGTGAGTTGTGGGGTCGGCAGAGAGCACACGGTCAGAAGTGCGTTTGATGTTGCGATCATATGTGTGCAGTTGTGGGGGAGAATAGATGAAAAGAGTTGTATCAGGATCGTCCTAAATGGAAGTCCTTGATATCTGTTCGCCCCTCCAGCTGTTGGGAGTGATATTTATTAAGTAGTTAATTTACTAAGTAGATGTCAAAAGTAATATATTTTAATGATTTCTTCAAAGAAGTTTTCTGTACAGCTGGAATAGCTAGTTGAATAAAAAAGTCATCAAAAGGAAATTAATGCTAATAATTGAACAGAAACTGAACTGCATCGCGAATTATAGAGCCGCGGTCACAGGAGACAAGTGTTGTTGTCACGTCAGCGACGGACATCCAAAAAATGTGACGGAGCCATTGTGTCAGTCTCAACCGAGCGTAATGAATCTTTTGTAGCGCTTTTTTATTTAAATAATTGCAAAAATTATTTAACAGCTGTCTCGGGTTAACGCGACCTCGGCAACTTGTCGCCGCGCACAAAGTGACGGCAAACAAACATACATTACTTCAGTAATCGATTTTATCATTTCATTCCAGAAATCACTATTTATCTAAAATGCCTCTAAAATTATTTTATATGTACATATACAATAATGATGTGCATTATATGTGTAATATCTTAAACATAATCAACAAGGTACATTACTATGACATTCTGTCATCGATATCGGGTTCGACCTAAAAGGCTCTTTCACAGTACCAGCGCCACACAGTACCAGCGCCACACAGTACCAGCGCCACACAGTACCAGCGCCACACAGTACCAGCGCCACACAGTACCAGCGCCACACAGTACCAGCGCCACACAGTACCAGCGCCACTCGGTAATAGCGCCACACAGTACCAGCGCCACACAATTGTTGCGGTTTGTTTTACATCCGTTTTTAAAACATAAAAAGGTCTAAAAAAGGATTTGTTTCGACCATCGCCAGCGATGTGTCAGGTCTTTTAGCATAGGCGACAAGTTCTAGGCTGTCGTGACCCAGGCAAAGAGCGTGTACTATGCATTAAATACATTAAAAGCGACACGAAGCAAGTACGAATATAGACATAGAATTGTCTATGAAAATATTAGGTCGTAAAGGTCGCAGGAGCCGGCGGCGCCCGCTCGTCTGCGCGGACCTCCCTGGTGTTCATGAACATTATTCGTCCCCCACGACGCGTGACGTCACAATTGCCATGAAAGATTATGCTCACACTTCACAATTTTACTGAATAGATTTGGAGGACAATATATTCTTTATCGCAAACCTTGATTCGAACCTCGAGATGTCCGCTGCGTTACACAGTAACATTACGAAATTAATTTAGTAATGAGCGACACGGATGTAGGATGTTCGAAGGTAGGCGAAGTCGGGATCTTCGGACAACGTATTGAAGCGTTCGAGACGTGGGCTCACAAGCACACCTCAGGTATTGGGTGGACTTCAATACAGATGACGAGGTTCCATGACAACTCAACCAGAAGCGCAAACAATTCACAGACCGTCAGGATGAGGAAAGCACCGTACAGCGGTCACGAAGATATGTCCTCCTTCAATTTATCTCGATGAACAAAGTCACTGGCAAAAGAAGCGTTGTAGACGGATGTCGTGGTAATATCAGAGAGTGGACCAAACTGTAAATGCCGCTCATTTGTTTTTCTTCACAAGAGATAGAGAGAGATGTGGTCAATCGATCTTCGCTGTGCGCAGAGGCACTTTAAAAAGAAGAACGCTTTATTTTTTTAAATTGATTTGATCTTGGAACGATCAACTAAAATGTTTAGTTAAAAGTCGTAAGTTTATTACGAAGTTAATTTGAATTTAGAAGAAACATGACGCTGCTCCTGTCTCCGGCGCTGACTGGCTCGTAATTAAGTAATTATTATTTTATTGTTAATGTTTGCTACACTACAGTCTGTATTAAGATTTTGTAGTTTGTTTGTAACAAATAAACAAGAAATAATCTTTACGTATGTAGTATTTTTAATACAACACAAATATTTACAATTTTATTATTATATATAACAAAACGAGATGTGCGTCGGCCAATTTGGAGCGCAGGAAAGTTTCTCTTTGTAGAGGAGAGAGCCCGGGATAGGGGCGAGCGCCCGCCCTGCAGTGTACACACTCCATCTACAACTTGTGAAATACTATTCTTTAAACGAGAGATAGATTTCGCAGGTTATTATGTATTGAAGTATTATTATGCACAATTAACCGCTGGATTACTCAGGAGCTAACGACGTAAACCACAAAGTTTTTCGTATGGTGTCTAATTGTAAATGTAGAATTATTCGACCTCGTTAACTCAATAACTTTAGATGGGTTAGTTTAGTTTTAATAAGTTTTGGTGACATATACGTTGTGACAACTCGTTCTCATCAAATTCATTTCATTCAAGCAACACAGCACACAGAGAAACTGACCTTAACCCGGACAATATAAAACATACTATCACTTATCATTTCCGCGTGCCGGGCGCCGGTAACGTTGTTGTGATGTTAACAGCGGTATACACTAATGACTTTTGTCTGATAGAATGTCCTAAGATTTTCGCTGAGGTACTCGGTGAGGCAGACAGGGCAGGTTGACAGGGCAGGGCTGCGTGTTGAGAGAACTGTTTCGGGTGAAGGCTGTTTTTTTAAAGGACGTCACCGGGATTACGGAATTTGCGATGGTTATTCAGGACATAAATATATGTATATATTATTTACAACCAAAACCCTGTTCATGCAAAAAGAAAGACTTCCAAGAAGGTAATTGTCACACGCTGCCTGTAGTGGCCACGAGGACGGGGCCTTTGTTATTTTATTTCTAATAACGTGTATATTTAGTTAAGTATAGATATTTTTGCAGCCGCGTGTAATTCGATAAATAAATAATATAAAATATATCCGCGGCGGATATACATGTTGTAATATTCAAAAGCACACGTGACGCAGATGCGTCGTGTTAACAAGTATGACATTTTTACGATCGTACCGGAAACGGAAACGTAAACCCGCAGAGTGGCAGGCGGGCTGGGCGGGCGGCGCGGCGCAACAATAATTTGCATAAAATGTAGCTGGCGAACTAACGGGCTGACCAGAACTGACAGAGTCTGGCCGGCGTGTGACAGGCCTCGAGTATGGTGCATTGGTAATATATTGATAACGAATAAAAATACACAATGATGTCTGTTAAAAGCTTACAATTAAATTAAATACTTAATAAATATTTCACTTTGTGCGAGAGAACCGATATGTGGTGGAGGTGTGTGGTGGTAGTTCTTAAAACATGACCAAGTCACGGTAAAGATTTATTACATTCAGTGTGACAGTCTGTGACCATTGGCACGGCACAATGGAAAATGTATACAAAATTAACAGATAAATCGTAGATCGCGCTGCGGCGGTGGAATTGCATTTAGTATTGAACGGGAAGAAATGTGCTGCAGCAAGAAATCCAATTTATTTAATGCTGTTGTTCTCTTGCAATATCTCTTTGCTCTCGCTTCAATTCAATTTTCTCCCGTGAAGTAAGTTCAAGTCGCGGGGCAGTTCGTACCAGCGCGTCAATTGTACTTGACTTTGTTGTCTCTGCGTTCGGCGTTCCGTTCATATAAAACGGAGCGACTGGACGGGACATTAAAACAGGCGTTGTTAGTGAAGATTAAATAGAAATTAGAATTATAGTAAAGCGCTGTAGGTGTTCGACGAGTGGGCGACCAGAGTTTCAGCTGTCACTAGCGGATACCGGATACGTCGAGAGCTTTTAAGCAGGAAGGTGCCTGGTGCTCCTCCCAGGTAGAAGAACAGTATAGGAAGATTGTAGGGGATTAAGCCTTGCGTCATCACATTGTTCAAAAACGGAAGCGCTTATACCTCTCATCATCTATCACATGATGAGAGTCATCACATATACGGGGTCACATGATCACAATGACGCGGCGGATACGGAGCACGCAGCACTGACACATCGTAGCAGTAGCCGCTTACCGCTATCCAGAGTGGAAAGAGACCACAATTTTTATGTTCACGTAATTTATATAGCTGTAAAGTGAAACAGGATAAACTTTTGTCCCACACGGTGTACTTGTTAAAAGTAATAAACTTCTGTAAGTACATAAATAAATAAATCGAAGAGAACAAAAACTACTTGCTCTGTACTCGTAGTACAGTTTGACGTCAGCTCTTAAGGAATGTTTTAGAACACTTGGTAAAAGTTTTAATATTAAAATGAAAATGACTATTGAAGAAGTTTCTCTCATCCGCTGAACAACTTCTTTGTCATTTTAATGGAATTCTCGACAGACAGTGGAAGTGGTGCGAGGAGTACTTCTCATTCCGCGACGTTTTTATCTCCCGCCGCCGACGGAGCGACTGTTGCCTCGTGAGCGGAATAAAATTATCTTCTTCGCCGTTTTAGATGTTAACCGACCACTCGTGAATTGTAATTATTAACTGGTGTTGTGACAAAGCTCTTGCCTGATTGCCACATATCCGCGCGGGGCACAGCCCGGAGAATATAAATATATAGATACATAAGGTGGGCACTAAATATTAATTCGACAGACATGTCGCCGTACCCTACTTGTTTACATGCCAGTATGTAACATCTGTCTGTATACTGCAATCTGCTCATTCACTTTTGTATATTGGCGAGCTTCAATTCAGTTTCAGTCGTTCAGCTCATAATGCTGTAACGCCCCGACTTAATTGCTCAATTATCAGGTGAAATTGTAAAAGTCTCCTGGTTAACAATGTCAATTAATCAATGAATAGAGACGACCCGGTATTTTGGTGGTTGAAGTATCGGTAGGTTTGTAACAATCCAACTCTAGATGGGTATTCCTTAACGAAAATAAGTAGAAGACGACAGACCATGTAGGCTCTAGAAACAGAACTTCGTAATATAACTGCAATACTTCGATAATAAAAAAGAGCCTCCGCACGTAGTAGCGTCAAATTGTTAAACAGTCGCTTACTTATTTGATGTCGGTTTTGTTTTTACCTGTAAATATACGTTAGTCGATCACACACAGTGTCTCCAGCTGCTCGCGGCCTGCTCTCTGGTGCTGTCATATCAATATATATACAAGTGTACTAGCCACCCGCATACAGCGTCAGTCAGTTCGGCCAGACTCTGACGCTCGGGCGCGGGGACATTGTAAGTTGACGATTAAATATTCGCACGGCGTCACTTTTTCAAGCGGGCTTATTGAAATATTCTCTATTGGGCCTTTTTGATTATCACAACCGGGAACGGTTTAAACTTTTGTTAAATAAATTCCGCTGTGAGCGGGTGTGGGGGGGGGAGAGCAACTGAGGAAAATTTCTAACTGCACGTTCTTCATTTATTTCTTTTGAATAGAATTCAAACGTTTTGAGTTATAACAAAGTTTTATAAGGATTGCTTGTTGCAGCCGACCGACCGCGACGAATTCATTGTTTTAAAATCAAACGGGATTATTTTAACGGAGCTTTAAAATTAATCCAGATGTAAATTATCTTTTTCAGTAACAATATCGTTCTTTTACGTCTGTGGACATAAATAAAAATTTAAGTGAATATGTAAAATGAATTTTTGAATTTTATTTAAGGCTACTCATAGATATTGCTCCTATCAAATTTAAACGATGTTTATTTTCCAGGCCAGTGATTCTCAACCTTTTTTTTGTTGCGGCACATATTAAACGATTTAAAAATGGCGGCACACAACGAAAAAGATAAAAATAATTTACTTACTACAACACACTGCATAAATAGTTTATGACAAATATACGAAATAATAATATATATTCATGTTAAAAATATTTTTCTTTTTAAATGATATAATTTAATAATATTGACATTATTATATATTTGCAAAATTTGGTGGCACACAAAAGTGCCGCGGCACAGTGGTTGGGAATCACTGGTCTAGACATTCAGATGTGACAGTTAAATTCAAATCAATCTAAGAGCTTCTAAATCATTTTGTTGCAACTTTTTACTTGAATTAAGTAAGTACCTTAAGTTTTTTTAACATCGGCTGAAAGTTTATTTGTTTGACAACCAATTAGTGTTTACTATCTAGAGATTTTTAGATATGAACAGATTTTTTAAATTGGAAAATAAACACGAAGTTGGAGAGGAATTTGACTTTCCGATTTGCAAGAGTATCGCGGCTCGCGCCGGTTTGGCGCCGCGCCACACGTTGTTAGCGCGGGGAGCGGCGACACCGCCCCGACCGACCGCGCGCACCACTTCACGTTCCTTCGCTGATAAACATTTACAATTCAATATAATAACCGAGGAGGAAGTTAAAATATGCTATATATATATATACAAAACGGGAAGCAAATTATAGAGCGTCAGGTGGAAGTGGGTCAGGTTTATGATTACGCTGCGCTCAACGGTAGCTAATGTAAATTCTTACGATTTTGGCTGAAAAACATTTATACTAAAAAATCAAATGAAAGATATAAAATACAAGCGTACATAAAATAAACAATTGACTAGCAATTGAATCAAACGTTCAATCTCACCAAATTGTCATCAAACTACTCTTGGAATACATCTTGTTTAAAAAATGAATCATCGAAATCGGTTGTTGTGATACTGAGTTGTCCGTCCGTCTGTGTCGCACACGCTTGATTCAAATTTAACACTTATATTGAAAACGGCTTCTTTTTTTGAAGTCGATTGAAAACTAGTTTTAAAAATATTGTTTGCAGTGTGACAGCAGTTACGTTCGGAGCCAGATCGGTCGCAGCAGAAGAGATACGCAGGAACTGCAGCTGGGGGTCGGACACTGCGCCGCTACCGCTCCTCCTCCTCTGAACGAGAGGACGATTGAAATGAAAACAAGTCGCGACGGAAACATTTTAATGAGCACTGGAGGATTTGGCAGAGACTGGGGCCACCGGGCCCCCGCAGATATTAATTTTGATTCAATTAACTTACACCATCATCTTTTTGGAAAAAAAATCAATTGAAACGTTTCCTTGTTTCCTTTTCTTAAAGGACGAGCCAACTGATAAGTCAGTGTATTTATTAATGTTTCGAAGGTGGGTCGCCGGTTTGTCGACAGTCACGCCATGTGCCGGTAGCACCAGATGGCCGCGGTGTGTTTATCTATATACTTAGCATATAGCTATATACTGATATACATATATGTATAATACGGTGCAGGGCGCGCGGCGCAGACTCGCCGACACACAGAGCTTGACAAATGAGACGTGAATGCAAATTGCATCCGATGTTATTTTAACGAGGGACCTGCAATCTGTCTGAGCGCGCTGTCTGAGCGAGCGGCGGGATGGAGTTTTTATCAAATGATTAAATTTATATTTACTTTTGTTTGTGACATTCGCCGAAAGCTCAAAATAGTAGTGGTCTGTATAATATGAGGGCGTAAATTTCAGCTGAAAACTCGGTGTATGTTTGACCAGCGCCCTCAGGCCCGCTTGTTTGTCTCGACAGCAACCCGCAGTATCAGTAGGGTACGCAAAGCTAACAAATTTCAAAGCAGTAAACGTTGTGTCAGGGCCGTCCGTCAACCAACTCTAACAAACCGGCTTCTGTGACGCACTATATATATATATATATATAAAACAGGAAGCAAATTTTAGAGCGTCAGGTGGAAGTGGGTCAGGTTTATGATTACGTTGCGCTCAACGGTAGCTAATGTAAATTCTTACGATTTTGGCTGAAAAACAATTATCCTAAAAAATCAAATGAAAGATATAAAATACAAGCGTACATGAAATAAACAATTGACTAGCAATCGAATCAAACGTTCAATCTCATTAAATTGTCATCAAACTACTCTTGTAGTACATCTTTTCTAAAAAATGAATCATCGAAATCGGTTTTTGTGATACTGAGTTGTCCGTCCATCTGTGACGCACACGCTTGATGCAAAATTAACACTTATTGAAAACGGCTTCCTTTTTTGAAGTCGATTGAAAACTAGTTTTAAAAATATTGTTTGCAGTGGACAGCAGTTACGTTCAGAGCCAGATCGGTCGCAGCAGAAGAGATACGCAGGAATTGCAGCTGGGGGTCGGACACTGCGCCGCTACCGTTCCTCCTCCTCTGAACGAGAGGACGATTGAAATAAAAACAAGTCGCGGCGGAAACATTTTAATGAGCACTGGAGTGACGGGCAGAGCCCGGGGCCGGGTCCCCGCAGATATTAATTTTGATTCAATTAACTTACACCATCATCTTTTTGGAAAAAAAATCAATTGAAACGTTTCCTTGTTTCCTTTTCTTAAAGGACGAGCCAACTGATAACTCAGTGTATTTAATAATGTTTCGAAGGTGGGTCGCCGGTTTGTCGACAGTCACGCCATGTGCCGGTAGCACCAGATGGCCGCGGTGTGTTTATCTATATACTTAGCATATACCTATATACTGATATACATATATGTATAATACCGTGCAGGGCGCGCGGCGCAGACTCGCCGACACACAGAGCTTGACAAATGAGACGTGAATGCAAATTGCATCCGATGTTATTTTAACGAGGGACCTGCAATCTATCTGAGCGCGCGGCGGGATGGTGTTTTTATCAAATGATTAAATGTATATTTACTTTTCTTTGTGACATTCGCCGAAAGCTCAAAATAGTAGCGGTCAGTATAATATGAGGGCGTAAATTTCAGCTGAAAACTCGGTGTATATTTGACCAGCGCCCTCAGGCCCGCTTGTTTGTCTCGACAGCAACCCGCAGTATCGGTAGGGTCCGCAAAGCTAACAAATTTCAAAGCAGTAAACGCTGTGTCGGGGTCGTCCGTCAACCAACTCTAACAAACCGGCTTCTGTGACGCAACAACTTATAGAATCCTTAATATTGTGAGGCACGCCATTTGTAACCATTTTTGTAGTTATGGAGTACTAACAGAGTTGTTCAGACGGTTTTGGGTTGTGTGCCGACACCTAGACATGTCGTCGCTGAATAGCTATTTCGTAAAGTGTGAAGAGGAGAAGACCTAACACTGAGCCTAGTGGAACTCCGGCTCGAACTAGGCGCGGTGTGGAACTAAGGGAATTCTGTACCTAGAGTTGCTAGTGTATTAATTCATTGGAAATATATTACATTGGTAAAGCACGCAGTAGCCTAAAAATAAACCTGACGTTGTAGTATAGAATACGGCAACGAATTTGTAACGTAATCTTGTAAATTTAAAATATTTGAATTGTTGTCATTTGATGTAGCGTTACTTACAGCAGTCAGCACTCCAGGATCTCGAGACTCCACGAGAGTGCAAAACAACTTTACCGACGTGCTTTCAAATATCGTTTGCATAAAATTCGTCTTGAATGCAAATGTTAAAAAAAACATCTCGTGTGCCAGAGCGGTCCGCGCGCGGCAGGAGATTGGAGTATTATACTCCGCCTGCAGCTCATTTGCATCGCGATTGTCCTCATTCGTACAGCAATAAACATTAAACAACTTCTGTAGCAGCCTTATTTAAGTGTAATTCGTGCCAGAGAGAGTCGCGGCGCTCCGTGCAGTCGCTGCGTCTGTCTCATGTCTCTTGTGGAGTTCGCACTCGGCGGGAAGAGCTGGTCTCTGCCGCTGGCGTTGAACCCGGTCTTAGGTGTTAATTGGGTATGTATGTTTTTCGCGATACTGAATTACTTGACAGCCTGCGGGAGCGATTCCGAAAATCTTTGATGGAAGGATAAAAGGAAGAAGGACGTGCAGTGTCCGCGGT
Source organism: Meandrusa payeni (assembly GCA_029286785.1). NCBI lineage: Eukaryota > Metazoa > Arthropoda > Insecta > Lepidoptera > Papilionidae > Meandrusa > Meandrusa payeni. The sequence goes on along the minus strand of JAGSMX010000029.1, from coordinate 10,581,662 downwards.
AACGTTAAAGGCCGTCGAATCCCGCGGCCTGCGGTTCCAGTTTCACAAGGTGATAGAAATTTGTACTTTAAAGATCAAATATTAAACTCAACTAATGAACCATAACCTAGCGGTTTGACAGTTCGTTTCTAGGTAAGTAGTGAGGCCGCAGACGCTCGCGGCTTCTTTAACTGCGAGGGCTGGAGCGCGCTACTTCGCTTAACCACCCCATTAGAGTCTAATTTTTTACGTCATCTGATTTTTTTTAAATGCAAAAGAGGATCATTAGAGCATATAATCGGTAGCTAACTCTGTCTAAACCGTTTCAGATACTTGACGTCAGATTTTCTGTCCAGGTGATAGTGTCGGCTTGTACAATAAAATAAACTTCTTTAAAATATGATATAAAGATAATTCAGTTGTCATCAGCACACTTCCTAGAACGCTTCGAGGTCCGTGAGGCTGAATATCACCAGAAACATGCCTCACGCCATGATATTCTAGAAAACTAATTATTAACAAACAATCGAATCGTTTTTAGTAGAAACATGACGTACTGTCGCCTGCAGTCTCCCGCCGGGACTTAAACGTGTGGGCTTATTTAATTTTATAATAATTTATAAGTTGGTTATATGTTAATACTCTAGCTCTCGAGACAATAAAGTTCTTTACTGAGAGAATAGAAGCATTATTGGAGCTTCTTCTCCTAGCGCCGACGCTTCCGGAAGTGACTGTGAAGCTAGCAGTGATGGTCAATCCGGTTGCGATTTGTGAAAGTTTCGGAAAAGTGTCCGAACTTAAAACAATGATCCATCCCAAACAGTTGTCTGTTGTGTTGCGCCCATGTTGTGACAGCAGGCGTAATATTTTACACGTAAAGTGCATAACTCTCCGGCGAGAGATGGACGAGATCGATGTTCCTCCCACGGGATCACAGACGGATGTGGGGCGACGGTGCGGCATCTTGTCACAGCTGACTGTTACTCCGCTGGGCATTACTCGCGGGGAACGAAATTCTTTTATTTTTATTATTACTACGAAATAAAAAAAAATGTCTCGTTTTATATTTAATAGACTTTTCACAAGTACATTTACGAGTAAATTCAAATCAAATCTAAACTAAATAAAAGTAAATATGTCCAGACGTGTAAACGACTACCCACAGACGTGTGTTTTTTATTTTCAAAGTGACAGTTATACAGTTATGTTTTGAAAATTATGGTGCAAATAATCTATTTCTTCTTCCACAGAAAAATGAATATTGTGACCTGAGAACCCAGCCGAGTTGAAATGTTATTAGATTGAAATCAAACCAACTTGTTGAAAAATATAAAAAGTACATTGTTACGATACATTACATTAACTATGGTCCCGGGATGCTGCGAGGATCTCGTTATGATATAACAAGGTGCGGTCTCGCTACACCGCGTCCCATTTGTGTCCGTGTCGTGTGAGCGCGGATAACGACTTCGAAAACAAGTGTGCTGACTGTAAAGATTCGCTGCGAATACAGAAGGAATAATAAACTAAAAAACTAACTGATAACATGATAACAAGGAATTCTGTGAAACGATGACGTCCGTAAGAGTTGTTTATTTGTTGTTTTGGAAATAATATTTGATTTCTCGACAGTGGAGGTACGGCCGTCGTTGGAAACTGCTCGTGATGCGACTTCTGCGCGGAAACTAGAGGTATCCTTCTGTACGTGTCATCATCTACATAAATTGAAGCTTTCTCAAAAACTGTATTTTCTGCTTGCGTAAATATTTTCTTTTTCTATATCAAATGTATTAGGTTCTCTCTTACCAATGTACCACCAGGGGATTGTAATGTAATACTTGAGGGAATCGAACTAGATATCATAGACAACACTACTTTCTTAGGCTTAACCATAGACTCAAAATTACAACGACAACCATTATTTACTGTTTGTCAAGTCGTTTGGGTTCTGATGTATTTGCAATTCGTAAATGAGGCGATTGACTGATGTGGCTAACAGCGAGTTGGTCTACTTTGCGTATTTTCATAGTTTAATGTCCCATGGTATTTTGCTGTGGGGGTCCGCTGCTTATAAAGATAACATTTTTATACTACAGAAACGTGTTATTGGGCAGTTTACAATATGGGCTCGTGTGAATCGATTCGAGAATTTTTAAAGAGACTGGTATTCTAATACTGGCATTATATTTTTACGAAAACATAACGTATAAGAGTGACATACGTAATTAAAATACAAGAAATAGACATAAAACAGTAGTGCCTAGATTTATACTAAACTAAAAATTAATTCATGGCAAATAGTTTGATATTTTATAACAAAATCCCGAGTAGAATTATTGAATTACCGATTACTAACATTAAATCAATCGTACAAAATGTGTTCATTGAAAAAGCTTATTATAAAACACAACATTATGTGACGACCAGAGAGTATCGGAGCAAGCTGCACGAGCGCTTCCTGGTCACTGCAAAATGGTTAATTGGTAATGTTTTGTGATATTGCTTTAAGTTACATCTGAGTTTCGTTTTGCTTACAATTTATTATCTTATATATTCTGTATTATGGCCTTCGTGAGTGCTCTATTGGAGCCTGTATGAATACTTAGTTTGATTTGATTTTGTATTTGATATTTATGTGTGATGAGTCCACTCAATAGGTTTCCTCTCTCAGGTTCTCTTGCTGAACGGTTATTTACAGAATTGCTAATCTATTGCGAATGTAAAGTGAGGCTGGGAGCCTTGTAACGTGGTGGCGACTGCGTGAAAGTGTTTGGTCATAATCCCACAGGAAACTTGTAGGAAGTAAAAGCACGGATTTGTTTATTTCAATAGAAATCTTTTGATTTACTCTTAAATTAAATTCCGGCCAAAGTCTTGATCATTTTATCGCAGAAAGAATAGCTGAGATGAAATTTTATTAGCGAAGTTAGAGGAGAATGGAGCCGTCGGTCGACTCCGCGGATACTTGAGGTCCGCGCGCAGCTTTTTACAGCTTTGACATGGTAATGTGCCCCCCGCCCCCTCCCCCGCCCGCCCCCTTTTCAACCCGTAACAAGCACCTAAATGACTATTATTCTACAACCTATATATTCTACATACATTTTACCAAGTTGATTAAATTCAAATAATCTAGAACATGTATGCTTAACATATTTGTAAATGTAAGTTAATGTTTTTGCGTGCTTTTCACCCATTTCAACAAGTTGATTGTTCATTGATGACGACGCTGGAGTGAAAAAGTACAGACGAATCGAGAACCTCCAAATGTTTTTGCAATGACGTTAGTTGTAAATATCTCCGCGGCTGGTCTTCTTCAGTACGACTTGCACGTTGGCAACCTTCCAGGATTTTATCTTTGATTATTCCGGTTTCCAGAAAATATATCAAAATTAACACAAAATGTATTATATTTTGTGACATATTCCTTTGATAATAAATTGACAATTATGTCGATATAACTGCATGCACACTGGCAGGTCTTGCCACTAAGATCTTTTCCAGTAGGGTCGGTCTACCCGTCGGCGTGAGTGTCGTCTGCTATGCAGACGATACGTTAGTCATGTCCGACGGGGACGATTTCGATAGCACCATCCGGCTCGCCGAGCTTGGGGTGGCGTGCGTCGTGGACAAAATCCACGAGCTGGGTCTGCGGGTAGCGCCTCACAAGACCGAGGCGCTATGGTTCCTCAAGCTCCCAAGAGCTAGGGAACCGCCCAGCCGGTCGGTTCGCGTAGGTGACGCAAGTTCAGGTGGGTCGACGATGAAATATCTCGGCCTCATCCTGACAGTCGCTGGGGCTTCGAAGAGCACTTCGATCGCTTGGTCCCCAAGATTAATAAGGTGGGTGCTTTGCACAGACTACTGCCAAATCTTGGGGGCCCCAGGGAGGAGTCCGCCGCCTCTACGGAGAGTCGTGCGGTCCATGGCCCTCTACGGGCGCCCGTGGTGTGTGCAACCGCTTCATTTAGCGCCCGGCGCTGCAGAGCTAAGCTCCTTAGCCTGCAGCGCAAGATGGCCATCCGGATCGCACGAGGATACCGGACTATATCCTACGAGGCGGCCTTTATCCTGGCTCGGTTCCCGCCGCTTGACATTCTGGCGTAATTGGACGCGCGTGTTTATACGCGCGTCCGGGCTATCGACGGTGGGGCCGAGCCGCCCCTGGATGCGGGAGAGGTGCGTCGGCAGGAACACAGACATGCGATGGACGTGTGGCGCGAGCGGCTCGCCGAGCCGCGTTACTCGCGCCAACGCATCGTCTGTGCCTTCCTGCCGAACTTCGAAGCCTGGCTACGGAAGAAGGACATGTACGTCACGTACCGCCTGACGCAGGTACTCACCGGGCACGGGTGCTTCGGTGAGTACCTGAACAGGATAGGGCGCGAACCGACCGCGCAATGCCACCACTGTGGCTGTGACCGGGATTCCGCGCAGCACACGCTAGCCGTGTGCCCCGCATGGGAGGCGGAGCGACGGATCCTGGTCCAGCAGACCGGGCAGACCTCTCCCGCCAGCGACAGTAGCGGCTGCACTGGCGGGGAAATCCAAATGGAAGGCGCTAGTCTCCTTCTGTGAGTCAGTAATGACGCAGAAGGAGACCGCCGATCGGGATCGGGAGAGGGCCGATCCCGTTCGGACATGGCGCAGGCGGGCCGGGGGCAGACCGGCCCGCAACCCTGTAGTTCTGGGCTCTCAAGAATAAGACTACGGTATCCCCTGCCTGTCGTAGAAGGCGACTAAAAAGGGCCTCGGGTTCATTGGGCGACAAGGGTGGGGGCCTTTGTCGTCCGCTAAGGTGGACCCGGGAAGAAGGCGACATCGGCTGGCCCGTGTCGCCTTGCACTGCGAGGGCACAGGGGAGGGAGTAACCTCCCCCGGGAAGTGCTCTCTATGAGCACAGTGCAGAGGGGCTCCGGTGCGTTCCACTGGAGATCCCGGAGCCCCTCACCATGCACCGAGGAAGGGCCACCGGGGAGGTTTTAGTGGGTAAACTCCCACATAACCGCCGCCTTCCCCCCAGAAGGCGGGGTATCTTTCTGAAGATTTCCTCCTCGTTAACAAAAAAAAAAAAAAAAGATCTTTTCCAGACAACCTTTGTATGAACACAAATGATCTAATGACAACTATGCATATAATTTGAGTTAAGTGTTGAGTTGAGAGCATATACATAACGGACAGTTGAAACCTACAGTACGAGAGGGTGTCAGGTAAGTATATAATAGAGATTGAGAGAAGTCCATACCGCTAGCAATATAAGTTGCAATCCGCAATTATAAAACGTGTAAATAAAAGCGTGCAAAATCCATTAGCAGAGACAAGAGTAACACTTGCAGTAATTGTTCTGCAGATAGAGCAGCGGCCGGGAGGCGGGCTGCAGCAGGCAGTGCAATACCTGCGCGGCTGATACACCACCGCCCGATGTGACACCAGCACTGCACATGAGGTCTTTGTAAAGTTGTAAGAATCGGGCCGCGGTGAAATACTGTCTTGACCTATTCAACATTGTCGTACAATAGATTTTCACATCCTTTTAAACGTAGATAAAGACAGTGTTCGCGCCAAACTCGTTAGGGTCTTTATCTGACTTGTGATGAGCCCATCGCTATACACCGGACAATTTAAGTGTTCTTAGAAAAACAATTCATCGCACAAGCCCACTGGGATTAAGTTTTGCGACCAGATCGAACTCGAACCAGTGGCCCACTAGGCTGTCAATGTTGTTTACTAGCATTACACTTTAGGACCAGGATGACAAATCTTCGCTCGATATTTTTTTGTAGTTACATTTAGATACGAATTACATAATGATGAAATATGAATAATAATTTTCGATTTTACTGACATAATAGTTAAAATCTCCGCGCTATATTTCGTTTCTGACTTCAATAACGACTACTTCATTGATTAATCACTAAGCAACTCTATCCTACATTGATTTTCTTAGTCTAACGTCAAACTCATTGACTTACTGTTTATGGCTTAATAACGCCATTTACTGAAGTATATTTTGTACACCGTGCCCCCAGATAAAACGACATTTTCTAAAAATGAAACCTAGCTAGATCGATTTATAGCCCCCTAAATCCCTGCATGTCATGTCTTTCGCCGCCTCATCAGAGCTGGCTCTGGAACCTTCCATGGCGCAGCGCGTTACAGCGAGCGTAATATGTGAAAAATTTCATTACTCGCAGCTCTATAGCCAACTTATTTATTATTTAATTCTGTGCAGCGGCTGCAGCGCTTACGGCAGCGAACAAAGCGTTATTATGCGAAGCTAACAATAAATACGTAAGTCGCGGTCATAACGTAGCCCCGGTACATTATATTGTGTTTCGGTTTAGTCTTGGATTTGTAGTGAAAGCGGCGGGAGACGTAATGAATTTGTGTGCAGTTTTATTTATTTTTGTATAAATTATTTCTTGGGTAATAACTTTAATACAGAAGAGGTGATATAGTTGTACGAGATGGTCTGGCGCACTAAGATCTTGTAAACAAGGCCGTCAGTTAGACTGTATCGAATGCTTTCACAACATTTAGCGGCCCAGAGGTCGCCGCGGTTCGTGTATTATGTTCGAACATAACGCCCGCTCGGACTGTGTCTGTGTGTCTGTGATGCCAATTCCAGAAGATGCTGCCCTTGTTGCAACGAAGTTCTAAACGGCAGGCTTGGAGAGATAGTGGTTTTGCTGCGCGACTGAAATGGAAACAATGTGACATTAGACCATAAAAATATATGACGGAAGTGCTATAGTCGTATACACGGCGGCCGGCAGCGGGACTCTTGATCATGTAGTTAGACTCTCTGATCACAGGTGGCGCTTTAACCAATTATTAATAAGTATTAATTAATTATTTCTGTAATTCGCAGAAAAATATTTTACTTAATAATTTGAATTACTATTGTTTGTTAGTAATTGATCAGTAATATAATATAATTTAACATAACATTAAAACATTTTGTTTTCGCAAATTGTGTTGCTTCTGTATCAGCCAGAGGATCTCCGTTAATACCCGGTGTCCCGTGACACCACATGTTTCTGTTTGTATATAAACCAGTCTCTGGTTAATTAAAAGAACGTAAGATATACATAACGTACATTTTTATTTTAATAAGCTCACAAGCAGAAGGGCTGCAATGTGTATGTTACCAACTTAACGTAACTCCCTGAGGAGATAGCTATTTCAGTGCGGCAAGTTTCAATCCGCAAACATCTCAAATTCTCAAAGTTAAATTACGTTAGCCCGTAATTAACATAGTTAGAGGCGCTGGGAACGTCTGGGGTGAGAGCCGCGAGGGTGATGGACAAGTGCTATGTTATGACAAAAAACGGTCTATTTACGGAATCCGAAGTCCGATGCCAATTAAATTAACAAGGGATCTGAATTTATAATAAACACTTTCAAACAAACAAAAACAAATTAGATTAATCTGTGACCATTTCAAAATGAACGCACAAACATAAAAGAGTATAGACGAGTAGCCTTAGCCACCTTTTTGCTGTCGGTTGAAAAGAAAAAAACCGACTCCAAATAGAATAGGAATATTACGAAATAGAATTAACCAAAACCAAACGAAACCCTCATAGACCTACTCTGAACGTACATGTTTTCCAATAAAAATGAATCAAGAAAATCGGTTGTCGTGATATTGAACTATTCGTCCGTACATACAAACACACATACTTGATGCCAATTTAAAATAAAAATGAAATACAAAAAAACATCAGAATCGACTCACCCAGCCGCAAGGTATTGAACAGACTAATTGAGAACGTCCACATTTTAAAATCGGTTGAAAATCTATAAAAAAACTTTCTATTGCAAATATTTTTTGGCAGTGTGTCGGCGATGCGATACCGATGGTGATCTCTACCTCCTCTGTTTGTGTATAAGTCGGCTGGTAATGCGGATATGTAACCATAAAATAACAAGAGTGCAGTTTGCAGTTGCCAGTTCCTAGCAGCAGACGCTGTGCGCCGCCGCTCGGCTTCAGGGTTTCTGAATTTTTGATTAAATTAATATGCGCGGTAAGTTTGCCGCGACCGAGACGTGCGGCGGAGTTACGTGCCGGCGGCGAGCTCTCGGCGGAGTTCAACTTTGTATAACTTGAGGCTTCACGGAAATTCTTGTGCGCTGCGTGAGCGCGGTGTGCCGCCAGAGTGTTGTTGTGAGCTCCTGTCACTACAGTCTCAGTGTTTTAATAATCCGATTATATCTTACGAGTGTTCCAATTCGCCGGACAGCCAGGCGCACAAATGTATTAACTCGACATTTGGACTAAACTGTCCAACATGTGTCTACAGCGTGTAATTTCCTATTTCGGAATATAGTACGTAGAGGACAACCATTAAAAGGTGGTCATCGTTGGCCTACAGAAGGCAAGACAAAAAGGCCGGTCGCCATGGTCTGATTAAATGAAACGGACCGGGCCCAGGTGCCTCGGACCGGAGTCAATGGAGGCAAATTGTCCGTTTAACGGGCTCTAGTGACCACAATCCTCAGAAATTAGAGAATTATTTTAACAAAATTTGAAATAGAGAAACCCAAAGCCACTATTACCATAGTCAATATAAGAATTATTTAAAGTAAGAGTAGGTGATCACCGCGGCTGTCAACAAGCGCCAACGTGCTGTCGAGCCAAGCGTCATGACAGTTGCCAAATCACATGTATTACGATATCTCTCCTTAGTAAACAAATTCAATGTGATAATATATGTCTGAAGAAGTTGTATCACATTTCCGCGGCGAGTCGTAAAGCTTGTGATGTGCCGCAAACCGAACCCGATAACTTTTTACGACGTCATGTTTACCGGAGCTCCACGTCTCGCCGAGTTCTTGCACAGAGTGAAATAATAAAACATCTGCAGTTAGAGAGTAATGTAAGCCCTCGCGCACTGTCTGCCCTCTTGGTAGACAACACTCTATTTTTTATTAAGCTTATCACGGAGGTCACATACATAACAGGTGACCGCTGCCTGACACTGTGCACCATTTTAGAACGTGATATTCCGCCGCTTTCGACCGTGAGATCGTGTATAAAGTATATCGTGAACCTGCTATAGCGATAAGCTTGCACTCGTGTGTATTGGCACATAAATATTATAAAAAGTGAAGTTTTACAAATCTTGTTCCTAGTGTGTACGTCTCCTGCGAACTGACATGTCAGCGGACTACTCCGGCGCGCAGCTCACAGGCTCTCGTGGGGGCGGGAAGAATTTGCCCACAATGTATATTTACCATTGAAGTTCATCCTTTCCATTAAAAAAAGTCAACAAAGTCGTTTCCCCCAGTTGATAGTTATTAGGTAACCAATATAAAAAAACATACAGACAAATTGAGAACCTCCTTCTTTTTTGCAGTCGGTTGAAAACAGTGTTAAAAGATCTAGGAGTGAAAGTATTTACTTCGTATGTGTAATACTTTAAAGACGCGAGCATTTATCTACATACTCGTAGTGGCACCCGGCACGGCTTACGTCACCTAATAACACAAATAAAACGTCCCTCCGCCGGCCGCCCCAGTAAATAGATCTGACTTAAGGGCTTAATAAAATTGAACAATTTTAAAGCAACTGAATATTTAAAGGCAGCCATTAACGACAGACCGGACGACATAACAGGGCTTAGCTTCTAAACTGCGACAATTGGCCGGAGGGACCAAATTAGTTTCAACTTTGAATAGTTTTGTTAAATTTTTAGTCACAGAGCACTTAAATGACCCCCAGGGGTCCGCTTTAATCCTTGCTCTCGAAATTAATGTATAATAATATTCTGTTATTTCATTTATTACGTAACGAAATCATTCCACACAGGTTTTAGAATGTCACGTGTCCTGTCACACGTGTGGGGATATTACACTTTAATTTATAAAAGTAGGCGTGTGTGGAAATAGTGTGAGGCAAGCCGCGGGCAGGCGGTTGTATTGTAAAGAAATATATTGTGTTGTAAAGAAAATGTGTGATAAGGGAGGAGAGTGGCTCCAGAGAAGATCCTGTGATTAGAATAGACAATATAGAAAGGCTTGCTCCCACGGCCTGGATATGTGACAGAGAAACGGTCAGATCAGAATACAAATGGTTGCAATTTACTGAACGTCAGTGACACAAATATTTGTTCTGCTTTATAATAAATTTTATGTGAAATCTGACTGTGACTCAACATTTCGAATGTATTTATATAAAAAAATACGAATGTAGAAAAAAATAAATGTCGATCGTTTTACAAAATCGTTGCCATCATTTCATTTAATTTAGGAAAAATAAATTGATAAAGTTTTTAATCACGGGGAAAGCTTTCAATAAGTTTGAGGGCGGGACATTTACGAGTGAACTTTTTTCATTTCCTAACACGCGCCGACAGCCCGCGCTGAATTATCACTGTGGTTGTAACTCGCGCTGCGGTCCGTGCCAATGAAGGACGGAGTTGTAGTCGTGCATAGACTACGGAGACAAGTTCATCTCATGACAGATCTCTTAAAAGAACAGTTAGGAAAACTAAACGATGTTCACTTCACATACCACTTTTACGTCGACAAGGTTAGGAGACTCTTATCTTATCACCCGTGAATAATACATGCCCTCTTAGTCGCCATTTACGACCGGCGAGGGATACCATAGCCTAATTCTGTAGGTCCAGACAACAGAGATGACGGGTCACGAAGTACCCTTTTTTGCAGGGCCCAGTCTAGCGGCGCCCGGGGTCGCCGACTCGGGCTGAGGGTCAGCCAGGAGAGTCAGTCTAGAGGTTCTGATTATGACACATGTACAAACTGATAACGTACCATACAGAGTACAACGCTTCGGTGGGTATACTGTTATATTATGATAACTACGTTTCGTCCCCCATCATATATTTTACATAATTACTCGTATTTGTCGCCACGACGTAGCTAGAGCAGATGTCACGTAACGTGGCCACGTCGGCGAGTGACGATGACGGCAGCGGCGTTTTTATAGTTAAACTATACAATAAATATCCTAAATTGTCATTATTTGTAATGAGAAATGTCCTCTCCGACGAAGACATACAACGTGTCGCCGGTCGCCGGTCGCCGGCCGCGCACTACTAAAAACCAATCAGTATATATCAATCACGTCCGCTTCTATCTCCGAAGGATTTCCTCGTAAGTGATTTACTATTGGGATTGTTGGAATACCAATAATTCTTTTACTTCAGTGTTGTGGGCTCGGAGGACGTGCCCGGCACACCGGCCGCCTGGAACTAGCTCACGACGTTTATCTTATGTCCGTTATCTTGTGTTTTTGTGTGTATATAATTGAAAAAGACATGTATTTTTTTTAAATACCTTCTTTTTGGGAATGAATCCGCTCATCAACCAGGAAGGCTCTACAGTATTAATGTGTTGTTGCAAAGGGGTGGCGTAGCTCTAAGGTCACTAAACCTGAACCTTTGTAGATAAAAATCCATGCGCGTAACATGTGATGGGTGATGAGTGATAACTTATTTGTGATAGGTTATATCAAAGATAGATTTAGATTATAATCCAAGTCGTTCTTTGAAATTCCCTTTTTGAACGAAAGTGACAGGCGACAGTTGACAAGTGACAATTGTTAATAATATCTTATACGAGTATCTCAGATCGGATGTATGTTTCTCGTGTATAATTGAAAAAGGAAAATGATGTCTCCGCTGTACAGCGCAGGTCCCCGTAGGGCCTCCTCCCGGATCACGGTCACATCGATCCACCATGACATTATGTACACGAGCGGGTTTCTCTTCCGCTGTAGTCACCAAACGTACAAGATTGGACGTGGAACCTCAAAAAATGCCTCGACAGACGACTTGCAACGCATCTAAATCAGTAAATAACTTGCGTCAACAAAGAAACAACCGACCCGCAGTATAACTTTCTAATAACAAATTGTCGTTAAGTTCGTGTTAAAATATAAAAGGCATAATGTATTTGCGATAGCAAAGATACAGATACAGGGAGGAAGTGCGGAGCACAATTGATGACGTCGTTAGACCTACAACAACAATGATTAATGATATTCTAATTTCCGGAACTCGGCAACCCTTAGGGTCGTTTGAAATTTTGTTAATTTCTTTGATAATAAGTATGTGAGGGAGTGAGCTGGAAGGGAGAATCATAATAACACATTGATCGTGTTTATTATTATATAAAAAAAACGTTTGCAAAAACAGTGGCCCAGTGTCAGGCGCTGGGGCTCTGCCTACACCACCACAGTGTTGGCGAGCGGGTGTTACGCAAATTATATTATTATTATTTTTAATTACATTATGACGGCGAGTCCCTGAAGCCTTAACCCTCGAACATCTGCATCACCAGTAGGCCGTCGTTCATGCTGTGAAAGAAAACTGTGACGGTGAAATTTTGTTTTTTGTTTTGTTCGACAAGAGCGAGTAAACTTGAAGCAATTGTTGGTATCCAAGTCGAAATTGCGATCGCTGCCTGTTTGTGTTGACTCCAAAGCTTCAACCTCTTCAGTCGAGAGGTAGACCCGGCTCCTGGAGCGCTCAGACTGCTCCTCTATTATGAATAGCTTGAGTTTACATTGGAGGGAAAAACATCTCTGCCATTATTTGACGTAAGAATATAAAGAGGAATAGAGTCGTTGCGAAGAGCGCGGCCGCCGACATGAAGCCCACGAAGTACTGCTGAGACAACATGATTATACCAATCACATTTTATCACAAATCTACTTCCATTATTTTCAAAGTTTTATAATTTTCTCTTCTATTTATTTCGTTAGGTTGTCTGCGTCACTTCCAATATAAGGGAATAAGGCAGGAGTGGCGAGGGCGCTGTCGGCGTGTGTCAAGTGGAGAGTCCTCCAGTGGAGTGACGTGTTGTTTGTTAGTACACTTGTGAGCTCTCAATCGGATCTGTTAAGGGTAACGGATTTTCTGTTTGCTTGTATTGTGCCAACCTGCGGCGTTTACTTTGCCTTATTGAGGATCTTCTTAAGTATGTGTACTGCGAGCACATTTAAGATTTGCCTCGGGTCCAAGAGGTACGGGTCCAAGAATATTAGTTGCCCGGAGCATCAGAAAACACATAAGGATTAGGTAAGAAAGAGGCAATGAAATATATCACTGTGCAAAAACATTTTTGTAATTCCGAATACGACCGCGGAGAGCGGACCGCTACCATCTAATTGTTAAAACTTGGAGCCAATTATCCTCCAGTGAGTTTGCTGAGAAGCTGATGGCAATATGTGTCAATGTTTCCGAGTGTTCATTTTGCATATAGGAAGTAATTCGCGGGCGGACTGCACCCTACATTGCACGAGAAGAGGTGCTTGCCAACTTCAAGGAGAGAGTGACGAGCGTGATACTCTTTCTTGAGATATCTTCCGCAGTCCGCACATATTCCATGATAAGCTTAAACAGTTTGTTGAGTAAATAGATAGTAATCAAAAGAGTTTTTTTAATGAAAGTGACAAGTGACGTGCACAGGTTATAGGATATAGGTGACAGTTGACAAATTACAAGTAAAAAATGACAAAAGTAACGTAAACGTAGACGAATAATGCCTTTGACCTGTTGTTATTACAGAGTGCGCACCGTGTTGTCGTGCCCAGAGTATGTGATAACAGCGCTGTGTATTGACCTGAAGAATACCTTATATAAATGAAGAAACGTTCGAAAAGTCTATTGGAGACTTTTTTATCCCAGTTCCTACAGTCAATCTCAAGTTCCTTTGTCCGGCGCAGTGCATGAACTTTAGCTAGATGTACAGTGTTCATCTCACGTCTTTATCTCGCCTCTCGCGGCGGACGTTACCTCGTGAGCGGAATTAAATTATCTTCCTTCCAAACGGTTTACTAACAACTCTGCTATTATAGAAAATTACAAAAATGCATATAATTTTTATACATCATTAATTAACTACCAAATATAAATTGCGTACCAAGAGACGTTTCCGAGGGTACCAACATTGACAGAGGTTTTTATCCAATCTAGCGTTTTTTTGCTGACTTGAATGAAATCTTCAATAAGGTGCCTGGCCTTCTGGCACTTTTCGGTGCACGGGCTCCGGGATCTCCAGTGGGATGCACCGGAGACCCTCTGCACTGTGCTCTGAAGCACGTCCCGGGGGAGGTGACTATCTCCCCAGCACTCTCGCAATGCTAAATTGACCAGTGAACCCGAGGTCCCTTTTAGTCAACTTTTACGACGGGCAGGGATTACCATAACCCTATTCTATAAGTCCAGCATTACGGGGCTGATCACGTCACACAGCTTCTTTTTTCCCGTGAATGTTAGCTTCCTATAATATATACCACATAAAGGCATTCCCGAGAGACGACGAACTCGGCCATTATAGCGTCCCATTCCGTAACAAGGATTATTAATGATATTTTGTTTGTCAGCGAGCGAACACAAACGTAAGCCGTCCGGATACATTTTGGAAGCAAATTCAATTTCCTGCAGCTGAAAGCATCGTTAGTTCAAGTTGTCGGTTTCCACATTGGCTCTCTAACAAGCGTTTTACATTCTAAAGGGTTTTCAGAATGTACGTACGGTATTGTGTCCGGCCGGTCCCGGCTTCAATTCTCAGCCCCATTTAAATACGCTTAACATGTCAACAAGTACGTCCAATATTTTCTCTAATTAATAACAAGGGAAAGGAAAAACATGCATTAAACGCTATATTTTGGGCAATGGAGTCGAAAATTCAAAAATTCGATTGTGACATTTTTTTAAGTTCATGTTCGTTCGCTTTACACTCGTAATGAAATCTTGTAACCCGCTGTGAAATACAAGTACTTTTCATTGCTTCGTTATCTGCAGGCGAGTGACGTCACACGGCACGTATTGTCAGTCTGTAGCTATTTATTGAGTGGATTGGACAACTCAAACTGCCTTTCAAAGCTTCTCTCACCTTTAAAGTCTTATTAAGACTCGGGCTCAGTAGTACAGACAAGATACTCTAGTAGGCTGGATGCCCTTACCTTCAAATTCTTATACTATATTTAAAGGTTTTATCCGTTTTATGTGACAATTGGAGAAAGGCCCCCATTGATACAAGAATTATAGACGCAACAATGGCCGCCTGGTTGCTCTATTACTGTTCTTTGAATTGGCAGTAAAAGCTGATAGTGAGCAGATGAACTATCTATAAAACAGTTTACTGCCAATGAACCGCTAGCAGAAGCAGAGAGTGTGTAGTGGGGGAGAGACACACGAGCGGCCGGCGGAGTGCACATCTCACTGTCATCCGCTTTCCCGCGGAGACTGGAGCTTTTATCGAAATAAACTCTCCGCTCATGTGTTAAATAAATTGAAAGCTTTTATTCAATTTTAAATGAGAACATTGTCGCCGTTTGAAAAGGATGAGGTACATTAAAGAGATTTGTGGAATTATCATAAAGATATTTTATATTATAATATTATTTGTACTAACTGCACAGCAGGCGACACCTCGTGTCATAATTATGAAATGAATGAGAGAAAAGAGCGCAGATGTAGTCACTGCTTTATAAAAGCGACTTAATAAATGTAGTTCATTTGTTAATTAGCTTATTTGCGACTGAAACAGAGAAGTTTGGTAATTGATATCTTCGTTGAGATTCCAACACTTGCTAATACATATTATTCCGTCGGCGGTAGACGTCGTCGGCACTAGCCTGTCTGTGGCAGGTAGTTATGTACACGTGCTATGTCAAGATATAATATTACGTATGCTAATGTGTAGCTGTAGCTGTAGCTGTAGCTGTAGTCGGCAATCGCTCCTTGTTTGTCAACTCGTCGCAAACAACACACGAGCGCTCGCAGGATACACATTAGAAGGAAATTCAATTTCCTAAAGCTGAAAGCGTCGTTAGTTCAAGTTGTCGGCTTCAATATTGTCGCAGAGCCTCCGTGCGACTGCTCCCACTGCTTTTGTTTTCTACGCGGACTACATATGTATGAAATAAAACTATTTTTATTATCTCGTCGTTACGGAGACATTTTTTAAGACAGTGAAATTGATTTTTTTAAATGTTTTTTTTTTTCTATATTTATATGTAAAATTACATATTTTATATCACGAGTCATCATTTTTTGTGAGCCATCTATCACTAGCTGCAGTCTCACCGAAGCGCAGACGACATCCGAGCTATTTGGCTCTCACAGCATCCAAAGATAAGATGTGTAACAGAAAGTCCGACATAGATTCAGTTCTAATATCGCTCCAGACATCAATATTCCAATATAAGAAACTCATTGATAAACATTGATATCGAATTGGAAATGGAATTGAGTTCGCTCAGCCAAATATTGCTGGGACCTGAATTCCGAACATATAATGTGTTACGTCACTGAGGCTTAGCTCTGTTCCTGTCATGTGACGTAGTCATTTTGTAACGATATAAAACTAACTGTAACGAACCCTCTTCGTAAGCCTCACTCTGATCGCCTCCCAATCCTATTAATCTTACGATCGACTCCTTTTAACCAGCCCACAAAACTTCACTTCACAGCAGCTTGTCTTTCAACGAATGTGCCTGCAGTCCGCACTAATTTATACTTCAGCAATTTTAAAATTAAAACAAACTATCGTACACACACAACACGCCGGACCCTCGACGAGGGACGAAGGCTTCTTTGGGTACGATTACATAAAATGTCAACGAATTTTATCAACGAGTAAAGAATGGGGATACTGGAAAGGGATCATAAAGAAAATCGTTTATTTGATAAAAAGGATCGTGCGGCCGGAGCGCGGCGCCGGCCGTGACACTCATTTATATTAATTGGTTGTTAATGAAAAAGATCGGTCCAGTGTCATCTGACTTCTCAAGTTGATTGTTTATTAAGGCTTTTGCTTTTAACCGACTTTAAAAAGAAGGAGCTTCTTAATTTTTTTCTTTCAATTTTGTTGGCACAGGACCTTTGGTTCTGAAGATATACATTCCAGGTACGTAACAACTTCGAGTATGAGTGAGGAAGGAGAAAGAGAACAAAGATGTGAGAACTTGGTGATGTAACTGTGATACTCCGGAAATAAAAACATTTCATTCAATATGATTTTTTTTTTTTTACTAGTTCGTTGTTGCGGCTGACATTTGTAAGGAACTCGAACAATAAGTTACATGTTCTGCCAGGACTAGTGAGGGCGGTCTAGAGCCGCACAGGGAACACTTAAAGAGTTAGGAACTTGCTTTCTGACATGAGGCTATGCTGTTGTGTGTTACCGCAGAGATCTCTGCATTGTGTCTGCGGCTTCCGATGAGTTAACACCCTGCGGTCTGCTGGCATTCTGCTACAGACGGATTTGAAATCTCATCGCCCTTGCCCACGTATATCTTTTATCTGCCTATCTATTTTGCCTGGCTCTATGTACGTACTGCGTAGGACTGTGCTTGTGAATACGTTGCTTAAAGTGTGATCGGGCGAGGCGAAGGGATGTTGAGTGGTAGATATAAATTAGTGAAGAAACAACGAGACAGAATTACGTTTCGTATATCTATGACACAATGCAGGCCTATTGTCTGTATCACGCTGTAGGAGCAAGAGAGAGCAGTGCGCAGTTTTTTTCTATTTTCAATCCTGTATATTTCATATTTTGTGTACATACTATTCATAAATACACGTAAGTAAAAAAAAACAATTACTTTAGTCGTGTGGTCTAACGCACATTCGTTTTTTATTTTCTTTCTTATATTCCGCTAACACGTGTGGCGATAACATTTAATGAAAACATTATAACGTAGCTCATTATGTTGAAGATAAGCTAACCATATAAATGTCAGTAATCACTGAGCATCAGTCACGGCGGCTCTCGTTGCCCCGCCATCATAACATTATCATAACATCGTCTATAATTTCGCCTCTCTCGCGCGGGAGCCGATAGCTCAGGATAACAATCCCAATTTCACGGCGACTGGCCGCCAGCCCCCGACCTTGTGAGCAGTAAAACCATTCAACTTTAATTTTATTACCGGAATTTACTTTTGTGCAAAATTTCTTAACAAAATTTGTAACATTTCCATGTTTTTTGAATTACTTTTTCTTCGCGATTTATTACGATTCAAAAAAATATCTATCAATCACATACACATTATTTGTGTTAAAATATAACACTACATGAATATGAATATACACAATATGAAGTGGGCCGGACCAGTCTGTTGAAAGACTCTGCTCTCCATACATCCTGCCTGGCCCAGTCAGGAAATGGCGTCGCAGGGTCCATGGCGGTTGCAGGTGCTTCTGTTCATAACATATGACGATTCTTCAACAGTACGGTTCACGTAACTCTTATATTATATTTAAACGATACTAATCATAATGTGACGTCACGATATAAACCAAAACAACACACTGGCAGATCTCCACTCGTTAGATGTCAGGAGCATTGCTGGAGTTTGTTCTACCAGCGCCAAAGCTTACCGAAGTGGTATTAAACATTTGTTCATCTTTCAACGTCCCATGCTATCCTCGCAAAGCAGCCGACACGAATCGGAATGCTTACGCAAATATATATAACCACCCAGATCAAGGTTATCCCTCATAGGTGGCACCTGTGTGTCCAACCATAGTGGAGCTAAGCGACCTAAGCTTTAGTCACCTCTCAATCTGGTGAAGCAGTCGCGCCCAGCTTCTCTGGCCGATATGCACAGATTTGTCAAAAAATATATCTAGCAGATCACTTGTAAAAATATAATTAAAAAAAAAATAACTTGATGTGAGATATGATGTGTCACAGCTTCAGTTGGGAAGATTGCCAGAAAAGTTAGGCGAAGTCTCTTTGCTTTAAATTTATGCAAACGGAACAATGTTTCTATAACACACCGAATATTGCAATTAGTTTTGAGTTAACAACGACGCCAAGTCTTGAGCACAGCGCCACGCACGTATCAATAGTTCATTCCGTTGATTGAAAATAAGCTGGATATTTAAGTTTGCTCTGCAATCAAATATGAACAAAACTGTGCTGAAGACAGTTGCTAGGATTCCATCGAATCAACTCGGACATGTACAGAAGAGGTCTTCCTTACTAAGAATATATATAAATATAATATAGTATTATGAATATATTATATGTTACAGTATAGAGTATGGATAATCGGCTGTAAGTTCCCTCTGTCCGTCACAGGTCTGTAGTGCGCCCGCGCCGGCCGGTGTGTATCGGATGTTCGTATTCAGTATAAAGAATAGAAAACAACAATACTTTGATCAACAATACACTTGCTCTTTTTCATAAAATGTAGCAGCATTGTCTCGCCGTCCAAACGCAGCAGGGTATTGTACGGAATAACAAATGTGTTTCGAAACACTGTTGTTTCTTTGTACAAACGCAGTGCTATGAAAGTTGAATTAAGTAAATTTTCTATATTTTAAAGAAATAATTACCATTACATACCGAGATGGTACTGGACTCCGAGAAGCTACTGGACACTGAGACTGTACTAGACTACGAGACGGTACTGGACACCAGAACTGTCTTGTCGTAACTTTACTTCGAATGGTCATATAAATCAAAAAAGATTGAAACTGATGTCCAGCGCTTTAGCATGACAAACCGCAGTCGTATGTCCGCGATGTGGCCATGCTTGTACAGGAAACATAACGGAGAGAGGCTTCTGCCGCCCCTGTCTACACTGTTGTGAGTGTCGGTTTAGGTAAAACATTGAACATCAATTATAGTCATTAGTCTGACCTAGGTGCTTCTGTCCCACTCTCGTACAGAAGCCCCAACACTAACATAGTATCCGATTAGTTCGGAGTATTTATTTAAAATACTATTTTCAAAAGGCTTACTAAAACGTAGGAAACTGTAAGCGATTTTGAAAAGATTCGCTCGGAGCAGCACTTTACAGAAATGTTGTCACAGTGCGGCCATCTCACAAGGCATCTTTCCCAATGAGTGGAAGGAGGCCGTAGTCATAGGGTTCTTCAAGCCCGGCAAAGTGCGCACCGATCCCTCTTCGTAGGCCTATTAGTCTCTTCTCCGTTCTGGGGAAAGTGTACGAACAAATTATTCACAAACTTCCACGACTTTGTTCGTAATGGGGGCATGCCAGAGATTGCAATCATTCTTACCTCATAAATTTAGCTTATCAATACATATGTCGGGAGAACCTGCAGCTGTACTCGACCTTGTTCACGTCATAATTTAACAAGTTTCTTTTGCAAAGTTGCGTGTTTCATCTTTTAAAAACTCTTGAAAAAGCTAACAGAAAAAATCGCCGGGGATTTTTATCGGAAACAAGTAATAAAACAATATTTGAAAATAAGAGGCTTTAAAAATGGATTCAAAAAAAATTATCAAACAGGGAAACTCGCTTCACGTGCTACTCGGGAGCTGGGCATGATAAACGGCACGGCAAGATTTACGGCTTTATTTTCAATTTCCACAGTTGTTACGTCGTCCGAATGGACCACTGCAATGGTTAAATAAAATAAATTATTTTGACATTACTAACAGAAGCTGTTGTTGTCAGCTCAATTGTTGACGTTCCATCCCTCAAAATTCTATTGCATAAATAAACAATCGTTTCTTATAAAGGATGGCAGCTACTATTTCTGCAGGATGCCCCAAGAAGGTATTTAACAAGTGTGCTTGTGAACTGACTCGTCTGGCCAGCCGGAGGTCAGTCTCTCACCACCAGTTCTGGACATTAATTAGAAGGTATGGCGTTTAAAAATACTTTTTAGTTTTGTTTGAAATCATTATTTTCCTATCGGGTAGTAAGTTAGGAACTGTTTTAAATTTTAATAAATAGTGTTTAAGGGTCGCTATTTAATAACAACTTGTTGTTGTTTTTGGTTTTAAATGAATGCAGAGTTGTAAAGAGCTGTGGCCGTGTCCAGTGCTCTAGTTACTAGTAATTTGTTGATTTATTGTCCTGAACAATCTCAAAAATAGAAATTCGATTTAATCGATGGATATTGAATTGGAATCGAATCCCAATTCGTCGGTCGTAAGCCGGACACTCAGGCCACTACTTATGCACTAGTTGTGTGTATGTCACAGTGCGGAGTCCCGGACGAATGGCAAAGGCAATAGTCCGTGGGCTATCGCCGCTATTTGCCGAACAGCTCGGCGTCCCGCGGGAGGTGTCCGTGTCATACGGGCGGTGTCGGTAAACGTCGCTAGAGCTTATGTAAAGGAAAATACTGAAGCGAAATTCCTCGTCTATAATGAAGCGTATTTACTTGTTTCACTTTAGAAACACATACGATATAATTTATATTTAAATAACCACAGCTACCCAGAGCCCTGCTTGATATTATTAAATAAGTAATACCGGGAACTGTGGCAGGTTAGCAAATTCTTAATTAGTTCATCTTAAGAATAATGAAGTAGGAGTCAGTATCGCCAGAGGTCAAGCGTTTCACTCCTTTATAGGCAATATGATACCACAAATTACTCCCTTTCAACCGACTTTAAAAAAGGAAGAGGTTCTCAATACGACTGTATGTTTCTTTATTAATTTTTGTTAGCTGACCGTTGTTCTAACTCTGGGCCGGTGAACCGATTTTGATGATTCTTTTTTATTTGAAAGTTGGTGCTCCCGTGTTCCATTTATTTGGTCCAGTTCTGATAATGACATACGTGAGAAAACCATGTAAGTGTTAAACTTGTATTAAGTGCGTAGTACGTGCACCACAAATGCACGAATAACTTAATAACTCGCCAACCGATTTCTTACGATAATTCGGGAATACAAAGAGGGCGTCCGTCTGTAATAGCGTAATAGCGTTTGATTCGATTTGAACCAGGTTTTTGTTTTTGCTTGTGAATATACTTGTAAGTCAATTTATATTGTATGGACCTATAAGTATATCTTACAGTTTAAACTTAAAAAATCAACTTTGTATGTTTGTGCTGTCGTAGCGCTGTTATTTCTGGATCGATTTTGAAAGGGCTAAATCAATTTTGTTCGAAAGGGTTTACTTTCAATTAGGTCCCCTGTTAACTTTGTTGAAATAGGACCTTTAGTTCCGAAGATAGTAGAAGAAAGCTTTAAAAATTGTGGACAAGAATATTTATTGATATTGATTTACATATATATATATATCTTATGAGTCTCATAGACTCTCTAGACTTTTGAAAATCCAATATATCCCGTAACGAAAACGAGCATGAACACGCATTCATTGTCAAGAAGAAAGAGAATGTAAAAATATTGTAATTTGTAACCCAGGTGAGGGAGGTATTATGTCACTGACAGAAAAATAAAACAAAAGCATCACATCACAGATTGAAGCAGACGCCACATTATTATTGATAATTGCTAATCACAGTTCAGGTGAGATGAGTGGGCAATCCGCATTCAAGTTGTTTTTATGCAGCTTCTTTGGTTCGACAATACCAACTCAAGAATTCCTTTGATTCAGGATATTCATATATATCCTGTACTCATCACAGGTAGTCTGAAGAGCCGCTAACATCTAAGTAGAGAAATAAAAATAGACATAAAAATGGGTACGTGTACTGAAATAATTAGAAATTATCTTATTTTATTTATTATTTTGTACAAAAATGGTTTTAATTGCATGCAAATAAACAATTTCAGTAAAATATTAAAAGGACTGTAAGTAAAGTTCACTTTATTTATATTAAATAATATAATTTTAATTTATATCAATACATAATACATACGGACAGTTAACCTCAATTTATTGGAGCATGTGACAAAGTATGTAAGCGCAATTTGTTTCAACCTGTTACTGTCAACATTGTTTCATAACGCGCCTAAACAAGTGTAATTATATACAATGATGTAATATTGTAACAATGCAGAAAACTTTACTTTTCAAATTGATAGACAACAAGCGGATGTCCTCGCTTGTGACGGTGGCGGTGGCGCGGCCGACTCTCGTCTGTCATCAATAAACGTCATTTTGGAAGTGGAATATTCCTTTTTCGTTCGTTCAAAGTCAAACAAAAGAATAATAGTAATAAAATCAGTGACCGGAACTCTGCGGCACATTCGCTCCCGGGCATCAGCACAGTCCGGAGAAGTACAAAGGACGGGGAAGTGACAAACTTTTGTCGTCATTCTGTCAGCAAGTTCCACCGAACTTCGTATCTTGAGGAAAAAGCATCTCAGGGTTTTTGTTTAAGCCACTCGAGCAACTCGATAGTAAGTCAACACAAAGATAAATAAGGAAAGAAAAAGTTCGGGAACACCGACTTCATGTTAATCGCGGAGATAAATATCGCGAGAGTGGACTGGAGCTGCGCTCGTGTGTATGTACTAATTCGACGTGTATGTGTGTGAAGAGTGAATACACAACCTTACCCCTCTGTCGTACTACGTCCTACCGTAGTACATTTTTAAGGATTTCAAAGGAACTAGTCGCTATCGTATAAAGATTCATCGACAAGGAAAAAGAATTGATGTTTTTAGCTCCAAACATCAAAATCGTTTCTACCAATTTCTCAGCTGTTACAGCGGTCGTATTACCTCGTGTATCTAAATAACGAAGACAAATATGCCGATAAACAGTTTTAAAAACCTGACTGCGCAAGGAGTTGGGGCTGCGGAGGTGTCAGCCCGCGCGCAATGAGGTGGTGCGGGGGGCCCGGGGGAACCGGGGGAACGGCTCCGCCGGTAATATTCCTTATTTACTATATTTGCTGCTAAACGACGTGGAAATTTCCCAATGGAGTCTCTTTACTACATATTATTGACTGGAATATTGTCTGACTGGTCTAGAAATCTCTGGGTGAGTTTTCTTACGTCATAAACTAGCTTTTGCACTCGGCGTTGCCCGCAGTAGTTTCACTTTTATATATTTATTTCAAAACCCACTTGTTGTTATCGGAAGTTTAAGAAAATTTGTAATCCGACTAAAAGCGACGGTTGGCTCACCGGCCTATAACGTTACAGATCGAAGATGCAATCCCGAGAGATAAATATCATTCTCCCACTTACTGTAGATTCCTTCATCATTCTGTACTGCCTCAGTAATAAAAGCAACTTCTTATAAACTTCATACATTATCATTACGGCATAATCAGACTTCAAAAGCGAAATGTCAAAATTGTAGAACGTTAGAAAGTTGATAAAATTAACAGACAATTAAGGTGTACCTCAATTGCCCGGACGGACTTTGGTCTCACAAATGATGGCAATGATGGGCCGCTGCCGTCTGCGGTCTAGCCCCTGGGGGAGGGATGCTGTATGTAAGCTCCGAAGCATTCCACAAGTAAAGACGTGTCGATAGTTTTAGTACAAAGGGTTTGAGGACAACCAGTAACCGATTCTTAGGCTCATTAATAAAACATTATAATTACTGTAAATTTGTTCAGTTTATGGTGACGTGTACGCTCAATACACCACCTGTCATATATGACCTAATAAGATTGGTAGAAGGCGGAAACTGAATCTGTCTCCTCCTGCTACGGCTCCAGCGAAATCAGATTTGCTACGTTATCAACGTGTTTGGATGTTCATATGAGGTCGGTCATCTTTTGACGAAGGCAACTCTCTGGTGAGTTGGTCGAATACATTTATTGAAACTTTTATGTCTATTTGTGACACTGTTGTAAAACCATTTAAATTATCTGTTTAGGAAAAAAGTAATAAGATGTACAATTGTATTACATTATTTATGATTACAAAAGCTATTAATAACAAGTCGAATTGACAAGATAACACTTTGACCTCACACTATCAGCTCAAGAGAACAGCGTGCACCGGCCGTGTTATCAGCCGGCAGTAATTATGAAGACAAACAACATGTTTGGATAACTCACCACTTTATTTACATATAGCAATCTGTAACATTCAATAAGTGTGTCTTAGGTGTAGCGGGCAGGGCACCTGCTTTATTATTATCTATCACAACATTGAGGTGGGGCGGCGTCACAGCGCGCGCCAGCACGCGCCCGCCGCCGGTCATAACGCCAGCTGCAGCACGGCGGCGCACACGCACGCAGACGTCAGCACCACGCTGCAGAGCGTCTGACCACCTGTTGATGGAAAAAAATAACTTGAGATGACTTCTTTTGACCTCCTAATTCCTTGACACGGACACTGACAGCGCATACAACTAATGTTGTTGAAATATAATCTAATTTCTAGATGAGGCATGATTCCTATTTTAAACAGCAAATCCCGTAAAATAAAGCCTTTCGACGCGTTGGATTAAATTTGAAAGGCACTATAGTTTAAGTAGGTGGGCAGTGGCCTAACAAAACTTACAGTTTGATAATCCTATTCTTTTTAGCTTGTACTTCTTCCTCCTTCAGTCCTGTCATGTCTGCAATCATAACCATCTCCATCCAGGACCTTCACTATTAGGATGAATATTTTTACCTAACGTGTTTTTGACTAAAAATTCCCCCAAACAAAAATGGTTACAAGTCCTCTGATCACTTTACATCAGGTGAGCAGTAAGCTCGTTTCCCTTTTTCCTAATAAAAAATAGAATGGAGATAAACAATTACCAGAGGAGTCCTCCCCGGTGACGGAGGCGGGGCGCGGGCTGTCCTCCCGCACGTGCAGGCGCTCGCTGCCGCGGGCGTAGATGTCGTAGATGGTGGCCACGCAGCCCACCACGAACTGACCGCTGGGGGGCGGAGCCAGCGTGTACCTACAGGGGCACAACTTGTGGACAGAGCCGCGATGGCGAAAACAAAGCTCGCCAAAAACATACGCTATAAGAAGTCATTCCTCGCCATTATATCAAAATGTCGTCATACTTAAAAAGCTCACAAAAGAACTCGTATTCATACAACAATAAACTCTTGAGGTTATTATAATTAAAAAATATGTTCTAATTTCAACAGACGGGCACCACCTCGTTGGGATCCTGTTATAATTTATTTAAAAAATCAAACACGGCCACACTGCCGTAGAAACAAAAATAATAATAAAATCTGAAAGTAGTTTTATTCATCCAGTTATTTCCGCATAAATATAAGAAGGGAGGTGGCTGCTTACCTCAGAAGTTCGCGCTCGGCCGCCCCCGCTCCCGCGCTGTGGCCGGCGCGCCCTGCTCCGCCCCCCACACTCGTGTGCCCCTGCTCCGGCCTGTAGTGGTCGGTCTCGAGCAGGGTTACTTCCAGTTGACTGAACGCACTGCGCTCTTTGTAATCCAGCTCCGACGTCTGCCAGGAAATTGTTTCAGCGATCTGTTGGGTACGTTTCCTTCCTTTTATTTTTACGCTTTGCTTACTTTAAGTAAACCGTTTTGAGTTAACTAGATTTAACTAGTTAGTAAATATTAGTTTATTAGTTGCTAATAAGATTGATTTCTTAAACCTTTTCTCGCTCAGTTATCAATGAATATATATGTTGTAATATTTAAGTTTCAACTTTAATTATAACTTGTAAATAACATTGATAACAGGGTATAAAATGTTACGAGCCGGAAAATCACAAGTCATCGGAGCAGAAAAGTTAGTTTGCTTGTTGTTTGTTGTTTTATATTTGATTTCATCTCACAGTCGGAAGGGTCTCTGTCCAAGTAAATATAAAACAGTCAGTGGGTGCGCCGAGTACCTTGTGTCCGTCGATGGTCCACGTGATGTTGGGTGCGGGGTAGGCCTCGTCCACGGAGCAGTTGGCGGTCAGCACGTCGCTGCGCGCGTAGCTCGTGCGTGACATGGACACGTGCGGCGCGCGGAACGGCGGGTCTGCACAGGGGAGCATTACATAGTTGTCGTTTGTGACGGACACGCAGTTGTTCAATATAAATCTGTAGTCAAAAGTATGTGTCCGACACATCATCTTAGGAACGTAATGAATGATTACATATTAATTTATGTTAGGTATATCTTTGTACCTAAGCAAACATAAATGATGATTGACAACCAGTAGTTCTTTACTTATTGAAGATAAACGAACACGGCTCACCTGATGGTTAGGGTTTTCAACCATTCCAAAACCAGCTAAGAGCTGGATATGGTTCACATCGACATTGTGGTGCATTGGAACCTACGATATTATGATTTGCAGATCGTTTTCCAAACCATTAAGCCTTGTATCTCATCGTTCCAAGTCCCGTTTCCATCGAGAATGCAGTAATTGAAGTAGTTAAAGACTATGTCTACCTGGGACAGGTTATACAGCTTGGCCCGGGTAACTTCAACAAGCGGGAGAGGTGCGTCGGCAGGAGCACAGGCGGGCGATAGAGGTTTGGCGCGAGCGGCTCTCGGAGCGTCGTTGCTCGCGCCAACGCATCGTCTGTGCCTTCCTGCCGAACTTCGAAGCCTGGCTACGTAGAAGGAATGACGCGCACGTCACCTACCGCCTGACACAGGTACTCACCGGGCACGGGTGCTTCGGTGAGTACCTGAACAGGATAGGGCGCGAACCGACCGCGCAATGCCACCATTGTGGCTGTGACCGGGATTCCGCGCAGCACACGCTAGCCGTGTGCCCCGCGTGGGAGGCGGAGCGGCGGATCCTGGTCCAGCATATCGGGCAAGACCTCTCCCCGCCGGCGGCAGTAGCGGCTGCGCTGGCGGGGAGATCTAAATGGAAGGCGCTGGTCTCCTTCTGCGAGTCTGTAATGACCCAGAAGGAGACCGCAGAACGGGATCGGGAGAGGGCCGATCCCGTTCGGAGATGGCGCAGGCGGGCCGGTGGTAGACCGGCCCGCAGCCCTGTAGTTCTGGGCTCTCAAGAATACTACGGTATCCCCAGCCTGTCGTACAAGGCGACTAAAAGGGGCCTCGGGTTCACCGGGCGACAAGGGTGGGGGCCTGAGTCGTCCACCAAAGTGGACCCGGGAAGAAGGCGACATCGGCTGGCCCGTGTCGCCTTGCGCTGCGAGGGCACAGGGGGGGAGGGAGTAACCTCCCCCCCGGGACGTGCTCTCCTTGAGCACAGTGCAGAGGGGCTCCGGTGCGTTCCACTGGAGATCCCGGAGCCCCTCGTCATGCACCGAGGAAAGGGCCACCGGGGAGGTTTTAGTGGGTAAGAACCCCACATAACCGCCGCCTTCCCCCCAGAAGGCGGGGTATCTTTCTGAAGATTTCCTCCCCGTAAACAAAAAAAAAAAAAAAAAAAAAGGGTAACTTCAACAAAGAGATCGATAGACGCATTCGACTGGGTTGGGCGGCATTCGGAAGACTCCGCACCATCCTCACTTCGCAAATACCTCAATGCCTGAAGGCAAAAGTCTTCAACCAGTGCGTCCTCCCAGCCATGACCTACGGTGCGGAGACTTGGACTCTGACCGTTGGGCTGGTCCACAAGCTGAAAGTCGCACAACGAGCGATGGAAAGAGCTATGCTCGGCATTTCTCTAAGGGATAGAATCCGAAACGAAGAAATTCGACGGAGAACGAAGGTAGTCGATATAGCTCTTAAAGTCAGCAAGTTGAAGTGGCAGTGGGCTGGCCACATCTGCCGAGTCAGCGACGGTAGATGGGGGAGGAAAGTCTTGGAATGGAGGCCGCGCATAGGTCGGAGAAGCGTGGGGCGCCCTCTCTCCAGATGGACCGACGACCTTTTTAGGATAGCCGGAAGTGGCTGGATGCGGAAAGCTGAGGATCGCATGTGGTGGAAGGCATTGGGGAAGGCCTATTTCCAGCAGTGGATAGATACAGGCTGATGATGAAGCCTTGTATATATAGTATGAGCAAATCTGTATATATATATATATATATATATATATATATATATACAGATTTACTCGTATATTGAACAACTGCGTGTTTGTTTGTTACGTGACCGTCACAGACGACAACTATGTAATATATATATATATATATATAGTAGAAGAAACTATGGAATAAGTTATTTGTATCAAATAAAATAATAGTTGATTCTTTGACATTGTATGTGAAGAGAATGTAAAAAATCTTGTGACAACGTCTCCCGCACGACGTCAGCTCGGGGAGAAACGGATAATAAAATAATTAATATTATTAAGGAGGTTTATTGACATTATTGGATGCTGACGTGGAGCAGCTCCTCGTTTTATATTAAAATGTTTTGTTGGTCAATTTGGAAATAGCTATGTTAATAAAAATTTAATAACCGTCTTCATTTTTCATTTCCGGATGTTATCTTTGTTTTTTTCCTTTGCCTAAACTTATTTCGCCTCAGTTACAGACAGACACACACATGCTCGGAGAAGACGGGTCCTACTGTCGGTGTTCTACGGTACAGCATCAAACTGATCTGTATATATTTGGGCAACACCAATAATTATTTCGAAAATTATGTAACGTCACTAGGAACACTACTGTACATTTCTATAACAATATAATGGCTCGGTACACAGGCGGCGTACCGACTACGGCGAGCGGCGCGGACCGGATGTCGGTGTGGAAGAGCGGCGCGTCGGCCGACACCTCGCACTGGTACTGTCCGCTCAGCCGCCGGTTCATGTTCACGATGCGCACCTGCTGGTGGTCCGACTGCGCCAGCTGCCGACCACACTCTCAACTCAACATCTTCAATCGGAGAGAAAGCAACAGACACACACAAAACATATTTATCATCTCTTAAACTATTTATTGCACCAAAATATATGAACAAAGGCCAACTCAATGCTATTAAGCATTTTGTTCCAGTTAACTTTTGGTGGTTAAAAGCAAGTTAGGCCGCTAATAATAGCTTTTTATTTGTATTACTTCGATGAAGAACCTTAGGAATTAAAAAAAATGAATGGAACTTTTATACAGGTACACTGGAGCTGAAACAAGGAAAACGACATATAATAATAGTACAAATAAGCTCTCACATCCCCACACCAAGCTTATGTGCAAGGTCACCCCCAGGCCTGCGCAGCGGGTACTAATTACAGCTAGATGTTTTTATACATATGAAACCGCAAACAGGACTCATTGGCACAAGTTGACTCTAGCAAATATGATCAAAAAGGACAGAATGCTTACCCACCCGGCTATCACACCTTCTGTAACTATACAGTCTCATACATGTGTCACCCCGACTGGAACGGGGACTTAAATAGCTATTAAATAATAATATCTGAATTGCTTTCAAAGCTATTTAATAACTGCAACTGGTCTTGCGTCATTTATCAGCAGTTTATGTCACAGAAGTCAAATTAAAGTTGGGGAGTGAGCAGGGCGGAATATTTATGAAGGCAATCGCCGGAGCCCGTACTCATTAAACTCGCAAGATTATTATTTTAGGCCCTTAATACCTAAAGCTGAGTTTGATAAAGTTTGCTTTGAACCGCTTTCTGCGGTAATTTTACAATTTGCGGAAGCAATTTCCTTCGCGGTCGGGTTGTAACAATCATAAACTACGGCTTCATGGCCACTTGAAGTGCAGGTTACTTTTTAGATAAGAGCCAAATCAGCTCGCGGCCGTCTTGAAGTAATAGATCGCCTGCGACAAGACGAGGGTCGCATCTGCGTTACCGATGCGCTGTCTTTGTGTAAGAAATGAACTCTTTGTTTTTAAGATCCCTAAGTAAAATTATAAAAACGTAAAGTGAAGCTAATCGCATCAGCGACATTGGGTGGTGTCGCTGTCAATGAACAGGAAACGCAGCATCACCATAATTCCAACTATTTCTTCATAATATTCTCCAGGGTACACGTAAAGTATACTGACATTCTTTTACAAGTCTGACTGGAAAAAGCTGATAACACATAAAACTTAGTCGTCGATGATTCTCAGTGGGAAACGGAAAAAAATATGAGTAGGAGCGTCAGGCCAAAGATGAGAGCTGTAGTTCTACGTTTAGTAAGTTTTTCTTTGTATGCTATTGGTGGTAAATAACTTTAGCGCTAAGTGAAACGTGGAAGGGATGGCTGCGCGCGTGTACAGTCGCGCACGCAATGTTTTATTTATTTTATTATTTCATTTCTACAAATTACGAATAAAGTGTTTTTCTCTTTTTATATTGGCATATTCTCTATTAAAAATTACATATAAAGTAATAAAATATGTCAATAAAAATAACTCAAAATGAACACAAAACAAAAGCTAATTAACATAAAATTTAGAAAGCGACTGTACACCAGGAGCGAGCGGGGTGTGGTATCGGCGCGGGACACAGTTACACATTAGAGATACTAGTAGTAAGCGATTGCGCATCCCCGCCCCCGTCTCCTTCTCGCCTCCGTCTCCTTCTCGCCCCTGTGATAACATTTTTTCGCTACCATTTTTGCTTTATTACCTAAACTGAAATAATAAATATATGAATATAAAATGTCCTTACATCGACAGAAGCACCCGGTAAAGGGAATACCAAAGTCGGTGGCATTTCTCTCGGTACGTAGCGGTAGAACTCATCTTCCGCCCGGTACCAGCGGATGGAGTACAGAGCCGCGCCCTCCAGGTCATAAGAGCACCGCAGCACCGCCGACTGGCCCTCCCCGGAGAGCACGGCGCGGGGTACGGAGATGGAGAGGTTTCGGAGAGACCAGACACCTCCTGGAACAAAGCGAACGGCGTCTAGTCATCTATTTACTAATGCGTCCAGTGCGTTTTACAGATTATAAATATATTAGGTATACAAATAAGTTTCCGTCGTTTTGAGAAAAATTGTGTGGCGCGAGGTTTACGTTAGAACTCGCAGATAGTAACCGGCTTGACAATTAGTTTGCTCCTTCCAGTACAACATAACCTTATCATATAATTAAGTTCGCACTGGCATCAAATATTTTTCTTCATCTTAAAATTTATAAATTTGAACCAACTATCATTTGCGGGAACTTTAAGTCCTTTATTCAAACACAGTCTACAGATGAGACGCATCCATTGCAATAATGAAGGCGCTTTGAGTGGTTTCACAATTTTAAAAATGGTGATTGTGACGTAAAAGACAAATCGCAGTGGAAGGCCAAAAATGTACTCGGATGTAGATCTGGAGAAATTATGGAAGGAAGATTCACCTCAAACACAAAAGGAACTTGCAATTGCTTTATAAGTCCCGCAGCGAGCAGACTCACATCACACTTTCACTATATATATAATTTTTATAAACAAAAAACTGCAGAAACTTATTTGTACCTATTATTATTACTTGTGAAGAATTTAATAACATTAAATAAATCATAATGGCACAAGCGAAATGGTTCATACGATACAAATATTTTTTTAATAATACCTGTAGCGTTATAAAAAATAATATGCCTGCAATCCCAGAGTATTCACTACGTTTTACTAGTGGTGAGGCGCGCGGCCGGCGGCGTGAGCACAGCGCGTGCTACGAAACGTGTTTCATAAGATGTACGTACTGGAGGCTTACAGATCAATGAACGTGTCTCGTGTCGAGCTGCAAACTAAACAAAAGGGTACATCGACTTATGTTCCGCCAGAACAACATCGCACGGCTAAGCAACGCTGAGGCCTGTGCGGACGTCTGTCTGTAAGGCAAGTCATGTTCATCGAGTGTAAGGATTGAATTAAATTTTGAATGGTTATTTCTATTGACTGTAAATAAAACTAAATACGTACCATTTTGTTTACCGCAGCGGGAACTTTATCAATCTGCCTGTACTTAAGAATATGTAGGACTTGAGTTGCAATATCTCAATAAAGATTTGTATACATTAAAAAAGCTATATAACTTCAATATAATAGAAAGTAAATAGTTAAGATGGAATGGAAACAGAGAAATATTTCGTAAGAGGTAACCATCGTGCTCCAGTAACAATTCAAAGCAATGCCTGTGTATTACTGGAAAACTAATTATATATTTTTTAAATATTTGAATGACTGCTTTTGATATATAATATCTATCGACATAATCAGCAGCTCGCCGTCTGTAACCTGACAGTGGCGCCAGTGTCGGAGGGAGGTTGCGTTACAAATCTGTTCGGGGAAATCCTGAGAAGTAATAACTTTGAATTTCTATGAATCTGCTTAGGAGGGTTTCTCCCCGAACAAGTAATTTGAACACTTTAAAGTGAGATTGGTAAAATATCAAAATTGAAATTTTGTTATTTTTGATATAGACGTATTCGATATAGTGTTAGAACAGGTGTAGTGGTATAGAAGGTACTCCTCGGATGCTGCCAATATTCCCAGGCGGTTGTGATCTCACATAACTTGGTGAGCCGCGCGCTCGTTCGCTTGTTGGATCCGTGACATTTGATTTCATTTGAAGTCGGCTTTTGTTTTACCTCCTTAAGTATACATTACAATATATTTATGACAAGTCTTGTTTTAAAATTACAGGTGTTTCATGGGAGTCCTGTGCGGGTCGTTGTTACCATACGATAGTGAAATGATAGAAACGATGTTGGTACGCGCGTGGTCGTCGTCACACAATGTCGCGACGCCGCAAATAGGATTGCACCGAACAACTACCAAATTCCTTGCATAAGACAAGCGAAAGTAAAGCTAAGTTCAGTCCAGTCCAGATTTGCGACTATTTACAGCATATAATTTTTTGTTCATGTTTATTAAGGGTGAAAGTCCCTGTGGATCAATTGACTCTGGCTGCCAGGCGTATTGTGGTAATGCCATATATTAAGAAGCGGCTTCTCCACAAATTCACACGCGGGTTGGGTTATGCTTCTATTCATTCTACTCGTATGCTCACATTCGAAACGTTGTTGCGCATCTAGGACTTATGTCGCCGTACTGGATAGGCCTTATTTTTAAAGGAAGAACAGCCCGCCAAGCTAAAAGATAAAAATGAAATCTACGTAAAAGTAGTTAAAGCTGCCAGCGTATGTAACACACGTATGTACATCGCAGTGGACAGTGAACTGCGGCCGGGAACAAACATGATAACTCTCGGCGTAGCGTTTGGAATAAGTCATTAATTATTAGATCATTGTTTAAAAATAAAACTAAACAAGTTATCGTTTATCATAGGGCCACGGGGCCTGACCTTTCAAAAAGGTTTATCAAACTGCCCGAGGTCTTGACGTCAATTATATGCAAAATCATGTTATCTGGAGATAACCTTGAATGTTTACTTAAAGTTAACCGGGCACGTAGTACGCACGTATTAGACAGTTAATTATAATAATTAATAGGATGAATAAAGCAATCACTCGAATGAGCCGGTGTTGCTCAGCGAGCTGTCACGCGTTGTCTTCTTATCTATTGAAGTAATAAGGTTGAAATAAAATTTCAGGCTATTTATTTTCACGCTGAAAGTTGAGTTCGTTCAGGACTGGTGTGTGAGGTCACTCTGAAGGAAATTATAAAAAATTGCGTGTAATGAGAATGTATGTCTTGTAATATCGCGTTTTGATGAGAATGAAGAAGGCTATGTTTGGGTGGTTCAGAAATAGAAGAAGAGCTGATCGCTGAGTTGGTGTTGTGACGTCACCCCTGTCAAACTATCGGTACTCCATCGAACATCGTTTCTACACACAGCTACACACCGACCGCACAACTAAAAAAATATTCCTGTAAACTTTTGTGTCCGTTACATACCAAGAAAATGTGGGCACATCGGCTAGCGCAGTTTTAATTACGACGGCCTGTTCTCGGCGGATCCTTAATTAAATTCTTGCAACGTAAAAGTTCTTCCAGATCTTGTGAAATCCGTAAATCGAAATCATCTCCCGCTAAAAACACCTCTCGTTGCTCACAAAAGCGTAGCGCTAAGAATTCTTCCCGGAAATTGCTATCGGTAAAACTTTTGTGTCTTATTATTGATTAAAACGTTTGCACATGTTTAGATGTTAAACAATCTTTGCACCGGATTGTGAGATGGGTGAGACAGGGCACCGCGAGTAGCGGGGACATGTTAGACAATCAGAGTAATTTAAGGAGCTAAATTGAATTTCGTTACACTTTCTTCAAATAGGCGAATTTTATCGCGAGAGAAAGAAAAAAAACTTTCTAAGATTTAAGATAAATTCACCTGTACCAAGACATAAACCTTTTTCACGATAAAACATTCACTCGGTAAAGTCAGAAGTTACAAAGTTTTCCCTCAGACCAAATTTACGGGCAGGGTGAAGTTGTTCCACAATTCAGTTACCGAGCGCGAGACGCGACGTAAAGGGACTTTGTCGCCGGAGATGCGGCGCGCGGGAGACTGCGCTATTATTGCTCCAGCACTTTGTGAGTGGAAAGTGTCGGGTCTTTTATTGCCTTGTTTTTTTAAATGACTTAAAGGAGAGCAGCTCATTGTCTTTTAAATTGTTGGTACGCAATATTCACAAAGAGATCCTTTAAATACGCGAGAACCTTACAATGTGTCACCTGGCACCGTCAGTTACCCGCTTGACGTCACAGACCTCAGCCGCTCATTTTTATTCGAATACGATGACAGATAATGTGAAGCAGACAACTTTATTACACAAACTTCAGACTAAAATCGCTTTTATTCTTTTCAAGGGCTTTAAACTTTCTTGGAAAGTAAGAGAAAAGATAGTGGAGATAGACCAATACCTGTACACATACATATTTTTCAGTCAATTTCAGGAGGGTCATAAGACATAATTTTGATGTCCACATATCTGGTCGTTATAGTGGTAAGGATCCGTAAAAAGATCGGCGACGTCAGAGAGGTGGCCGTCAGTGAAACCGACAAATCATTTGCTAGTGATTTGAACTTATGCAAATTGGTAATTTTGGAAACGTTTACGACGTTGTTCTTGTAAACTAAGTTGAAAAGTGGGATCGTTGATACGAAAATCTTCTCCCACTCTAATAAATAATGGAACAATTGATTCAATATAGCTATTAATTTTTATAGTGAATATGTAGTGCATATATAGAAAAAGTTATTCATAAAGTGACTACTGGTAGAGTACTATAGTATATATAAGAGTAACGAAGCGAGCGCTCGGAACCTCTCATTGCCTTCCACCCTCTCAGTTAAGCTAATTGGTTGTCTTTTTCACCCCGCGAGGGTGCGAAGTCGTCGTGTTCATTGCTGCGGGCCCTTTGGCGACACCGAGGGAGAGCTGAGCAATGCGATGTTCAGTGACTGATTGTGTTACTCTTCACTACTTCCCTTAACAATGACAATTTACATCTTTTTTTTACCCCAGCGGGAGCAACCCTTCTCTATATTATATAAGCAGTTACGCCCTACATATTTGCTAAATGTTTCGTAGTACAGGGTTCAGAATGCAAGGCTATCACCGATTAGTTTACACTTTTTGGTTATATCGGCTATGCTTGTGACCGTAGTATATAGGTCATAGGCTCATCATCTGTCACTCTGATATGCTTATTGAATTTTTTTCAGCAAAATGGATTAATATGACATAAGAAAGCCCATAAGAAAGCAAAGAAAACCCAGTTAACTGTGTACCCACGGTGTACTGGGTTGAACTGTGGTAGAGTCTCATCACCAGCAGTAAAATCTCCGGACGGTATTCTAGGCATTGATATTAAGTCGAATACGTCATAGAATAGCACGTACGCGCCCTGCAGCAGTTATAGACATAACTACAATATATTAACTGTAATATCAATTATTTCAATACAAAGCATCAAAGGTTTAGAGAGAAAATGTCGTGAGAATAACTGCGGCCGGAGCTCTCTGCCCCTGCCCGGGCGTTCTGTGCGCGTAATGGCATTTATAAAGGCTGTTCGCTGCTCGTTGGAAATAAACGTTGGCAAGAATGGTTTCAGTGAAGGTAAGTCGTCGACATTTCGAGTGTACTTTTCTGCCCCGATATTACTCCAAAGCTGTCAGACACAGGCAAACCACTTTTCAACAACTCGCTTGAAGCTAACCTGACTGTGGACTGTTACGTAAACACTGCTGCTGTAAAGTTATTCTAAGCGAAGTAAAATGACAAAGTGAGTATATTCATTGGAAAGAATTAAATCATTAACAAAGTTGTGTGCGTTTTATTAACACGCTTATAATATCTTGGTATGTATATCTGTTTGCATGTAGCAATATCTACGAACGTGATTTTGGCCAGCGCTAGCGCCAAGTACACGTAGTCCCCCCGCAGAGGGAGCTAGCCCGATATACGGTTGCAATATCTGAGGAGGGCAACAGGCGCGCAAATTACCTACTAATTGGTACTTGAGGTCTCGATTCGTCTACTTGACGACGTATACGAAAACATTGAATTTTATCGCAATTATGACAGCGCCTTGGAAGTTTGTGATTAAAAACTAAAAAGATACGCTCTTATTGTAGACCGGCCTAAAAAATAATAAATGTTTTATATGAACCTAAATCTACAAGAAATAAACAGATAAAAACATTATCTATTTCACGCACTGATATACTAGATGTAGTTAGCCCAGTCAAATGCTTCAATTACTTCTAGAACATTTCCCGCCTTCAAAATTAAGTCCAGATTCGCAGACTTGTTCTTGAAGAAGTCGTGCCTGAAGTTTGTAGCGAGACATATATAGAGATCGTCGTATTTACACGGTCAACTGTTAACGAGAACCTCCCTAGATATTAGAAGCTATAGCGAAATGCATTTAAAGTTAATATAAGTAAGAATAAAACGTTATGGAGTTAAACCAAAATGAATTGAAAAAGTGCGGTGAATAGCGGCTTTACAGGAATGGCAGCAAAGGGCCGGCGCCTCCGCAAAGCTCGGAGCGAGCACGTCGCGGAACATAATCAAAAGTTGGTGTCATGTGTCGCGAGCTACCTTGGTGCGACTCTAATCGACTCCCGCTGTACTACTTCCGCACCTGCCGTGATAACTTGTGACGTTTACAAAGTTATGTTGAACAAGTTGTCATTTATATTTCCTGTCGTCGACCCTTAATTAGCGAACTTTCGGCGATGAGTTATCACAAACGTATAATAAATAATAAAAGGTTTGTTTAAAGTTTTCATTCAGAAAACTAATCTAAGTTTGTATGACTCACTTCTTCAAAGTTCTTATTGTCAATTGATGTTGTTTGGCCGTAGATTCTGAAAACGTCATTGAATGGAGGGCTGGCCGAGGTATTAGCTAGTTCAACCTGTTCATCTATTAGTAGCAACTTAGCACAGGGACCCTGAGAGGAGCTCAGCTTGGGCCGTCGTGTCGGAACCACGGATAGGTCGTATTACTGTACATTCTGGAACTGCGGCCGATGTTACTGACACTGCGGCAGGTGGCTGTGGGCAGCATCACTTAACATCTGCTAATTGTGCTCTTTGTTTTATCTCCCATAAAAGACCATAATTGGAAATTATTACTTAACAACGAGTGTTTATCTTAAGACAATCATAAATTACGTCTATAAAATAATATTAATCCAGCTTTTTTCTGTCATCGACTCTCTCGTATGATTATTTAAATGTGAAGATAAAACTTAACTTAGAAGGTAATTACTTATATTTATTTCTTTACTATCCGTTCCAGCAAATAACCCATAATATATTTTATATTTTTATTAGAGAATATTTTGAATACAGAAGATAAAGTTGTTGCAAGTATATTACCATCGAGCAAACATTGAGTCAGGAAGAAAAAGTGATGAATTCTTGGCATGAGTTCGCCTTCACGTCCACTGGCAAGTTAACTTCGCGTCGCCGCTGTACCGGTACTACAATATTTTAAATCATTATTAGAGTTATCGAAATTAAACTCGCTCATATGGTTACAAATTGTTTCCCGTCCTCCGAGCACGTAGCGCACGGCGCGCGTCCTCGAGTGCTACTGAGCGGTGCTACGGCGTAGCGCCCGCCGCTAAGGGATTGCTTATTATTTCTGAGTGAGTTAGCATTTTCCCGACGCTATTTCGTTTAATAAAGTCCGAGCTTTGTGTGCGCAGATGCGTTTACATATGGAAATTCCGAGCTATCTAGTTTTACGCTGCTTTATATTCTACGAAAAAACGTGAGGGTTTTACGTTAAAATATTTTAGTCCCATTCTCGGCAGTAGCATAGAGCGGACTCTACGTTTTTCGCTTATTGTTTTTTTATTTTTTGCGTTCGTTCGCCTGATTTCACGGTAACTGTTAAGTCTGGCGTAAGATAAAAATATATTTTTATAATCTGTGGCGATTGAATGCAAAACTCTTCCATTGATAGCGTGAAGCTCTGACCATAACAGATTGATGCTGCCCACTTCTTTGTAATTTCATTACTCGGAAGGTACGATCTGCAAGTCAATGGCAATACTCTAAGAGAGTTCTTGTTCAAATAGGACGGCGGTAACGGATGGCATATTACATTTATCGTTACCCAGATCCAATATAACCATACGTATAAATAAGCGTAAATAGCATTCCTAGATTTTGCTCAGTGAAACTTTCTAGTTTATAGCTCCAGCTTGTTTGTGGTAAGAACCCAATTCAATGTAGCTTTGTTTAAAGTAGATTGGTGAACAACAATCATGGAAAGGCAAGGTAAAGATGCAGCCATTAAAAGGATTCTTTGAATGTGCCATTGAGTCGGCTATTATACCGCACCCTCTTTAGAAAACTCCCCTTATTCCAATCAATACATAAAAAGACGTTTATTTTTACCTCCCCGGTGCTGGGGCCCGAGCTCTGTGTCGTAAAGGTCTTTGTATGCAGGACAAATAACTTGCTACAACTACCTTCTAATTTCTGTTGTTAGCCTTTTATAATATATGCTGTTGCACGCTCATGTTTATGTGCTTCACATGACATGTCACAAACATTTTCTCAAATAAACTAATTGGTTTCAATTCTAATATGTTAAACAGATTAAACATTTGAATTTCCATTACACAATGCTTAATTATATGTGATGAATCAAAACACAAAGCATATTTGCACGATCCAATTTACACGGAAACAGGATTTGCAGAATCGGGTTCCGGCGTTAATTATAGTCATATAGCACACCTACGGATGCCTTTATATAATTGAAACAGTCATAAAGGTATTTTAATGTGATATTAACCCTCGTTCTGCCGCGAAATTTTAAACTCTTAGCGGCGAACCGCAAAATTCAAGCGGATATTTTTTCCAAAGTTTTGTGTATAAATTTCATCTCAACTTAGCCGTATATTTGGCAAAACGTGCCACCGCTTTTAGCCATATTTTTTAGCCGTCTCAGTTGAGTGCACGAATTTTTGGCCGCCTGCCAGAGAAATAAGAACATCAACATTGGGAATTCAAAGTTGAAATGTCTTATTATGATTGTCGATTGTGCGTGTTATTCGTGGAAGAGCTTAGCGTAAAAGCTTTGCCAAAATTGTATTTTTATTAAAAACTAGGGATAAAATATTTTTTTTCCAATTGATTATGAGTAGCCAATGCAATGTTAATTACCAAAAGGTTTATGGCGGGTACAGTCAGCGAAACACAAGGTCATAGGTAACCTAACCTAAAGCTAAGCTCTAGTTTACGGAGTGACTAGCTCAGCTCTCTGTTTTATCATTAAATATATTAACCCGTAATACGATAATATGAAATGGTGAACACATGAAAAAAGTCATCCATAAATGACGTTTAGGAAAATAATGTGGAACACAAAAGCAATGAACATAGTGGTCTAGCCTACAATACTTGTGTTGCCCTCTAAAGGACATAAAAGATCCAGCGCTAAGGTGAAATAACTTTTATAGTTTTAATTAGTACTACCCTTGATACATGAAATATGAGTAGAAGTGAAATAGCTCCGTGCAATGAAACTTACAGCGAGCGCGCGCCGGCCCGACCTGTGTTACGTGTGACATCAATAATGTATGAAAACATTTGCCGCAGCGTCAGAAGTGTAGCAGAGGAAGTGACAGGTAGTTCCCGAGGCCGGAGAAATATTTAAAGAGGTTTTGAGTCTGATAATCTTACATTCCTGGAATTTATTTTGAGTTAAAATATTATTTTCTATGCGGTTTGCGCCACGCCGCACTCGCGTTGTCGCTGTTCTATTTTATGATCATAAAACAAAATATAATATCGGAAAAAATCTACTTTGTAAAACACATGTGTTTAAGAGAAAACCTGCAGACATGGGAAATACATATTTTGAAAGTAATTGCGAGTTACACGCGCCCCGGCCATAGCACTGATTGCTATTTTATTTTTCAGTAAGCGAAGATAAAAATAAAAATATGTACACTATTCACGCCCTAAATCCGGAGGTGTGGAGAGGCATTAGGGATTTAAAAAAAATAGCTTGCGGTAGCAGTTCCTATTTCAAGTCACAGGTTCCCCAAACTGTACACTTACTAACCCTGTCATTCAGGTCACTCCTAGCAAGCTTCTTAGTCGATTTCTAAAGATTTTTCTGCCATACCCGAATATCACTTGCAACCCTATAAATATTAATGAGCGGTGTTGACCGGTGGACATCAAGTGAGCCGCATGCTCATCACGTCCCACAAAAACCATACTTTACTCTCTAACCATAACGCTTTGGTTTTCCTGTTACTTATTCCACATACTTCGGTAGCTGCCAGGGCTCTGCGCAAACTGGCTTGTTCTTATTGTATCCCGTACAGCAAACGACATTAAATACCTACACCGATGCAACATCCAATTGTTTTTTCAGACAAAGCAACGTTTGTCATACAAGTTACATATAAAAATGTTTTGTTCCAGTAATGAAACGTATTGCGTACTACACTATGCAAACTGTTACTTACTACGTTAGGTTAATTAGTCACCTCCTAGCAGCGACTCGGCTGGACTGCGGGAGCACGTGAAAGTATTATTACATTTATTTTATTTCCATAGCCATATTATTTATGGATGGGTTGAGTTCAACACCTGTCATATATAGGATCTAATAGATTTGGTGAAATGCGTCTCTTTTTACACCGCTTGGGTTAAAAAGACGGGAGAGTTATAAGTATACATATTTATTTCCGCAGGTATATCGCATCGCGACTACTCGCATCTCTTTCATAATTGATTATAAATAAAAAAAAATCATTAAGCAAACTGTGTGCGTGCGCCTATTTCACCTAACAATCATTAATCAATCAAATTATCATTATTATTATATTATGTTATACAAGTGAGATGAGTTATTTGCTTAACTTAGCTTAGCTTATCTGGTAACTTAAGTTTTGTTTGCTCACTATGTAAAATAATGGTGAGCTGCAAGTAGGAATAAAAATTCCAACTTTGAATTTGTTAAAACCGGTCTGGAATTCCCTAAGAAATGTAGAATTACAAAACAACACAGGCACTGGGTACATTTAAAATTGCAGTGAGTTTTACCTTTATTGTGTCATTTTGTTCCTATTTTTTTATATTTTGCAAGTCTAGATAAAGCAGAATATTTTGGTTTGGTACGAGAGTATAAGAGCAGAGGTAGTATAAATGCGAGAGTAGAAAATTTTCTAAAACATGTGGGTTACCTCACAATTTTTCCCTTCACCGCCGAGAACGTGGTCAAGCAGCACTTAAAATTGCAACAAACAATTTCATCGGTGCCGGCACCGCGGGATTGAACTCGGGTTGCTAGCGTATTACGCATCAAGCGACCGCCCGCAGTGAGCCGCTACGACTCTTTTAAATAAATGTGTAAATAATATAAACGATAATAAAATGGAATTTAAAATGTTCTCCGACTTCCCTTAGCTCGGTGTATTGTGTTGGTAAGATAGGGACGACAATCATTACCTGTTATCACCGATCTCGTAAGGTTTCCTAATGGCTGAGGGATAAGCCCACCGCTGTACACTAGTCACAAATTTTTCGCTAGTGAATTTGAACTTAGCATACCAATACGGTAACTATGATAAAGAACTCATTAACACAAGCCGTACATTGCACTAACGGCCGACATACCGTAAGAAGAACGCCTCATGAACCCGCTAAGGTTATCATTACACACTGGATCTATATATCTATACATGCTATAAATGCACATATACACTCTGCGTCGAAAGCCGTGATTACTCTTGCATCAAATTTGATTAATTCAAAGATAGAAACCACAAAATTAAATCTGCGAAATAGCACATTACCTGAACAGCCATGTAAGACCAACTTCCGACTCAATATACATAGACCTTAAAACGAAAGCTGGAAAGCTTAAAATGAACAAGGTAAAAACTAATCTATATATTTATACAACAATTTCTCGAGCCACTGATTTGGGTCACTTTTATTAGTATGAAGCTATAGATACCTGAGGTTTGAAAAGTTAAATAAGTTTTGCGTTGTCACTTGGTTCACAGGTAAAATATGAACAGACCTTATTACTCGTATTGCATTTAAAAGTGCAAGTAACAGGTACACTTAAATATTGTAGAAATTAAGCAAGGGAAATAAAAAAGTTTATTTAAATCAAAGATTATATTTTTTGAATTAGATATTTATGAAAAAAATTGAAGTTGGATCCGACTAATACGGAATACCATTACTCTGGGATGAAGTAGAATTTTTAGTTGAGTTCCTTCGAGTAGGT
Organism: Meandrusa payeni; assembly: GCA_029286785.1. Classification (NCBI taxonomy): domain Eukaryota; kingdom Metazoa; phylum Arthropoda; class Insecta; order Lepidoptera; family Papilionidae; genus Meandrusa; species Meandrusa payeni. The sequence goes on along the minus strand of JAGSMX010000029.1, from coordinate 10,538,592 downwards.
GATGTGTTGAGGGTAATGAACATAATTCAAATATCGTCTATCGTATAACAATTCTTCTTTAAGACCTCGTTGAATTAATAAAATATCGTTGTTTGAATTACAATTTAGATTTTAATACTTCAGATGTTATTTTAAAGACTAAAAATACATTTTATTATAAATAAATATATTAGAACCAGAAAAAATCAAGTCTGTAATTTTTTTAGTGTGGGTTAGAAAGAGATAAGAGCAAACATTTTTTCACCGACATGATTAGGTTACATACATAAGCAACTATATAATATAAAGTAAATTTATTCATTTGATCATGTCATTCAATATTATTAAATATAAGCGTATATTATTTTGTAGGCCTTTTAAATAAAATTTTAAACAGTATATAGTGTTAAATTACTTTACTAAAAATTCCTATAATTCGTTCAATTAATACGATACTAGTACAAACCATCGAGGAGGCAGAGAAGTAATACAAAAAGATGACAAATCCTTTTCATCTGGACGCTTATGTATTCACTGTAACTGCTTATGAATTATTGTAGTAACTGTTTCTACAATTATTTAACAAAACGGCAAGTCGAGCCGAGCACCAAAACAATTCACTCCGAAAGCGCGTTTAAATCTGAGTACTACAGCAGTGAACTGCTTATTCATAGAATATAATACAAAGCAACAGAGGCCAGTGTCCGTAGCCGCTCTCGACGCGCATAGCGACCGGGTGCTACGAGAGCTGTGCGGCGACTGACTACAGCGTAGCCCGTCACCTCTACGAGACTGCTCATTATTTGGCTGGTGTTATCCGCTTCCTAACAAAGCCTTCGCACACTGTGGCGACGTATTTATGATATAAACTCTAATACCAGGCTTTTTCAACCACTCCCAAAAAGGAGGAGGTTCTCAATTCGTCTCTATGTATTTTTTATGTTCATTACCTTATAATTTTTAGGGTGAGTAACCCAATTTTGATTATTAATTTTTATTTTGACTCATTTACATTTATTTGCTCAAAATCTGGCTATGAGGTCGATGAGAAAATCATATGTTTTAAATTTTTGTTTAGTATGTGTGCCAAAAATGTACGAATAACTCAATATAACGCCAACCAAACCAAGAGGGCGTTCACGCGTACAGCTTTTAACGTTTCATTCGTTTTGTAGTCGGGTTTTGGTTTTGCTCGTAAATATACTTGTTAATATATAATTTATTTAAATTACCATTTAAATATTTATCGGACACAAACAACTAAGCTTTAAATACTCAAAGTTAATGTCTAGGGGGACATTTATACTTTTAGATTTATTTTACACTAACGGATTTACATAAGTCACAACGTGTTCTAAATTTATATGTCCAGAAATAATGACTTGACACTTTTGACTGTCTTCCGCACAATTGTACATAAGTCATACAGTCAATACCTTACTAGTAAAATACAATGTCTAGAAATGATCTGTCTAGAATGTCTAGCCGTCAGATGTTTTTATTTTAAAAAGTCTGTATAAAATGCATATTTTAGCCGTGTTATCGCATAAACAAGAAGCTCCGCTTACAAAGTAGGAGATATTATGAAAACTTTATTTTAACAAAGACAACTTTATGTAATGACGATTGATATTCTGTCTTTTAGCGAAAATTAACTTGACATAATATTTCCATTGACAGAACACGCGTCGAACATTTCCTTTCTCCTTTGCACTGACATCGTTAAAATAATGAAACGATGTGACAAATTCAAGTCTTAGTTGATAAAAATTTTGTTTTTTTTCAACGAGTTGTTTTTGAGTACTTTTGAAACATTTTAATTGGATATACGACGAAAATTATTTAAAAAAAATTGTTATTTTTATACGCGATGAGATGTTAATATCCTGTTAATACTAATATACTATTGGAATAATTGTTCTTTTGTGTAAAAACAAAAAAATAAAAACAAATATATTTACGGAATACCACGACACATACGATCGAACGCATCGTTTGCGCCAAGCAGCTGCTTTGATACTTTCCCAAAAAAAGCTACTTGATTCAGTTTTATTGGGAGAACTTAATCCAAGATATAATGATACAATGACAAAACAAACAACAAATGCATAATGATACATGACAAAACAATATCAACTTAACGCTAGTAAATAAAATAATAAAATGCTACGATTGAATTTCTCACACTAAGTTTTCCGGCAAAATTGTTTCAGGACAAAGAGAATATCCACCTCTTTATATCCGTGACGGTCTCGTCGCCCGCAAATCGTTCTTGGCATCGACTACTCTATATACATAGCAAGGGTCAGTTGAAAATGTGGACTGTGCTCACTAATATTAACCTAAATAGCAACTGCATTGAATATATCTCTTAAAAGAGAAATTTTATCAAACGGAATTTAATCTCCACTGAAGGAGATTAGAATCATGATGACTGGCAGTGTTGTCGCTCCGACTCTTGTCTTTCTGAATGGTAGCGATCAGGATTATGTGGATAATGAATTGGTGACAGGCAGTGTATCTGTGTGCCGAGCGCTGCTGACCACCGACTGCCAAGTGGACAACGCATAGGCAATATAAAGATGAGGTGACGGCTACGACGGTGACGGTTACGTTTCGGAGATGGTGCCCTAAACCATTACGTTAATGACGCTTCTAAAATTAAACCGTGGTTTTAAACTTAATAGAAACAGAAGTATTGTGCGCGACATCCTTGCATTGTCACAATTGTGACTATTGAGTATGAGAAAGAATATATTGTTTAACGGGAGAAGGAAGGAAACGAACATGCGGCTCTACTGATGTTAAGTGATCCCCGCGCACGGACACCTGCCAGAGATTGGCAACATATTATAAACAGTTGTTAGCTCGTTATTCATCGAGCGAAACGCATAAGTCAAATATATCTCATTTTGCCGGTGTTCTGCGAGATATTTCCCCGACTGTGCCGACCCATTTGTGTTACAGCGGCCCTGCCATTGCTAAAACATTTTGATAATGAATAATAATCCTTGTGATTTTAATGTTGGTAACTTTAAAATATACAGATTGGTGTTATAGCAACGTGAATCAAATGCTATAGATGTAATCGATTGTTTTTGAGTGAAGTGAGTTTTCCGTTTCGCTTCATATCATAATTTGGGATGCTTTAAACCGCGAAATTAATTCACAAGTATCCGGTGAAGTTAAAATGACTCCACAAGTAAGTTTTAAACAACTAACGAGGTACAATTCAATTAACAAGGTCGCCGCCCCCGGCGGTATCGTCCAAACATTATTAATGCTTGATCGTTTCACGGAAATGAACTGTGCCGCCTCAAGCTAGCCTTTACAAAATGTTATAATGCTTTTGAAACAGATTCTGTATCACCATCAACAAAACCATCTTCCAATAAGTATAGAACTAAGTTATTTAGCTTTAGCTGAATGGAATGAATTAAAATCTTCAGTCCGACTAATCTCTAATTATTTATGTATTGATGAAACCGCCACACGCTAATAAGTTCACAATGACATACCAATGGTACGGTTTAGCTTGTTTTAATTAATTTTGAAACACCAAAATAAAATTTAAACATAAAGAATGAATAGTGCTCTACGAGCAGAAGGACAGTTCGGTCTCAAATGAAAACAATAGAAAGCCCTTCTGTCGGGTCGACAGTTTAAGGCTTTTCCCGGGTTTAACTTGGAAACAAAAACTAGGGATACAAATTTATTAAAAAAAGTTTTTAGAAAAAAAATAAGGTCAAAGTTGATGATGATGATTTACAATAGTAGCTTACACAAAAAAGACAAATAAAAACACCAATTATTGTAAACAATGTCGCCACGTTTCACTCAGCGTTAGCGTTGTACGCCACCACCTATATACGAGTGTATACCACGTAATGTGTACTGCACCATACCCACACTTGTTTGATTTTATTCAATTTGAATAGAAATAAAATCGTCTGAAACAAACATCAGCTCGTGATCAAAATTCAGTCGCGTTATTATCAACAATGATTGGATTTGGATGTAACGGGACGGCAGCGAAATATATAAAATGTATGGAGCTCCGGCCTGTTCTACGTTTCAGCGATTGAATTGTAACGTGAATACAACTGCAGTCCGGCAACTGGTCGTTGCTGCCGCCGACCGTGCTGTTATACAAAATACGACCACCCCGGCCGCCTGTTGTCTCATGTAAATACAGACCAAAGATAGTTTCTACCTTGACATATGCGAATGCAGCGGAAATTTGTGGAAATACAAAAAAAACGAGCGTGCTTTAGACCACACAACTGACATAAAACTTCTTGAAAATTCAACGTCTTACGGTGAGTGGGTGGTAGGTTACGATACAGACATACGATAATTATAATCTATCTATGTCTATCATGACGGACAGCCTCGACAAAAGTAAAAAAAAAATCCATGTCATTTATTTTTTTGAGCAGTATTTAACTGAAACCTGATAAACAATTAGACTTTGTACGATATTTTTAAGTACTAAAACGACAAAAGGCTAGTTTTGGCGACGGATGTATTTAATTGGAAACACAGATAGCTGTACTATTGACCAAAAGTACAATTAACACCAAACATGTTACAATGAAAAAATAAATAAATATTTTTTATGACTAATCTTTAAATTTTTGAAAGAAAATCATCAGTCAGACTTTGACACGCCATGGTGTACAATTGGCGCTAGTATTCAATATACCAACATGCATGTCGAGCAGATTGGTGACGAACCAAAACAGAGTCACGTTAGAAGTTCATAGAACCAGTGAATGTATGGACAGAATGAAAGAATGTAAGTGAAAGAAGCGAAGTCTGCCCAACCTTCTGAGTTGGTTTTGTCGTGTTATTATTACTTACAAACATAATTACGACACAGGTCTTAACAGAATTAATATACGAAGTTCTGACCTCCGGCAAAACATTCATTGATCACGACCTATCGAGTGATGTTCGGAGACGCTCTCGGCGCGGGTCGTGTTTCTTTGATGTTCACTGAGCTTTACGCGCCACAAACTTCTTTTGTTTTACCTCATGACTTGCTATCTCATACACAAAAACAAAAAGGGCGTTGACAGAACGCTGCCTTTAGTTAGACAAATAAATTGTCCATTTCTTATTAGCTTTTCAAGAAAAATTGCTAAATAGGAAGGTTGTGTTACTTCTCAACAAACAGCACGAGTGGCTCCGCTGCTAAACTTCCCAGTCCTGCTGCAAGCTGACATCCTGACGCTGATCCTTTCCCTTCTATATAAAGAGGGCAAGGTACCTGCAGCTCCTGCAGATGGGTAGCGACAATAACGAATAACTCAATATAACGCCGACTGAATTCGATGATTCATATTTGAATGGAAAGTATATAATTCAAGGGTAGTTTGAGAAGAGTTTGGTTAGGTTCTGATTAGATTTATTTGGTAATATTACTACGTGTACGTTGTAATATTACGAAAATATGATCGATTCAAGAGATAAAGAAATTTTATAAGACACAAGTAAGTGGCAGGATCGGTGCCGAGCAGAACAGTTCTCGATTGCCTTTGAGGCTGCATTTATAGCGTGGTTTACAATGGACGTATTATCTGCCGACAAACCACCACCGACGAATAGCGTAATGATATTAAATGAATAAATACCGTGCGAAGTGGTGTTAGAAATTAAGATATAAAGGAAGCTCTCCGCCAATCATCCATTAAGCAGACCTTTTGTGTGCGAGTCGCGCTCTCCCGGCGCGAGAACCTTCCTTTCATGTTCAATGAAGTGAACACGACAAATCTCGTTTATTTCTCCCAAATATATACGTAAAAGCAATGTTAGTGCGATATTATCTTTTTGATATTCCATCTTACATTTGCTGTTATTTTAAGAATTTATTACGCTTGGTAAGACGATGAAGCTTAATAGACTATAGAAATATATGTTTTCCTAACGTCACACATACCTCCGACCAACAATGTATAATGTTGGACGGTACTATATAAAATGTAAACCGCTGTTATTAACTACATTTAATTCCTCATTCATGTTTAAAGTAAAATACTTATGAATAGGGTAACACTCACATAAATTAAATAAAGGCACAGCTTTTCATCTCTAACTAATGTACATAAAGTTTACTTCATGGAGCTTTTTGTGCTGATGATATCTGCTCGCAGCGGGAAGCAAGTAAAGGGTTCCGTGTAAAGCCTGGAAATTTCTATGTATGTTTAAATTATAATTATTGTCGTATGATAATATATTGCATAGTAACATAAAAAGATCTGATGAATCTGGTCCTGTGCTGGCGCGCGGTGCACGAGCTACTTGATCCAAGCACAAATTAGATTTTAACTATAAAGTAAATTCTTAAGTGTCAGGTAAAGAAGGGAAATATATAGACTCCCGACTGTCGAGTGTTGCGACTCTTTTTCATTGCGCTTGCCACATTGATAGAGTGGTTTGGACAAATAACACTCACACAAATTAAATAAATACACTCACACGCACGCACACGTCGTGCTTTAGTTTTTATTATTATTGCTTGTTTAATACATTGAAATTAAGTTAGCATAGTCGGAGGGATCTGATGTCATCACGTAATGTGATAGGCTGCGATCCTATCGTATATCGGGCTCAAACTGTACTTAACTAATATGTTAATTTCTCTTTCGCATTGGCCACGCTCAACCTTGAGCCTGGCCACACCGCGCCGACCTCGTCTGCTGCTTACGTATACGAGACGATGCCAACATGAATTATTTAGTTCTTCGATTCGCTTGATTACGAGATGAAGAATGGATTTTTCGACAAGTTTTTCCTTTGTGTGGCACGCGTGGCACAGTTTTGTTGAATCCGCGCCAACCCTTAATCAGTAATAAAATCTTTTACGCAATGAGGATGTGGCCGGGAGGGGCAGCACGTAAATCACTTACCCATTACCATCACATACATGTATAAGGTCATGTGGTTTGTCTCCTTTTGTCCGATTCCGTCAAAGGACTCCGCATCCTCATGCGCCTGTCGCATTCTTTTGTCGCTGTTGTTTTAAGAAATTGGTATATCCTTCCCATTGATATCTGGATGGTTTTGGATAGTTTTTGTAATTTGAGTATTGTATATGTTATAATATAAATAAATAAATTATCGTCTATTGTCATCACACATGTTTCTATCATTTTTTTTAATCTCTCTTTTCTTCTTCTCACATGCTACACCTTTTTGTTATATCAATGTACTCGTAAGTAGTGTTTGACTGGTAGCAGAAGAAACGACATGTAAAGCTTGCCTCTGCCCTGCTAGCAAGTTTAAGTGAATAGATAAATATTACTGAACCTTTGTCTATGTGATGCTGTAACAATGCGATATAAGAACAGCTTCTCATGTGTCTACAGTAATAACGAATTCTACTTTAGCAAAAATTTGAAAAATTTATAATGCACACACGATTTAGAAGTTACGGCTCATTAGAGCTCAAAGCGTCCCCGCGCCTGACGTAGAAGAAAGTGTAAGAATCGCGCACAAAGGAAGCGCTCAATGGATGATTGCTGGAGGAAATTTCTTTCATGTATTAAATTCTTTTCAAACACGTGTTCAAATTGGCTCAGAGAACATCCGCCGTAACGAGTTTACACAAAAACTGATCGAAATTTATCCAAGAAGCTGTGTTGCATACAACCGTCAGATTACTGAAATATTTTAAACTAAATAAAAAACAAAAACGAACTATGATTGAACCCAAAGTGAAACGCAATTGTTTTTACTGTTAAGTCATTACTTAGAAATAAGTACGCAATGAACGTATGAAATGAAGTTATTGTTTCTGAACTTATTATTTTTTCTGGATTATCGTTTCCATATTTATATTAATACCTGGGAATAGACAGATTTTAATAAAGACTATTAACTGTATTTGAATGTTTGATTTTTCTCTCTGTCTAGTGTGAATCATTATTGTAGTTATGGTCAGCTGACCCGACCCCGGCGCCGTCGTCGTTGCTGCAGCACACCGCACGGCATTCGGTTCTGTTTCTGATAATTTATGATATATTGTGATGATGATTTGTTCAGAATCATCCTAGCTACCGATTTCTCCATCAAATAACGGCGGAATTACAAATTCCATCGACACCACCTTGATAGTTGGCGTTCCACGACAATATGGAATGGACAATGTGGAATCAACTGTCACCAATGGTGTTTCCGTATTTTTACAATTTCAGGACCTTCAAGTAACGAACTTACTAATGTGTTGTTAATGTTTATGGTTGACGGTGACTATTTAAGGTCAAGCGAGTTCTAAGCTCGTTTGCCCGTCTTCCTCTATAAAAAAATATGTTATATAAATATTTTGTTTTAAAATAAGTACACAATGTGGGAATAGATCGCGGTCGGCAATACACAACAAATTAAGTTTCTCGAGCTGTATAAGACCCGCTGTCTCCACACGCGGCGGCAGTACAGCGCCCGCGGAATTTATTGCGACGTGTCTCAAATTAGAATCTGACGAGGGACAGGAGCAGAACTTCCCGGAGACGACGTTCACAACACGAACATAAATAAATGTCAGTCGTGACGACTATTGCGATGACATCGTTTTAATTGTGGAAGTTGACAATTTGAACAATTTGTTTTAGATAAGTTCTGTTACAGGTAAAATGTTTTATGACGCCGTGCAATCTTCATTAATCTGATAGGTGTTGACGTGTCGGAATTAATTGAAAATTGTATTCGAAACAGCCGCCATTGGCTTGGACAGAAGACCTGGCTGTGTTTCTGGCGCAAGGTTATCCAACTTCCTCGCTTCTGACAAACCCTTGCTCCACGTGACTCTGATGCAGTCCGTTCTTACATAATTCTTAGATATGGCGTCAGGGTTCACCAGACAGGAGCGAAGATCCTTCGGATAATATAGAAGCAACACAATTTTTGCTTAATTTTGCCGATTGGTTTCTATTTATGTACATAAAAGTATTTAGGAAATCTAGCATTACAATTGTATTGCGTCTGGGTAGTTTTCGTTAAAACGCCAGAGAGTTGGACTACACGATCAATAGTCCCGCTATCGCTCTCCTCGAAGCCTGCGCTAAGGAACTTCGATCCCAAAAAAATGTGCAAGAATAAAATGATACTGGTTTATTTGTTTGTTTGTAACACACCACACCGGACTCTCAGCGGTATCTAATCATATTCAAACGAACTCTTCATATTCCAGCAGCTCAGCATCTGTTCCGATAGTTTTGGAATAACAAGACCATTTTATGTGTCACATTTATCATTCCCTAATCCTGTGACGTAATCCGTACTTATGGCGCTGTTGTTGTTCCAACTTCTGGCCACGCCACATTAACAAAAGGATTGATATTATTTCGGAACGGGTATTCTCGCACATTTTTATGTCCTACTTTGGCTCCACACAACTTGGCACACAGTCGTGACGCTATAATTTTATTTATTTTTTAAGCTGGAGTTCAGTTACGATGCCGTGTTCAGACTGGTGGTGCCCGGAGTTTGAGTATCATGGACCGAATTCGAAACAATACGAGACAATAATTATTTCGAATCCTTCGCTTATCTCTCCTTCTGACTATTAAGGTAATATTGTCTGTACCTAATATCGACACGACATTCTGTTCATTCAGACGCGCCGGTCCACAATTAAAATACGTGTAGCCATTAACTGGCACTAAGTAACCTCGGCAAATCATCACCATATCGGTTGTTGAGACGTGACACTCTCTTTGCGTATGTCAGAGCCTACATTGTTTCCCCCAAACATCATATCTTTATTTATGTATTTTAAAGCGAGATTAACTGCCGCGTTACGCGCTGTAACGTATCAAAAGTATTCAACAAATAAATGACCGCCGTCCGTAATACCTCTGCTGCAAGTGTTCTCGACGTAAAAAATAACAAAAGTCAAAAGATAGTTGAAGTAAAACATTCAATAAAGTAACTAGAGGTCTTTCATTGAACGATAATGGTGCAGTTTAAATAAACACTTGGTGCAGTCAATTGTGCGTCAAGTTGTGAGCGGCGCACAGAATTTGTGGCGTAAAATTAAAAATGTTCGTTGCTCTCGTGAACGTTGAGCGAAAACTGTGTCATGCGCCCCCGCAGCATTTCATTACTAAAGTTCTACTCGTGCCTATCGAAAGTACGAGGAACTTGAGTACACCCTCTGTTCCGTTTATAATTTCATCCTGATACAAATATAATAAGCAGAAGCTTTTCCAAGCTGATCGCGGTGATTCTCGTGACGGGTTAGACGACGCTTATGGATTTCCATTTACCGTGATGGTCTGTCGTACACATGCATGTCATGCTCGGCAGTTACAGGTGCTCCTGTAGTGTTGTCTTCATCACTTACTCCTATTTTGTTGTTCACGGACATTACTATAACTGCAACTCTCCATAGAAAGGCCCAACTCTTAAGAAATTTGAAACTCTGTCTTGTTCAAGGAGCGCAACGGCTCCAGAAAGGAATTCTCATAAACTAAGAACTTAACAGTGACAGACTGTATTGGCGGTTGTAAAGTTATTTTTTCCCAATCAGTTACGAACCACTATTAAGAAAAATTAGAAGTCATCACAAATGCTACGAGGACCCGCCGGGGACAGGAATCTACTCACATTAAAATTCACAAAAAGGTGCGTTTAAGAAGCACTTATTTTCGCGGCTTTGCTAACAATTTTTATCACTGCCGTCTGTACGTTAATCTCTTAAAAGCTTCTTATTGCCAATATTAAAAATGGGTTAGAAAATAAGGGCAATATTCTGATCCTCGGATTAGCGGATTTCACTTTGTGGGCACTCTGCTTACTCGCTTTCTTGAAAATGAACAATAATTCTGGCAGAAATACGAAACCTTCATTTTTTTATAAATAACCGCTACAGCACACTTGGTTTTTTGGTAAAAAAAATTAATAAATGGAAACCAACCTTCATGTACATACCTCATGGAGCCGGCGATGTCTAATTGTGCGACGAGGGACTTCACCGTCAAAACCAAATGAAGTCAGCCACTTGGCTGAGGCCTTGGGGAAAAAAAAGTTAATTTTATTGTCAACACACAATTTTGCAAATTAAATTTATATTATCTTTGTAAGTGAAGTTTTAATTCCATTATTGAAAATTAAAAAGTAACATACGTCAAATGTTTCTATTCATTCCGTAATTGTTTTTGTTAGTTGTACAGATCAGAACTTTCCAGTTTCCCACACAGACGTGACTGCGACCGTGCTGCTTGTTTGGTCACGAAAGTCTTTTTTTTACCTTTCAAGCACCTGGTAAGATGCACTGGCTTAGTAAATACCTTTTCACTCTCCTCTTGAAACACCATTGTAATGGAGAATGGAGAATCCACATTGTAATGGAGGATTTAATCAGAAGTTAAGATAACGGCTGTATTAGCGCAATGTCTATGAGCTTACAAATAATATTTAATAATGATAATCGATTTTACTTTTACGAACACGAGGAGCATCGTGTACTTACACTGTCCGGGCGGCTGCTGTACTCTTAATTAAATTGGTTCGGATTGTTTTTAATTTATTGTTTCCTTTTTGTTTTGCTTCATGTGCCAATAAATTGCGCCGCTATCTTGGGGCCCGGCCAGGCCGACTTCCTCCGGAGTCACATTACGCCTTTCCGCCGACAAATATATCAACCATTCATGTAATATCCCTAAGGGATCGATTCTTTCCTTTTATCTAATATTTAAGAGCCCACACAATAATATGTAAGAGACCGATTATAACTATAAGTATGATAAACATCAAATTAAACTAACTGTAGTTTCTTCGGCCACTTCTCCTCCCAGCGCCAACGCTCCCCAAAGTTACTTTAGCATTTGAATGTCCCTGAGATTATCCGTGGAATAGCAACCGACTGAGCCGTGGTTCCTGGCCCTCGTGCCCTCGATACGAAATACTCAAGTAAGCCATAATAATCGTCCAAGCCGGATCGGTTACCCCACACCAGGGACTCCCTTGTGACGAGTTACTAGCAATAGTGGTTCAGGCTAAGCGACCAAAGAGCTATGCCACCTCTCAATCCGGTGAAGCAATCAAGGCCAGAGAGGCCAATCTGGGTAGGTCGTCAAAAAAAATGACGAAGTGTTTGCCGTGGAACTTTGCGACTGCCACCGCCGTCCGTAGCGTCGCGGACGATGTATTCTGTAATTATCCTGATGCTGCAAGAAAATAAAAGTATTTTTTATTTAAACAACTGTTTGTATAAAGTTGACTAATTCTCGTATTTTTACGTTGTGTACGAGCGGAAGTTAAAACAAAGGTCCGCTGGCGGCAGTTCGTTAGCTTCATCTTATTACGCTTTAAAGTATTCGTTTTGTTTTTACGAAAGTTGATTTTGTTCTACGTGAATGAGAAGGTATTAGTTATATTACAAGTTAATCCATCTACGATCTCTTTCTTCTTCCACACTCTCGCCTTATAATATTTTCTCATCATGTTTAAATCTGAGTACGTGCTTCTCGCAGCCACTGTGCTTGCGACTGCTGCGGTATTGTTATTGTTCTCGGCTGGTCCACTGACCGCAGAAAATAGTTACATCCTTTATCAATTCTGCCACTCACATTCTGCCAATACTATATAATTATATCATTAATACGATATAATTGAAACTGTCTGCGAAACAACAAAACACTCGATTCGATTATTAACTTGAACCATCTCCTACCACAAGAATATTTGAAATTATTAACACAATTTTAAGATATACATAGTCTCACTGCTAACAAGTTTAGTTACAAAAACCGACTTCAAATCGAATCATATGCTTTTACGTGCGGACGCCCTGTTTGTATTTCCAAATTATGGTAGGAATATAACAAGATAGAATTATTCAGAACCTAACCAAACTCTCATCAAACTACCCTTCAAGTTCATTCTTTCCAATAAAAAAATAATCAACGAAATCGGTTCACCCAGTCGACAGTTATGACGCAACAAACATAACAAAAACATAGGTCAGACGAATTGAGAACTTCCTTTTATCAAGTCGGTTGAAAAAAGACATACAGTGCCACGGCTTTTTTTAAATAAAATGATGATTGATTAGAGTGTTGGATATAAGGTTTAATGCTACACACAAGTGGCACATTCACAAAATGGTCGGGTAACGGGGCAAAGGCTCCATAATCTCCAGTCGCCGCAGCTTGCCAAATCGCTTTGAGACGCTTCCAGAGCTTTGTACTGAGTGAGACTTAATATGATTAGGTGCCCACAATGTAGCGATGTACAACTTTAAAAGCAATAAATGGGATAACGGGCTACAACTTACGGCTAAACCTGCAGAAAGTTGGGTCGTTGATTCGAAAGAGAACTATTCTCGCGGACTACTTCCTGTATAAACTTTAACTTAGAATCACAAAAGTGTGTTATGGTAAGCAGCAGATTAGCTATTTCCATGTTTTTGTGACCAACTACACAGATTAGCTATAAAAGCTGACTTTTATTGCTTGACCGGTTTGAGAGTTGGCATTCGCTTAGCCTGAACCTCTATAACTATTAACTCGACACAAGGGTCGACGCGGTGAGGGCCTCCGAGGAACCTCGGCTTTGCCGGTTACTATATTGAGCATTCCGCGCCGAGCTATTTCAATAAAGCACTATTAGGTTTTTATCGATTTCTTCTTAAGAGAGTCTGAATGACACGCTATTTCAAACTGTGTCAATCGATCAATTGGTCCCACCTGGTGGTCAAGCATTTTATTTCGCTCTGCCCCGACATGGTTTTAGGAAGGGACTCCCTCATGTCCCTGGTCACTATAACCTTCCACCTTGTGTGTTGGTTTTCCTCTGGATCTTCCATTTGGGGAGGTGAAGCGCCAGGTTCCCTACGTGTCATTCGGTCTAAATAAAATTTATTTAGACACTAAGTTATTGATAAGATACTTGGTATTTATTTTAAATTAGGTTATTTTATTTTGTACCAAACTTCGACTATGTTCATGACATAACTAGGGTGGGCAGAGATAGGAAACACAATCCGCTCGTCTGGATTCTTAGATTGTCATAAATAAACAAAATTCATATTATTCAACTAAATATATTCTCGAGTTGTGATTACATTATAAAAAATAACCTAAAAACCATATTTTTGTTTTAAACTTTGTGATCTATTTCTTCTGTATGTTCTTGCGTAGGCTGTTTCAACCCAACAAAACCTATCTCCACGCGCTATATCGTATGTTATAATTTTGATTGAAATTGATTTTCTTAGTATAACGTCAAACTCATTGACTTACTGTTTGTTGCTTAGCAACGTCAAATACTGAAGTAATCGTTGAGTACTCTATATCCGGATTAAACGACATTTTCTAAAGTTAGATTGATTTATCGCCCCGAAACCTCCTGCATGCTAAATGTCATTAAAATTGTTGCACCGTTTTCGAGAATCAGATTATATAAATACTTGAATTCTCGTTTGAAGATATTAGATATATTACACAAAGTACTTTTTGGAAAGTTCGTTAGAAGGGTAAAATAGTCCAGTTGCACAGACACATTCAAACAATTTAAGTAATCAAAAAACTGGAGCGCTGCGGAGCGACGCGCACTTTACATACGGGAGTTGATCACGTTTACCGTGCAGCGTCCAATTCATTAAGACCGTACTCTTGCCACTAGTTTAAATATTAATTCTTCCGCAGAGGAAGCAGAGGAGTTCTCAGAGTGAAATACATCCATTGACCGCAGAGACCTCGGCTCCAGTAATCACTCGTCAGGAAGCGAAATCAACATGTGTAGGTCCCGGTGTAGAACTAACTTTGTTGTAAATTTTACCAAAACTTCGGAACCAAATCAAATACTTGAAATAAATTCTCAATGATATATTACATATGAGATAGAGGTACTAGGAGACCGCTAATAAAACTAAAGACAGACGATAGTATTAATGACACCTTTGATGAGATGGGAGAAAATCGATTCTGATTAAAAAAAATCATAATTTTAAAACGTTCTATTACCATTATTAACGCTCTATCATGTTAGTATAGCATAAAATGAAAAATAAATTACTTTACTAAAAGAAAAAAATGCTGTTTTCTTTAAAAAAAATGTTTAATCAGGATTGATTTTATTTCTGTCCATGTTCGTTTTCGGAAGCGTTCTCCTTATACCCTGTGCATATAATTGTATATAAGTTATATAACTTACAGTACATAGGTTTCTCGAATCTATGAGTAATCTATTACTAGAACTTAGCTGGAATACAACGCAGGGAATGCTGTCCGCGTCTCTAAGCCGGGGCTGCCCAATACCAACTACAGCTATTTGACCAGGTGCACCGTATAGCTGCTCGAATCATCGACGATCAAGGTCTTTCTGATCAACTTGACCCTCTGGGTCTGCGAAGAGATGTCGGGGCTCTTTGCATCTTCTTTCTTATTTACCACGGTGTTCTGAGTTATTCGGAATCATTCCAGCTGAATTTCAAATTCCATAGTCACCATCGTGATAGTTGACGTTCCACGATTGTACGTTTTTCGCGTAACTTTCTTTCACGTATCAACCAGTGGAACGAACTGTCACCAGCGGTGTTTTCAAACCTTTGCGATTGGGGGACCTTCAAGAAACGAGCCTACTCCTTTCTCAAAAGCCGGCAACGCACCTGCAGTTGTTTGTTGTTCTTGTCTGTTGCTGCTGTGGATGTTCCTGGCCGTGATCACTCGAGATCAGGTGAGCCGTAACCGCGTTTGCCTCTCTGTCCTATAAAAAAACTATTAATGTAACATATGGTTTCTAATCAAAATAAAATTGTAAATATATAAAATTGTACAGCGTGTACACAATATGACTTAGAGTAAAAAGAAAAACTCTTGTGCACTCTCGCTCACACACACGCATACTACACGCCCATACATGACACAAACACCTTGAAAGACCTATTAATATTTATTATACAAGAGATTCTTATAAAACATTATGCGTAGTAAATGTGGGAAGACACTGACTTTTGGATCACAGTGTCCATTAGTACGTACGTCAGGAGTCAGGAGTCACGGACTTCATATTTCTTTGTGTATATTTTTGTATTTGTGTGAAATAAACTTATTATTTGTTTGAGTCCTAGATAAATAAGATAAAAAAATTCAAAACCCACTTCAGGAGTTCATTACAAGACCAATTGCATGAGAACAAAACAAAGTTAACGTAGAATGTAAAAATAAGGAGAAATAATGAATACTGACTTTAATTAGTTATTTTAAAATGACGAGCAAAAAACGTCCGGCGCTGGCTTCTTGTTTAAAATTTTAATTGCAGCGGGAATGTCATTTTAATTAAGGTTTCTACTGATCCCACTTGAAAAATATACTTTATAGAGATAAATAGGAACCACGGTACTGTAGAATTCTTGAGAAGTTTCACAGTAAGATATACAGCAGTAATATTCGCTGCGGCCGGTCATGTAATAATAATTATAGTAAAGGTTAACGTTGTGATTCCGTCCAGGTTAACGGTTGTTTTTTTTGTTCAAAAAGGAGGAGGTTCTCAACTCGTCTGTATGTTTGTTACGTGACAAAATTCGACTGAATTGACTTGAATTCTATTTTTATTTGTAAGCTGGTGCTTCTATTATTTTTGGGACAATTCTGACAATGGCATCCATAAGAAAACCAAATAAGTCTTAAATTTGCATGAAGTATGTGCGACACAAACGGACGGATAACCCAATATCATGCCAACCGATTTCGATGATTTATTTTTAATTGGAAAGGATGTACCTTAAGAGTAGTTTGATGATAGTTGGGTTAGGTACCGAATAATTCTATTCCGTGGTATTCCCACTATAATAATAAATACAAGGAGGGCGTCCGCGCGAAATACCGTTTAAATTTGATGCCGGTAAAATATGTAGTCGGTTTTTGTTTTTACTCGCAAATTTACTTGTTAGTACCACCCAGGACAAGTGTTGTATCACTTTTTAAGTATATATTGCAGATGAAAGAAGCTTCATATACTAATAAATCTTTCTATTTATTTTCATCTTTAGTATTAACGTTACTTTAGTTACGACAGCAAAAATTTGTTTAACTTTTCAGTTTAACGTTGGTCAATAACCTGTTGTCCGTCAGTATCTTCCATTTATTGCTTTTAAAATAGTATCTCTCTATACACTTCAGACACCTTATCATATTAAGTCTCTCAGTATAAAGCACTTTGGAAGTTTCACAAAGCGATTTGGCAAGCTACGAGCTACGGTGACTGGAGATTATAGAGGCTTTCCTCCGTTAACCGTCTACTTTGTGGAACGTGAAAATTATGTTCAATATTAAATTTAATGTCTAATGCCTAAGTTACGGTAAATAAACAAATTCAACTTTGAAGATATTCCTAACAACAATTAAAGAAAATGTGCACATCAACACAACAAAAGCACATTTTGTCAGTTTGCCGCGCTCTCAAACCATTTTATTGGCGTATTTACCTTTGATCACTCCGGAGTCGCGCTGTGTGATATAAACTCGTGTGAATACTAAGGTTAATTTGTCGTTCCAATTTACAAAATAGTATTCTTCATACTGGATGGGAGAGAAAACGTCACACATAATAAATAATAATCATATTTCATTTCCATTACTCTTTGGTAAAACAAAACTAATACTTTGAGCTAACTTGTAGGGCCGTCTCGAACGAAAATTTGTTCTAAATTTCGAGAGAGCTAGGTAACAGATAGAACAGAGGAAGACTTATATATTTTTACGCAATAATAGTAAAACAATCAACAGTTAGGACACCAGGTGCTATAGCTACACTTGTCACCTGGATGCAGTCAGTCCGACCGACTGTCGATTGCATTGTGTACTAAAGCTTTGTTCGGTTGTGGCTGGTCTACTGTACAATCTAAGTTACTAGCGTTTACTACGTAATAAGTTAACAAAGACAGGGTGAAGTAACAAATGATCAATGACATGACAGAATTTTACATCGACTATTACATCTCCATAGTTTATTTAATAACGTTGTCGGCCTCGTGAGCGAAGCGCTTCCCAGACAAGTCAGCGGGGCGGTGAATTCACTGCAACTGTGATACTGGATGTAACCTCACAGGTTGTTTGCCAAAACAGAGGCATTTTATAAGTAATAATTAAATATGAACTACTTTCAATTCTGTCATCGAATTGTTAGCCCGTAGGCTAATTGTATGTAATTTTATTTCAATAAATAGTGCATATGTAAAAGTAGATCTTTTTCTGTGTTCTTAATTCCACCAGTCTCTCTGTGTTCTTCTAAATTTGTTATCAAAGTGTTTTGTACTTTACTAGTTTTCTCGAAATTAAATGTATTAGGTTTACCATTTTCTAACTAACGAACTTCAAAACTGATAATTAATACTACTCGATAGTTCAATTCTCAAATGAGTCAAGTTGTGCCCGTTTTCTCCTGTCCTCAGTAAGCTCGGCCGGGGCGCCTCCTCCCGACCTCCTATTGATCTCTTCGTGTCTGGAAACTTACTGGCGAGGCTTTAATTTAGAGATATTAAATGATTCTACTTGCTCCCCTTCTAATATAATATAATATAATACAAACGTATATTGATTAATACCAACGATTAATTTTTAACAAGTATATTTTCGAGTAAAAACCAAAAATGACTTCAAATCCGACTTTTTTCTCTGTATTTCCGAATTATCTTTGGAATATTACGAAATAGAACTTAGTCAAACCTAACTAAACTATCATGAAACTGGAGGAAAGAGAGTAGAGCAACAAACTTTCAAATAAAAATGAAGCATTGACGTACTGTTGAATTATTCGTCCATTTGTGGCGCACATTGCTAATTTAAGACATTTGGTTTTTTCATCGATAACGTTATCATTATTAGACCAAATTAGAATGGGACTACACTAGAAGCACCAGCTTCCAAATACAAAAGAGTCATCAAGGTTGGTTCACCCAATCAGGAGATAACAAACATAAAACTTTTTGAAGTCGGTTAAAAAAGTAAGATTGCTCGAATTTTGTGTTTGTGTCACACGACACCTTGCGTATTGTTGACCGCTGCGAGCGGTGACGAAGTCCGACCGTATCATTGAAGATAACATCACAAATCGACCTGATATCATTTCCTTCAGTGACGTCCTCGTCAGAAGAACAACAATAAATTCGCTCCGACACCAAGTTGCCAACACAAACACTTTTTATTGACCACTGCATTTAGTAATAAAAAAACTTATCTTGTGTTATAATTGTAGGGTTTGTGGAACGTGTGTGATGGAATAGTCCAATAACTAGTACATTCGCTTTATTGAGACAGTGTAACGTTATACAAAGAATTATTCTAACGAATGCTGTGATAACTGCGCGTCCTCGCCATTTTCTTTTTACAAAAATTAATTAGAAGTCATATTACAAACTAATAAAGTTAAGTTATAGTTTACAATGACAAGTTCATGTGACGATCAACTAAATTATTAATTATGAATCAAAGATACAATAATGTTTAGGTAAATCACTAAGATATCATTGGAAGTAGTTATTATGCATAACAATCGCTGGAGGCCATGTGTTGCCAGCTAACAGTTGTCTATATTTATATTGCAATATTAAGGTAAGATGTTCAAGACCAAAATGTAAGTTGTACGTTTCAGAATTTGCAAACCTCTTTTCAACAACAAATACTCATTCATAAAATTCTCACAATACAGCAAGAGTATAAGTAGTAACAGATATCTCTACCCTGTGGAAAAAAGGACGAAAGGACGTTGTTGTTTACTATTTATATATAATTTAACAATAGTCTTTACGTTTCATCAGAAAACGAGCTCATTATTAGATCAGAGTTAACATATAAATGTCGTATAAAACTTTCAGTGACCAGAACACGAAAGCTTTTCTCCTTAACTTGAACTTCTCTACGTACGTCTAATACCGCTACATCCCTTATAGAAAATTAGTTTTTTTACGGGCGCGCAATGTGAGCTGAAAGCTCGGAAAGTAAAGCCATTGTTCCCTTGAATAGCGAAAAACGCAATTTGCGGAAAGACATTTTAAGCCAAGACTTTTGCTGCACGCAAATGCTTTTATAGTTGAGTTCCTACCCTCTCAACGTCAGGGTAAGACTTTTTAATGTTTGGGACCTCGCGCGGCACACGACTCCACATAAATAGATACGTTATAATAATACAGCGCTGCATATTGTTATTATTAACCGAGACAATTATGTTTACGAGCAAAATCAAAAACAACTTCAAATTAAATCAAACGGTATTACGCGCGGACGCCCTCTTTGTATTGCCGAATATCGTAAAAATATTACGAAATAAAATTAATCAGAACCGAACCAAACATTTAAAAAACTGCTTTTAAAGAACATCCTTTCCAATAAAAAAAAATTAATCATCGAAATCGATTTGTGGGAAATTGAATTATTCGTTCATTTTTGGCGCACATACTTAATGCAAATTTAAGACTTAGACGCCACGCTCAGCATTAGACCAAAATTTAAATGGAAACCAACGGGAAGTACCAGCTTTCAAATAAAAAATAAGTACCCCCAGACGAAAATTATGAGGTACAAACATACCTACAGACATAAAAACACATACAGATGAATTAAGGACCTCCCCCATTTTTGTAGTCGGTTCAAAAAGAAAGCAGAAGACTGTTCCTTGGTTGAATATTTGTTTTAATATTACGCAACCTTTTATAAGATCCTGAAAAATTAAATAAATCCAAGCGAGTCATTGTTTGACAGTCGGTAACAAAAGTGACACGTCCTCCAAAGAACGATAAGACGTTTAGCGGGGCCCGGGTTTAGCCCCTCCAGCACGATACCGCGCTGATTCAATTTGCTCCAAGCGGAATAATAACGAATGCTAATTATGAAACACGAAGATAAGGGTAACGCTTCCAAGAAGACTCCCCTTATAGAATTAATTTAAGATTACAAATCATGACATCATTAATGAAAATTGGATCTATTATAAGGAAATATTACACGGAAAAATTGGTTGTGTCATACTTAAAAAATGTATATTCTGTATTATTTAGAAAACCGCCGCCGACGTAAAAAATATCTTCATTATGACAGGAAAAGACATATGGTTTAAACTGGGAAAAATCCGTCATCACCAAGCTATAAAAAAGGCGCCGCCTTCAAAATTAAGTTGAATGCGAGGGACATTGAAGTTGACGTAGAGTTTTGTATTTTTGGCAATAAGCTGTAAATATAAGAATATAAATAACGTAAATGATACCGTTTACAATAAAATGATTCTTAAAGTGTCCCAGTCACCAACGAGCTCGATGGAGGGGAATGACTGAGTTCTTGTGAACAGTTACTGTTATCACAACATGTAAGAGAGTGTAAGACGCGGACGTACAATGCATGCATGTAGTACATGTGACTAATGACTGTAATTGCCGAGCGGGTAATCGTTTTGCGATACAGCTCCCCGGGGAGTGATCACCGAGCGGGAATTCAATTTGTTCTAAATGGAATCATAATGAGGCTTAATTATGAAAAGCGAAGAGATGAACGTTCCATTTGCTACGTGGAACATTTCTCTTCCGCTTGTTGTCGGTAACTTTAGGGGTAATCTTATTAACGAAATACGTAAGGGCAGAAGAGAAATTCACATGAAAGGGCTGTTTGATATTGCTCGTGTTGGATTCTATAAAGTATATTCCAATTGTTCACTCTGCGTCGGTTGATCAGATCGAGCTTCAAGTATTAGACTCTGATTAGCTTATGACAATTTTCGCAGATATTTCGGTTTTTGCACAGAGAAGAAATAGGCAATCCAGGTTAAAATAATTATTGTTTTTTTTTATAAAAAAAATTAAATACAAAAAAAACCTAATGCGTTTATATCATTAAAAGTGCCAAAATAGTGAAACGAAAACAGGCAGATAGAGTTGAAATACGAAGGAAAACGACTGGGAAACAAAAGATGTCGTAAGATGCTATAATTATAATACGGTTAATGCCGCGGGATGTGTTGCACGGAATTTTTGAGAACGCTCGGGCCCTCTCTGCAAGTTATTATCCATTACAAATCATTTAGTCATTTAGTCGAGTCGATGTCGCGGTAACAACAGACGGCAAGCTAAATGTAAATGGTAACAAAATGGACGTAATCTCTGCGGGGGAGGAGAGGAAAAGGGGAACTGGCGGCAAAATGATAACCCGGCAATTTGCCGACATAATAAAATGTTAACCGCCTGCGCATAATTAAAACTTTTAATACGTTGTTGAAATATTAAAAAACTGATCCCCGGACACCGCCCACAGACGTCTGAGGGTTTAGTATACTTAAAAACTAACAAGCAAAATTGTTAAGATAATACATAATATAATAATAATACATGTCTAAGACACTGATAAAACATATTAAACTTGTTTTTAAATTCTAGTCTATATGCGTCTGTTCTCTAGACACCTGGATCCTATGTGAATCTTTAATGAATCTTTTAACCGTTGTGGACTCACCACTGGCTTATTTTACAGCACCGGTCAACAATAGCAGCAGTATTTCTCCCGGATATCTAGTTAGCTGTAAAGTAAGTAAGCTAGTTGGCGGAGTAACGGAGTTTGCTTCAGTTACCTCACTCCTATTACTTGTCTCACAGAACCTATTACCGCCTGTGTCCACTTCGCAGCCACCTGAGTTAATCAATGACGTGAGTAAGAGTGCAGATATTTATTAGATGAGCTGCTCATATATCGAAGATACGTAACAGATTTATCTCGCTGAAGCTTGTATGTTGTGTTTGTGTAGGTTGATGATTGCAGGTGTAATTGTGTTTGCGTTGCATTAGCTCGCTCGGTGAGTATTTGACGCAAAATTAAACGAAGGTCTATTTTATGCTACATGTTAGGGTGTTACATTATTACCCATTTGACGTAAAAAATCATAAGAGTGAACAAGTAATCGCGTTTTTATTTTGTGGGAAGTTACAGTTGTACATAGAGCCTGCTCGGCACACGCGGGCCTTTTCTCTGGGCAAGGCTGACGGTTCCACGATCTATGTCTGCTCACATTACTATCGCATCACCCTGCACTGTTATTTTTTTTGTTTGGAATACTATTTACCATCAAATAAACGTCTACTTTGGAATTTAAAAAAAAGAACTCGATTGCACTGTACCTGTCTGCAGACGCAGAGAAACTTTTAGCATAACTTGGTACTTAGGCTTTTGCTTCTTGTGAACTGAAAATACAATCTGAGTGCTTGTAAAGGTTACTGGTAAGGTTACGCTATCGACTGCAGGGAATGAATAGATTGGTTTTATTTTTGATTGAGACTTAATTCAACTGATATTTAAGATCCTCCTATCCTGGCGATGTCATAAATTGGGCAATAAAATTAGTTGGAACAGTTCTGGCGCGTATTATACGCGTCATAAATAGAGATTCCGGCGGACAGGCGTCATGTGTCTTCGGCGGGGACGCTTGGCCGCGCACCAACTTCACTGAATATTTTTTATTTATTACGTGTGTATGTTGGGCGGCGCTCAAGTAAGGTCAGGGCGGGCGGGCGCTCCACCGCTCTCGTTATTCAAATATGAACAAATTTCTAAAAAATCAAGTAAATTATTTTTTTTGTTACATTTAATCCGAAAGGGGTATTTTTTATATCTGTGATTAAATTTATATACCAGTATTAGCTCCCGCAAGCATCATTGAGTACATCTGACGCCCAAACACTTGACCATTAAAACAGTATACTATATAGTATAATAAGAATAATAATTTCAAGTACAGCATATAAAATATGCGTTATTTACATAGTAATGCGGCGAGGCAGATGCGACTCAAACTTATGTAAATCTACTGGCATGTATGTGGCTGAAACTAGAAGTCGAGTGCACACAGCCGCCTCTCTATAGATGACCCTTTCTACGATATAATTTGTTAAATTCAAGAAAAATAAATGTAACCGGGCTACGCCGGGCTTCCATGATCTTAAGGCACATTAAGTTTTTCTATCAAAGCTAGTACTTTATCGAAACACCATATTTCGTGCACTTTCCTTTCAAATGCCTACCACTTTGTTCTTAATGAATTGCCATTAAAATAATATAGGCTCGTTCCTCTGTGCTATGGTTATACGCATTTTGAAGACGAAGCCCAAGATACTTAGAAACATATAAGTATCTTAGTGAAGTTTTATTCTTTGCTGAAATATAACTACAGCAGTAGCATTGAATGAGGCGAACATACAGTATCGACAATAAAATTCTTATTTGGTCGGCGCGTGTCTGTCTGAACATCGGATAGGAAATTGCTTCAGCTCCCTCTGCAGCAGTGCACTTAGAATTTGTGACGTTCGGCTCTCGGCGATATTACCTGAGGGCTGCATTATACGGAACTATGCAAATAAGTGATAAGAAATCCGGTTATAAAAAATAAGTTGCTACCATTAAATAATCGATAAATATGAAGCTTCACAAGAAACTGTTTCAGTTATTTTAATGTTGTTGCACATGCTGACGCGGTCTCCAATGTTGCCATCCTCGTTCCGAATATCTTATTTGTCTTTCTTCAACTGTATTTTTTTCCTTTTTTATATTTTGTTTGTGTGCTCATGATGCCTATAAACAAAATATCTATGTCCATCTCTATATATTTGTTTGTTACCTGGCCGGTTGCCTTATCTAAATAAAGATTAGTAGACAACAGTTGTGATCAACACCGCTCGAGAACATTCATAACATCGAATACGTTTACGAATCGCGCCGACGTTCTTAAACAAATATTAAGTGATCTGTGTGCACTTTAGTCGCTCCCACTCCTCCTCCTCACCTGCTTCCTCTCAGTACTGCGTCGTATGCAGTTATGAAAGTGCAGTGTGGGGTGCGACAGCTGCTCCTAGTTCGGCGCGGTCAGCAAATGCTGACGATATTCGCACACATCGAACTTTGAACACGTTCAACGTCGCGGTGATTTGGTTATTTTATTGACGTTACTTTGATTTTCATTATGTTTCTTAAATTAAATTAAATATAACTTATACAATACAATCCCAAGTACATACATTTAAAAATATTTAAAAGATTGTATAGACTTCCTTTGGGTAAAAGCGAAGAATTCCACCGACATATATCAGACTCTCGAAAATGAATTGATCGACAGTTGTAGTCGATCAGAAAGTGAGAGAGACAGATCACGTGGCGACTCAACGCAAACAAGTAATTTCTTAAAACTTATTATTTCACGCACATCGTTATCTCATATTTTTGAAGTATTTTATTTACAGATATTTTTTTTGCATTCGCGTCAAAATCGAATGAAATTAGTCGAAAGTTATAGACTTATTCCAAACTAAAAATAACTTCAAGAAACTGAGTGAGATGAAGAAGTTCGTGTTGCTCATGAATCTGCACTAGATTAATACGAGTAGGAAGAGATTACAGATTTCTATTTTGGCCCAACCCTCACACGTCTCTCTCGTTTGTCCCATATCCAGACATCTTATTAAACTCTCATCAAACTATTTTTGAATTACATGCCTTAAAAATAAATCATCGAAATCGGTTGGCGTGATACTGAGTTATTCGTCCATTTGTCGCGTACTTAATGCAAATTTAGAACTCATAAGGTTTACACACTGAAAGTGCCAGCTTTCAAGTTTCGAAAGAATTATCAAAATCGGTTCACCAGTAGAAAATCATGAGATGACAAACCAAAATAACTTACAGACGAATTAAGAGCCTTTTCCTTTTTTATTGTCGGTTGAAAATAGAAAATTCATCGCTGCAAGCCCGCTGGCTCGACCACGAAGTATTGCAACAGTGTAAGTCGTACGTGTCACTCGCACTGCACTCATTCATTATGACAACTTGTTTAACTATTTCATGGTATTAGTTTAAAGGAGATAAATTGTGAGCTTTTTTCAGCCACTCTCCGACAGTTGCGGGACGCTGAGAGCAATTTATGCAGAGTCACGGGCGCTCTCCCCGTGCAAGCAAATGTAAAAGGTTTCCATTTGTTGTGAGATAACATGTTTCCCGCAACCCAGATGTGACGACACATAGAGTACAATACCATTCAGACAATGTCTAACAAAAACATATTCATAACATTTTATAGCGACATATGACGAGAGTATATTGTTCTATCTGTAAATTAGTTACGTGTACTCCGGATGCCGTACAGATATCTGATCGATATTTATGCAATATTCAAGTTCTTCGTCTTGGATGCAACTTACAGAAGTCACTTAATATTACAAATTTTGCTTAAGTTTCTTTACTGTAGTCTAAAAATACGAAACATGACAATGTGTGAATTTGCGTGGAGGGATATGCGGCACTTCGCAATTTAACGTAGACAAAGTTTTAGCAAATGATACATTGTACTCGAGAAAAACAAAACAAAAGATTCATCGCAGATCGGTAACGCGCGTTAATTTGTTACATTTCCAATTAAATGTTCCTTATTTATTAGGGCGGCCCTCACAGCGATTGAAGTTAAGAGCTTTGAAATGTATTACTTTTTTGATTAATCTGCTTATTCCATAATAACTTTTTAATTAAATTGTGTTTCTCTTCTCCGAAAGATGGCGGTTTCGGAACTGTTGCTGAGAAAAATGGTAATTATGTTTTCAGAAGGTTTTAAGCGAGATGGAGTCACGGTTTAAAGTTTTCTGGTTAGAAAATATAAGTTGTAAGAGCTTGGGTTGTTAATTAAACACATACTTCAGGTCTTGTTACACTGATATCATCACGACTGGGATATATATTTGACACTGACAGAACATGCGTTCGTCGTCTGAGACCATTTCCCAATGGCTGGGATCTGTCATTGAGCCAATTTTGTGGTATAATCTTAATATATTCCTCTTCTTTAAGGTATTTTTCAACTCTCATTAAGCATGCAGCGGGAGGTCTGGTACGTTACGTCGTAGTCAAGCTCCACCATATGACCGTGAGCTCTCGCTGGATCTGGCTGTACCACCGTAAACCTTGTTCCTAGGTGACTTTATAAACGTAGCCTAAAGAGGAACCTAATAATTCTGGGTATGTTTATATTTTTGCAAATAAGATCAGTAATAAAATAATAATTCCAGTGAATATATTTCTTAACTAAAGTTGGTGGCATTATAAATTAAAACACATTTCACATTGCTGGAGTTTAGAGCAGTAAAGCTTTTAACGGTGCTCCGAAATCTCTTGGCGCGGGCAAATAGTGTAATAAGCCCGCTCCGTGTGTTATTACCCGCCTGAGTGTAACGACGACTTAACATTTTGTAGCGCCATGTTCTACTGATGAAATATTACCGAGAATACGGCGCTCTTAATTGATAAGGGAACCACAAGTGTGGAGGAGCTGACGTCAGCTCGGGCAACTCGTAGCGGTGTATTTGTCAAACTATTTCATTTGAGCAATGTTTCGTCGCCACTTTCCTACCATTTCGAAAGTGATGTAAAGAGTTGAAACAACTAAAATATAATATGTCCACTACAAACACTAAGTGATCATTGTAATCAGATTCTTATCTCATCTATAGATTAAGATCTTACCAACACACTGTAAAATTTGCCACAGCATCTAGGAATACCAGACCGCAATTCTGGCTCCCAAGATACAAGCGTCTTGCTAAGTTTGGGAGTCATTGTTTCTTGCCTGTGGACTGTTAAATTAGTCTAATATTTTACTATTTCTTTTGTTTTCTTTATGTTTGTTATCTCATTGGACTGGGTGAACCGATTGTAATTATTCTTTTTTTATTTGAAAGCTTTTTTTTTTGATTTGAGTGCTTTACTTGGTCCCAATTCTGATAATGGTCTTAAATTTAATGTACTTGTAACATTCAAAGGCAAATTTTAAAGTTAAGGTGTCCTATTGTGTGTACTGAACGTGTAACTGAATGCAACAGTCGTTGTAGAGTCTGAGCGAGTGTAATGCAAATGGCCGCTCGTGCAATGTCCGGTCACAGAGTGCAGGGTATTACCGTCCGCCTCGTACACACCGGCCAGGAATTGAATCACAAAATGCCGCGTGAATTGAGACAATTCTGCCGTGTTAACTGCACCAGTTGCATAAGCACCTTTGTAAGCATTGGTAAGTAAAGGTAACCAAGATAGATATTTGTGTTTCATTGTTGATTAGATCTACACATTTTGAACAAATCACTACAATAATTATGGATATAAAGATAAAATTAAAGTTACAGTTACCTTTTTATATTTATCGCATTGTTGAGCGCAGGACTTCTGTGTGAAGAGAGTACAAGAAGATAGTTCGCCACGCGGCACCGGTGCGGATTGGCAGACTTCACATGTCTTATAAAATTTTCTGAAACATGTAGGTTTCCTCACGATGTTTTCCTTCACCGCACTCTCAACTCTCAAATTTCAAAAAACTGAGATTTATTACGGCCAGCAATTATCAAAATATAGTTTGTGAGGATCAGTTCTATTTGTGAATTTATACTGCATTCCCGTATCGACGCTAAGATAAGGCGGGTCTTAGAAGTAAACAATCAGAGAGATTTTCGTACAAAAGACGAGGTTTCATCAGTCAGGTTAGTTATCACGTGAGTGATGTAGTATTTAATAACAAAATCTAGGCATCCTGAAACATTCACAAAGACAAAACGCAAGCACTGTTTTCCCCAATGTATCTAGAAGTCAACTGATGATGATCAATAATGGAGCAATGTAACACGGAGCCGACGTACTCGTACTGTATATTGCCTCAGGTACGTTCATGCAACGTGAAATAGGGTCTTGCGTTTGAACGTGTTTAATATTGTATGGCGATGGTGGTGTCGCTCGGGCCGCTTATTTCTCAGGCTTCTGCTCGGCGACGAGAAAATTAAGCTGTGCACAAAGAAAAAAGTTCTCGCAATACATTCCTTCTCTCGTAATCAGGGGAGACGATACTGTTAATAATTCATGTCGGCGTCTTCTGTGCGTCGGCGGCAGACGGCGGGGCGGGGTGGGGTGGGGGCGAGCCAAACTAACCCCTAATAAGTCTCAGCGGTATTAACTTTACAACTGAAAATTGACCCAATTAAGTGAAGAATATTAAAGTGGACTCCATCCCGTACAATGTTTGCGGTCGTGCTCGCTGAATATTAGGAAGCCGGTTTACAATCATAGCACCAGAAGTTATTAGTGTAAGTTATTCTGGCATAAAAGACTAAGGAGAGTGGTGATCGGGTGGGTTATGAAGCGATCACCGTCGTCAATAAACATCCATAACATCGAGGGTTTAAATCGAATATCACTTATTTTATTCGTGTACCCTCGGATGCTTACGTGTAACATAGAAATCGTCCGAACCGAGGTTACCCCTCACCGGGGAGACCCAAGAACTATGTCTCTCAATGCCGGGAAGCAGTAAAAGTCAACTTCTCTGGTTAATCTGTGCAATCTGACTTAAAAGAAATTAGTTCCTTAGTCATATTGGTTCGGAAACTCCTGGTGACAACTGACACCACCAGGTTCTTTGATATTTATACGTTTTGCATTTTAAGTGGGAATGTTAATTCACTTGTTTTTATAATGGTAGGCACGTATTCTGGGATCTAATCCCAGTAGACTCGTATTAATTTATTTCCGATTTTTGTATATTTACATAAACATTCTTTCTTTAAATCTATGCCCGTTGTGTAGATACAAAAAGCGCTTAATATCAGAGACGGAGCACAGCGACTGCTACAGATATGAGAGCTTATTTTTATGTTTACCATGTACAATATTAAATAAAGAAATAGTATAAAATAATATTTTATTACAGAAAAATGTTGGTATTTTTAATCACGCCGCCATAAATCTTTCCCCGAGGGAAATTTCCTCAGCGCCGGACATACGATATTATACTTTTTTGCTCATTTAACGAGTTTGCGGACTCACTCGCTGGAGATATGCAAGACATTTTAAAGTAAAAAATTCAACAAAATACATAAGACGGCTAATGGTTGGCGACGTGCATAATGCTTGTCGGTCGTGGATTCTAATCCTAATTATTACCTGGGGAGCCAAAGAGGAGAAAAATGTCCTATATCTATACAAAAGAAGAGAATAGTGTCTTATATCTATGGCTACTATGTATAAGGGCTAAAGCAACAATTTGAGCAATTTCACTTTTTTGTTTTAAACTTTTGCTCTAACTGACAAGGTACACTAAAGAATGATACACCTTTATAGGTAATATTATTGCTTGCAGTAATAAAAGGGCCTGTGTGGAACAATTTTAAGCGTACAGAGGCCAAACGGTTGTTGGAAATGTATATACGGACAGAACCTGCGACTCTTACTTCACGGCCGAACAGTTGACGATCACATTCTTCAGTAAACGAAATTATATTCGTGCATGAATTTGTATTTTCATTATATGTTTATGTATATGAAAGTCATTTTGCTATCGGCCCTTATACATAGGAGCCATATGACCCTGAACATGCCCTCTGTCATCAATTTAGCACAAGGGGTCCTACGGCACGAGGCCCGACTGCCCCTCTAATCCCCAAACGATCGAAGTCCGTATGTCGCAAGCATAAAGTCCAGTAGCAGCAAACTTCCCTTATCTGTAAAATAAGAGGCAGCCCGAAGATCATCAATAAGAGTTAGCCCACGAACACCTCTTGCCGTTCTAGTTTGGCAAATATCGTTAGATGCCATTAACTTAATATTCACACTTTTGTATTATATACCTTCTAATCTTATTGTTAAAGTCGAAGTTTCATTGTACTGTAACTTAAAGTGTCTGTTGCTTTTAATACGGGCTAAGTGTCGAGTCGTTAACGTCGCTAGACTCGTGCTAAATATGTTCCATTATTCTAGCTGTAAACGCTTTATTTGTGTACACAAAATACCTTAAATAATTAAGTAATAATAATGTAGTTTGGAGCCAATAAACATAGAATGATACAACATCCGCTACATGCGTCCAAACTGACGAGCTCGCACGTGCAATATGTCCCACTTCAATTAATTGATTTGTGAATAAACCAGCATACATAATATAGCAGTACATAATATAGCATACATAATATACATAATATAGCAATAATACAGCAGTCTGAAGTGAGATAACTAGAGAAGACTTGGGAATGGAACATAGGTAATCAATCAGATAAAAAATTATTACAGAAATCAAAATAGCCGTTGTTATATAAAAGAAATGGATTAAGATACAGTCTCCGCCCCGAAGACTTCCAGGTGATGGACTCGGGGCAGTACATCAACTACTTACAGAGGTCGTGAAGGAAGGCGCGTCTAATGTTCCGGCGCGCCTTGCCTGGAGAGTGAGGGGGAGGCTCATCCTCGTTCGGGACGGGGATGCCGCGAGGCGTCCGAGAAGTACGCGGGGCCGCGGTGCGTGCGCAAGCGATCTCGCAGCCCCGCCATATGCGACCATGGTAGAACATCTTGTGCGTTTGGTCGGTGAGCGCCCGACATAACTCGTCCTTCCCCCGAGGGACGATTACGCGGTCAGGTACGGTCTCCGAAGCTCGTTCAAAACCACCATTCGACGATTGCCGGAAACCATAAGCCTTAAGTTATTGTATTTATAATACAATTTGTGCGTATTCTTTTTAAAATATTTAAAAGGTATTAAAAAAATTTTTACAATCCTATCGGGATAGAAAATTAATATCTGCTTCCTGTTATCTTCCAAGAACTAGACGCCAACTGTAACGAAAGGAGAGCGTTCTCGCGGAATTATGGATATGAATATGAAAATAACGCCAATATCTTCATGTTCTGGTGGAACTACATGGTCTGATTGGCTTGCACCAATGAAATTCATAGCGTGCTGGGCCACACCCAGTACTGCATATTCCTTTCTCACTTGCGCGTCGCACATCATCCACATATTAACAACAAGGCATAGTGTATTGACAGACCGCACATTTTAACCAACAACGTCCTGCCCACACAGCGACGCCCAGCTCCTGGACACGTAGCGTTGTATAACGATCATCGTCTTCTTATTTCCTCGGGTCAGGTTGCAGGTAATATCTTCAAAATATATTATACTTCACGTAATTCTTTTCAAGTCGATCGGAGTAGACACAAATAACAAACGTGGGCCAGGTTTCATCGGTGGTCAACAAAACTAACGACTATCAAACGTCTCGCGTAAAGTCTATGATGAATGATACAGTTCTCTCCTCGTCATTACGTAACACGTTCTCTAGGTATAACAAAAAGTTAGAGTCGGAACGTTTTCCGCTAACACACGAACTTCATCTGTCAGGAATACAAATGGTTCTGTTATCTAACACAAATGCGTGATACCAAAAGCTTAAGAATTTTTTTTGCGCTGAGCCGTGACAACTAGAGTCCCTTAATAATTATATATTTATTAATATACGAAATATTAGCAACTTCCGAAGGCCTTACGGCTAAAGATGGAGGCAAAAGTGAATCTACTCGAACATGAAAGTGTCTGGTAAGAGTGGAAATGCAGTTGCTGAGCGCTTCCTGTTCTGTAACTGCATGACATCTTACAATCAAGAACAATCTAGAAATTAATATCAATAGTGGCGAGAAATAACGAGTGTCCCCTGCGAACGCAGAATACCAGTGAAACTGCAGGGTCCTTGACTCACAAATGCCATCTGACCAGTCTTACTGTTAGACAATGACGCGCGGCCAGAAACATGTCCAATAGCTGCACGTTGTAGTCATGAAAATGCTGTGGATGTTAGACGTTACGCGATTGGATCATATTGTTGAATAAAATAAAATTCTTGATAGCCTTGGAGTCCGCGACGTAGGAGTAACACCTACCAATTGAAAAGGTCTCCAGACTACATCGGAAACAGACGCCTAGACATAATTGTACAATGCCCAAGATCCGACGCAGGTGAACATCGTGAAACGGATATGTGGGAGAACAACGTCACTAAAGACGATTGGAATAATTGTTCATAGTGTCCCCCTCCTCCCCTCCTCCCCGTATAACGAGTGTAATTATACAGTCATTCTCAGTGATATTGTACTGGAAGAGCACTCCTTGCGAGTGTAGCGCAGCGCCGTACACGATATATCAATTAGCACACAGTATTCGAGTTCTATATGTGTATAATATACTTTAGCAATATTAGCACTATAAAAGAGATTCACGCAAGGGTATGAATGCATTGTACAATGTTCGCCAGACGGCAAAGTTTATAGCATTAGAAATAATGCTAATTACTATTTTTATGTTTATTTCAAAACATCTTAATCGTCAATATTAAAATGACGGATGTGAATTTTGCCATATCTTTTTTTAGAGCATAGTCTGACTTAGCACTTACAGCGGCAGCTGGCAAAATAGATATATAGTATTTGTTTGCTTCATACGCTAGGTATAGAACATGGAACATAGCACACATGTTAAAATACATGCACGGTGCTAATATGCTTTCG
Organism: Meandrusa payeni; assembly: GCA_029286785.1. Lineage (NCBI taxonomy): Eukaryota > Metazoa > Arthropoda > Insecta > Lepidoptera > Papilionidae > Meandrusa > Meandrusa payeni. The sequence continues at coordinate 10,505,287 of JAGSMX010000029.1, read as the reverse complement.
GAAACATCGTTAGAGCTGTCATCGCATCTGCTGTTTAGTGCTGCATTGTGCCACTATGACACAATTAGACGGCACATATTCACTCCTGTTACGAGCGGCCGGGGAGCGCTTCGCTTACTGGTGCCGCAATAGACTAATATCATAATGTCTGTCGTCACATCGACTCACTACATAGAAATATTGTCATAAGTGAAAGTAGTACAGAGTAAAGACAAAACAGCGAGAACATGACAGGTTATGAACTAAAAGGTTAGATACTGAACATCCAATTGAAAAGACATTGTTCGGAAACACACTCATTGGAGATCTCTTTTAATAAAACTCTCCTAACCGTTCACACACACATCCTGCAATACACGATATTATAAATAGATTTACATGCATATATGGTGATTTATTGATTCATTAATAGTCATTTTATATCTTCATAAAAGAAACAAAAAATAAAGACGAACTGATCTTTTTTTGACCACAGTTTCCTGGATTTGAGAGGTGGCATAGCTCTAAGGTCACGTAGTCTGAACCTATTCTTAGTAACTCGACACGAGGGACCTCCGGTGAGGGGGAGCCTCAGTTGCGGTAGCTATTTTATTACGCGTAAGCATTCTGATCCGAGGAAGCCCGCGAGGGCCAAAGACGGCACGGTCGGTTTCTTTTCCACGGGTAAGTTATAGGACATTCTAAGCTACACTTGCTTTAAATGCCACTTCGGGGAGCGTTGGCGTTGAGAGAAGAAGTAGAAGACGAAGAAACTCCAGCAACGCTTCTAATATCTAACGGATTGGAAAGAGATTGACTGCAACAGAGAGACAATATACGCCATCGCCGAGTTGTGTGTTCATACATTCTAAAAATGAAGATAAAGCGAAATGTGTGCCAGTATCAGGTAGGTTATTGCAGCCACAATTACCACGAGACGCATGTTGTTTGAGAATAAGGTTCTATGTTTCAAACTGGTAGTACGGCATCGCGCTGTAGCTTGTTGCTGCTTTATGCTCCATTTGTATTCAGCGAGAGTTTCTTCTCTGTTTTGGAGTTACCTGGCTCGCCGATACTTACCACGCCGCCATAGTTTATTTAAAGCGACGCGCGTGTAATCACGTGAGTGCCAACAAAAAAGCACTCCGCGCAAATAATATTGAAGTGACGCAGTGAACGCTACACACGTTACCACACGCCACTTGACATATGATGTCGCTCGGGCCGCGTCTCTATGACACCACCATGTCTTAGTTTTAAATTCGCATTAAGTATATGCCCCAGAAATTTGCAAATAACTCAAGACCTCGCCAAATTATTTCCGTTATTATTTGTTTTTGGAGAGGATATACTGGTGGAGTAGTTTGGTGACGATTTGGTTAGATTTTAGTTAATTCTATTTTGTGATATTCCTACGATAATTTGGAAATACAAAGACGGCGTTTGATTCTATTTGTAGTCGATTTTTATTTTTACTCGTAAATGTATTTGTTTTCTTTTGTAACTAATTCCAAATTCGTGACCAGAAAAGAATTCTAAACACAACAGCAAATGCTATGTGCCACACTCTTGCTTCTACATTCTGTGTAACATTGTACATAACATTCTTCGGATAATAATCATATACATTTTACTTAAGTCAACGAGCACGTCAGCTTAAAGTGAAGTCGCAGCCAGCACGCGCCGGTACGAGCAGCTTCCCCTAACGGTAATGTGCCCGGGCGACAGGCGCGGGGTGCGTCGCGCTTCACCTTAATGTTTACTGCTAAAGACAGTCTTTAACATAAATTTATATTTATCTTAAAAAATATTTAGTTAAAAGTTAAATTTCATACAAGAGATCTTTTGTTATTTTTTTACAAATACGCAATTAGCATTCTTGTTAACCATTAAATAAGCTTACGTTTGTGTTACGAGATGGTTCATGTACTTACAATACGTAGACTGTACCCTGAGCCATTAGGATGTTGACGCATATACCTTAAGATTATAGAAACAAGCTTACCTCGCAGCTTATTCCGATGTATAAAGTTGCGGTAATGGAAATAAGAGAAAAGTGTCACGCCTTTTACAGCCATCGTCTATTTAATATTATGAGGTACTCTGCATTAGCCAGTGCTGTTGGCTGTGAACTTTTCAGGTTTCAAATACCCCGTTACCCTGCGCTGATACCATAGACAAATGTTAGTTTGTCTGTTGATTTTCTTGAGGACAGAATCCTAAAACAGACACACTATAAACCTGTACCTGTTCCCCGACCGTATCACTGCACACACACATAACATTTAATGAACAAACGGTTAAATTACAATCATGTTACCGTCGAACAGTAATTTCCAACAGTTCCATTGACAATGAACTCAATGTTGTGTCGCCCGCTCCCTGATGACACGTCACAGTGAAACATTATATCTATGCAAATTATTAAATTGGAGTGTCTGTCTGTAATATTAAAATAACTTTTTATCACATATATATCAATGTACACATATACAAATATAACAAATTGTAATTTTTTACAATTTTTGTCTGTCTGTGTCTATTCCAGCTAATTTCTGGAACGACTGGACCGATTTTGAGAAGACTTTTACTAGTAGACAATTAATGTAATAACGAGTAACTTAAAAGTTAGTAAGAAATAAGTTTTGTAAGAATTAAAAAAAAAAACACAAACACCGCGAGGCACAGCTATTTTATAATAAATCTACATGTGTACCAAACCTGCGTCTACCACTTATCGATTTTCCTCAAGGTTCCCTTAATAATGAAATCCTAAAGCAGTTTGAGGAATCTACCCAGCCATGCGTCCAGGTAGAGCGTTTAGTAATATGGCGGCCGTGAGGGTGTCGCTCCAGTTCAGTGACAATCAATACGTTCCCACAACGAACAGTTAACGGCCCGTGAACATGAACACAGGTGACTTTCACTGATCGATTATGGTTACAAGCATTTAAATAGTAAGTAAGATTAATGCAGCATACATTGGGAAGCCCCCGGAACTCCCCGCCATTAAAGCGTAAATAGCTGTTTAATCTGATAAAAGTCTATCGCCATGCCAAAAGCGACCCTACCTTGTATATTACATAGGTCAATTTGGAAATAACTCAAATTTTTTGTACTTAATCCATGCTTGGTGTGGAGCCCTGCGGCCATTAGCCTGACGTATGCGAGTCTGTTATGATGCTAACGTGCGTTAATAGCATACCTCTCCTCATTTCGTATGAGATTATCTGTTACGTTTACGAGCGAAAACAAAAACCAACTTCAAATCGTACCAAACTGTATAATAAGGGAAGGTTTTTCCGACTTAATGTAGGAATATTAGGGAGTCAGAATCTAACTAAACTCTCGTCAAACTACTCTTTCCATCCTTTCCAATCAAAAATAAAAGGTTGGCATGATATTGAGTTATTCGACCATTTGCTGCACCAACAAAACATCCTCTAATTCCTTAACAAAATATATTGAACTTTCATGAACGAAATATTGTGAGACTATCGATTTTAATATTCTCACTACGCGTGTAGGAAGTAATCGAGATAAATCTCCCCAATTCTTTGTCCCGTGTATCAATAAACCATCTCGGTATTTTGGTGCGCGGCCAAGCGTCTCATACGAAGACGCATTACGTCTTCCCGCCGACAAAAATCTGAGTTTGTCATCCGAATAATATTCCACGGGAACGTATATCTTTCCTTATCACATATATTTACGATAATGTTCGGACTACTTAGTTTTAAGCACCGCTACGGAAAATTGAGTTCGCCTCGTAACTTGGTTTGCACTTGAATTGATTCGGTTAGTAATATGAGTTAGTGTGTATGACTATGTTAAACAAATAGATAACGCGTGCCATCTTGAGCGGGGGATGAGCACATTTTTCCGACATTCATCTCCCACTTCTTTCGTATGTATTTTCACATGTATATTGCATGATTTTTTTCGTTTTTGGAGGTATGGCCAGCCGGTTGGCCCAGTAGTAAGAAAACGCTACGTCACACATTGTGTATTGAGAAACTTAATAAACTTAAAACCGCCTTAAACAACTGCTGCGAGCGCGCGGTCAAAGTACGGTGACAAGCAAATCACGGCCCTTGCTGCGAGAGACTCTCTGGCGCCGGTCGGAGTGACGCACGCGCTGGGCCGTGGCTTGACAAATGTCAAAATATTTACATTAAATTATTTAGTTTGAAAGAAAGATTATTGTTATATAGATTTTAATTTAGGTTCTTCCGCTACACGTCTGATGTGAGTTAATGTTGTACCCGCAAATGTAGTTGTCGAGACTAGAGTTTGACAAAGAATGAAAACTAACATTTTTTCCGCTGTATTCTTCTTTATCGTATTCTTCATTCCTGAAGGTCATGCTTATCCTGAAGCGCTTTCACTGAGACGTCGACGAGCTGCTTCCACACTGCTCTGTCCTCGGCTTCTCTCATCGCGGTCGGAATGTTGAGTCCAACTATGTTTTAATTTGGTCAGACCAGCGAGTAGGTGATCGGCCCCGTGATCTTTTGCCCTCGATTTTCCCTACAAAACCATTTTCTCTAAGTTATCTGGTTGCCTTCGGGCAATGTAACCAAAGTAGTTAAGGACTCGCCTGATCCGAGAGTTCTCCTGTCCGTGTCATAAAGCCAGCTCGATCTACCACCATGATTTTTGTCTTTAACTTATTTATGGAGAGAGCTACCGTTTCGCTTGCTCGTTGTACTCTATCGAACAGTTCCGCCATCTCCTCTTCTGACGAAGCAAATAGCGTGGTCTCATCTGCGTATCGCAGGTTGCTTATCTTGTTACCTCCAACAGAAATTCCTCCATCCCAATCTTCCAGCGCCGTCCTCATGATATATTGCCGTAGGTGTTGAAGAGAAGAGGAGATAGAGAATACATCCCTGTCGGACCCCTTTCTGTGGTTTAAAGAGTGCGGATACCACGTCATTGACTCTTACCATTGTCTCCCCATTCGAATAAAGGGTTGCAATCAAAGTTGTTAGGTGTTCAGGAACACCATTAGTTAGTTGACGGCAAATAACTAGCTATAGCGTTGACCGTTAATGCGCAGAAAATAAGGTGTCACAGGAGTTTGAAGGGGGCGCGGGCACCCCGCTCGCTCCCGGTGTACAGTTGCGTTATATATTTTATTTTAATTTACTTTTTTTCCCCGTTAATATTGAGTTTATTTATTGACTGTTATAGTTTGTTTTATTTTCTTGTGTTTGTTTTGTATTTTTATTTTAATAATTTATTTGTGATTATAAATAGTGAATATGCCAATGCCAATGAAACAATAACACTTTATTCGTAATTTGTAGAAATTAATAATTGTGTGCGCGACTGTACACATGAGCAGCTATCCCTTCCACGTTTCGCTCAGCGCTAGTTACGTGCCGCCAACTGTACCAACATGACGGATGCAAAAGTCTTCCGAGTATAATGAAGCAATCACATTATTAGTCAAAGGAAATCACAGGAACAGAGTCAATCTTTCATTACTTCAGCTGTATATTTATATTCCTGCAAATATGCCCGTATTCAGTTTGCTTCAAAGGATTTATTGCAGGAATAATTCCATTCATACGGCAGCGAGTAATTCCACGTAATAACAGTATATTTATTCGGCTCCCGCTCAGAGCTGCGCACTCTTTGTGACTCTCGACTTGGTACCCATTGAACTGGCACGCTTTGCTGAATTATATTTTGAACGGATATTATTAATTTTATATTCACTTGCGCAGGTCATTTAAAGAAACAACGTCACTGAAAGAAACCTTTCCCCTCTTGCGTGTGGTGGATGCCGAGCTAAATGAACTGAAACTAATGAATATTTATCAAGATAAATAGTTCATTGTGTTTACAATAAACTGTCCCGTCAGGTAGTGTGCAGTAAGTTCGCCGTGTTCCCCGGAGGACGGTATATCAACTAGATTGGGGATTTTCTAAAAATTGGTCGCGACGGGAAAGCTCGCAGCCAATGAATGTACACGTAATTGTTGGGATGCGAAAAAAGATGGGGCGGAAATGCAAGAACTTATGTATATTGGTAAGTTATTGTTGTCTGCCGCAACGCATGTTAAGGCAAACACAGAGTTAGCGCGGACGATTTCTTTTTTCAACGTTCAATATGTAACTATCTACATATCATTATTTTAACAATGTGTACTCGCAAATCTGGTCTTGACCATCTCACTGACGTCACATCCGAACCATCCTTTGATATTGGTACATACAAACAAAATAATGGCATGGTTTACAGCATATGTCGTAAGTCTGAACTGAAGCCGGCTGTAATTCTATTAAAATGATTTCATATTTTCATTCCAGATTAATAATTAATCTGAAACATTAATTGTATATATTGTATAGACAATAAACACTTGTCGGGCACAATCAACAGAGATGGAATTTGCCTGTCGTATTATTAAGAGTGGAGACTATGCAAGCAGAAAATATTCGTGTATTTCAGAATTAAAGAGTGAAAGTTGTTGTGAGAGTGCACAGTGCACAATACACAGTGCCCAGCGCACAAAGCACAGTCCATAGTGCACAGAGGACAGAGCACATTGCACAGGGCATAGTGCTTAATGCACAGTGCATAGCGCACTGCCATTCTATTTGACGACCGTGTCCACGTGGCCAACAAACATTAACCGTCACCGCCTCCGCGGCGTTCTTACATTTCGTAACGTTAAACTTTAGATACATACATAAGAACATAATTTGTATTCACGGCAGATAAGGCAGTGGAGTGTTAGACAACTTTTCCGCTTTTTTTGCTCTAGAAAATGACGCGAGGATGCCTCGAGCGTTTGCCGTTTGTCAAAGGCATTACGTGCAGGGCATCCGTTAGTCTCACGGCGCTCGACACGACACAGTGTGGCCGCCGGCGGTCCGGCGCAGGCAGCAGTCACAAATATAGCTAACTCTCTCTTATGCAATGCTAATACTACACCGGACACACCGACCTCTTGTCCACAGAGATTAAGAAAAATAATCGAAATAAAGGTTCAATTTACTATTCTAGACTAGAATCTTGCCTGACAGACAGCGCTGAAAGAAACGCTCTGCCAAAATTAAACCTTAAAATCAAAAATTCGATATATAATATATTATGACTTATGTTAGTTACTATATACTAAAACATTGTAATATATTCCAATAAAAATATATAAAAACTTGGGAACATGTAAGTACACCGAAATATCTCAATACTGCGGCGAGCTAAGAGCCGGCACTGAACATCCTACGCACAGTCTCGTCTCAAAACATATTCAGGATAAGTGACCGCACTTCTGGACAATTAAACGTTTCTATCGTCTCTCGCAGTCACAACAACAAGACCGTTTCGTTTTATGTCGCACATGTGTCTTGTCCCTAATCCTTTAGCGTAATCCGTACTTATTGAATTGCTGTTGTTTTGAGCTCCAAGCCGCATTAACAAAAATATGAATATTACTTGGAAGAATGTTCCCAAATAGATTTATTTGTGCCCTACTTCGCTCCAAATAACTTGGCACAATATCTTAATAAAAGAACAAATTGTACAAGACGTAGGGACGGGACGGATTACCATGTATTGTGTTTGGCTTCAGGGCAATATAAGTTCACTATTCCTCTTTTATGTGAGAAATAAATCACGTTTGCAGTTCGGAATTAAGTCGTGTCAATAGTGGCTTATGGTATGTCTCTTTATCTTTTATACATAAAGTATTATTTGTATGTATATTTTAAACAATTACTGTTTGCAATCCCGCAATGCGCCGCGCGTTTACGTCCATGTGAGATAACCGCGCTCACTCGTGGCGGCGCATAAACTATATCTAACCGCCTCACTGAACGTTTTTAGTGCAAATGTAAAGTTAACTTCAACAATTGGCCACGGTCATTAAACTCGTGACAAATAGACTTTTCCGTCGCCACAAGTTGTATCTTGTGTTCAGCATCCGCTGAATTATCCGAAAAGATATTCATTCCGCTACGAGTTGCGGAGAGATAATAAAGCGGAACAAAATACTGCGATATTTCATTTCACGCAACAGCCGGCAAAATCAGATTTCACGGCCACCTACTAAATAATTCAGTGCGTATTGTTCTGAAATCTGTCAGCCGAGTGTGTACTCACAAAAATGAGACTTCTAATTTCTTGGAGTCTCAAATTAAGTGGAATGTGTTTCAGTCATCCATTCTAAAATATATATATGATTAAATGATATTTAATTGCAGTACAGCTGGCAGCCCTACCAATGCGTTTAATGTAATATATTATAAATACGTATGTTTGTTGGTATATCACGTCGGAACGGCTGAACGGATATGACATTTGGCCCAGAGATATATTACAGTGTGGAAAAAAAAATAGGCTACTTTTTTTTAACCGACTTCAAAAAATTTATCAGTTATTGATCAGGTACAAATCGCGGGTTACACCGCGGGCCGTAGCTGGTATATTATAAATTTACTTACAAAGTAAAACATAAATATACTATGATACATAAAGCTTATGTTATTTTATTTATGCAAAGTTAAGAGCAGTATGAACTGCGAAGTGCAGCTTCACTTTATAACAGAGAGATTTTAAAACAATGTAATGTAAAATAGTGTTTAGTATTTTCTGTACACAGTCGTGAGCGAAGTCAAGTAGCGGCAAGCTCACCGCCAGACCGCAGGGTGCACGAGCAGCGGCCATGTTTATTGCGAGGTTTTAACATTTGCCGCGAGCTGCAACAAAAATATATTCTGCAAGAATTCACGAGCTTCAAGAGATGTAATTGTAAATTAGAGCAACGCTTTGTTTGTGTGTTGTGTGTATCGTGTGCGGTCATTGAACTGCGACGCAATTATGAAGAGCATGATTTAAAATAATGCAAAATTATGATTTTGTTTACATTTCGCGAGGAAGTCTTAAAGATTTACCCCGCATAAGCTGCAGACCTAAAAGAAGAAATCCGCTAAGTTAATGCACGATCATTTTGACATAGACCAAAGGTCCTACAACCTATCACGTCATATCCTTGCAAAATTGTATGATTCTAAGAACCCCATCTTATTGTAGTGTTTCTTTTACTAATGATTGCCATGTTACGAATCTTCCAATTGGTCCTTGTCTATTGCGATATCTATTACGCCTGTCAGTCATTCTCTGTCTTTTAATGAGACAAGAGTTGTTTTTCGTATTCAGTGTGTCGCAAAACCTCAAAATTAAATCGTTGTTTCCTACAACTTATCATCTTACTAACTTACTAGCTTTATACAACTTACTATCGTATATCCCATCATGATTTTTCCAACCTTCATAGCATATCCACCCTAATTCCACACAAGATTCTTTTTTAGCTTTTCCCCATTACGAAGGTTTAATTCTCTCAATCATGCGATAATGAAAACTCGTGAGAGTATTTCGATCAATGTATGCTAGTGTAAGCAATTTGTGCATCCTTGTTACGTCGTTAAGCCAATAACGTGAGCGCGCGACCTGCGGGGATCGATCAAGTTCATTGCATCTCCATCACAGAGGGTGACGAGATGGCTTCGTTGTCACGAAGATTGGCTTTGTGTTCGTGTCCTTTAAGCTAAATTATTATACTAGCTGCTGCCTGATGACTCAGTTTTTGGATTGTATTAACAAAAAAGCAAGCTGTATTCAAATCTCTGTGGCTTGGTGGCTGAGATAAAATACAATCAAACAATCCAACGAGAGCATCAGATCTCAAGTACAATTTAACTTTAATATGAAATCAACTTGTACTTGTATAACACGGCTGTATTTAATGTTCGCAGCAATATTCCAACAGCACTAATTGGCTGTACACTGAACAAAAGCGTTCATTGTTTCTCGTCGAAGTGATTTTGGAATTTAATTTTATATTGTTTTTGTTTAATTATTTTATTAAATTTAGACAAAACAAAAACACGAAGCGCTTCAAAAAACCAAATACGATTGTCTGTTTTGTAAGACGTGACGGATTCAACGGCTTTTTCATAAAATTTTGAGATGACAATTGATAATATTTTTAAATAATTGAAAATTGAATGTCGCAGGTGCATGAAGTGGACATTACCCGCGACACGTACTGTGTTAGTTCAGTCCTTCTGAGAGTTATATTGTGAAAACATAAATTTAATTATTATAAGGTATAAAGAGTTATCACCTTTCAATATGTATTTTATTTGTTTTTGAAGCAAATTCAATTGGAACACTTTGCCGTCGAGAGCGCTGCGTCATGCCAGTTGTACTACAGTGCAAATGTATTTCGCATGTTATGACTTAATGTTTGAGTAACGTTACTTCTACATGTGCTTCTGGTGTTCACATTAACTACAACATCTGACAGCTCTGCTCTGTGTCACTGTACACACACACACTGTAACTCTCCTGTTTGCATAAATATGAAATGATGAGTTTTGCGATTCTGAATGCAGTGATTAGATACGAGCTAATTATTTGCGAGTTGATTTCCGTAACAGTGCTGCCAAATAATACACAGATTTAAATTTGCAATTTAGATTTACATTACGAATAATACTCAAAACTAATAATTGAGCTTATGAATATTCACTTCGCGAGTACATTTTACAAACAAACACTGAATTGGTTTCGCAGGAGGTCGCATTCGCTGTCTTACCGAATTGTATCTAATTTATTTATTTAAGGTCAAAATACAATTTTATTATTAAAGTATAACTTGGGTAAGATGCGTTAAAGTGTGATCGGGAGAGGCTAATTTATTTTTTATTATATGACTTGAAGCAAAAAAATGAATAAGGAGAGACAAAGTTACGTTTCGTATAGTTGATGTAAATACGTAATAATATAAGTATTTCTATACAAAAGCTCAGTACCAAGTATATGTCAATCATGTCCCCTCTTGTACTTATGTTATACCAGGAATCTGATGAGCTCAGACGAAAACGCGACGAGCAATTGTTATCTGATTGAGTAAAACTATTTTTACATATTTTATTGCGAGTTTAATGTAACATATTAATAATTGCCACCCATATCTCCGTATTCTGTTAGATTTAAACGTCTGTGAGAACTTATTTCATGTCACTTAAGATAAATTTTTGTCAGTATTTACTAAATACGTATCGTGAGACAATGTGATGAAATTAGTTACTCATATCACTGAGTCCTGCACACAGTTTGTTTATAACTTCGTAGAAATGCTTACAATGACACAAAAGATAGTCGCTAACAACACCTACACTGGTAGATTTGACGTACTAAGTTACAATGTACTTTTAACTGAAACGCTATCATATGCACATACAGGCGCCATTATATGTAAATAATTATTGATATAGTATAGTAATCTTGTACTCACAAAGATAAAACATCCGTAGGAACATAAATAAACAAGAGGGGGACATAAAGTACAGACGTCCTCTCACAAGCAGCGCATACAGATGCCGTAAATCACTTCAGCGGACACGCGAGGACATCTCGCAAGTGCGGCGCGCGCTGTCGCCGCAGTTGGAGACGGCGTTTGAAGACAGTAGCAGTTGAGTTACAGCCATTGTTTTCTGCTTTGTCTCAGAATTATATTAAGCTTAATAATCATTAAAAATTATAGTAATAAATTGAAAATCCTTTAAAAAAGTTGCCGTGTGCTTTTAGATCACACAACTGAAGTAAAACTTCTCCAGCTCAATCTGTGTACGAGTATGTACAATATAAACAAAATAAAATAGAAAAAGAAAATGTATGTTCACACCCAACTCTCTTCCCCTTACGAAAACGTAACTCTATCTCATTCTATCTTCACTGATTTATAATCTCCCTGTCAACTTCCCGATCACACTTTTCTTAACGCATTCACCAGTTTAATTTTCTAGTCAAGTGTATGGAAAGAAGTTTTATTTCAATAACTGCAATAATATTGCGAAAACCTAGCGAATATATGCGAATATCTCAAGAGAGATCTCCTACACTTACTTTTTTTTATAAAATGTCTTTTAACTTTTACTATAATTTTCGGGACCTAATTTTGAGGTGTAAGTTGCTATGGCAACGGCATTGTATCGCAGAAGTCTTTCGAGTGTTTCTAGTATTTAAAGAGAAAATACTTGCGCATCTGCAATTTGTTAGGATGTAGTTGATGAAATGAATAATGAAAATGAATAAATTGGGAAGAAGAATTTTAACTTACATTTTTTTTATAATGTTGTATAGTTTTTCTTAAATAAACTATTATTTTAACATTTCCAGGTGTTCATAACGGCCACAGAAATTAAAATTATATTCCAGATCCAATTAAAATAATGAACTCGAGCTGTCCGGCGGCGGCCGACCTCCGCGTTGTGTTGCTCTGCTCACTACTACTACTACTACTACTTGCTACTACTACTACTTACTAGTTCCAGCACACGTCTGTTTTGCTCGTTAGCTTTACTTTCTACGAGGATTAGTTTTTTTTTCCTCGACGCAATTTATCTCCCAACGAGTTGCATAAGACCATACAGTTTTTTCTTTTTTTTTAAATTGCGAATTGTTGAATTCGTTAACAGTTGTCGTAAAATGTTGTTCAACATATATATTTATACGAGTAAAAACTAAAACGGACTTCAAATCAAATAAGAATCTAACAAATCAAACCTAACCAAATTCTCATCAACTACTCTGTCCATTTGTCACGCACATGCTTAATGCAAGTTTAACATTTATTTTTGGATGGTTGGTTGGATGGATGGATTTGGTTTTCTCATGGATGCCATTAATAGAACTGGAAGCGTCAGCTTTCAAACATAAAAATAATGATCGATATCGGTTCACCCAGTCAAAAGTTACGAGGGTAACAAACATAAAAAAATACAGATAAATTGAGAACCTCACCCTTTTTTTAAGTCGGTTAAAACAGCCGGAGGTTCTGAAGTTAATTCTATTTGTTTTTTTTTATATTTGTTCACTTCATAACCGTCATTTCTTAAATTGTTTAAGATTCCAATTTATTTTGATGTTTGAATGGGAGTTACTTTCAATTTGGTCCCATAATTTTTGTATTGGCACAGGATCTTGGATCCGAATCCTATAGAAAATGTTTGTCGGTTTAGCACAAACACAACGCTTACGACAACTAATGAGAACGTGGAAAAACAGAACAGCGTAATATAACTTCTAAAACAAAGAAAACGTACGCGCACACTGGCAGACATATAAAAAAAACAAACACAGTATACGAATAATAAGTACATATCGAATAGAAATAAATATAATATAATACAATATAGCGTGTTACCGCTAACTGGCCGCCGCGCCACGTCACAGTTAAACAATAGTTTTTTTTATGTTTAAATTTATTTTTAACGTGGATTTGATTTGAAGTCAGATTTTGTTTTTATTTGTAAACTTAATAATAAATAAGCTTATTGTTTTATCGGACTAAAGTTACTGAATTAACTCTTATTTCAAACTATATTTCCATGCATGTACAGGCACATTAGAATGATATTTGTTAATAACATTTCGAGTAGCGGAAAAAGAAATCGACAAAATATATACGATACGAGTTAGTACCGACCGACACCTTACGTGTGTAATGTTTTTGTCTTCGCTAATGGCCGCTGAACCTGAAGTGTTTACCTGAAACTATTTCATATAGTTTTCGGATAAATTGGATATTTTTTTAGTAAAGCACACCCTGTAGTAATAACAAAAGAAGGGATAACATTCCCCACGCTAAATATATCTAGTCTTGTGATCGTTATCTCGTGAACCTCGGCCTCTTAAATTGGTTTCCGACCGCGAGGAAGCAGTAAATGGTAATCAGATGGGGCGGAGCGCCCTCGTTACGCGTTATGGTCTCACAAGTCGCCACGAGCTTATCCCCAGCCCGTAATGAATTGGGACCGAGTGATGTGGTAACTAACAAAATTAACTTAACATGTTAACAGATCATGTCGCCGTAACTTGATTGTGATTGATTAACATTTTTTAACAACCAACTTTTGATTTGTATATTTGGCTTCTGTAGTACGCAGTGTTGCACACAATTTTCTTTTATCTCATCCAGACTCCCGCTCCACGGCGCTCGCCGAACAAATTATTAATTTTCATTTCCAGCTCCTGTGTTCATAAAATAATCTCTTTGTCTAATTTGGTGTTCAATAAGTAACATTAACCGGGGAACTGAAAAGTAGATCGTTAGAGTAACATGAATAAACCTTTACAATTTAATTTAAGAAAAATCTTGTATGTTTCGTGTGTTCTCACTCTTAGTCGCATATATAAGTTTATATGTAGAATAATAAGTTATTCTTAATTTAGTAGCAGTAATGGAAAATTAAGTCACACTGTTCGTTATTCATTTTTTTTGTTTGTGATTTTGATGATTGATTTCTTCACCAGATTCAGAGAAGGCATAGCTCTTAGGTCGTCTTAACCTGAACCTAGTTTCAACTTTTACCATGAGGCCACTACTACATACCAACTTTCAGATTTCCGTAAATTATCTATTCCTTGATATAAAAAATAAGCTATTTATTAATCAAAAGTTTTTTTGCACTTATGAAAACAAAAAACTTATAGCGCTACGGCCGCGCTTGTCCTAACTAGGCTTTAGGTTTAGTTTTAGTCGCATCCTGTATGTATTATGTAAGCAATAAAGTGTTCATTTTTCTATCTATAACACGAAGGAGTAATTTGAAGGAATTTGATGACATCGGCAACAGACAAAAGTACATTGGTGATACTGTGGTCTCTATCCTCTATCTGAAATCATTATGCAGTAAACGCTGTGTTTGTCTGTAAGACGATTTTGTATTATTGTTACATAACCTGAACTACCTTTCTGTTCGAGAACCTATCGCCGGTTGAAAATATGTCTGTAGGTCTTAGGCATCACAAGCCTAAAGGCTTAGAGCACGGTCTGCGAATCGTTACGACGTGAGTTCGCATCCACAACGATTTACGTGGACCATCTCCTAGCACAAGCGTAAGCTCAGTGAGAATGGTTAACAAGAATCTTAGTAATTTTTTTTAATTTAACATGAATCCGCGGCCGCTCGGTGTCGGCTACACTGCGCACTGCTGCATACCTAACGTAATTAGCTGAGGGACTGCGGCCGCGCTCTGGTGCTACATGATAATGATTGCCCGCTCTTACCACTTTTAAACGTTCCACTAACTGCAGAATATCCTGGTTAACGCGGCGTTTATTAATACGACCACTCTATATACACATGTTCAACTACGTCGTATTAATAAGCACTCGTTTCGTTGGAAAATGTCAAGAGCATGTTTCAATGTAAATGTAAAATATTAATATTTTTCTGTTTCGTTTATTTCAGGTAAACTCGCGGCACTTGCGAATTGCACAACATCGCTATTAAAAAAAATCATGAAAAATAATAAAAACCACGTCAAGCATAGCACAAGCACGCTAGTGACCCATGAGGGTAGGTAGAGTTTACGGGCACGTTAAGCGTTTTCACTTGTTTTTTAAATGTTAACAGTCATAGCTTGTTTATTAAAACAATTTATGACTGGAAAATTCATTGTTAATATTACAAATTATGGTACTAATATTTGATCGCCCGCCGTACCTGCAATGTATTATATTTCAATGGGACCAATAAATTTGAAATTACTCCTGTTCCAACACGCCTTGCATTGAATGACATCGTCATGACACTGTGTACTCAGGCTAAAAATTCAAATGTTTTAGGTTTATTCACTGGCCAGTCATCTATTTTTTGAATTATTTTTTTATTAAAAAATATTAATATCTTGGAGCTAAGTGAACTAAAAATACTCAAGATCTTAGCTAATGAGCGGAAGCAGAGAGACGCATTTCTATTTCACGTGTTCAAGAGAATTTTCGGCAGTCCATCGCCGTGCGCCGGTGCACGTAACACCATTTTACAGAAAAATAAAAAATACTAACATGTAAAAAAGAATGTTAACGTCTATCGCAGCACCTGTTGTGGGTGTTTGTAAAAAGCAGTAAACAAGATCGATTGACCGAGGTAACCTTTATTAGTTAATAAGTAACTAGCATGACGTCACGGCGGCCGGTTATGTGTCGTGTCACGGACTTGTCAGGGCGAGGAGAGCAATCGATCTTGTCGCTTGGATCAATTATCATCGCATTATTTGTATACCGTCATAACACTGTATAACTCAGTCGACTATTTCGTAAAGTTCTTATGTCTTAATTTCTAGCGGCATAGACAGAGACCGCTTAGGGTTAGATTGCTATCTGCAGGGCCGCATTTATAGGCCTACAGTAAAAGACGAGTGGACGACAAGATCATTGCTTATTTTGTTTGAAAATGCAATCGCAAGAAATCCTCAAGTTCAATGAATAAATATAACAGTTGAAACAAACACCAACAGTGTATATTGTTCATGTTTTGAAACTTCTATTGTGGGGGCACCAGGGTTGTGGCCCCGGATGCCCGTCCCTCTAAATCCCGCCTTGGTTATCTGTTTTACACGAAGCTATTTAGTTCCCATTCGTAAGTCCTATAAGGAGTAACATATTTGGCACTAGATTTTTTGTACTTTTGGATTCGAACCCCGGCCGTCAAGTCATAAGAGCAACGTAGTGATTGTGAACCGAGAACTCCAACTGGTTACTGTTATCGGTGTAGCCACTAAGCTGTCACGACTTTTTCTTTTTCTTAAAATGATGTCATTCTGTTGCCACAGTTAAAGAAATAATGAAAATATAATCTCAAGTAAATCTTTGTTTCAATATATTTTTATAAAATTTCCCGCAAGCTTTTAGAAAGTTTGTATTGACTGATGAGTCTCCACGGCCGCGCCGGCGAGCTGCTGTAAGTAATTGTTACAACTTTTTGCTTATAATATCCTTTCAATATTACACCTAATGCTTCGCAAAATAATGTTTGCAAAAGACAAAATATAGTAAATAATTATGAGGTTGACGATAGTATTCGCAGATGTTAACTGGACTAAATGCTTATACTGCAGTCTATTTCTTATTCGGTTTAAATAAAGAAAAATGTTTCTGCAGAAAGAAATAACTATAAACAGTGGTGCGGCAGCTGCACGCCGCCCTAAGCATGCTGTTTAACTACATAACGGATTGGTTGGCGACGCATTTATACTTGTAGCACACCGCCTACATCTGTACCGGGCTTCGAAACCGTAACTCTTACCAATTCCCCGCCCCACTGAGCTGCTATATGTAGGTTCCATTTGTGAATGAATTCGACTATGTGTATCTTCCAAATTTCATCGACACCATCTTAACGGTTGGCGTTTGACGATTACAACATCAATATACTAAGTACAATAAATAGCAGGCTAATACAAAATATAATACCATTATAAAAACCTAACCCTGTGTGCCGCCGGCAGCAAAGCGAGGCACGAGCAACCGGTGGTTAGGGCGACATAGAGAGAAACCTCCTGACTGCGTGCCGTGTCCACCTTCTGTATCTGACCCTTGACCTAGCCATCTAGTAAAAGTCTCTTATTACTATTAAAATAAAAAAGCAATAAAGACCAGTAACGGACCTTCAGCTTCTTTGATGCTGAGGCTGTTCATGGGCGACGGAGATCTCTTATGTGATTCATAAGTTCGGTAAAAGTAACTTAACTGCATTATATTACCCGCATCATCGGTGCTAGAACATGGCGTTGAGATATAAATAGCGTCGCTCGGTCAAAGTTCCGAGTACATACATACTTTCCTATTGGAAAAATCAGACAGCAAAGTTGTAGGATGAATGCGATATTTCCATATCATATATTTAGTATAATAAGAAATTCCAACAACGGGCACATTTGTGCGATATGTCACAATACAGAAGCATTATAAAGAGGCTTCAGAAATATTTAATGGCGCCGACATGCTGACGTTGTTAAAAATAACTGTTAGAAATATTTCTATTGAAAATTCTTTCCTTAAAAATATATTTTTTGTAGTTTTGTGACGTCATTAAAATAATGAAACGATGTCAATTATTCAGATTTGTGCGCTATCCTGCGTCTTAGGACTTTTTGCATTGTGTAGCGACCGGGCCGGAGTGAGCTGGGATACAATACAGTTCCGTAATTAAATCGCCACTTAGTGAATTTGTCTTTTTTATAGGAGAAGCTTACGGCTCACCTAATCACCGTCGCCTATTAACATCCACAACACTGTAGGGGCTGCAGGTGCGTTGCCGACCTTTAAGATAGGGGTAGGCTCGTTTCTTAAAGGTCCCCAAATCGTAAACATTCGGAAACACCGCTAGTGACAATTGATTCCACAGGTTGATAATACGTGAACAAAAGTAAAAAACGTGTCGATGGAATTTGGAATTCTGCCGTGATGATTTGTTTTCTGTTCGTCATTTTATTAAATAATCACGACAGGTACACATATTGTTTTATTCATAATATTGTCAGTATTATGTAAACATTGAAAGGTGGCACAAAACATTGCGATATAAAATAATTTTATCGCCAATCAGTCATTATGTTCAGCTTTTGTGAGCAATTCTCGCGCAGGCTTCTCGTTGCGGGAGTGCGTCTCTTTGATGTTCAACGAGACGGACGGACAAATCTCCTTTGCTCCACTTAAATATACACGTAAGAGTATTGTTTGTGAAGTATGACATTATGTTCCAACTTTTAAATTATTAATGTTAACCACAATGAATTAATAAAACTGGCTAAACCAAACGCGCGTCAAGAAATTTTGTTTCAGAAAGGTAAAATCACAAGCTCACCAAAAACTTTTTAAACTAGGCAGTTAATGAAATTGATATACTTAGAATTAACAGAGCACTTAATGTTAATAAGAAAAGCAGAGTGAAGTGATGACGTCACGTCCAGCGGCGCCGGCCAGACTCCTGTTAAGCTCAAAGATAAATTCGCAGCAGTTACTGTAACTAATACTATTTGCGAAGCATTTATACGGACAGTATATCGTAGGTTGTCATCTCGCGTGCGGCCTGCGCCCCCGTGACATCACGACACTCAACTCAGAAGTTACGTACGGAATGCCGTCAAATGAACGTTTAACATCGTGGAAAATAAGATAGCATCGAAACAAAGAAATTGTGGGAAACACAAAAAATACAAATAAAATTACGCAACATTGTAGCCTATTTGTTACACTTACGATGCTAAAGTCGTGGCCGAATTTTTTGTGTCCGAATTCGTTCTATCTCTTCTTCCCCGACCTTTGTTTTTGTTAACGAACCTATTTATATCGACTGCTTCACCGGATTAAAAGGTGGCTAAAGCTCTTAGGTCGCTTAGCCTGAACCTCTATAGCTAGTACCCCCCTTAAAATAAAATAGCGGTAACGCGCGAGGATTATTCGCAACCTCCGACGGTCGTGAGTGGACTTTTTGTGAGACCGTAGCGATCTATCCTGTGCAATGGCGATCACGTCGTCCGGATCCTCGAGAATGTGTGCCATCGGGCCACGCGATGGAATTTAATAGAGAAACTCTTTTTTCATGCCTTCAGTTCTTACATCGACATACGGAATGAGCATTAAGAAATCGATGGAGTAAGGGGAATAAGAATTACGTGAAAAGAGTCAACAAAGGAACTACTGACGTGATGTCGTGAGTGAGTGGGATAAGTTCATCTCCACCGATATGAACCTGATTTTATAATAAATACTTCTGAATGGTTCAAAACAGCGATCTACGATCTCTGTTCAACCAATGAACTGGTGTCTGAAGTGCGTGACGGGCGTGTTTATGTATACGAGTATGTATTATAACGATATGTTTTGTATCTGCTTAAGAAACATTTTTTACGATGTCTATCAATATTCGTGATCGTGTGGTTTACCAAGAAGAATGGGATCCTTTCGTTGGAGCTTATGCGAGAATCGTGACTGCGCGTAAATTGATCTGAACATTGGCTAATTTTAGGATGTCGGTAAAAAGCAAAGCTGGAGACAAACTAAATTAAGTCTCATGTGCAGGAAACATTTGTCGCTTTCGATTAACGCCAGCATACGCAATGTATTGGCATAATCAGAGATTTAAGAAATGCTGAGTACTTTAAATGTGCCGACATTATTTTCATACTCATCAATAGCTTGCAACAGTTCTCCGCTCGACATAGGCCTCTCCAAACACACGCCGCTGAGGACAATCTCTCATCCGCCACTCACATCCAACTTCTGCCAGCCGCCTTGCGAAGATAGCAGATCATTAGATAATATTGACATCGAAATGATGCAATTAATCCAAGAAGTATCAATTAAATATTTCTTGCGTGTGCAAAGTCTGGTTATACATGGTACGCCCTCCGTTTCAAGTAACTTTGTAAATCTCTAAACATTTTGCTCGATTACCCTGAGTGGTGAGCCGTGGTAGCTCTGTGTCCGGGTAGTCCTCTCAAGTTGCGGGTTGATAAGAGTATATTCCCTCTCTTCCTTGCTATTGGTCTAACGTGGTGGTGGGGTTAGCTTTCCTTCGCGTATACCCACCATCAGCGTATACGTTAAATTTCCCAAGTTTAGCCTTTCACAAAATGTCTACGTTGTGAGTCAGCGATTGCCGTAAAACTGAAGGATGCCATGCACGTAATGCTTTTGATAAATTGCAAACCCTCGAAGCATCCTCGCGTCATTTTGTAAGGCAAAAAAATGTTTATAAAGTGGTCTAACTCTCTTTTGCCTTATCTGTTAAGTTTATCTGCGGTGAATACAAATGATGTACTTATGTAAATACGGTTATAGTAACAGCTGTGACGTTGTCGCGAGGTCATTTAGTCTTGGTACTATCACCTAAAAATGAGTGGAATTTTCATTTGTCTTGTAACCTATTATGCTAAATGCATAATAGGTTACAAGACAAATGCACATTGGATGACGCTGCCATATGCGAGGAAAAAGAACCATCTTAAAAGTTGAAGTTACAGCCTATTTATGTGATACATATAAGTTCCTAGTGGGGATTGACAGACTTCACATGTCTTTGAAATTTTCTATACAGGTTTCCTTACGATGTTTGTCAATAATGACGTGATATTTACCACCCAATAAGCTTGTCTACTCCGTTTGGAAACAAAGTATAATGTTTTTATATAAAACCTAAAGGGAAGATATTATTAGAAAACTGTGTATAAAGTCGACCGGCGCGTTTGAATGTTCAACGAGGGTTTAATGGACGTAAAGCCCTTGAGCTCACATAAAAGAATCACCCGCGGGATTTCAATTTGTAAGTAATGTTCCTACTCTGTTGTGAATCAATTTTTAAACACGTGGAACAAGTTACCTTATTATAGAAAAATAACTTTTATTATTTATTGGAAGTACCTACCTACCTACAATCAACCGTGAGGGGAAGTCATTCAAGATTGTTAGCTAGCTCGCGTCCCTTCGATTAAAATATGGGTATTTTCAAGAGTAGAGTGAATAGACATTTACCAAGCTAGTGCGCCTTACAAAGTATAAAAAAGGAGATGGACGTGAGATATAGGAAATGTGAAAATGTCTTTGGGACAGGACATAGATGGGTGGAGAGGCGTCTGATCCATTATATTTCACGCCACTATATTTCACGACATCCGCGGCGCTGTATTGAAGGCGGATCTCCCTAGCAGTAGATCGCCTAGATGAATGCCTAAGGTGAGCTTCTACATTTGCGGCCGTACATTGCTGCTGTACTAATCTTCAGTGTCTATGACAGATGAACATAAACGTGCTCCGTATTTCAAACGTCGGGATTTGTTCGAGCATGCTGGTGGCGTGGCCTGTCAAGTTCTATCAGAAGCATTCTATCTATTGTCGTAAATTTATTTCGTATTAGACATAAGTTGACGTCGTTATTTACATCCCGTAAGGCTGACTTCTAGCTCCCGCCGTCTATGTATCTTATTACTTATATTATAATTATAAGAGCTGACTTCGCGTACTTAACGGAAAAGCTGCATTTTTGAGAAGTTTTTGTAAATAGCAATGGTGCGCTTTGTTACTTTAAGAAAAATTAGGACTGTTTAGTTTATAGTGGTAAGGCTTTTGTGATGTCCAGGATAGTTGTATAGTTGCGAGTGCCACGGGATGCGGTGACGGGCAACACGAGCGAGCCCCGGTAATTGAATCGCCGTCCGCGCGATAACGAGCGATAACGAGGGACCACAGCTCTCTGATTTACTGCACCATTTGTATCCATTTTGTCAGGTTATGAGCCATAAAAATGAAAGTTACTTTCATTTTTATGGCTTTGATCTCGTGATGTGAATGCTTTTTGAGACATTTTAGTGTTTTTATTGTTAATAATAATTGCTAGCAGCCAGCTAATGCCTGACGCCCTGGGAGACTGCAGCTGCGACCAGCAAAGAACGTTCGCAGATCGCACTCAACTTGTAGTAGCGGGTGGAGATGAGCACAAGAATTATAGTCAGCATCATCCAGCAACTCACAACCGAGTATTATATTATCTATTGCAGCTGCCTGTTCGTTTCGGTTCGAAACTCAATCGGCTTGTACAGAAAATTACTTCGTTTTTTACAATTTTAAATAAAAAAAATGTTTACTAGGAAACATTAATATATTCTACGAGTATACGAAAAAATTCGAAGTTATGTTCAACTTAAAAAAAAACATTTTTCTTCTAACTTATAATTTTACCCACCTACGAGCCGCGTCGCTAAACGACTTACAGTCTCGCGAGCCTGTTTCAACTTTATTAAGAACTCGCGTCTTTAGAGTAATTAGTCGGAAACTTAATTAAATATTTCTCGTTTTGAAGAAACAGGATGAGAACGCGGAAATAAATTAGAAACAGTATTAGGAGAAGTCACTTCGGTCACGGCAGCGTCTGCTCCTGCCTGCCTGCGTGACTGTTAAGCATGTAGTCCAACTCTCCGATCACAGGTGGCGCTTTAATGAATACTACCCAGCTGCATAACATTTGCCATATAGCTAATGAATCCTTTAATTCATACCGTAAGACTTTTCAGTGACGTTGTATTTGTCGTTTGCATTGTTTGGAAAAGGCGGGAAATAAAATTAAGCAATATTTTGAAAATTGTGTTCCTTCCTCGTTATCCAGAGGTTTCGAATGTCCCAACTAAACTTCATAGATTGCTCAACGTCTCAATGCTGAAATATCCTTATAGCCAGCTATATTCCAGACAGTTGCCAGTAGATCCCAGATGTGAAGTATTGATGCACGATATTCGCGTCGTGCACGCGGGGTACCACTTGTTTCTTATTATCGTTTACTTGTAAATAACACAATAACAGAGAGAACTAACCCAACATGTCGCCGCTCGCCCTCCTCTCCCCCCCCCACCATCTGTTAATAAATCAAGATCTCTCGAGAGCGCCGCACGTGTCTCGTAAACTATTCGCATGGAGAAGGCAACAGCTGAAATTTTATGATTTTGTGTGTATAATTTCAACGTCGATTTTTTTCTGCTCCAGTAAAGCGGACTCGTGTTCCTATTAAGTATATGTTATATAAATAAAGTACATAGAAGCTTTATTTGTAACCGTTATGTGCATGAGTTAATAGAATAAAAGGTTCACAAAGTAATATATAATTACGAGGCGAGAGACATATTATGTGTAAGTCCGACGTTCTGCGAGCGCTTCGAGAACATTCAGCTGACGGCGGTGAAATAATGAATACTGTAGTGAACAACGATTAACATCACAGAAACAATACATTGTGCACATAATTTGTCACAAAAATTAAACTATATTATGTGTATATTACAAATATAATTTCCATTTCAAATGGTGAATATTTTAATTACATATCTTCGCCTTTAATATAATTTGTTTAAATTCACTCGATACCGTGTATTTTGTAGGTTACTGTAAATTGAATGTAACATTTAACTGATTGTAAGAATGATAGCCGCTATAAACAAATTCCCAGCAGATACGATATTCTCCTAAATGACCAGAGAATAGAGTGCCACAAACGACTTAATCTACTATTAGGTAGGTGGGGATAGAATATGTGTATTACAAAAATAGAACGTTACATTTACTTGTTTGTAAATATAACGTTCTATGTTGTTGCCACTAAGTGGTCGCAATGGCGTCTAATGTTAAGAGATGGCAGCATCGTCTTACTAACGCCAACAGTATATATAATATATATACTTAAATATGTAAATATAGATATATGGTGGTTATTCCAGTGCGAGTATGGAGTTACGATAAAAGTAGTTCCCTGCAGACGCGGTAAGCTCTATTCCCCGAGCATTACGGCATCATTACTAGATATACAGTGATACAAAGGAATAAAACGAGTGGAATAGCTCCAGCGCCCTGTGGAAACATTCATTGTCTGGGTTGGTATTAAATTAAAGTGGAAATGAAGCTAGAAAAAGTTGGTATTCAAGCTCAGGGAGCGCTGCGTGGTGGATAGAGCGATAAAACTGACTCAATGCACAAAGAGGAAATTGAATAAAGAGACTTTAGAATAAAAGCGTTGGCTCGGGGCTTTCATATTTTTCTTATGTTTGCTCGCGGCCTCGCTTGTGTTATAAAACTTTATAAAAGTTCTTTTGTACTAGTCTGCGGGAACCAAGATTGGTACGCTTCTACCGGGCATGTCGAGTCTGTGTCAAACGCAATGTGTACCAGAGGGAAATAGTGGTGCCTTTGATACTATCTTGAGACTCGCAAGCAAACTGTCAGCCGACTTAATATGTTAGATGTTCGACATTTGAAGTGTTAACTGGTGGTGGCCACTCTACTTACTTCTTTCCTGAGGAATATACCAAGGTATATAGGAAAATTAACGAATTACATTGGTTACATCGGTAGGTTTTACAAGAAAACAACACCTCGAATTGGGCTTTTTCACCAATCTTTGATAACTAGTACGTTTGCCACATGACAGTTGAATTAGTTAGCGGGCTAGACGGTTATGGTTTGGCTCATTCGAGGTAACGAGCACATGAAATGAACTTACAACTACGCGAACACTCTGCTGAACCCGTATGTGATGATGAAACATCAGGCGAGCTGCATTTGTCTCCTCCCAAAAGGAAACTTCAATCCTATTAAAAATACGTTGTCTGAACACATAAGTTTAAGAAGGTCGACAACGTGAATTGTTTTAGTGCTTCATTGTGACCGTTTAACACAATTACATGACATATCTCCTGTTGTTCCGTGAGCCGACACGCAGCGCCCGACTTTGTCAGGGGACAAATAAGTCTTTATATCAACGTGTTCATATTGTTCACAGATTATATGCTTCATATTCGGATCGTTCCAGCTGCTCAAATTCATAGTGCAGTTTAAATAACTTTTAATTAACGTTTAATTAACTGTTCTATTTGAGTTGAGGGTCGGAGGTTAATCCCCTGTGCCCTCGTAGTGCAAGGCGACACGGGCCAGCCGAAGTCGCCTCCTTCCCGGGTCCCCTTTGGCGGACTACATAGGCACCCACCCTTGTCGCCCAGCGAACTCGTGGCCCCTTTTAGTTGCCTTTTACGACAGGCAAGGGATACCGTAGTCTTATTGTACTAGCCCAGAACTACAGGCCAGAACACTACTCAAAATATCGCCCAGTCGGTGGCTCGTATCTCAAAACACTCGTACAGCGAGGTACTGATGTATATACAAGTACACATAACCGCCAGCGGACTTTTGCATATACGTTTATTACACACAAAGACATGAGTACTTTAAGATAATTAAGGAAGTATTTGCATCAACTAACTATCCTATATTATACTGTGAGCTCTCAGAACTTTTTATTAGCTCCGGTGCCGCTGCGTTGCGCAAAATGTCACAGCATTAAGTTCCCGTGTAAAGTGGGGCGGAGGGACTTTACAACGACTACACGACGCGCTCGGTATAGTGATATTGTTGATAAAGGTGTGTACTCGACATCAGACGCAGGAATACAGACGGAGTGCAGGCAACTGTGTGCTAATGAATAAGCCGTAGCACCGAGTTCAATTCACAAGTATGTTTCAATCCAAATGTTAGTCGTTAACGCGACGTGACATAAGCGCAGTATTAGCGTACTACCTTTTTATTATCTTGGTGTACTACTTCTTGATTATCACCAAAGATATTATCACCAAAGTTAGTCTAGATCATATTGGGTCACCAAATCAAAAACTAATTGCTCACCTTAAGGGCAAATTTCCTCCGCTACCCATTTTTTCCGATATAACGTTTGCTTGACATTTTATCTTTAACTACCTCATAATAGCTATACGTTCGGCAAGTGATTGTTAAACTGGTCACCTCATTTGCAGACGTCGGTTAAAGTTAAAGTGCGGGAGATCTTGGATCTGCAAGCGGTATTAGCCATTTGTATGCGAGATAACGAAACCATTCCTATTCCCGACAGACGAGCTTCATGCGTCCGCACAAAACCGGCACACTGTTATATCACCTCGCTGTGGGAATGTGTTACGTAATGATCAGACGATAAGCACAGTATTTGCATATCATTTATGACGGCCATTACATATCAAGTGTTCAGTTGTTTTTGGAGTATTTGAATTTTCAACCGGCTTTAAAAAAGGAGGAGGTCCTCAAAAATGTTTTTTTTATGTTCCTTACGTCATCATTTTCGACTGAGTGAATTGATTTTGATGATATTTTTGAATTGAAAGTTGGTGACATTGGCATCTAAGAAGAGAAAACCTTAATCTTAATTTATATTTATGTATTTATGTATTTATGTATATATGTGTGCGCGACAAATAGACGGATAACTCAACATCACGCAAAATGATTCGATTCATTTTTAATTTCAAAAAGGAAAGGATGTACTTCAAGGATAGTTTGATAAGAATGTGGTTTGGTTCTGGTTAATTCTTATTCGTAATATCGCCACGACCATTCGGATATACAAAGAGGGCCACTGGGCTTAATCACATTTAACGTTTGATATGATTTGTATTTACGTCTAAATATACTTGTTACATTTTAGGTCACAAAAAATGAATATAAATTTGAAACAGTTGAATATTACTTAGTTATTTTGAATATTCATTGAGATGTGCTCTATAATACGTTTATAATTTCTGAAGGGCAAGTAAAACCTGGAAAATAATAATGACTGTGTGCAGGGCTCATTATATCGAGGACCGATTTTTGACTTTATGTAAAACTTTGTATTTTGTTGATGGCAGCATCCAAACGTAAACTACTCGGGAAAAAACATAAAAATATCAGACGGTTATCGAAATAACGTACGTGACGTAATGTAATAGAACAACTTTGGAGGTTAATTGTGTCCCTGATTCTTTCCATAAAACAATGTTATGGGTTAATGCGATCGCTACCAAAGTTCACAAGATTACGTTTATTTGAAAATTGGTTGAATTATAATCTCTAGCCACAAGTTCAACATTAGAACATCACATGGGATGAGGTGCGATGATCACGATATGCCCAGCCTGGCTAACATAGCCTGGTTACAGTACAGTAAAGTTTTAAGTATAGCTGTTGTTACCTTTTTATGAAAACGAAGGACAGATTTGTGGTACAATTGGCCTCCATCTGACCCCTATGTTATTGTTGTTGAATGAATTAATTATTCAATTTTGCTTGCCATTAGATATTTGTTAGGTTACTAATGCTACACTTGAATGGAGACGTAGTAAAGGAAAGCAAAGGGAACAATTTAATATGACGAAGTGTAGCTAACAACATTGCAGTGCTATTTCGCAAATGTATGGAGAGCGGAATGTGACTCATCCCGGCCGTTTGTGCGCGTATTCCAGGATTAGGGAAATAAAGGCTCTGTTTTGTTTACGCAGAAATGTGCGGGGCGTTTCAAATTGCTTTAAACATTCAAGCAATATGTCTCTTTCGCACTAATTTTCCCTGGAGTTGTCGGCGTGCCCGAAATGTTAGTTCGTCATATTGGCGCTCTCAAGTCCAGATATTTTTACCAATATGCTTAGGAACGTTTTGAGGGAACGAAAGTGTTTTGAAATTTATAGTTCTTTATTTTATTGATGTAAAATAAATAAAAAAAAAAACTTGAATTAAGTACGTTTGTATGTGGCGAATTTGTTACACTAAAAATATAGAACCCGAATAATCCGCAAACAGGGCCTACAAAATGTTACGCGTTATGCACAACTTTTGTCTTGGAACTTTTGAAACGGCTGGACTGATTTTGACGGGACATTCGCAGTCACAGATAGCTCATGTAATTAGGAGTAAATTAGGATATGTTTTTCTCCCTTTAATTTAGAAAAATTTAAATAAATAGTTTTTAATCGCAGGTAACAACCGCGGGGCGCACTGTACAGTATAATAAGACGATATTAAAATTTAAATAAACCTAACAATAAATATGTTGTTCTGAAATATCTACTGTCTGTTTGCAGAGGGCTGTGATCACTTGACAAGAGCTTCATGCTCGCACTACCTTATCAGTTCAACAAAACCGGACATTCGACATAACGGTTTTACAAACATATTTAATATTATTTCTAGATTATCTTTCTTTTTCAAGTTAAAAAGTTACAGCCTTTATATATATGTCCCACTGTTGGGAATGCCACGCGGTCTTTGTATCTATTGGCCGTTCGGGACTAACGTGTCCCGCGCTCTCCCGACTGACATTCGATTAACAACTCGCCACCTGCTCCCCGAGTTACAGCTCCGACTGAAATTGTTACTTTGTTTTGGAAACGTAAACATCGTATTACACCCGACACACGAAGGTCCTGGCTGCTACTTAATCTTGTGATAAAACTTGTCAATAGTTAAATGACTCGAGAAAGGAGCTCTTAGAATACTGCGGTAACCATCCCGCCTCATGTTTCAGTTTATTTGGAATATCTCCAACATTGAAATCGGTGAAAAATTACTAGTATACTTTCATGTTGGATTTAGCGACACTTTTATTGGTCTATATAGTGTTTAACGTTTATTTCGATTTGTTGTTGGTTTTTGTATTTGCTCGAAAATATACAAAATATACTTGTAGAAGTAATACTGTATGTTATTGATTGCTTGTTAATATTTGAGTGCTTATTCTTATAACATCTCCTCAGCCCCGCAGAGACCATCAAACCGGAATACAGTACAACGAAATCACTACGGTGTAGCACCAGAAACAGTTACAGCATTTCTTATGATCGCCTACTAACAGTTTTGAAACTAATTTGCAGTTTAGTTTATCATACGTGTGATAAACTACTACGCTACTGCAATTGTAAATTGTCACGCGGGTGTTGCAGCGTCACGCCCACGTTGTAACACGTCACGTGCAGGGATCTTAATAACAATCGCAAGGCAAAATGTAAATGCACAGCTGCGAGCATTCCGCACGCCGCTTTGCTGTAATAATCTGCGGGAACCCGGACTAAGTAAATTTTGGTGCAATTTCTCATAAATATTCGTTTATTTTTCATTTATATATTTATACCGGGTACGTTCGAAACGAAAGCATTTTCTATCGACATATTATTTTTACCGTTTAATTAGTATATGGTAGACTAACGAGTCTACCATTTGCCGACAACGAATCCTGGCGTATTTCGGACACACAATGCGCAGAGGCGACGAAAGTCTAGATAAACTGATCGTAGTTGGGAACACCGCAGGAAAAAGATCTCGCGGCCGTTCACCAACAAGGTGGTCCGATCAGGTAAAAGACTCGTCATCTTCCAAATTTTACAGTGCTGTAAGAGACGTGTTGGACAGAAGCCGGTGGAGGCAAATCATCCGCACCATGTGCAACCCTGATGGTGACCACGATCCTTTGACATGAGGGACCGACACTAGAGAGAGAGATATATTAGATAATAGACCATAGATTTGACAATTTTTTTTATAAAAGAACACATTTTCTAAAATAAATGTTTTTATCTTTAACAAATTTAAACATGTTATATTGATAAACCCATCGTAATTTTTCATGCTTCCGTACCTGAGAGTCAGAACTCTATCTACCCCTTTCCTTAATTATAATTTTACTGTATTATTTAAATATTAACGCGCGTGAGAGAATGTGAGTGGTGTGTGTGAAAGTGTATGTATGTGTTTGTGTGTTATGATTTTATACGATAGTAATGTTATGTTTTACATTATGATGAGATTTTTAGAAAATGTTTTGTGATGTTACGGTTTGAATTGAGATTGATCGCAGTTAATGTTAAATACGATGACGCTGGAGGAAATATACAGCTTCTAATCATTTGTAAATCATCCGTCGCTCGACACTCGGACTAATCGATTGAATTAAATGAGTCGGAAAGTGGACGTGGTGAACCCATCACCTAAGTAACTGAGAAATGGAAAAGTCATTGGTACAAGGCGGGAGTCGAAACTCCGACGGTTTTAAGCCGAAGGAGGCTAGGGAGTAACTGCTTATCATATTATTAATCTGAAAATGTCTGTCTTGAAGATAACAACAACACATATACGATAGCGCGGCTCCTCTGTGCCTGTAAATAACTCTTGCGGACACACGCTGACATTCCACTCACGCGAGCACACAAAAGCAAGATATTTAAATTGAACACTACAATTGTGTACATGGAGCTAAATGTTTTTTGTCTTATCACCAATACACAAGTGAAATGCTTAGCCGTATATATAATTATTATTTATTCGTTTAAAGTACTTTTAATTATTATTTATTTGTTTAAAGTACTTTTAATTTTTTTATTTTCTTATCTTATCAGTAAATATAAAAATAAATGCATAATTGTAAGCAGTGAGAGCTAAGTGTCTGAGGGGTGCAGGTTGAGGGTCGTAGCCGGTTTTCTGTTTATTCAACCGACTACAAAAAAGGAAAAGTGATGGTTTTTTTTATGTTTGTTACCTCATTTTTTTTCAATTTGGTCCACTTCTGACAATGGCTTCAATGACAAAAACATGTAAGTGTTAAATTTGCATCAAGTACGTGCACAACCAACGGACGAATAACTCAATTTCACGTTAACAGATTTTTTGATTCATTTTTTTAATGAAAAGTATGTGGAAGATAGGTTCTGATTAATTCTATTTCGTAATATTCTTACGATAATTCGGAAATACAAAGAGGGCGTCTACGTGTGTCAAACGTTACATTCGATTTGAACTCGGTTTTTGTTATTACTCGTAAATATATTTTTATGTTATGTAACGCAACCTAATTTACGTAACTTCAATGATTATGGTATATTTAAGAGTAATGCTATGTAATTCCTTGTTACTCTTCGATATTGGCAAAATGGATAGCAAATGCCATCCTGAATAACAATCGCTACCTACCTACCCCGCTAGGGATGAAAACTGTGAGAGTTATTTTATTAATTTTCTTTTACTTTCAAAAGCTCGATAATTTAACAGCAGTTAATAGGTTTCCAATAATTGTCGTCGAAACTAATTCGTTTTAAATGAATCCCTCCGCACGGTTCAATTAAAAGGCTTCGCCGAATGCGTTATCCCGGGGGTAGGGGTGATTTCGAAAATTAAAATTGTATTTTACTTTTTTACTGTCCATTGTGCCGCACGCGGAGAAATTTATTTTTAATAAATGTAACTGCGGCTGGTACATGCGATATAAGTACGAGCGAGTTAAAGTGAGAATGGTGTATAGTGCGATATACGAATCGAGCCATTCCTATAAAACTGATGTCTTCATCAATATTTTAAGCTTATAGGAAATATATATTGACCGCAGTAGTACTCGCGGTAGCGGCTAACTTCTATTATCATGCTTTTTATGCAGAGTTGTTGAAGGCATCAGTAAACGTTAAACACTATTTAATATTAATATTACGAAATAGAATTAACCAGAATCTAACCGAACTCTCTTCAAACTAACCGAAGTACATTATTTCCAATAAAAAATGAAACATCGTAAGTTATTTGTTCATTTCTCGCGCACAAACATAATGCAAATTTATGCAAATTAATGCCATTGTTAGAATCGGACACAACTGGAACAGACCGCAACAAAACAAGTGAAACAAGAGTCATCAAAATCGGTTCACCAAGTTGATAGTTTTGCAGACAAATTGAGACCTCCACCTTTTTTTGAAGTCGGTTGAAAAAGTCATATTGATCGCAGAAATACTTAATTTCCGTTATTCGTTTATCGTGCTATTACTGTTTCAAGAACACACACAGAGTTACTGCTAAACGTTAATGATACTATGTATCAGTATCCAGATCAAAGCTCATTCCCAATTCAGAAAATCGTGTCTTTCATTTGGACCTCGTAGAACAAATGAAGCCAATAATTGAAAGAGCCCACACCGAGCCGTCACCTCGTTGCCCAAGGGTCACTTCAAAGCGACCGCTCCTGCAATTGTCGCTCGTGTAACTGCTACCGTATACTAAACCGACACATTTTCACACTACAAAGGAGTAAGGATGTGGTTTCACGAAAACGTTTTGTAGTCGTAATTTTCTTCAGCGTGTATTATTTTTCTCTATATATTTTTAATTATAATATCAATCAGAAGCTAACCTCTCCAAGTATATAATAGGTTCCCAGTCTTGACTCCAAAACTTGTAATTACCTTTAAGCCGAAATACTTGTGTCGTTGTTTGGTGAAAGCATTGGAGAGTTTTATTGCCTTTTCTATTGACTTTGGAAAAGTTTCTTTTGTAATCTAGCTTCTGTTTCTATGCTCCAAGTTAACCAAGTTTACAAGTTATTTGGTAGTAGCTGTGATCAATAAAAGTTCTATCAAAAATAATTTTCGCAGCGAACTAAGAAATAGAAATATGTCGGGTGTCAACTTTAGCAATATTGCACTAAATTTTGTTTTAAGCGGAATATGCAATCGATACCCTGATGTTTGAGGACCTCAGTATATATATATGTCTAGTACTGATACCATGACTTCATGTATTAAAACCCCGATGGCTATCCTCGGTGCCATAATAAGGGGTCTGAGATCTTCAGCGGAATATACTAGAACCCCTATGGGTGAGGGTGGGGGGAAGGTTACTTCCCTCTCCAGTACCCACGCAGTGCTAATGCAACACAGGACCACACCGTGTCGCCTCGCCAGGTATAACTCGCCGATATTTTAGATGTTAATTAATTATAAACTAAATTTAAAATAATGGAAAGCTTTTGAAACACTCCCACAGCGGCTGCCGCGACTAAATAAAATTAACATTGAATATTTTTCCGATAGAAGTTGAATTGAATTCTCTTTGAAGCGCTCGCCGAATACGAATAGACAATTCCCGTTCGCCAAGTAGTTTGGGTTTTCTTTTGTATTTTCCTAAGATAATAAAGCACCAACGTCTGGTGAAGATTGAAATAACATGCAGTCTGCGATCGTGTTTTAGATAACAGTCGCCATTACATCAGATCTCATCACAATAACTCGCAAAAGAACTCAAATACCAAGGATGATTCGAGACTGATAAAAAAATATAATTTCAATAAATATAGATTAAAAGATTTCTAGGGATATTGGCTTGATGTTATTTGTTTGGTGTTTTATGATTAAAAATTAAGTCTGAAACCGACCACACCGTTACGAGTTCTCAATATACTATGAGCTTATCGTTTGATTCCCCGCTTGTAAGTATTATCATCTCTCCCTCCTGTAGTCTGGTCAATGAAAGGTGACAAAAAAACGTGTCGTCTTCGTTACTACATATTTGTATGATTTATTCTGTAATACCCTCTTATCTGTCAAACAGCAACCGACCAAGCCGCGGTTCCCCTCACACGGACCCTCGGGTAGAGTAACTAGCAAGATAGGTTCAGGCTAAGCTAGGGCTATTTAATTCTTAATGGCCTCGGGAAGGTGCGTGCAGTGGTCCTGTGCGCTTCATATGTAGGAGTGGTGGAGAGCTCCAGCCCTAAGAGACGAGGTTCGTGAAGAGCCATCGCCGTTAGAAGTACGGTAGTGTGCGAAAGCGTTCCCGTAGTTCCGACGAAAGGCACGAGAGTAACACCATGGGGTTTTAGTCGGGGCGAGTCCAACATAAAACTCCATGTCCTTGCCCCACAAGAGAAAATGCTAATTCAACGGAAGAAACAATTTGTGAAGTTTCGTTTATGTGCTCACTATAAAGTTGTGCGTAGATAGACTAAATACAGCGGTTTAATAAAAATCGGAGTAAAAAGAAGACACATATAAAACATATTGGAATCACTTTCTCTCTGCCACTCCACCACTCGCCTTCACAGCTTTAAACTTATAACGCCATTTTACAAACGCGTATCGAGAGATTTCAGAGCCCTCGCGCCGGTAAAAGCTTTACTGTTCAAAGCTCGTGCGAACCAAAATGTATTTACTTTCATAACAACTAAAATTTCAATAAGCTCTCACGTTCTTCTAACTCTTGCGGTGTAAGCTGATGCTTCCTGTGTATCCCATTAAAATTTGGACTACTTTTGAGAGTGGGATCCGCGAGAAAACCATGTAACTCATTCACAGTCACATTTGCATCAAGTACGTGCGCCGCAAATGGACAAATAACTTAATATCACACCCACCGATTTCAAAGATTCATTTTTTAAATAGGATACACTTCAAGAGTAACGTTTAATTCGATTTGAAGTCGGTTTTCTTTTTGCTCGTAAATATATGTGTAACAAAAACCCGTTCCCCGATAAAGCCGGCCCATTCGAGAACGTTGTGTACTCGTAACACATAAATAAGATGAATGGTGCACGGCTCATAAAACAAGTTCAGATATGGCAAGTAATTGTGTTAAACGCGCTCTACGAGCCCCTAAACAATGCCAGATGACAGCTTTACCGACGCGCGGGAATAATAGTATCGCGAGATATATGCGACACGAGCGCTGTCGCACGAGTGTTACTGTCTACCACTGCCCGCCGGACCACTGTGCAGAGTATTTACGACTGCTGCGTGGCAGTCTGGGTTCGATTCTCAAGGTTAAAATATGCTATAAACAAAAGCTTGTCTCCGAGTTTGAGCAAGTTGTCCGTGAACTTTATTATGTTGGTGTATAAAACAATAACCAACAATTGATAAAACATAAAGTTAAATATTTGATAGTAAAACAGAATGGTAAAGTGGAACGAATTCCAGTCACCTACAATATAGAAATTTCATTTTTCGTTTTTTTACGTTCAAAAGACCCACATCACTTCCTAAGATTCGTACCTGGCATGTGGCTTAGCATATGTCACAAATGAGACGTATTCTGTTTACTGCGCTTGCGTTTAAAGGATGTAAAATATATTTTTTAATAACGTTACAAGAAAAGATATGATAAATTTTCCTTAAATATACGTAAAAATAAGAGATAAAACCATAAAGAATAATAATCTCCAAGCATAGTTTGCATGACGGTTATGACAAAAAAGTCATAGACAACTCTCGGCAGAATTCCAAGTTCCACCGGTGATGCTTGGCGTTCCACGTTCGCCAAGGTACCAACGTCTCCAACGGTGTTTCCGAACCTGTACTATTTAGGGGTCTTCAAGAAATGAGAAGTATGTTCGTGGCGACGGTGATCACTTGCGATCAGGTGAGATGGTGAGGTCTTTTGCCACTTTTCGTATAAAAATAATACTGACACACAAGTAGCCGCCGCGGTAGTGATTCAAATAAACCAATCTGATTAACTGCAGATCTGATATGACTCTAATGACGATGGAACACAGTTTGTTAACTGTCTTCCAATATGAACTACATTTGTATTGTGAAGGATTCTTTTGAATGAAAAGAAAATTATTAAACACTAACAGTGAGAGCTACATGCAAAGCGTAATGAACGGTTGTCGCGCGGTCACCGCGCGGCGCCGAAAGAACCATTACATTTCATTTTCATTAAATTTGAGCAAACTCTTGAACAAAGTAATTGTATTTCAAAGCTTTTAACATAATATTAATTACATTTAAAAACCTTTAAAGTTTAACGAAATGTTCCTTCAAATGTAATAAATTATCGGCTCTTTTGCGACGTAATATTGCGTTCCTTTGTTTTATCTCGTTCTCGGAAAAATACTTGATACGAGAATTCAGCAATGTAGTTAAATTTTATGATGCAAAAGTATACAGTGTCGGCTGCGGGCGCCGGGGGAATGCAGACCCATTATTAGTTTTGATATCTAAAATGTTATTTTCTTATTTGTGATTTCAACAATGTCTGTACGTTTAGTTACGATAAATCATAACGTTACATAATTAATGATATGGAGATAACGAGAAAGATGTCTGAGAATAGTAACCAATAAAATCTATAATCTCTGCTCCCTCTTTCGTCGAAGAGACTTTTACTTGCTACATTATTGAACTAAAACTTCTTTTCGCACGCTTAACTTGGGAATTCGTTACGAAAAGTGTCATTGGGTGAGGCGAAGGGAAGTTGAGAATGACAGTTACGTTTCGTATATGTAAGACAGCGCAGACCTATTGTCTGTATGCACATTTTCTTTCTCTCTAAAACAATAGTATATATAATGTTTTGTGGTGTTGTAAACATTATATATATAGTCAGTCCGACCACGTCCGTACGTTGCGCTAAGTACAGCTCGTCATAAATGTAAACTGCACCGCCGCAGAGCAAGCCGAAGCAATTTCCTTTCCAATTTTCAGGAACACGTGCGCCGATCAAATAACAATTTTTCTCTCAATACTTTACGTCGGACCGCTTCAAAAGTGCTGTTTCAACATCGAAGTCCATGAGCGATAGTGTATTTTAATCGGTTTCGACTGTTTGTGTTGTATTGTGTGTGTCACACACAGTAATAGTAATAAACAACTTAAAATGTGACGTTCGTAGCACAAATAATAAATTTACTATAGATGAAGACATAGACAATAATGTCAAATGCACTTCTGCTCTACTTCAGAAGACTGCGTAGGGTTTAACTGCTTAAAGACAACTGAGTCAAACTCATTTCACGTCCGATTCGACCACAGACGAAGGCGTGGTCAACGCCATAGACTAAGCACTAGTATTGTTATTAACCGGAATATTGACGCGTGGCTAATATTGTGACCACGCAGTTGATTGGTTTCACTAAAGAATTAACTTAATTCTTAATAAACTTTATGAGTCATCATTTTGAAGATCTTCTTTGTTCGGCTTTACGCATCAAAATCTTTATTTGAGCATTAAAATGCTTGTCTTAGTCTAACATTAGAATCAAATCCTTTAATGTGTCAAATTTAAACATAAAATCCAAATACATACCTCCATACATTGTAACACTATAAGCATTTTAATATGTGAGAAGGCATTCTGTATAAAATTTTCGCATGTCTGTTTAAAAATTCTTACTATTAAATAAAGTACAATTTTATGAGACAAATGCCACTAACTCTGTTCTCTCTGCATTGAGTCTCTAACAATTATCTTCATGTCCACTCCGTGTATTCCTTTCAGACTAACAATAATGTTACTTCAAGTGAAACGTATAAGCCAGATATCTTCTTGCGGCAAGATGTACTTCATGTTTACGAATAGGAATGTATGATTTCCTCATACAATTGTTTTTATGTGACAAACTCCAGCAACAGTCGTCTGACCACAGTATACTTCCATCTACAGCGGCACTTTACATATATAAATAAAAAATGTGGGAAGTTGGCCAAGAGTTCCGCCCGGAGACACACGACGCCCGGCCGCCGACGAAAAACTTAATTTATGACACGTATAATATGCCACGAGAACTGTTGTAACCGACTTTATTGCCCACTTTATGATATTACTACGTACACTAGATCTTAGTTAAATTTACATTAATAACCCACGTGAGATACAAAAGTTTATCAATTTAGGGTTTAGAAATGATTACGTTTGTAGATTTTATTTGAACTGAAATCAACATGTTCTTTATAAACACACGTACAAGCTGATGTATTTACGAGATATGGATAAGTGCTAACGGAATACATTTTATGTGACCAAGTCAACTCTTTATTTTGTATGAAAAATACCAGAACATGGAAACTGAGCAAATGAAATCTCTAGAATCAGCTGATATGTCCGGCTGTGCCCACCCACTTACGTTAATATTATAGACTTTGTATACTTTACGCCAATTTTCTTAATTATAATAAATGTTGATTTGTTTATCTTCAACAAATTTAAAGATGCCATATGCATATAAACTTATCGTACAGTTTTATGTAGAAAATGAACAAACTGTGAATTCCAGTCAGACAGATTACCAGCCCCCCACTATCGTGTTATAATTTGTAGGTCTCGTAGAATAAAATAGTCCAACAACTAATACACTCGCTTTATTGAGACAGCGTGACATTGTACAAAGAATTATTTATAACGAGTAACGTCACAACTGCGCGTCCTCACAATCTTCATACAAAATTAATTATAAGTCAGATTAGGAACTAATAAGGTTTAATTATTGTTTACAATGCCAAGTTCATGTGACGATCAACTAAATTATTAATTATGAATTTAAGATACAATAAGGTTCAGGTAAATCACTAAGATATCATTGGAAGTAGTTATTATGCATAACAATCGCTGGGTGTCATGTGTTGCCAGCTAACAATCGTTATAATTTTACTGCATTATTTGAAGCGCGTAAGAGAATTTGCGTAATGTGTGTGCATGTGTGTATTTGCATGTATGTGTTATGTATTATGCTTTTATGTAATAGTAATGTTTTATATCATGATGTGACATTTAGTAAATTTTGTGTGGTACTATAATTTAGCTTTAGTAGCCAAGGTATTAGAACGGTTTTTACATTATTAAGGCAGGTTGTAGATTGCCATTAATCGGTTGATTTTATTATATAGCTAGGAACCTAAGAAGGAAAAGAATTTTTGTGTGAAGTTTGTTATTTAGTGTATGGTTGAGCAGATATTAGTTTTGTTGCGTCTGTTGATAGTATAGGTTAGGTCCATATTTTAAGAGTGAATGTTTTGTTAAGATTGTCTGACGGACTCATTAAACAAATGTAACCTATTTTATCTATATATTTGAATGTCGATGCATTACGTACTAAATCTGCTTACGTAGGGATAACGAGAATTTAAGGATTTAAAGATAAATGATTTTACATCGAAAACAACGACGCTCTAAGAAATCTGAGGACATGCAAAACACAACCTAGACCATTACATTAGATTATATAAATTAAAAATACTCATTCCACTGACATCTATAAAGATAATTAGAAATCTTAATTACAGTAAATTGTTGGAGATGTTATGATTAATAAGAATTAAATCTGAGCCAGAATTAATAACTTGTTATTAATTAACGGATGTCGTACAACTGTCATAACATGCAGTAGTCGTAACATACAGACGAGGAGATTGAGATCACAGGGATTATGAAGCAGAGTGTGATTACTATTTAAGTGAAATTAACAGCGGAAGTGGTGGCGTGCCGGATGTACTGCGCTCTGCATTTCATAGTTAAACTACATTTGCATAGAGAACGCCACGAGAGCACTCCTCGTGCATCGGATGTGGGACCGTGTCTTCAACGACGTAGTGTGCCCACTACGTTGCTCCTCTCCAGGCAATACAATAATATAGCATTAGGGTAAATGATAAAAATAAATTAGAAGTGATAGTAAGTGGCATTAACTTTTATTAGTTTAATAGTTTACGGTACAAACTGTGAAACATAACGTGTGAACATAAGATCTAAGATTCATTCCTACCATTTGACCATTGACGTTAACCATCTTACGCAAATTTAAAGCTTATTTGAATCAACTAGAATTTTACTAGTTTCTGTAAATAAATTGGTAGGATAAATAAAAAAAGGACAATTGACTATTTCCTTTTCTGAAGTCATTTACAACCTAGACACGGCTAGCCGATAGTGTCTGAGCTAACTATGGCTTTGATGGTTGACTACATAAAGTGGTGATTTAACGCTGTTCCGATCTGAGAATGGCGGGAAGCAAAGGTGTTAGGGAGTCATACTGCAGATACTGCAGTAGTGACGACAGGAAGTCAAGAGAGAGCACCCTGCCCCTATTGCGACTGTAGTTAAGGCAAACAAGATGTGTTTAAGTTCATAATATTTTCATTTCACTGCTATGTCACACCAGCAGGCCGGACGTATCTCTCACCACAAAAGTGCACATTGAACTCATTTTACAGTTCTCTTATTAAATATAAGAGAGAACAAACACCGTTGATGCCCGAGAGCAGAGTAAGACCTCAAATCAGTTTATTATAAGTGTTCAATGTCAAAGCGGCGGTTAACATTTTATTACGTGCGTGGAATTGCTACGTTTTCATTTCGCCGTTTGTTTTCCGCTTTACGCCTCCGTTCAGATAACGTTTACTTTCGTAACCTTTTTCTTTTATCTCAACTCTTTTTTTATTGTGACACCCCTATTGAACAATTCTAAAGAAATGTGGTCGTAAAAATACCCTTAAATCATTTTATATTTCTCGCGCGCACCGACCTGCCGCAGACAAGACAAGCTAAAGAACTACTTGTAGTACAGTGACATGACGAGTCGATTCGGTAACTCGCTTTATTCATGCATGCGCTTAGTGTGAGCAGAGCTGCCTGCCACAAATACTAAGTGAATTCTATTGCATTTACATAAAATAATAAAGAAAAATACACAGCATAAATAACTAATATTATTGCAACCTTACCTTCTTCCCGATCACCTGTCACATGGCACCAGAGCTGTGACCTATCATTTTTGTCCACTTCCACGTGACCGCACTTTTACGTTCAGTTTACGTCTATATATACGCCTACGTTTACGTTTTTCTCTTGTAGTCCATGGTTTCAAAATTTACGGCATCTGTTATTAAAAAAGAGATAAAATACTTTCGGATCGATCCCGGGAGTAACAACGAAATTGCAATTGTAAGAGTTGATGTACCATTTCCTACGCAAAAACGTAAAATAATATGAGTTGGAGACAAAATTTGGATAAAAGTTGGAGATGAATTGTAAAGACTGCCAATCCGCAGCATAAACAGTATTAGAGACCTATAGTTTTTGTGGGTGTCCCACAAAATATCTTTTTGTTGCGAGTTTGAACTCTATCTCTACCCAAATACTGGCGAACATTTGTATGGGAGTTTTAGCTGTGTCTGTCGCTTGGCTCACCCCTGTCAACTCTGGCGTTAAATGGGCCCCCTGAAATAGCTACAACTCTCGTCATTTTAATAAAACAAGAGTTTTGTGTTCAGTACTGTTATATACAGACCGGCGGGCGGAGGGAACTTTTGCAAATGTCGTTAACATTTATTTTCATTATTCCATTACACGTTATCAGCAGACTGCCGCGCTCTGGAAACTGTCTGATCATATTGTCACTCTTAATGGCACTGCTTTAGTAACATAACGTGAAAAGAGGAATATTTAAACGTGCGTTTGTGTGTGTGTGTGCGGGGGTGGAGGGGGGAGGGGGAGGGTTAAGTAAAAGAAAACAAGTACTTATGTGAAATACTATAGCGACGTAGACTATAGCTATCACATTGGTGACTAGCCGGAGAACGAGAAGATATAGCGAATAACATATTTCACATGTTTATCAGAATGCATGTGACTTATTCATATTTATGACATTTTTATGTTAAAACTGCAATATTAACGAAATCAATGAATCAATCTTTTAGTACAAGAATGATTTATTAATTCAAATGTAGCGGTATGTTTGGAAAGATTAACAGATACTAACAATTGTAACGATATTCACTGTGGATTTATTGCCTTTTTTTTTGTTATCGGGGAGGAAATCTTCAACAAGATACCCCTGATGTGGGGTTTTAACCCACTAAAACCTCCCAGGTGGCCCTTCCTCGGTGCATGGTGAGGGGCTCTGGGATCTCCAGAGGAAAGCACTGGAGCCTCCTCCACCACCTCTGCACTGTGCTCTTGGGAGAGCACGTCCCCGGGGAAGGTTACTCCCTCCCTCCCTTTGCCCTCGCAGTGCTAGGCTACACGGGCCAGCTGATGTCGGCTTCTTCCCGGGTCCACTTTGTGTACGACAAAGGCCCCTAGGCCCCCTTGTCACCTAGTGAACCCAAGGCACCTTTTAATCGCCTACTACGACAGGCAGAGGATACCGTAGTCTTATTCTTGAGAGCCCAGAACTACAGGGCTGATATATAAACTTATTTTAACTCGAATGTGCAACGCCTAACAAATCACTGCGGTTTTTTAAGTTTTGTTAAGCCATTCAGAAAACCATATTGGACTAGCAGATTACCTAATGAACAACTATGTTTCTGAATGGTCATTTTTAACCGACTTTCGCCATCACATATGAACCTTGTATGTAACTTCTCGGTGCTTAACTAGATATAGTAAGGAAGTGTG
The DNA here is from genome assembly GCA_029286785.1 of Meandrusa payeni. Lineage (NCBI taxonomy): Eukaryota > Metazoa > Arthropoda > Insecta > Lepidoptera > Papilionidae > Meandrusa > Meandrusa payeni. The sequence goes on along the minus strand of JAGSMX010000029.1, from coordinate 10,463,210 downwards.
CGCCGGACCCCCGACTGTATACGTTTTAATATTACCTATTGAAATGTTATGCAAGGGGATGGACTGCACTGGCTAGTGCAGTATTCTGACAAGGCGTGATAATGATTTATTTTATATTCCTGTCGTGATAACATATAAAAGGCGTACAAACGCAGCAACGCCGTCACCCGGACGTAATGCGATTACGTTATTCAATAGACTCAAAAATAAATCTGACAATTTGCGCACAGTGGCGGCGCACGTGACCAGAATATATTGACCCTTGTTTCGTATTCGCATCTTTTCTGACGACGACACTCACATGTCTAAAGGGAACGTTAAACAAATGTGAAAGATATCGTCTATTTCTTTTTTCACATTTCTCTTTAAAATACGTAGTTCAGAAATACAAAGTGTTAGATAACAATATTATTCTTGGGGCAACATTAGGTTCATACTGGCAATACTGGCACTTTGTCTATGGCCTCAGCCAGCCGTGGTCTGTATGTGGCCTGATCTATGGTCGAGTTCTGAGAATCGACACAGAGATAAATATGGCGCTCCTACTGAAGCGGAAGGCAGTTCAAGCAGTTAAACCGTTATTCTTCTGAAGTAAGTAGTGCCGCTGTGACACTGAAACGGAAGAGGGGTGAGTCATTTTGTTTTTCCTATATATTATATACATTCATATATTATTACATAAAGAATAATATACTATAAATATATTATTATAAGTACTAAAGTCGGATTTTGTGCTCAAGTATATTAACTTAAGGAAGATATAAGCTTTCCATACAAAAGTATATCTGGAAATAATTTAAAAAGACTAGAATTCAAACTATTTCTTAGAAAAAATATTCCCCATTGCAAAAGAATGTGACCGCGCTATTGATGATATGTCCTGTGTTCGCTGTCAGGTCTCCATTCAGTCATATCCACTACAAAAGTCAATTAGTCTTTTGGGAATACACGCTTACGTCCAGCCAGGTATTTGCAACATCTTTCATTATTAGCCTGTGAAGAAATTAAGGAAAATAAAACAGTGAATGTTAATTTATGGTTTTTCTGTTCTAGAATATAAACTAAATCATTCGTTTATGTGATCTTTATATAAGACATCCTTTTACAATGTTTATATTCAATCGTTAACAACATTGCATCTCGCTCATGTTACCAACACATGTAGCGTAGTATAGTTCTCCCACTTACACAGTGTCATGTGCGGTAATAACACCACTAGCAACGTTAATTGCATTTCTCAACACAAATATAGTTTCAGCTTGAAATTCCGAGCTGGGAGCATCCGGCGCGGCGCGGTGTCGCCGGTGTAATTAATTCCGTGGCGTTAGGATTCGCGTGCTAAGTGACGGCTATGGCTACATTTACTTAACGAATAACGAAATATTCATTACATTCTGGTAATGTTAAAAGCCGTTAAGCCTCCGCCATGATGGAGATGAGGCGGACGAACGGCAGGCCTGATTCGGAAATCAGGACTGAAGCGCTTGTCAAGAGGTTATGCTTACAAAAATATCCGATAGTTGGGACCAGTGCTAGACGAAGGAGTTGCAAGGATTACTTACAAGCTTCCTAACACAATATATGACTTGCGTAGGATTGCCTAACTAGCGGTACGATATAAACATTCTTATCACCTTGAATACCTGTTTTTAGTTCGAAGTCGTTGTCTCTTCTTCGAAGTTTTTATAACTTTATCTAGCGGATAATGCGTAGCAGTACAGCCAAATCCTCAAACATTTCATTGTATTGGCAGCGACACGATTCCGATTAAATCTGCGCAAGCAATTCGTTTTAATTAATTCCAGGCTCTTTAAAAGAAGACATCGCTTTTGTTTTAATTTATTTTCGTTTCATTAAAAGGCGCTGCCGACACTTTTTTGGCCGCGAATATATACAGATAGAAGCGTCTATTTTAGACAATCACACAAAATAATAAATAAAATAAAATACGCAAACTGTAATAAATAATATACAAACCTACATATATAAATATACTTATATATGTGTATATATGTGTATATATATATATATATATATATATATATATATATATATATATATATATATATATATATATATATATATATATATATATAGGTGTGTACATTGTTTATTATTGTTTACAGCTATATATATGTACACTGCTAAAGTGTACACAGATGTGTGTAAGGCACTCACAGGCATAATTTTTGATATACCTTTTAAGTGGGCTTTAAATTGTATAAAGATTTGTTAGGTATCCTCTTTTTTTTTAAAAAAATATTACTTTGTGCAACTGTTTTTATAGCAAACGGAAAAACGAGCGTACGTCTCACCTGATCTCAAGTGATCACCGTCGCCCATGGACATCCACAGCACCAGAGGAGCTGCAGGTGCATTAATATTAAATTTAGACTAAAAAGTAAAAAAAACCGGACAATTAAACTGTGATTGCATACCCGCCATCCCTTAGATTTGTAAGAAAATATTGTTAAAATGTCAATAGATGTGTGTCCAATATGTTTTATGACAACATATTGGTATATTGTATTTTATTCTCTGCCTCTGTAGTATTAGATGTGTATAGCAATTATCCTATACCAACAGCCACGTGTTGTGTTAAGACAACCACAATAGTCATAAGCCGATTGAAGCGAACGGCTCCACCGCAATCCGACGGCCGCAGCAGAACAAGCAATCGCGTGGGATCACACAAATTACATTGCCTTCAAATCAATTACTTTATGTAAATATAATATAATACGTGCAGCAATGATTTTTTTAAATGATCCAACAGCTTACGTAAGAAAATAAGAAATACCGTATACTAGCTGCGTCCCGCGATAAAAAATGTCTTTTCAATCGACTTCAAAAAAGGTTCTCAATTCGTCTGTGTGTGTTTTTATGTTTGTTACCTGATAAATGTCGAGTGGGGGAACTTATTTTTATTTGAAAGCTGATGCTTCCAATGTGATTATTATTCCAATTGTATTAATGGTATTTACGAGAAATGAAACTTAAAAAATTTAATTAACTACGTGCGCGACAAACGGAAAAATAACTTGACATCACGCCAAACGATTTCATGGATCAATTTTTCATTGGAAAGGATGTAAGTTTGATAAGAGTCTGTTAGGTTCTGATTAATTATTTTTCGTAATATTGCTACGATAATTTGTAAATACTGGCGGCGTCCGTGCGTAATAACGTTTAACGTTGATTCGATTTGAAGGCGGTTTTTGTATTTGCTCGAAAATATATTTGTAAGCAAAATTTCATGATGATCGCTTCGATAGTTAGGACGTGAAAGCTATTTGGTGATAATTTATGTCAAATAAAATAAATATAGTTATATGCTGTCGCGGGCTTGTCTGTATGACTGTTTATGATGGCAGATTTCCACCTTTTTTTAAAGAAATAATAACAAATTATGTGTAATAAGTAATGTTCCTATACTTATATAATGAAACGATATGCCCCTGTGATGAGGGGATGAAGGCACTTGGAATATTATTTTAGTGTTCTAGAAAGAAACCATCATTTCTTTAAGGTCGTAATCAGTGTCGTTGTCACAGGCAACTTAACAATAAAACACCAATTAACCAAATATTTAGCAAACAGAAAATACTTTAAATTTAAGTTAATATTGTATAGTTATAAAAGAAGTCATCACTAAACTTCTGCTAGATAAAAAGGTATTACTCTCGCAACTGCAGTTCGATCGCTAAAACAAGCAACACGCTGCCGCGCGCTACACTAATCTTGCGAAGAGAAATGTTCCACTTAAGTAAGTGGAACATTTATCTCCTCGCGTTTCATAATTAAGCTTCATTATTATTCCGTTTGGAACAAATTCAATCTCCGCGAGGTGATTACTCTCAGCGGCGCTATGTCGGTAAACGACTTATTGTTCCTTTAATTACTTAGAAATGTTAATAGAGAATCGGCTCATTGACACCCGTCAACACAATATTAACACCTCCACGACTATATTAGACAAATGGATTTAAATACCATAATGGTTCTTAAATAAAAAATAAATAAAAGAAAAACACTGATTAATTTTTGTAAATTAATACAACACTTGTGTCGCGTTAGGCATTAAGTGCTCCGTCACGTGACTCGTATGATCACTACAATGTATATTTATAGAATACAACACAAACTACGCCTAACCCCATCGCACTCAATTTACATTCACGTCGACTGCAGAAGCTAGTCCAGCGAGCGCGACGGCTCTCTGTGATGTTCTTCTTATTAACTAATACATTACAACTCTTAATTTCCCGCTACGCCCCACTTGCTGTTTATAATTTAAGAAGAATTAGTTTGATGAACTAAACTAAAACAACTAAGTAATAATTTACAGAGTGTACCTGATCAGTAACCTCCTATTTTTGAAGCTGGCTGGAAAAAGTAGCCTAGTTACATCAGCTTTCTGCCAGTGAAAGACCCGTCAAAATCGGTTGAGCCGTTCCAGATTAGCGGGAACAAACAGAGAGACGGACAAAAATTGTAAAAAATGTTGTTTTTGTAAACAGATACTTTCATTTTATTTATAAGTATAAAATAAGATTAAGATGCACTTGGTGTCCGGTGCGCGGATGTTTTTGTTACCGACAAAAGTCTTCCATCAATACCCCGGTAGAGACATTCCACAAGCAAATGCTTTTCCTTACAGTTTCACTCACTACTTCCACTTGACATCGCCCATAATCCAGGTCACATAACTGATTCATACAAAAGTAACAAATTATAGAATTGAATAATAACAAAATAAAAGTGTGCAAAAAGGCGGACTTAATGCCACAGAGCAATCTCTGCCACTGCCTTCGTATTGTAGAGGAAAAGTAACGGAGCTTAAGAAAAAGCTAAAATACTATATAAATATACATACTTTTAAAACATACATATCGACGCTGGAAAACAAAACTGTAGGAACCCACAAAAATGAAATTGTTCACCAGAGCTGAAAACATTTCAACTTAAAAAAAAATGATAACTTTCGTGTTTGTGGACCTAGAGCTGTCGTTTTTGGACACAATATTTATTATTTTTTGCTGGATAAGTATTGTACCACGGCATTAACCTAGATTTTTCTTGTTATTTACGTCGTTTTACGGTATAATTTTTTTTTAAGAAAGCTAGCAAAATTTCTTTTTTTTTTCAGAAATATTATTAACAATGTTGTTAACCATTCCAACTAAGCTTAAGCTTGTACTAGGACATGGTTCACGGCAATAATCCAATGGTGGATTCGAACCCACGACGTTACGATTCGCAGGCCGTACCCTAAACCATTAGGCTATTGACGCTCAAATAAAAGCTATTTTTCACCTAATTGCTACAACTCATATATCATTCGACGCGTTTTTCTGATTCCAACGACGTAAAACAGTGAAAATGTTTATGTGTCACTTACTGTCATATTGCTTTCCAGCGTGGATATTTAAAAATCAAAAAAATCAAAATAACAATTACATATAACAATAAATAAATATATCTATAATTATATATAGAAGAATTAGAAAAGAAAAATGTTCATTTAAAACGATTTCTTGTTTAGGTATAAATTCCTGAGTAAACGTTGGAATATAGCCCTCGTTACGAAATATTACTAGAACTTTTTCCTCACCGGGGGGACTCTTGTGTCGAGTTACCACCGATAGAGGTTCAGGAGCGACCTAAGAGCTATGCCATCTCTAATCCGGTGAAGCTGTCAAGGCCAGCTTCGCTGGCCAACCTGTGTAGATCGTCATAAAAAAATAATAGATCCTGGAGTATACGATCAATTTAGGTTTTGCGGTCATTTTGTAAAAATCTGTTAAAACCATATGAAAGGTATTCTTGCGCCTTATGTACTGAATGTCGTTACATAAGGCATGTCACAGTTTTTGCTGTATACCGTATTTACCGCGCACTGCATTATGAGAGCTGACGTCAGAGCTGCTTACTGCTACTTTAATGTTTAAAAGGTTGCAGAGTGAGCGAATATTACTGTAGCAGGAGAGCGAGAGAGGTGAGGGGAATGCGCCACTTTATATTGTAACCTACCGCAAATGTGTACTACATGCACGTAGTGTACACTTCAGTGCAATGCGATTGAACATTCGACTGGTTTAAGTATATATGTATACATAAATAGCACAACTGTTTTTTTAATGAAATGCCCTTCCCCGGTGTAAATACAAGCATTCACTTTCGTGTCGCAGAGGGGTAGGCAGAGGTTCTGTATTTTTACTTTTGGACAAAAGAGCACTTTGAATGACAAGAGTAAAACTATATCTGGAAAAGTGCAATTAGTCTACAATAGAAGGCACAGAGGTCTTAAAGAGAGCATGAAATTCTCTCAGGAGTAACAACATTTGAAGTCCCGAGATGAAACATCGGCAGCATTCTGATGCAAGGGTGGTTGTCAGAGCAACACGTGTGAGTGTGATTTTGTAATAGAAAGTTTTTATCTGCATCCTTTACAGCCCATATGTATATAATTCCCTTTACTCCGAGTGAAGGTAAATATATATAATAATAATAATATTTTTGTATTTTATATAAATATTATAAAAACTTATCTTACCTTAAGACTTAAAATAAATGAAAGCATAGTAATGATATAGATAATCTCTAACGGGGTAGGCAGAGACTTTTCGCTGTCCGCTTTGTACTCCAGATATGTCACTGAGACAAAATTTTTAGCAAGTGATTTTTTTTGTACTTTATAGGCAATTAATTAGAAGACGCCTTCAGCGATTCGAGAGATTGTAAGTCAAACCGTTCAGCCACTATGTTATCACAGCTATAGGAAAAATCAAATTTAAGAACAAAATGATATGAAAAACACTGTTTTTCCTCTAAATCACCAATAATTTTGTTTCTACGATATAGATCATATTATTTTGGCGTGTGAAGTGGATAACACAGGGTCGGATAATCCTGTGCGAGGCTGGAAATGGACCAATTTCACTTTATTGAAAATGCAATGGAGCAGAGCTTTTTAATTGGAACAGATCGCAATTGAATTTAAACGAAATTGTGTCGTGGCGATTACAGCGGAAAACGGTTTGTCAGTTCCTGGACACCCTCGTGATTTATTGCGTTACAAGTTAAAATCTAATTAAATTACTTTTTATTGAAATCTCAACACTGAAGCTACGTTACATCAATGTGTCCGTTTCTATCGAATGGCTAACATTGTCGAGGGGCGCGCGCCAATCAGGGCCATACACCTGGCGACAAAATCGTTTTGAAGCAACAGTATTTTTAAGGTAAATACATATTTATTTCTTCAATTGCAACTACATGTGTAATACTGTCCGTAATATAATAACTCTATTGACTAAAAACAGAAGCATAAAAATTTAATAATTAATACTTTGCTCGCCTCAAATGCGTAGAACATAACGACCCGAGTTCGATCCAGGGCGTCGGCACCAATGAATTTGTTTGTTGCAGTTTTAAGTGTCGATTTACCACGCGTTCAGCGGTGAAGGAAATTATCGCGAGGAAACCAACATTTTTTTATGGGTATAAACAAGCACTTGACCACGAAACAGCATGTGTTAGAAATTTTTTAGGACATATGAAACTTGGTGTGCGCGGCGGACTAAGATCATATACTCTCTTTAACGAGAAGGCTTGCGCCCAACTTTATCTTCTTTGTCGTTCCCTCATTTCTAAAGCTCGTGGTCACTAGAGCCCCTCAAATGAACAATCTGCCATCAGTTTCGGTCCGAGGCAGCCCTCACCAGCTGGTAGAGATTAGGAGAGGAGATGGCACCTTTTACTTGGTCAGACCAACATGTCGGCGACCGGCCTCTTGTTCTTTTGCCTTCTGTATTACCAACGATGACCTGCTTTTCAAGGTTGCCATCTCCTCTACGCATTATATGCCCAAAATATGTCAGTTCGCGCTGTAGACACGTAGTGGACAACCTGCGCCCAACAATGGGACATATATGTATATAGGCTGTAACTAAACGTTTTACTTTAATACATATAAAACTTACAAGACGCGTTGTCAATAATACAATGGCTTCTATTAAAGACACTCTACTCTACTTTAGTAAATTCCAAATTTTGTGATACACGAAGTATAATTCGCTATATGGGTCCACACACTGGGTCCACACGTAAAAGATTGCGACAGTCCGCGCAACACGAGACTGCGAAGCTGCCGCTTGCTTCTTTGCGTTTGTATTAATAAATGAAACATAGACGCTCTGCATCTCGAGTTAATTTCTCGTGAGAGTTACGCGTCCCGGCTTAATTAAAAAGTTTGTCGTTGATAAAAGTCTTTCCATTATTCCTTAATATTTTTAAGTCTACTTTGCAAAGTCGTTTGGAAGGTAAAATAAAAAAAAGTGTCACAACTTATCACCCTGGAGGACTTCGGAGACAGAGATAAGTTGCCTATTCCTCCCCTCCGCCGTGTGAAGGTGTCATCGAATAACCTGACCTGCAAGAACCACGGGGACCGGCGAGCGCATCGTAGGACGTCTACAAGGTGATTTGAGGAGACGAGGCAATAGGACGCAGGTGGATGCAAGCCGCATACAACCGGTCGGAAATTTTATTGATTTGTTAAACAAAACCATATAAATCGAAGCCTTGTTTTCGTATTCAACAATTTTGCTAGAGTAAACATGGGACCTGTGAGTATTCCATGAGAACGTATCACAGCGCTCCGCGCGGTCTGTTTGTGTTACGCAATCGAAGTGGCGCCGTGTTGATTTTTAGACGACATCAAAAATCCCATCTCGTTTATTGATTCGCCCGATTTTTACTTTTTGTCCACTTATAACTTTGTTATTTATAAGCTGGTTAGTTTCAATTACCTATACCTTAATTGCCAATTCTATACTAGAGAACTCTGAAAAGCTTCTCAACTAGCCACGACTTCAACAAACCTTTTTAAAATTATACTTATTTTAACGCGCTATGAAAAAAATAATGACAGTAACAGGTTGAAGCTGTAGTGAAAAAAATTGTACTACTTTTTCAACAGCTCCAATATAATTAAATTATTAAAATATTATTGTTTAATATAATATTTATTAATTTAATTTTTAAAATTTAAATTGAATTTTATAGTCAATAAACTAGTTGTAGTGTTGACTGTCTTTTTTTTATTTGATTGTAATTATTTGCATGCAATTAAAAACTATTTTTAATTATGCCAAGAAAGTATAACTTTTCACGGGTGTACTTAAGAACACGCACCAGTTTATTTTAATGGTCAAAATAATACAGCTACGTACGCACAATATACTTCTATCTAGATAAGTTCATCAACATTCAGTGTACTGTCTCCGGAGTCTCCCGAAGGACTGAGGCTCCATTCCTTTGGCTCATTACGAGAGCTTTGCATACGTAATGTTTGAGTTCGCACAAAAGAATCGTTACCGGCGTGGTCCTATGTAACTGAAAACTTGTGTGTTATTCGCCCGAGTGCCGTATGGATTGCATTGTAGCATCGGATTTTAAACTTTCTACGTTAAATAATCTCACTCTGTTGGTTACTAGCAACATTGGCCAATTCGTTCAGATAGATATAACTTTTTATGCAACAAAATCAAACAAGAAGAAAATTACATAACTAATGTACATTTTACAAATCATTGTACGATGGCTGACCATGTCGCTAAGACCAATTTCTTTGTATAGACAGCAGACAGTTCTTTATGTATGAAATTGGCGTTTTGTCGTTATTTAAAGAATACTTACGCTATACATATCTGAAAAGGCTCTAATAAAAATGAGTTCAGTGGACTTATTAGACGCTCCGACCTCATAAGGAAAAAAGTTCGCAATAGCATATTTTCTGCTTTATATACAATACAAGACCCTTGAGGGGTTGAAATGGACCGCGTTTCTCTACAATTTAGGTAAAAGCGTACTCGAAATATACAATAACGCAGAGAGCACTCCTCGGATTGCCGCACGGCCTCCCGATCATACCACGACAATGTATCTGAATACGCAATCATCCTGCATTATAAATTAAATGTTACAAGTATATTGACTCATTCAATATATTTTAAGATGATAAGACTGAAAGGGGACGATCAAAAATTTTGCTGAACTTAACTGCAGTTTGTGTGATGGCCGCGACAGACGAAAAATAAAACATTTTTAATGTATGATCTATTGATATTTTTTTAACAATCTAAATCGAGGGGGAAATCTTCAAAAGATATCCCGTCTTCTATGCATGATGAACGGCTATGGATACTTTCCCGGTGCCCCTCTGTACAGTACCATAATACGTCCCAGAGGAATAGTTCCTCCATCAACACGGTGCTATGTCAACACGGGAACACCCCCGTATCCACTGGACTCCTACCCCTTTTGCACGGACAACCTGGTATTCATCGGGCATGGATCTGAAACCTCAAAATGCATTCTCTTCTGGAGAAACATCAGAGGCGTATGCAAAAATAATTTCTTTTGTAAGCGCAGCAGCACAATAATGAACAGCGCATGTTGAGTCCGCCCGCCCGCAGCCGCCCCGGCCAGTGCACGACTTTGTACTTTTAATATTTAAGCTTTTACTTCATTCAAGTTGTTTTAAAATTTAGATGAGTGCGAACCGAGAGAGGTTTGGTTGAGTCTTTGCTTCGCCTTTTAAAAAACTTTTCTCGTTTAAAATAAATTAGAATTCTTCAATTTATTAGCTATAGGGATGCAAAATATAAAATAATATTTCCCTTTTTGATAACCACACTAAGTTAAAAGCTCTCAATAATATTGTAAAGTAAGTTTAATACGTCTTCATTGAATATCATTAAAACCTGGCAAAGGCATTGATTATTTTGTCAATTTTATGATAGAGTTTGACGTGCAGCATCAAAACAATTTTGTTTTCACAACATTGTTTACTCGTGAGAGTTGAAACGGCGGCGCTCGTCCCATTGGAGATAAAACTACAGTAAATTAAGTTTATTGTTACTCATTCCGATGAATCATGTAGATAACATGCCGACTGAATCTGTACGACAAACAATTTTTACAATCTATATGTACTTTAGTCTTTGTATTCCCGTTTGTTAGAGGTCGGACACACGTCACGAAGGCGTTGGTTTTATCTACACATGTATAATAACTTTCCATTATTTTCAAATTTTCAAAAGACCCACTACGCCGTTAAAAACTTAAAATGCGAATAACGATAGATTTGTCCAACTAGAACAGAAGATAACGCGACGGCAATACAGTTATAGTTCTACTACGAGTATGGTAACTTAATTTGCTCAGGAGAACGGTCGTGGAACAACGCCCAAATGTCAATTACCAAATGAATCACCTAATTGGTGACGTGCAAAGTGAATTGTATAGCGTACTCCACCGAGCTTGCAACAATAAGCCACATTTAGATGACGACAGTTGCCGTTGTTACCACGAAGACCTTTAAAGTGTCGGCCTATTACGTAAATAAATACACGTAAATAAATGCACTAAGATTAGTACCTATGCAAAACAAAGCACTTGAATAGAGAATAAAAAATTCAATAGTAGAAAAAAAATCAGACAGAGATCGATGTGGATGTGTGCGTCCAACCAGGGTGGGCAGGTCACCACATACGCACAAATTTTAGTAACTGATATTAGTATCTAACATGTTTCACGGTGTTACCAACGATTAAAAACTATTTATTATTTATTTTCTAAAATCTAAAAATTTAATCCCTAATACATCAGCTCTGCCAGTGCAGATCTCGTCGAAATCGGTCGAACCGTTAATGAGTTTATTTTCAAATTTTAATATAATGTTAAAAAATTTATATGTACCGTATAAGCATTCATTTGCTTGTATTTATGTGCCGTATGTATTTATATGTATTCAAATATAGTAAAAAACGGTTATTTTAATATAACATACAGACGCTAAAATCAGCTGTGAAGCAATCACTGCTTAACTCTGCAAATAATGTGCATATTACCAAACATACAACACATCGGAGATCGCTTGCCATTAAGCAGAACGGCTCGCTCGTCTCCTTACAATAAAATCAATGGCATCATTTCGAAGCCGCGCCTAAAACTGAACTCTCGGCAAAATACGTAAGTTATTTGATAAAGACAGCAATAACAATTCTCGTGGGATATTACACGGATGACAAATTGACATTTTTGTCGGCGGAAAGCCGTAATGTGTCTTCGGATGAGACGCTTGGCCGCGCACCAAAATACAGAGATAGTTTATTGGTTCCTGGGACAAAGAGTTGATACGCTCTCCTTCCACTAGGCATAATAGAAATAAAAATGGTGGTTGCGTACATTATGATATAAAAACTTGGATTAAGCGGTGCAAGTTCGTTGGTTTATTATACGATAGAATAGAAAACACATTTATTAAACACAAGTCACGTTTTAACAACAAATTGTGAACACAAACACAGTATATTTAATTGTTTCAAACATAGGTAGGCTCAACATGAACTACATTCATGTTAACTTCATGTTCAGCGCTGATTTTCAGCCGAAACAAGGTCGATTTGACGAATGGACAGGGTATGCTTGATAAAACTATATAGACAAAAAAAGAAAATAAAAATTGTCATATTTTATCAAACTGATCATGGTTAAAAATAGCGGCCATTATTGATATCTGCTGCTAGAGTGTACTAAGCTGATACAGCAGAGAGGCACTTGGGTATTGTTCTAAAATGGATTTCTCTGAAAGAGTGTTTTTGGCCAGGTCGAACTTTTGCTGCAACTGGCCGTGAGCAACGCACAAAGGTTCCGTGAAACCTCACTGAAACACCATTCAATGAAATTGAACAATGAATGGCGAACAATCGCCGACGGTCCAGTTTTAATTGAACGGCGGAGCAACAATTGTTTGATTAATTACTTCTCTGAAATGATGCTGCGAACGTTAAGCTTCGACGAATCATGAGAAAAGTTTGAATATAAGTTTTCATAATAATTTCCATCAATCAAAGCAACTTTGGACGAACAAAATACTCATGGAGAAAACAAAGTCCACCTTACGGAATATTTCTGAGCAACTCACACATACACCTGGACTCGACGGCCAGTTGTATTTCAAACCATTTATTGTTAACTTTGCATTTGTTTAAACGGTTCTTCGAGTCCAAAACGTAGACAAGGGCAGTTAAACTTCGTGACAAAGAGCAGCGTATCAACATTTACAAAATACAGGACCTTGCGTAAAACAATTCTATTCATGTTCATTCATCAACATGAATGTTTGTTGTTTACTTATATATGTGAAGTGTTTGTTACTTTTTCACGCTTAAACTACTGAATGGATTTTGCTGAAACTTTACAATAATATAGTTCACACATCAGAGTAACACATAGGCTATAATTTATAAAGATATAGTGTGAATTATCCGAAATATAACAATAAGTAAGAAAAAATCTATTCTGAAGTGCGCCACAAAAGCCGTTGGAGTTACACTTATATAAAGTATTTTTTTTTAATTCTAAATAGGCTCACGTTTGGCCTCAATCTCGCCTGATGGAAGGCGATGATGAAGCCTAGGATGGAGCACGTGAGCCTATAAGATGTCTGTTCACATTCGACTTAAAGGTGTCCAGATTGTACCCGTGAGGAAAGACTGAACGCGGCAAAGAGTTCCACTCCTCAGCGGTTCGCAAAAGGAAGGAAGGCAAACCGCTTCGTTTATCTGTTGTTTATCTTAAATAGTCCTACAAAAAAGTCCGCGACAGCATATACCTATCTTTTATGTGTAAGCCATTATCACCAAAATAGTAAACCATAAATATAATAAAAATTGATCCTTACATCAAATAAATACTTTTATCGCATCTTGTATTTAAAGTAGATAAACTATCTGTTACACAAAATCATTTGGACACATATTTAATAAGTTATGACGATAAACAACGTAGTAGGTGGTATTATGGTTACTATTAGATAGCAAACTAAGTGACGCTGTTTGTTTGTAACGCTTTCACGTCACCTAACTATTAAACCGATCATTATTAAATTTTGCATACAGCGGTACAGAAAAGGACTTACTTTATAATAGCAGGTAAAACCGCGGGCGTAACTAGTCTAACATGTTCTGGAAAATGCTGCAAAATACTATGTTATTTAAATATTTTAATATACAACAAATAGTACCGCTGCAAGCCCGGGGCAAAATGCTAGTGTTACAATTTACTGTGAAGTTTAATCCTAAAGAGCTTAATACGATAAGCTTCCCAAGTTGGTAACATAACCGTCAAAGCGCTTTATACTGCGCAGAGACATGGAACTGAAGGCGACGCTTCAGGAATGCCGTTAATATTAACGATGATATTCATTGTTCCAATACACGAATACGGGGTGTTTCCCTGAAACTGGCATAGCGCGAATATGTTAATATTTTGGTGATATTATTGTAAACATACAAAGAGGAAATGTTTGTATTCAAACACTTAGCTCGGCGCTATTGAAAGAAAAGTAAGTTAGCAATTTGAGATAAAGTAAATGCTTTTGATATTTATCGCTAAAATATTTGAGATAAATAGTGTAATGAATCTAAGAAAATGTCAGCAGCGTCGTTCTATTCGTTGTCAAGTTTACATAGAAATAGAAATAGATGAAATCAACTCCTCATGAAACCAACTGTTACGGCAACTCATTTGTTCAACACTCACACTCAACTCAGGAGAATGTAAAATAAAAGTAAGAAAGTGGCTTCTGAGTCTAAACTACAAATTTACTGAAAAAATACTTAAACACTAAATTTTTTACACTTGTCTAAGTTTTTAACATCAAGTCAGCAGACGTGCGCACACACCCACACACACACCCATGCGAACACACATACACACGCACACACTCACACACGAAAATGCTCAGTTACATAGATTAGAACTCAAGTAAAACAATTTCAAAGGTATTTTATTCTAAGGAAAAAAAATCCTATTTCAAATTTAAAAATTCAAATCTTAGTATGTAATCTAAATTTGTTTGGAGGGTGGGCGTTAATAGCGGCGACACAATATCATTTTTATTATTGTTGCTATTACCGTACACTATAACTTTACTGTAGAAACTTGTTATGGTTTTAAATAAAGATTTTATTATTTATTTATTTACCGTACTCGCTGTCCGTCTGTGGAACTCTCTTCCTGTGGCCATTAGCAAATCTCAGACGATAAATACTTTCAAGATCAGTGTTAAAAAGTTATATTTAGACGAGATACTGTTATGATATATGTATAAATGTTATATGTTTTCCTTACTATATACGTTTTGTCTTTTTTGGCCGCGTATTTTTGCTTGGAATCAAAAGAAAGTAAAAAAGCTTAAGCTGAATATGGAATTGTACGTGAACACATGAAACTGCATAGTTCGTTAGTGCCGCAGTTAATCACGGCAATAAGGTTAGCGCGGCGCTCCAGTGTTGCCACTGCTCGCTGTCCGGCCGACCTGACCACCAATAAAAATCCGAGTGTTAGAAATGTTCCTAAGATATTTGTATAAAGATAATTAGCATTATTTTACGGTCGATTTAATATCAATATAGTTGAAGTGTGATGCGATTGTACCCAAATTAAGTGTCTCAAATAAAATATACCATATTTACTTAGAAAATTGTCGTCTTTGGAATATCTGGTCATAAAGATATATTGTATTCGAATAATTCGAATACAATAGAATAGAGAAAACATACAAGATGTGTTCTAACATCAACATTAAACAAAACAAGGTAAAAACAACTTAACAAAAGAAATTAAAATTAAAAAAAAACTTTGTACCAAAGAGGAATTGGCTCGGCGTGTGCAGCCAAAAAACCTTAACCTAACTGAATTCATATTATAAATTTATTACAGAAATAAAAAAATGTGCCCTTACATGGTATAAAATAAAGTCGCTATCCGCTGTCTGTCTGTCTGTTCGCGTCTGTCTGTCTGTCTGTTCGCGTTTGTCTGTCTGTCTGTCTGTTCGCGTCTGTCTGTCTGTCTGTTCGCGTTTGTCTGTCTGTCTGTTCGCGGTGAACTCAGAAGCTGCTACACTGATTATCATGCTGCGCTCACTATTGGATAGAGTGGTTCTTAAGGAAGCTACTTTGTCAGGTTTATAAAATATATAATGACTACTGCAATTACACAATAGTTGTGTAAGAGCAGACAGGCTCCAAATTTGACGTAAGTGCACGATTCAGCGCAGTCAGCGGCCGGCCGGCATACATACCGTTCCTTATACTTCTTACGGGAAAAATCATATTCTAATTATTCCTCTCTAGTGGCAACATTATACTAACACTACGTATGTTTTAGTACAATTTCAAACGGAAGAACCTAAGCATTAGAAATATTTGCTTGACTTATGGGAACGAAAAACGAAAATGAACATAATAACTTGCAGCATTACTCGTACTTTCTGTATAAGGGAAAAAAATCCTTACCTGTTTATCGTTACTGCTGTATTATTAAAATCTCCGTAAATGTAATAAATGCTTATTTATGTACGACATCCGTTACCGTTTTATTTATTCTTAGAATGTATGGGCTGTTTACATTCACGAGGAGAGTTATAAATGAAGGCGCAGTTGCGATATCACTGTATTATTCGGTTACGACTTTGACCTCTGTCAACGTCTATACAATTGGAATTTAAAACATCTTGAACTTCGTGCATTTATTATATTATATTTACTATTGTTCGATTTGAAGCTTGCTATAGTTAGACAAATGATTGTGCTAGTGTGAGGTTAATATGGAGGCATGTTTCGAAAGCGCCCTGCTTTTTTGGTGTCCTATAAGCAGGAGATGACTGATAAGTATAATGTGTAAACTAAAAACTAAATTTTTGCACAGTTCCTCAGGACCGAGATCGGATCGTCGCATATATTCCTATTCGAAATACAACTCAAATGAAAAATTTATAAATCAAATGGAACTGAAAGAAACGATCAAGTAACCAATTCATTTGAGTTTACGAGTTAATAATTGTCATTCATTGAAAATAAATAAAAAGGCATCGGAGAACAGTGTCTTATGAATGAGAACAGACAAATAATAAAATACAATAATGTGCTGCTTTATGTCAGTATTTGGAAAGAAATCTAATAAAGTATAATTTATAAGAAAAGCTTCCAGAGCGCTGCAGCTCCACACCTTGCACTTCAAACAATTTGACAACGCGTCTCACTAAAGTTTTAGTAAGAGATGATTTTTTAAAATATTTCGTTAATTTTGTATCAAACAATATAACAGGGCTGGTATCGGTAAGGAGGCGAAGCAGTTTTTTGTCTATTTATAATACCGATTGAATTGATTTCATTTCATTTTTATCACCATTACTGGTGATACAAAATACCAGTTAAATGCTTTTTCACTAATGTGAGCTGTGACGCGACGCTATTTAAAAAAATGTGTTTTCATAGAAATAAAAAAGAGCATGAGAGTGGAGTGGAGTGAATATGAGCGGGTTTGTTGTCTATACGTGAATGTTTTCTCACATATAAAACTATATGAATATAAAACAATACAACTTTGCAAGTTGGATTGGCGTTTACAGCAACTTTACAAGTTTCATTTTTTTACATTTGCACTTTCAAGGTACAACACAGTAGCAATATGTATAAGAACAAGGAAAGGGATCAACTACTTACGCTTATACTACATAAAAATATTATGCGATATATTTACGAATACATGTGAATATCTTACGTTCCTATAACACTGTAGACTTGAATCAGATCTCTGACGAAGCTTATTAACAGTGACAGTACATCAGGTTGGCCACTAAACTCTCAGAGGTCCGGGAAATTGTCCAGTTATCGCATTAGGGTTAAAATTTAATGAAATAATAAAATATATTGTAATATATTTTACTAAATATTTAAAGTTTTAATTAAAATTTTCTTATTATTTCATTAATGGACAATGTGTTCAAATCGTTTTTGTGTCAACATTTTTTTAAACCATCAACTCTACAATTTAAAAATTCTATTTAGCAACAAAACGCCGACAATTTAACAGCTTAAACCCGGGATAAAAACACTGTGACAGTTTTAAACTGGGTTTGTCCCGGAATGTGCTGGAGATTACGTAGGCTTTCCACTGTGCTCGTATATTAACGTGGTGTGACAAAGTTAGCGACTACAGTATACTTTGACGGAATAAGCTCTCACCTGCTTGCTCCTAGAAGAATAAAGGTAGGCAAGTCTTAATGCATATTTCAAAGTACTTACTAAGTACATGTAACAAACAATTCCGGTTCGAGTTGAAGCCAACATTTAAGATACAATAAGATTTCTGTTTTTTCATTCAGACGGTATTCACAAACAAACCACACAGACAGTAACAATAAAATTCACTGATAATCTATATGGAATATATGAAATATCTGACTAGTGTCTTTAACACATATTTTGATAGAATAATAGTCACAATATTTAATTTACATTCAGAAAGTATTGCTGAGAGATAAACACACACCCACGCACACACAAACGAAACTGTTCTTATTATTGTGTTTATAAAATGGAAGAAGCAGTGACTGCTGAAACACAGCGCCAATAGCACCTAGCTCAGGAATTAGGGTCTTCATATTTCTTCCTGTGATTTTATTATTGGTGACCAATAAATATTTTATTACTGTAGATTTTTTATTATTACGAAAAGTTTTCAAGCTTTTTACCACTCTTATTTATGTGACAAGTGGCAAGTCCACCACAATTTTGAATTAAATGTAGGAAACAGAAAAATAAAAAATATTTAGATTATGTAACGTAACTATACTCGTATGTATTAGATTTGAAGTAGACAAAATAAATTTAATACAAGTATATTTACGATTATATTAGTTTTAAACCAATTTCAGGTATTTTTCAATCCTCCGATTGCCGGTTACGAATTAAGCTTCTTTACGAAAACAAAGACATATTATTAGAATGCATTGTGCGGTTATGTTCTTACAGCATTCTTGTGCAAGTTTAAACAGAAATGATGTCTCGGATGTTGACGATCTTTCTCGGTTCCATTTTATAACGGATCTAAGTTTTATCCTCCCGGAACACTTTACTGCGGGGACTTCATTTCATTTTGCAACAAACAACGGAACTGTTCATAAAAGTTGGACGTGCGCCGTTTGATAAGGCGCTCGCGGTGAGACCGGCTCGATTGAAAACCTTTGCCTGGTGCAAGTGATGAAATGGTCAATGGACTTCGCGTCATTGTCGAGCTTGATCTGTCGCTCAAATATAACTTTTGCTATTTTTTAAATGTGATCGAATTCGAGCCGTCGAATAATAATGGTGCAGGAAAATTTAAACAAAAATCCAAATTCAAATCTTTGTTAGTTATTGATTTTCATGACGTACCCTGTTATGTATATAACTATAATGTAGTTCGTATCTTAGCTTATAAGCTAGGTTAGAGGGATAGGGTAAGGTAAGAGAGGTTCAGCCCTGTAGTTCTGGGCTCGTAGAATAAGTCGGTATCCCTGCACTAAAAAGAAGGCGGGGTATCTTTTTGAAGATTTCCTCTCCGTAAACAAATAAAAAAGGAAAAGAAACAAATTCAAAGCAGCTAAAATAATTGAAAGTGTTAGTGCAATTTTTCTGAATTATAAACAGAATGTAGGTAAACGGTTTCAGTCGCAGCTGTAGCTCTGAGAGCAGTTGGCGAGTTGTTAATCGAATGTCAGTTGTTAGAGTTGTTGTCGGTGTTGAGTGTCGTAGCGATTATAGATTTTTTGTAAATGTACACCAACACATCACTGCGTATCGCCAGGTGTGCCTTATTACACACATTCTAGCTTACAACTGGGTGTAGAGCCCCGCCTTTTTATTTCCTGCAGTCAATTTACTTTCTATATTCCTATTAAATCTTCTGTTATATTTATTACCTTCTATGCTCTTAAATATTCATTTTTTTATAGAAAAAGGGACAGACGAGCTATGGCGCACCTGATCATAGGTGACAATTGTCAGTCATGAATATCTACAACACCGAAAGAGCTGCAGGCGTAGCCAGCCTTTGACATAGGAGTAGGATCGTTGAAGGTTCTTAAATCGTGCGTAGGTTTAAAAATCCCGCTGACGACAGTTGATTCCACAGGTTGATAGTACGTGGAAGAAAGTTACGCAAAAAAGGTAAGGTAGGATGGAGTCGATTGAATTTGGAATTCTGCCGAGATGTTCGGTAACGGAAATCGGTAGTCGTAATGGTTCCGAACAACTCCTCAAAACACTGCCTGTTGTTTATGCAAAAGAATGCAAAGATCCCCGACATCGATCGATCGGAAAGACCGATGGATTTCATCTACATTCTATTCAGATAAAAAATAGTATATAACTAGAACTTCGTCACGAAATATAATCAAAACTCACATTAATTATACTATAAAAATTGGCATAACACATGATGTTATCGGCATTAAGCCAGAACAGAGCAGGATAGAAACAATTGAAACAACATAATAGCTCATTCTCCGAATGCATTAGCATCATCGTACTTCCCCCATCTCTGCTCTGCTACAGTACGACCCACATTACAAGTGGAGAAAATGAGTTACTTCTTACGGACGCGAACACTTTCATACAATTTATATAAAATATGGTCGCTTGTGTGGCGTCTGAACAAAACAAACACATTTGATTTTAACAAGGCCGATATTTCCTCATCGAGGGCGACATGAATACGCGCTGAATAATTCAGAACGTGGCGAGCAATCTGATTTCCCCGCTCGTTGCCTCAAATGAAATATCGCTGTATTTTGTTACACTTTATTATCACGCACTTGTTATATTACTTTTAGCAAAATATTACACGTTGTTATCAAGTAAAATTGTTGAAACACACAAGTTCTCCGGCTGCACGGCGCGCTGTGCATACTTGTAAAAGTGACGGCAACCGGTGCTCTGATTGCCCAGCACTTTACAAGTGATCCAACCTCACTTTATTATGTTGACATCCAACATACCCGTGTACATTGTTACGCAGACGACAAAGGTTTTATGTAGTTTTTGGCAATTCTAACACATAAGAAGTATTTAAAGTGTTCATTATTAATTTATCAACACAAGGTTAACTTTTAAGTTTAGTAATATAAATACGTAAGAAATACTCAAGCCTGGCTTGAAACCAGCGTTCCGGGCTTTATAAGAGCTGCAGCTGGATTTATCTAGACCAGACCTCAACCCTTTAGACTTCAAATTATGGTCAATTTTAGAGGACACGGCCTGCGCTAAACGACACGGCGACATTGTATCTCTGAAAAAGTCTGTGCATAAATCCATTATAAAAGCCAAAGGTGCCCGTTTCAAATAGAATTCTTTTTATGCTGAAACTAATGAAGGAGCTAGCCAGAGACAACGAAGGCTTCCGCTTCTCATCAAGCTTTTAACAGGACAGTTCAGTCATACCAATAAAGAATTTATCACGTGATTTATTCCTACAAGCCAGCTATGATGCCGCGGCGACCGAGCTTAGTTTTATAAATAATGCATTTCGAGATGAGGAAATTCCGCGCTGCTGTTAGTGAAATAATAAAAAAATAGTTCTCCGTGACAACGGGAAGCTGCGACAATCGCTGTAACATTCTCGCAGTCTCTAAGAGTTGAAATAATAGTAGGGACGGAGACAGTCCCATCGGTATTCGGCACGCAAGTGCGTCTCTCCGTGCGTACAATGGAAATAGTTTTCAAATGAAATAAACGCGCGAACTTACTCTTCACACGAAATATTGTTTGCTCCTGACTCGCACGTTTTAGGAGAAACTTCGGCTATTGCGTAATGTTAACCACGAAGGAATTATTAACCCATAAGGTACTTCATTTTTTTATGTTAAGTGGTATGTAGTAGAAAGATGGTACGCGCTAGTTTAGTAAGTACCTATTCACTCTACTTTTCAAGGCTCCCACGTCGTACAGACTAACACTGACGCCAGCAACTTGTTCCACTCTTTTGCTGTACAATGAACGATGACTCAAATCGCTTCGTTCGGACGTGCGGAACATCGACTATTAAAGGGTGGAGACCCGCCGAACGTCTAAACGTCCCATGTAATTTGTAAAACACCGAAAGGTCCTCATTAGGTACTTATTATACAAAAAATAATAATTTCATAGCAACAATATATAGTATATTCTTATGGTATGTAATAAGCTGTCACATTTTTATTTTTTTAAATAATATATATAATGTGTACAACATTACAGCTGATGCCATCGACAAAGCGCAACGAATTATTCTGATTATTTAACTAATAAGTTCTTTTTGCTTTATGTAATACATTGAAGTTTTTAATCAAAACTCTGGCAGGTCACGAGGATTACGTAGTTAAATTAAAAAAAAAAGCATGCAGCCACGTCACGGCGGCGTCTCCCTCAGGACTTACTTTCTTCTCGGCTTAATTAAAAACTTATGTACCTTGACGAAACCGCAACATTACTTTCTAAATATATTTTTAATATTATCTTAATCTACGCCACCGCTGCCATGTCTACTGAGGCTTTGGTTCCTTCAGAAATACCAATTTATATTTAGGCTTTCTAACTAATCATTTACAAATTATGTATAAAAACAGTTGCAAGACAGGGACAAAGATAAAATAAAAATACGACGGGAAATATTTGCATGTCGCGTTATGAAAAGCACTTTCACATATAAGAGCTATGATCAGACAATAACAACCGCGTGGCTAAGCCCGCTGACACACATAATCGTGCAACACATACACACAGGGGATATCGAAGTCGACGTTATGATGAATAATTAAAAAACTTTGGCTGTTTATCACTGTTGCCCCCTGCCATTATATTACAAGGCTTGCTTTTAAAACAAAATGAGATAATAGAGTCATCGGGAGGTTCAAGGAATGTAAACATTCAAGTTGGCCAGAAAGTTAGGACCCGTGATTTTAGATAGGGTTAAAGGAACATTGTTTCCTTTACCACGCGTTCGGCGGTGAAGGAAAACATCATGAGGAAACCTACATGTCCTAGAAAATTGTGAAAAAGACATGTGAAGTCTATCAATCCGCATTAGGGCCATGTAGCCGGCTATGCTCTTATACTATCTTTATAGAGAAGGCCTGTGCCCAGCAGGCAGTAGGACAAATATAAAGGCCGTTTCTTTAGCTTTAACTAAAGGTACTATTGTGGAAGTATCCATTCCTGAAACTACATAATTGTGATACAGATATTGATGGTTTAAAATGGAAGAGACACGTAAACCAATTGTTAAACTGTACTGATAGCTATTGAGTACCTTTTAGTGAATTTACTATAATTACCTGCAGAGTTGCGAGCTGTGCTTACTATTATTTATTTTTATCTGAGAGGAAGAGTGTAATATCTGTGCCATGTCCTCATTCATTCGATCGATCGACTCACTCTTATTTCTTCATAAAAACGCCTTTGTGTTGCATCAACAATATTACAATTAATAAAATAATGTATACGTTATAAATTTACAACGATGATGAACTCCAAACATGTCACTGACGTGTACAGGACAGATATAAACGATATATCTATATGATATAAATCCAAAACTATTCATCTACAGAGTGTGAAGTGAACATTACTTTCTGTCCGTCGGTAGCTCGTCCTTCACTCGTAAAAATCGTTTTTTCATGGCTCCACAGCGAAATGACGTCAAAAACAGAAGAGCAATGGAAATAAATGACATCTCAACGGAGCAGTAAAACGGGGAAGCAGGTAAAAGCACAATATAAAGTTCGCAATTTCCTCACCGTATTGAAATGCAAACTGTTTTGAAACGGCGAAACATTTTAAATAAACATTCACTTTTCAACTTTATTTATTTCGAATTCACCGAACAAACCTTAGCAGGAAGAAATCTAATATCTTTTCATGGAATAAGGTAAACTTGTTACTCAAATGCTTCTACGATTCCATAGAATTGAGAAGCCTTCGAGTAACGAGTTGTGAACAACACTGCTGCGTGCGGACTCTCCTTACTATCGTTTCACGAGAGAAGCCGCTTAACAAAGAGACTTTAAAGGCTTTTGCTAACTGCTAAAAATATAATTATATAACTATTTACTAATGTAAATAAACTTTGCGACGGAAAATAACTACTTCCAATGATACGATAACGATTTACCTTTTACTTTACTGTATTTTTCATTCATAATTAATGATTTAGTTGATCATGACATTAGTTTGGTGTTGTAAACCATAAATTAACTTTATTAGTTCGTAGTTAACTTGAATATTTATCAGTTTTATGCATATTTTGTGAGCATTATTATATTGAACAAAACTGTATGCACACGCACTTACAACACGTTCGCGCATACACATGACACCCAACAATCAAATGTACATATTCTCCTTCTCTCTCCAATGCTTCTCCGATAGTTTTAAAAGCAGTGCACATCCGTGGGCTGTAGGCCTGGTAATCTATGTCACAGGTTTGTTCCGAGCTTGTACACCAACCCATCGCTCATGATTGTAATTTAATTAGTTGCTATTGAAATTATTGTGGGATAATAAAAATATTTGTTTGTAGTCTGACTTCTAATTCATTTCCATTATGAATTAGAGTGTATTATATTATTTTGTAGCCCTATGCACTAGTATCCTACTGGGTCATATGGAATCATCCACAAGACGCACAAGTGAATGTTACATATTGCCTCGAAATGACGAGCGCGTATCGCAGCGCAGGCAGGACACGGCGATTACCAGGTTTTGAGGCTTTCCTTTGTTCAATGAAAAACAAATCTTTCCGCAGAAGTATTAAAACATCGCAACACAATTCTCTTATAAATTAACTTGGCGCAACGTCCCGGCAAAAACAATAATTCTTCCGCGGGAAACGAGCTTCTGTATTAAACTTAGATTTGCTTTTACATTTGAGCCGTTTGTTTGTGCGACGCTGACTCCGCGCTTACTGAAATTAACAATTAAAATTTCACAGTTTTTTGTATTATAAAAAATAAATATTTTTTTAAAATAAGGGTGTGTCAACCTGAGAGCAAATTTATTGTCGTAATAAATGATGTTTTTAATATATTAATTGTGACATTTAGTGACAAGTTTACTGTGTAATATAGTATATATGAATAACAGTGGTAAACTATGGGGAAAAAGTGGGTGCATGGTGGTGGTGGTATGTTTATGCAATTTATTGCCTTTAACAGTTTGTTTATAAATATGTAACATCTACTAGAGTGATATTAGAACCGTAGTCGACATGTATGTATGAATTTTATAGAAAGAAATATTGTTCGGCAGTTGCCAGTTATTATAAAATCTGTAGTCCTTTTTATCTTTTTTTTTTCTATAGCTAATAAAGATGTCGTTCGGAAATATACAAAGGCCACGGTATAAAAATGTAGAAGACAATTTGTAGCCACTTTGTGCGGTCTGAGTACTGTAAAGTACAGTCAGCGACCACATCGCGGTCAGCCGATCTCACAGTCGCATGCTATGTATAGAATCACGTTAGAGAGAATACTTCGCACAACTTCAGCAATTTGAACGCAACTATTGGATAAGCGGTTTAATTATACCAAACTTTACTTTGCATCTGATATTACTTGTTCTCCATATAGATAGTACTTTAAGTTAAAAGTTATACTGTTACGTAAGTTATTGTAATTATTTTTAATCTTTTTCATCTGCGCTCGTGTGGCCGATATGCTAAGTCATAACTCAATTATTTTTTTAATTTATATTTTATAAAGTTCAGACCAGTTTTTGTGTGACGGGAAAAAAAAAAATAATGACAATAATCACATTTAATAACACAACAATAGTTCAGCCTCGAGACGAACAAGCCCTAGTGCGTGTGACAGGCTATGCGTCGTGGGCCCGTGTGAGCAATTGAAAAGTTTTTAACTGACTTTCTGCACGCCGCGCGACCCCAGCGACGTACTCGGCGAACCTCAAAGGCATAGCTAGAGATTTTAATTCTCCGAAGTGGTTTTCCGGTATCAATGATTGCATTGTGTTAGACGTCTCGGAATATTGCGAAGCGGGAACTTGCTCGCGGAGAGGCCGATATTTTTTATTAAGTGAGTGCAGCGTCAGTCATTACTCAGGGGGCAAGTAGTTTCTGTGCTTTCTATATGACTTTCATATTCTCATAAGAAATTAAATTAAAAACAATAGTTGTCTTCAAATCACATTTAAAACTGTTTTCAGTGATGACGGACTAAATGCTACGCTACACACAGACGGACTTAATACTACGTTATACACGGGCGGGCTAAATTCTATGCCACACACAGCCAGATTAAATGCTACGCTACAAACCGACTGCTTTTTTCATATCTGAAGTATGATATACTCGTATTATGGAAGTTCTGTCAACTGTGAAGCCAATGATATAATTTGAGAGCGGGCGACTTCTTATTTGTTTTCTGCCTTAGTATTTGATATAAAACAAATTGAAAGTATTTCTCTTACAAATGAATTTTATCAGACGTTTGATGGTAATTGCGTCAGGTTCGTCTGTTCAATTGGTTTCCGAGCGGGCTGGGGAAAACAATAAAAGGTAATAAAATCAAGATGAATGTCTCTGCGCGGGCTTGTCTCAGAGATCGGCAATATCCTAATGAATTTAGGTCGGGGGACTCTCGGTTATACACTATCTTATTTTAACAATGATCACAAGTTAATGTCTCATGATTCGTTGCCGTAACATATCCGAAAATGTAATAAAACTGTGTCAATGATTATTAGCTGTGCCAAGGAATACATCAGCAGAGTGAAGCCAGTAGTTTAATATAATTTAATTTAGCCTAAATCTTATTGTGTAATTTTCCTACCAACAGTTTTTTAAGCTAAAAATGTTACTAACACATGAGTCTAAGTTACTGATAAATAAATTAGAAAAATTTGAAAAAAATGAGAATTAATTGAATGTAATAAACCTTGTAAATATATAACAACATATATGTAAATATTAGATAACAAGCTACAACTGTAGGATCAGCTTGTTATATAGTGAGATGTATAGATGTAAACGGGTGGTATCTCAAGGTGTCTTTATTTAATATCTATGTCTTTATTTAATGTCTATATTGGATATTAAGAAATGAGTGGAAATGGCAACACCTATCTTCTCTACTTAAATTTTATTAAAATTTTAAACGGACTTCAAAAAGGACAAGGTTCAAAAAAAAATAAGTTTATGGCCATTGGTACTTGGATTTCAAAAAAGGAACCAGCGAATTTATAAAGTGATATATATTTTTTTATTGAGATACTAGATACTAGAATTTGAAATGAGATAGATAATGTAGACTTTACAATTTAGTAATATAACTACAGTACTTCCGAAATTAAGGGAATGTCTGCGCGTGGTAGTAATGTTTAATATGTTTAATTATTCTGTCATTTAGAATATTTTTACTTCTAAGTTTACTTAGGTTTTGTTATTACTTGTAAATAAAATATTAATTTTGTGGTGTCGTTCGTGGGAGAAAATACGAACACACACACTTAATGTTCACAAGTTTATTAATCTTAGCTAGAGTTTGTTTTAGTGTTTAACATATCAGAAGTAAAGCTCAGAATAAGGCAAAGAACACAATAATAAATAACGAAATTGGCGGGAAGTATTTTCCAAGCAGCAGTGACGGGCAGTTGCGTTCTAATACAGCAATCAACTGGACGACGACTCGATCGACCCGATGTCAGTTTCTACAGTTTCAATACACCAAGTTTTTGGGATAAAGGACTGTTTCCTAATGATAAATAAGTGATAATGATAAGAAAATAATCAAAGTTAAAAAAATTACATATTAATTGAGCCGATTTTGTAGAAACAGAATACCGAGGTGATATTATTAATCAATCAATATACATGTGATTGCAATTGCTTTTTATGTACAGTGCTAAATCTCTGTCGGATCCTTTTCACATGAAGTATATGGAGCAAATTGCATCAGCAATCATCCCGCTCCACGGTCATGTGTGATTTAATTGAATTATGGGAAGTCCGATACCTCCGTGACACACACGTACGGTCTCCGGACAAGTAATGGAAGTGAGACGGATATATGGACTGATTTTTATTTACCACTATTACTACTGTTTATAAATACCGCGGTAAGGTAATATATTTAATTATACACATGCGACACATCTAAAACAATAATATTCAGTAAGAGACAGCGGCTTTTGAATGTCTTTATATTCTACGTATTTTAGGCAGCTTATATAATAAGCATATTTTTATGTGTATAATTACATTAAACAAATTTGTATACACGTGCACTTATACACACATTCACACACACATTCGCGCACCACATGACACTCAACAATTATTATATACCTTCTACCTTCTCCTTCTCTCTCTAATTCTTCTGCAGTAGTTTTAAAAGTTTTGTGCACATACGTGGGGTAATTAATGGTCTAGGGATCCATCTTACATGTTTGTTCCTAGTTACTCCTGTCATACGGGGCTCATAATTGTAATTTAATTAGTTGCTATTAAAATTATTGTGGGATAATAAAAATGTTTGTTTGTTTGTATATGTAACTGTATATTTTTTATCTTTCTAAGATTTTATTAGACGCTATTTTAGTAGTACCCTTAGCCTGGTCTTAACCACCAAAGGTTAGCTGGAAGAAAATGCTAACTAGCAATAAATTACCCTTTGTAAGTATATTTTAGTGCAACAAAGGTTTTTCATTAAAGTATTTGTACTTTAGATGTAGTTAAAAGACCGCTACGATATTAAACATACTTGATCTACGAGCTACGGCGGTTACGTTATCCCCTACGGATATCCTCGTAGCGGATTACAAAATTGCACGTAAAGTTTTCTCTACGTTGTAGTTATCCCGTGCTAGAGTATTACCGCGTAGCTAAAATTTATAATTATTTTTTTTTTAGACCTTAGGTTAAGTTTTTATAATAATTTTATAAAAGTAAAATACACACAATTATCATATAAATATAAAAAAATTATAAAAACCTAACTTAGTGTGTGCCACCGGCAACCTAGCAGGGCTCAAGCAACCGGTGGTTAGGGCGACACAGAGAGAAATCTCCGTGCCGTATCCAGAAGTACTATCTTCTGTATCTGACCCTTGACCCAGCCATCTAGCGAAAGTCTATTAAAATGTTGATCGAGACTTTTCGCTATAAGACCGCTTGCAGAAACGACTATCGTGAAAATGATCGTCGAATCCACATCCCACATGGCGGTCACCTCGTGAGCCAAGTCGAGGTACTTAGTGATTTTTTCCCTTTCGGCCTTCACCAGGTTCTCCTCAAGCGGGGTGTTAATATACTTGATCTGACTATCGTTGTGCTGGAACTTCGATGGCTGGTTCAAGGACCCGAAAGACCGTAGCGAGGGCCGAATAATTAATATTCTCTTATTAATATTCATTCATTGTTTACATTCACAACACTTGAAGATTTGTAAACGTCTTTTATCTTCAAGGTAAGTCGTATCAGGTTGTATAGACCGAAAGCGTTAACTGATTCCAGAATCGGCTATACATGGATTAAAGTTATGTGCAATACGTAGTTCTAGAATGTCAACCATAATATGATTTAGCAGACACCTAGTCAGGATAACACTTAAGGGATTACTAATGCGATTAAAATGCAGAGAACAGCAACAACCCAGAGGATTAGGTAAACCCGGATCAGTTGTAGCATAACTATATTACATGACTTAAAAATCAATGATGAATGATTCCAGTAAACTCGTCAGCTTATAAAGACGTTTTTAACAAACATTATATAATCTGTCCATTTAATTACCATTAGAAGGAAATAAAGAACTTTATTTTCAACTAGCAATATCCCCATGTCCATTAATTGGAAAACTCGAGCGAGGAAATTTAACTAAATGAATTTAATTTTGAAACGAATTCGTATAAAACATAAGAGTAGTTATGTTTTACCGCCATTTTCATAAAATGATGGTCCATTTAAAAATAAAATCTAGAAAAGTAAACAAAAAATTATATAATTCACTGCACGGTTAACTTCACCCTAAACCCGTACCAGCTAGCAGAGTTTCACTGATTAGGCAAAGCTTGACGGAAACTATAAATACTATCAATTGTAATAATATTTGTTCAGTGTCTTGGTGTGGAGTTGGTGGACTTTCTTAGCCCTAATAACAGAAACATTCCAAAATAAAAATGGCTAGTGATAACAATTGTTTCTTGAGTCATCTTTTTTCAGCATTGTACATTATTTCGCATTATCAGCGAATACTGCTTCAAGCATACGTGGCAGCACACTGCTGTGCAGTGATTACCATTGGCATTATTTCTCTAAGCGTAGCATATGTCACTTATTTAAATAAAATGATTTTCACAATGAAGCCGAGGTTACCGAGCAGGCAAGATTATAACAAGGCTAGCAAGACCTTAATTTAGGGGATAAAAAATTAAATGAATGCGCGCTAAATTCACCTCTGGCAAAAAATATGAAAAACTGTACTGTGTCCGAAAACAAGAATTTATGTGTTGTAAAACATTTGAGCTGGTAGCACAGACAAAGCTCCGGGTCAAGAGTTTGTAAATAGCGAGCGTGAGAATAACAAAAGCGAGGACTCAAGCAAGCTCTGTACATACGTCTGACATGGAATCTACTTCCATTCCGTATGAACTTATTCTGTTCAATCTCCTACACTTTGGACGTATAAATTATTTTTTCGTTTGAGACGGCAAACATGTCTATGCGCTTAGATGCAGTTTATAAAAACATTCTTTGTTTTTTTCCTTTTTTTATTCTATTTTTTATAACATGTTAATTTTTTAAAATGTTTTCTTGTACGTAAGTATTATTTTGTTACAGCATTACATTGGATCGACTGTAATGATATTGTAATTTTTTTCTAATAAATAAACTTGGTGTTAGGTGCAGAGGGCTGGTGTTGCTGCCGTAGGAAGTATTATTGAAGTTTCTTTAGCCACATCTCCCAGTTCGAACTACTTTAAAAATCAGCAAAAATAGTATAAATGTAATAAAATCATTGGAACATCCCGCCTGGAATTTTGACCTTTAACAGTAACAAGTATACTTACGAGCAATAACAAACCCTACTTCAAATCAAATCAAACGCTAAGACCCGTTGACGCCCTATTTATGTTTCCTACTCTTGAAGTAGATGATTTCTAATGAATCATTGAAATCGGTTGCGTGATATTGAGTTATTCGTCCATTGGTCGCGCACATACTTGATGCAAATTTAAGACTTGTATAGCTTTCTCATGGATGCCATTGTCAGAATTTGACCAAATGGAATCACTTGGGAAACACCAGCTTTCAAGTAAAAAAAAGAACAGAGCCTCCTTCCTTTTTAAAGTCTGTTGAAAACATAGATCGTGTTGAATTTACGTTTGGTCCCACCAACGTCGCGGTTATATGTGCCGAAACATGGGAGGGTACGGTACGGGCATTGGCTGTGTGGCTCCACACCACCGTTTTGACTTCCTAAAAGTTCTTTATCAAGACCTTTCCTTCTAACTCAACTCTCCCCTTAAGGGAGGGAATTCATGATACATTCACGCGCTGTCTCGGTCAACGGCAGAAGTTCGTTCACTCAGCTCTTGGCACAGGAGTGCGCGAACTCGAATAAAAGAGTAAAGTCGAAGGCTCAGCTGTCATGGCTTTATTAAGTCAACATTTATGAATATAGATCACTGAAATGTTACAAACAAATTCAATTTTGACGCCAATTTTCACACTTTGGAGGAATTCTAAAAGGATTAAGAGAGCAGGTGGCGAGTTGTTAATCGAATGTCAGCTGATAGAGGGCGGCTCGTCACGCGCCGTGTCGCCGACGTGCACGTGACGTGAACGTGACGACACTCGTGCTCGCTTCGCTTCTCGATATTCCATTGTCAACATTTTATGGAACCATTCAAGCAGCACATCATTGCATTAAGAAAATGTTCATGAATTCATGTTTTAAATTTTAATCACCTATATTTTGAAGTTATACGTTTAGGCGCGTTTCGAAAGAAAGAAATGATGACAGTGAAATGTTTAAATGCGCGTGCATTTAACATTTCACGCGCATCTCTGTAACACAAAAGTAACAGGTAGAAGCTGCATACTTACTTTGGCGCGTTTTATAGTATTATTTATATGGCCGTATTTTTAATTTATTAATGTATTATTTGATGATGTGGACTCAAAGCTACCGCAGTTCACTCGTCAAAGATAAAAACTGTTTATATCATTGCAATTTCTCAAATTCATATACGGATGCCCTTCCACTGGCCTAAAAACCTATTATTAACCGACTTAGACTTAGACACAATGGTAACAGGTTGAATCTGCTTCTTTAGTATTAGTGTCAACTGGTTTGGATAGATGGCGCTTACTAATTTAATTTTTCAAATTTAAACTAAAGGACTATCCTTTTCCAGTCCTTTTATTATTTTGTTGTTATTAATTATTTACATGCATCTAAAAACTTTTTTTAAAGATAGATAAAAGAATAGAAGATAGATAAATACATAAAAGAAGTATAACATCTCACGCGCGTATTTAAGTGCACACACCTATTTTTTCAAGGCAACCGAGCGACTCACCTGACCATGTTAAGTGAGCGACGCCCACACATCTGCTAAGGACAAGCAGGTCTCTGCTGGTGACTTGTGTTATAAAAGGTTGCCCTGCCAGCATGTCACCAGGCCGCCCTAAGAGAAGGTATATCGACTAGACGCCTGGATGTCTGGCGACATATCAGAGAACCCCTCCCGGTGAAGAGCGCGAGTGTTTGTTTGTTGTATGCTGCACAGCCCCCTTTTAGTAAATTTTCTTCAGACCATCTGAGCTTGGCGCTGTATCTCCAGATATATATCACAAATTGAAGCACTCAAAGATTTGATACGATCTGATTGTAATGATAAGCTCTCACGACTTCTAGATCCTAACAGTGTAGACTGGGAAAGTAGTCACTATTCTTTCACTGCTACAACTAAACTATTTAATGTTATTCAATAACAACTTTCTGTCCGACACGCTCAAGTACACAAACCAATTTAAATTTAAACAACAAAACCGAGAAAATAGAAAATGTTAGGTGAGTCTCTTTCTCGTGGGTAGAATAAAAGGTAATCGTAAAGCGAACAACACCGGCATCTCGTCCTGTATATATTCTGTATGCAGGCTGTTATACCAGTAATTGGGTTGTTCACAAAACAAGAGCCGTATTGTTTACTCGGCGCTCGTATTGGAATGGCCTATAAACGGTTGTGTTTTATTGATTGCGTTATAAAAATGGCTCGAGTGTGCCTCATTTGAGCTTTCGTAAAACTTTTTTTTCCCAGAGAGAAAGTTTAACGAAGTTTAGTTTAGCGTTCGTTGTTGATTACGTTGGAGTTTGTTGAAGACGTCAATTCGTCTGTATGTTTTTATGTTTGTTATATCCAACATTTCTACTGAATGAATAAATTTATATTTAACAGCTAGCTTCCCGTCAAATTTTACCCGACAAATTAGCATGAAGTAAGAGTAAAGAATAGGTCAATATCACCAGAACCGATTACGATAATTAATTGTTTATTGAAAGGCATGTACTTTAAGAGTAGTGTGATAAAAGTTTGGTTAGATTCTAATTAATTTTATTTAGTTACGACAACTCGGAAATACAGAGCGATACTTGTTTATTAAAACAAAGCAGTTCATGAAGATCTCTAGAACCTTTTTTTTATTGTTTTCGTGAGGAAAATCTTCAACAAGATACCCACCCTCAAGATTTTTACTCACTAAAACCCCTCCGGTGGCACTTCCTTGGTGCATGGTGAGGGGCCCCTCTGCACTGTGCTATTAGGAGAGCACGTCCCGGGGAAGAGGGCGACACTGGCCAGCCGACCTACCACCAACCCTTGTCGGCCAGTGAACTCGAGGCCCCTTTTAGTCGCCTTCTACGATAGGCAGGGGATACCGTAATCTAATTCTACGAGCCCAGAACTATAGTGCTGAAGAACTGCATAGGACCTACTTTAACTCTGTCAAGCTAATAAAGCGCTTGGCCCAATCGAAACTTCAAGCATAAAGCGTAATTTGATTGTACATGTAAAATATTTTTTTAATTATAATTCAACGAGACGTATTTTTATAACAAAAATATTCTATTCCTGAGCCCATTAACCTACATAGTTCAATTGTAATTATTCTAAGTCTGCAAAATTAATTTGCAGATGCGTGTCGGGTGCAGTGCGCCGGGAATTGCGAAGTGAAATTATATTTGCATTGAGAATGCTGTTAATTTCGTTGTACATAACGGCGTGACGTCACACTATGGAATAGTTGTTATTGCTGCCTAAATATAATTGTGCGACTCAACATGAACTACGAAGGTATAGGTAAATTATGCGCCCCACACCCGATTACTATCACTTCGAAATCGTTTCCAGAAAGTGTAACGGACCGTGATGTTCCAATTACGGGAAGCCCCAGAAGGAGCGAAGGCTGTGCAGACACAAAGAGTTCGCAGAAAAGAATTATTTCAGCGCCCGTTGAGTTACGTACTTTGTAATTGTTCGTGTATATTTAATCAACTGCGAGTTGTAAAGGACTTTTGAATTATAAGCCAGATCTTTTTTGGTTTGTGCGACTTATACAGATATTTGTTATTTTTACTTAACATTATGTTTTTTAGAGCCTCGGTTTCGGTACGACACCACACGTTTTTGATCCGTGCATAAGCAACAGACCGAGCAGTGGTTCAGCTTCGGAATGCTCATGCGCAACATAGTAACCGTTCAAGACATTGCTATCCCTCACCAGGGGACCCCTGTGTTCAGACTAAGAGACATAAGGGCTATGCCACCACCCAATCCGGAGAAACAATAAAATTCAGCGTCTCTAGCGAATCTGTATAGTTCGTCACATAAAAACGATATATATGGCAATTTTTGCATTATTCTCCAACCTCTAGATTATTGTAATGGCCTCCGAAACACTTTACCAACTTTACAAATTATTTAAATTTTAGTACTTATTGTCGCTTAAGTTAAGTACTAAAATTTAATGAAAAATACTGTATTATCCAAGTTTACATAAGACATCCTTTTTCATTTAAGTTTATGTTTTTTAATGAAATATAAATAAATTAATAAAAATAATTTATTTTATTTTAAGGAAATTTAATTGTCTATCATGCACAATTTATTTCAGTTAGCTAGCGTCGTTATCTTCCGAGATATTCAAACTTTCTTAACCGACCCTTTATTTTTGCTCACGGCTATATTAAAATATGTAAGATATATTGCGTGAAGCACACGGACGGACACACATTCGTTAATGCTACATTAACAGTTGTAAACACAATGACATTGTTATCGTGAGGAGGAAACTGGAAGAAGTAAAAATTTATAAAAACCATTAACTGTACAAAATGTCCTGACGAATTGGATATAAAATACTACAGCCCCAGTATCTGCATTCACTAATTAGGTGATTCCTTCTAGCTTTTCTTGGTTAAAAGTAATAAATGGCGCGTGCGCACGTTCTCATTAGTCCGGGTGACTCGAAGCGGCGACATCGATCAAGGGCTACGAGACTTATGTTTTCCTTGTCTTTACCTTTGTCATTGATCGCTGTGTTAAGTGTTAAATCTATTTTAGTAATTGTTGTTTTGTTTCTCGTCTTCTAATCTATTAATTAACGATCATGGAGATTAGTTTGATGTAAATGTTGGTTAAGTTAATATAAGATGTGAAATTGTGCGTGTTGTTTCTGTGTTACCCGCACTTGAGCTCGCTAAAATTAGTATATTCTAAGTCACGTTTTCCATTTTTTAATAAACATATCCGTGTAACAGTGTTGTTGTACAAACATCGTAACCAGGAGCAAGGTAGAATATACATAAAAAGTGGAGGTGCACCCACCTGTACTATATCGATCGGGGGGGACGGTCTGTGTGCACAAGGCTTAAGCCTTAATTTCGACGCTTATTAAAAAAAACTTTAAATAATAAAATGAAATATCAATTAACGTTGAGTCTTGTTTGCGTATTGAATGATCACCAATTTCACAGAGAAAACAACACGCTCTGGAAATGGATTAAAGTGTAGTGGGCGAGAGGGGGGCCCGAGTAGGGGAGTGGGGGGAGATGTTCTATTTGCTCTCTCTGATGGAACTGCAAGCTATCAAAACATTTATTTTATTCGGATAAAGCTTTAAAGAAACTTACTATACAATTGCAAATAACACACACGTTGTACAGCCCTTGTAATATGCTTTATAAATTGTGGTTTGCTGTTTTTTATAGCAGAGGAGATAAATGAGCTTGCGACTCACCTGATTGTAGCAACTGGCACCGGAAACATCTGGAACACAAGTTATTTCATTATTTATTGTTTATTTGCACAAAATAAAATTGTACAAAAAGGTGGATTTAATGACACAATTTATTCTCTGCCAGTCTTCCCTGGGTGTACAGACAAAGTAACGGGTATAAAACCCTAAAAACAAATATATGCATAATAACACATACATACATTAAATATATGAACATAATAATTAGATAAAATGATAAATACATACATACTATGTGTAATTTGTACACACCGGCGCCAGTTCTCGAAAATGGTTATGCAACGCTCTATTGGAATCGATCTGTTATCACAGACAGGACTATTGCCGCCAATAAACCTGTTATTGTGATGACAGATCGCTCAACGCGACAGGCGGTGCTCGTCGATATCACCAACCCATATGACGAGAACAAATCACATGCAAAGAATAGTGGTTACTGCAAACGGTTTTATAGCGAAAAATTTTGATCAACATCTTAAGAGAATTTCGCTATGGCTAGGTCAAGGGTCAGATGCACAAGACGGTGCTCCTGGACACGAAACGCATCGAGAGAAGGTTTCTCTCAAAATCGCTCTAACGACCGGTTGCCTGTGCCCGTGTTCTCTGCCGGTGGCACCCTGGGTACTCGGAAAATTAAGGAGAAATTTTTGTTATTAGGATATTTATCTTCACTTACCCACTTTGTCGTCAATATGCCCATTGCTCCGTAATAATAAATAACTTTTGTATCCCACACTCCAAATTCAAACAGTTTTATAATAATCCGTGTACCGTTTCAACCGTGCGCGTACACGTAGTGAGAGTCCTATTAGAAACAGTATTCACGTAAGAAACCTAAACATAAATCTAGTTCGTGACGAGCAGACGCCGGCCTAGGTCACAAACTTATTTCCCCGGGGAGTCGAGAACATCTCAGCTTAATTAAAACCTCTGCGATGACGAAAGCTTCGTCATAACTTCATAATACTTCTTTGTAACTTGATTTATTTTATATTATCAATACTGTATTAGACGTTATTCATTCAACGCAAGAGCTTACAAAATTATGAACCTTTTCGAGACGCCACGCACAGCTATTACATAACGTTAATAGACGAATGGTGGATTCGAACTTGCGACCTTATGTTTTACAGACGGTATCTTAAATCATTAGGCTATTGACCCTTTACAGTAGTCATTGTAATATATTAAAACTTTAGATAAAGGTTGGCAGTATTCAGAAAAGCACACTCAATCTTCTCCTAAAATGCCTCAGAGCCTGAAGACCAACCAAATGGTTCTTCTTTCCCTACTGCCCGTAAGGTTCGGAAGCTTTGCTCTGATCGTAGCGGGTGATAGAGACAGCTTTCCTCTTAATTCAATATTTAAAATTGTTGACAGAAAACTAAGATTGACATAATGTTAAAACTCGTCACATCTAGCCCCCACAGTCCACTAAATCTAGACGAGTCTCGATTGTTTAACAAATTGAAATTGTCTTAAATCAAAAAATGTTTGTAAGGCTTAAATTATTATTTTGAAATGTCAGCAATTGAATTGTAAAGTTTTGTTTGTCTTTGCGAATATTGTAAGATGTTCATAATTAAACGTCACATGTATCCCTTGTCGTCAATTCAAATTCCATGTATTTTTTAATAAATAATTTTTATTTCAAACTAAAAATTCATATACATACTAGTTCTATAATAGCCGCAGTAGTAGTAAGTTGTTGAGTATGTTGAAGGTGCTTGTATATGTAGGGATGAGTATGAAGTAGGGAGTGGGTTACTCTGACTGTGATCTCTATTGTGGTTTTTAAAGATCTTCTGTAAATTCATACGAGAGGGTTTGGACCTAGTTCAGTACTATGTGTCTTACATTCTTTTAGTAATAATGGGGAAGTAATAATTTATTTACTTTATTATAAATAAAGGCACTTAGGACGTAAAATTGATGTCTAGCGAAATCAGTTCTATGGGCCAATGTGTTGTGATTGTTAATGCAATGATATGATATGCAATAAAGAATTTAATATGCAACAATGGGTTGCTAAGTAGCTATTATAACTTCGGTGGTTTCTTAATATGTTATTAAATTATTTAATAATAGCAACCATAAGCTATAAATCTCCAAAAGTACAGCGACATTTCGTCGACAAAAATTCCACTTCATGGAATCCAAGACAGGGAAGCGCGCTGCGAGTTGTGAACAACAACAATAACTCAGCGCTTGTGCATTAAAACGCTAAGACTTTACAAATTTTAGTTTCCGCGAGCAACTTAACGTCCCCGCGTGTCCACTTGAGTGATTTACAAGCGCGGAGGGTACGAGCTCACCAACTAGAGGTGCGCTGTCATGATCTATGCGCCGTAGTGCCTCGGTTGCTTGCATCGTCGCCAAATAAATAGCAACAAAAAGTATATTTACGTAAAAAAACAAAAAGCAACTACAAATCGAATCATACTTTAAACGTTATTACGCGCGGATGCTCGCTTTGTATTTCCGTTTTATCATAGAAATATAACTTTCATCAAACTACTCGTAAAGTACAGACTGTACTGTGTCCATCGAAATCCGTTACTATGATACAAAGTTATTCGCTTACCTGTTCAGCACATACTTGACGCGAATTTAACATGCTTTTCTCGTATATGCCATTGTTAGAATTGGACCAAATAGGACCATGGGAAGTACTAGATTTCGAACAAAAAAGAATCATCAAAATCGGTTCACCCAGTCGATATTTATAACGTAACAGAAAATAACATACAAGCGAATTGAGAACCTCCTCCTTTTTGAAGTCGGTTAAAAATACCTCAATTTGTTGAACAGCAGTTAAAGCAACTAATAAATTCAGTTACTTAACTATATAAGCTTTTTGGGGAGCAGGTGAGCGAGCTTACCGACAGTTTCAGCCTCAAATACTCTTGAGAACTTCTGTAGCAAAGAATTGGGTTTCAATGGGAACCTTCCAAGAGTCCACTCCTTTCTTTAAGGTCGGCAAAGTAACTTAAAATTTGCGACGTCTCATGCTATTCTCTTACGTTAGTTTCTTTATCAAAACTGCTCAAATAATAATTAATAAAATTTAATAGTTTCTTAACTATTTTTTTCGGATTTTTAGATTTGATTCGTTCCAAACACTCACATAATCACACATACACTGAGTTGTCTTGAAGAAGACCAATCATTTATTATACAAATATTTGAAGACAGAACTTCGCCGGCTGTCGCTTCAGCTTGTTTTCACATCGAACAGCAAAAACATGTCTTAAAAAGTTGTAAAAGAAAAATAGTAAATTTCCATTCTGAGCCATTTTACTCGGTAAATATTTTTTACATCGCGTCTTCATAAAATATCGTCGTCTTATGGCGCTCGTTATCTGTTGCTTTTGTGGGCCGATCACTTTTACTGAGGGTTCGTTAAATTGGCCCAGATTTGACGGCCGCTTAAAAATATGTTTTTTTACAAATTTCGCCATGTTTACTAAAGATCTGCAAATTTTCTGAGATGAACATACAGTTGCTTAAAATAAACGGTTTAACATTCGAAGATTGTAATCTCTCTCTTCTGCCCCTACAGTAATATATGAGACGTAACTCTCTTTTCGCGATTTTATAAAGGCCCCACCAGATGTGTCGTTATCTAACGACACGTGAGACTGTTAGATTTCCCTTCCTTCTCCATTACGTTAAAATATGTCTTGTAACCTTGAACAACTCTTGTTTCCCAGCTCTAAAAAAACACATTTTCCGACACAATGACATAGCAGTTCGTAATGCTGCTTCTATGGAATGTGGGCTGAAAATCAGTCAGTTAATTGCATCAGCAATCATCACAGTCCGCAGTTGCGTGCGTGTGTGAGATTTGATTCAATTACAAGTCCGGCGCGAGGCGGACG
This sequence comes from Meandrusa payeni, assembly GCA_029286785.1. Lineage (NCBI taxonomy): Eukaryota > Metazoa > Arthropoda > Insecta > Lepidoptera > Papilionidae > Meandrusa > Meandrusa payeni. Next base: position 10,423,122 of record JAGSMX010000029.1, on the reverse strand, counting down.
CGCTTCACCGACCGGAGGTGGGCACGAATATAACTTGAAAAATTACAATTGCAAATAGAAATGATAAGGCAAAACATATTCAATTGTAAAATATGCAAGTGATCATACAGCTTTTATTTTCTTCACAAATAAATATTTTATATCATTTTTATGTCACGGTGTCAAGTTTTAACAAATTTCCATTCCATACAAATTTTAACTGAAACAATAATCTCAAATATCAATTACACTGATGCCCTGTTATGTCAGTAGATATAAAACATTCGTTAATCTTTTAATCTGTTTGTAATGTTTTTGTCATCGCTTCACAAGAATATTCAGCTATCCCCCTGGTTCACTTGAAATCGGTTCACCCAGTCAAAAGTTATGAGGTAACAAATTAAAAAAAACATACAGACGTATAAAATTGAAAAGTAAGATCCCCGATGGGAAACCTCAGCTTGGACCACTGTTTAAGACGCGCTAGCAACCACGCCACATTAGACGCAGAAACTCCGTTAGTTCAGTTACTTCTAAAAAATGCACAACAGATTTTTATTTACCTTTATTCTTAATTAGGGAGAATTTGGTTTCATGTTTTATACTTTTTAATATACAAATTAACTATTTGATACCGCTGGAGTTCTGTAGTAAATAATATTAAACTTAGTCCAGCCATTTCGTAACGCCAGCGAACTCCCCGCCGCCCGACCACTTCAAATACTTTTACCTTTTCTTCATCCGCGATATTTTATCCACTAATTAAATCGGTTATTTTCTCCTTATTTCCACGAAGACGTTATTTTGTTTCTGAATGCAATTTATCTCCTAACGAGCTACGGAAGTCTACCTGTCCGAGGACCCCAGGCCTCCCCCTGGGTCTCCGCGAATTATTCAAAGGGAATATTATTCTCGCTCTTTGTTAGCAATTGTTCGAGCGCATCAAAAGAATCGCTAACTATTTCACTCTTGCGTTTCGCTATTCTTTCTTAAAGCTCCACTTCGGCGTAAAACAGACTAGCAGAGCAAACACAAAAGCTAAGTTCAATGAAGTCAGTATTGTCAGTATTTTCATTAGTTTGCGCAACAAAAAAGACTTTCACAACTTAACTGGACTTAGAAACTGTCACGAGCACGCAGACAATTGTCTGGAAGAAGTTTCAACGTAACCGATACAATTATTAATTGAGAAATTAATTAATTCTACGAACTGACGAAACTAAATATAATATTTAAACTTACAAGTAAATTTATGAGCAAAAACTAAAAACTTCCAATTGAATCAAACGTTAAACGCTATGACGCGAGGATGCTCTCTGTGTATTTCCGAATTATCGTAGTAATATTAATAGAAATAATCAGAACTTAACCAAACCCTCATCAAACTACTCTGCGTTAACAATACAAAATAAATCATCGAAATATGCTGGCGTGATATTTAGATATTAATCTATTTGTCGCGCCTGTACTGCAAATTTAAGACTAATATGGGTTTCTCACGGATACCATCGTCAGAATAAGACCAAATTGGAAGCAATAGCTCTCAGATAAAAAGAGAATCATCAAAATCTCATAATCTATGTATGAGTTTGTATGAATTGACAACTTGCTCCTTTTTTGAAGTTGGTTGAAAACTAAAACATTTCATTAATCACTAATCAGCTAATTGTTATATATGAAAAGGAAAGGCAAGAAATCAGTTCAATGAAGTTCAGAATCAGTAGCAATGGAAATGAATACTTCGCTTTAGTTTTCCTCAGCGCTTTTACAGCATTGAAGCAGAAAGTGGGGAAAGCGGGAATCGTAAACGCAGTAGTTTGTGCAAAGCGAAAAAATAACACTTTTGGAAAAGGGAGAGAGCTCTACTCTACTAATTGCGTCAACTTCATTAAAATCGTCGATTCGTGACGCTTTTGAAACTTTGTGAAAAGGATTTATTCTTTTAAAGTGACACAATTCCTCTGCTAACGAGCGCCGCGACCTGTCTCGCCTTCCTTTCCTTGCAACTTTCATCAACTTTTCAAAAGATATTTTTCTTCTTTCTCTTCCTCAAACTTATTTTAGGTTATTTTTTGCACTGCGTTGTTTTTAAGTCGTTTTTAATTAAAATTTCAGTGCTAAATGGTCTTAGGTCATGAAAAGAAGAGTTTATAAGTGACTTATAAAAAAGTATTAATTTTACTTGCGTGGCCTCACCAGCCGTCCCATGTACTGTCGTTTCTGTATATTCAATCTTGATCTTTAATTCACGTAAAAGTTTATTCGCCCAAAAACGTCGCAAATTCCAAAATCTTCAACGATAAAGTTGTACCACTTTTTCATTCATAACACTTTATCGAGCGATGCAATATCTTCCTAAAGCAATCCACTGTCGGTGTGCGTGGGTTGATATCCAGTTCAACCCCCTTTTTTAAAAAACATACCTTCCTATATAAACCTTATACCAACAAGGTCGTGAGTGACATTGGCATCCATGAGAAAACCGTATAAGACTTACATTTGCATTAAGCATGTAAATGAGAAATGGACGAATAACTCGATATCACGTTAGTAAATATATAATTATGTTAATAATAATTTATGTTGCCTTGTACGTAATTCAGCAATCTTGGCATTCCCAGATTTCAAGCATTTTTATAGCAGACTAAGGCGAGACTAGAGTTCGTGTCGGACACGCAGTGGTATAGTATGGGACGTATGTGAACTGATTCTTATTTGTAGAAAATATACACGATTGCCACAAAGGTGTTGAGTGTCACAAGATCGGCAAGGTCCGTTCGTAAGACCGCCTGTCTGTACTTGATCGTCAGTGGCACTTTATAAAATTATAATAATGTAAATAATGAAAGCAACCTTTTACAGCCATAAAAAGTGTTTAAGCTCAGGCGAGCAAATTGTTATTCAGAGTTTAGGGCGGTTCCCTCTTATCTGCATACACAGCGGGGACCCTGCTCCCTCAGGTTTTACTGGCGCAATAAACTTCCCGCAGATAAAATTATTTTTGATATCCGAAGGGCCAACTGCTCACAAATGTAAGGTACAGACATCAAAGTAAACGTACCGACTGAACTATAATCATAAAATCTTTCTGTACCAATCAAGATATCGGACTTTTTTATAAAATCAAGACTCGCCCGAGAGAATGCCGCCAGATATTTTTCCTTGTGTCACAATTTAACTAACGCGTCAGTTCTCTTTACACAAAGTGTCTTTTTACAGGAAAAGTGGCAAACAAACTTACGGCAAACCAAATCTTAAATGATCACGGTCGTTCATGAAATCCACAACAGCAGAGGAGCGGCGGGTGCGTTGCTGGTAGTTAAAACCTTTATATATAACAGTGTAGGAGCCCTGTATATAAAGACCTACCACCAGTAATAAGGTCTCATGCCTTCTTTTACCTAACTAACAACAAACAAATATTTCTATTATCCACGGATGTGCACAAAACTTTTTAAGCTATTAGACAGAGAAAGAGAAGGTGAATATACATAAATATTTATAAATAAATAAAGGTATATATATATATGTAAATATATATATATATAATTGTTAAGTGTCATGTGTGTGTGTGAATGTGTTTGTAATTTTTTTACAAACAAAAAACTGGAGTAGGGAAAACCTGTGCTATTCGGGTGCAAACATAAATCCCTTCTTAAAAACTTCGTTATGAACATTCATCGCCACCAATGGATAACCGTTAAAGAGAGTCTGGTCGGTTACACTTGAAGCAGTATAAAAAATTTAAAAATCGACTTAGTTTTTCAAACGCCTGTTAAGTGTCGGTCCACAATGAGTTTCTTTTCTATCCGGTCAACTGCATGTGTCTTATGTTAATGTAATTTGATACGTAAACTCATTATTAAAAAAACCTCTTTCAAATATTCATGTTCATGATACCGCCGACCTTCAACCCCATTTGTCAGATAAAATGAAACACAAAAAAGTAAGCTCGATGGTATCTGTAAAAAGCAAAAGGCGACGACCGGACGGAGCGTAATTAAAACCGTATTCAGAATTACTATTTTACGTTTATTTTAGAAAGATATCCTTTTAAAAAGCTTTTTCTGTATTCGTTTATTTACCTTTTTTCCTAGAAGGTATTCTGGACTTATCCTTTCAGTAGCAATTCGCGAAGCTCTCGTAATAGAAGTAAAGTTAGAATACGAATTCGTAAATGAAATCGCACAACACGGCCTAAATATTTCAAAACAGACTTCAAAAAAGCTGATATTTTTGGTTTAGATGACAATGGAAATAAGTCTTCAAATACAGAAATAAATTTGTAACAGCCGTAATAATATTCCGTATATGAAACACATCATATACTGGTTATAATCCCATGATACGACATTGACAAAATCGAAGTTATGTATTTATTATATAGATATATTTTAGTAAAATAACAGATCCGGTCGGGTAGTACATAATAATACACAATATATAAAACAAGGTAAATAACAAGAGAGTACTTTACTTGTGTACTGAGGCATTACCGACGAACAACACTAACAACACAACACAGGAGAACAACACTAAAGTCTCTGAACTGTACCACTGCTCTTATACTATTGTGAGGATTCAACAATATGACTCCTCACAAATCCATTACATATTTAATACCGTTTGGTTTTAATAGCACATACATTAACAACTAGTTATTCATATTATAACACACATATACCATATGTGTCGAATAAACGAATCTGTTATAAATTTAGAGTAACTGGCAACTGCATTTGATATATAATGTAAACATTCGAAACGAATCATTCGATAGTCAAAAGACCAACTATAAGACAATTATCTAACAACAGCTTATCCACTTACCATCGGATCCAGTAGTACTTTTCGCTTTACTTAATGAGAAAAAAGCGTTTACTCCGGGTTAGCTTAATTAACAAAGTTCTTTCTCCTTGTCCACATTGTCACAAAAGATTAAACTAATTACGCAGCTGCGAGTAACACGAGCGTAACCGTCGCGACGTAATCGGTGGTCAAATGTGGTCAGAAAGTAAATTAATAAGATTTCAATTCGAATTCATTTGTCCGCTATTATGTATAACACTAATAAAACGCAAATATCATAGTTATGACAGAGAGAGAGACATTACTCGTAAAAGTCAATCACACAGATTACATGTATATTTACGAGAACAAAAACCTTCTTTAAAGGTTAAGTTAATCCGAACCTAACCAAAGGCTTACCAAATAACCCTTGAGGTAGATCCTTTCCAAAAAAAATGAATCATCGAAAATGGTTGACGTGATACTGACTAATACGTTCATTTGTCGTTGACATTTTTATGCAACTTTAAGACTTATATGGTTTTTCATGGATGTCAGAATTGGACATAAAATAAACATTAAATTGAAAAAAAATATCTCAAAATCGGTTCACACTTTCGAAAATGTGTTAAAAACATACAGACGAACAGAGAACCTCTTCCTTTTTTGTAGGTGTTTGATAAAATAAAGGGAGGTGACTGAGCGCTGTCGCGGTCCTAGTTACAGAGACCCTGCCGGGAATCTTGCGCTGAATTATTTATAATAGAAGTTCTCTAAGAGATCAGCCATTTTCAATTCGGTGAAGTTGTAAAGTTTACTTAATAACAACAATTGTGTACATATAACGTCACAAATATAAACTATAAAAATCGCTGGCTCGCTGTCTCAGGAGCGTCCGTGATGGCTGAACAAGTCAATCAAATTATTCAGTAACTGGAGATAGTTAAGAAGTTGGTCGACATATCTGGTGACCAGAGGGGTGGCTTATACCTTCCACAGAGCCTAAGCATTGTCAAACAACCTGGCAATGCTACCAGCCTTCTGGGCACGCTGCCAAGCGACGACGGTTTGGTACAATTATTATATTATATATTTTGTAAAATACCTATTAGATTGTAAATATTTCTCTTTTTAGTTAGTATTATATATTGTTTAATATGAATTACTGGTTACCGTTCAAAATACTAGTGTACAAAGAATATTTAAAATTAATTTAAACTGAAAACCTTGTTTAAATACAGATAATCAACAAAACGTAAATCAAATCATATCAGCTCAACATCTTATTCTGCAAGCTACTGCCCGTAGATCTCGACTTACCTGGTGCCCTTGATTAAGCACTTAGCTGGCAGCCGTCCAGAATATATAGCGCCGTTTCCTGCATTAAATCTCACCAACAAGGATTTGCAAGCAGCGGGCCCGTGACAGATGCTCAAGGCGCATGACAACATAACAATGATGGAACGAACAATTTGAAACTATAATGATAACCACACGTATTGCACACGTAAATCGAGACTTCAATGAGTTTCAGCAGCCCCGTCGTTTATTCTAGGACTTACAAAATCCCCAATAAACTACTCGATAAGGCTAATCCTTTACCACTATACCCACGTACTCCCCAATGTTATGTGAAAATGAAATTTTGAATGCAAATGAATAAAGCTTTCTTACAGAGACGATCCTGTCTGATGTCTAGGGGGATATAATCTCAAATGGTTATGCGCACTATTTTTTGGGGAGTAAGCTGGTGAATACGTTACGAAAATTGTGATCAGATGAGGCGAAAGGAAGTTGACAGGGAGATATAAGTTAGTGAGAGAGAGTAGCGTTTTGTGTATTACTGTAGGGACAAGAGAGAGTGGTGCGAGTTAAGAAGTTAAGGAATTTTTACTTCAGTCGTGTGTTTATAGGAAAAGGAGCCAGCTCTCAACTCACTCGGTCTTTAGTAATTACCATCGCCCATGAACATTGACACTTCCGTAACACCTGCAGATGTACTGTCGACGTTAATAAAAAGAGTAGGATCTTGAAAATCCTCAAATCGTACAGTTTCGGAAACAGAAACAATAGCTATAAATAGTAAATGTCTCGATGCTATTACTACCATAGGGAAAGGTAAGTTATTTTACTCTAGTCTCATCCTGTCTGTTCGTAGGGAACAAACAGATCGGATACAGATGTAATAACTTCCTATGTCTAAGACAAGATACTTATTCACCTAATAATAAACTAATAAGTCTCCGATATTCTTTAAAACAATGCAAACTATTTATGCAGCTGCTTAATAACAGTACTGCGAGCCCAGCCAGTGCTGTTGACTACACAGAGACCACATGTGCAACATTGCCACGTCTTTTTTTATATAAAAAATAAGCTCTCGTTTGACGTCTATCTCGCTTGTTGGAAGGCAGAGATGAAGCCTAGGATGGAACAGGTGAGCTTATAAGGTGTCTATCTAGTAGTAGAAGTGTAGCTAGCATGTAACAGAGGGCTCGCAGTGTACACCTTTACTTCAGGCAGGACGGTGATGTTGCACTGAAGTGTACAGGCGGAGAGCTGGTAATGTGTTCTGTTACACTGTTCTGTTCGTTTAATTTTGCAATTGTAATCTCGAGTCCAGAGCGTGAACTTTTGGATCGGCCACGGATTTACGTATCGAGATGTAAGCAGGGCTGTACGGCGTGACGTTATTTATTAAAGTAAAGCATTTTGCTGTTTTTTTTTCTTTACATTTCGTATGTCATTTTAACAAATTGTATAAACGGCTATTGTCTTGGAAGTTTAATAGAAAATTAAGGGATGTTGCAGACTTGGCCGTACTTAAGAAAGTATATTTTGCGCTTGCCCAGTCTATTTTTGGGTACTGTGTCGAAGTCTGGGGTGGTGCGAGTAAATCTATTTTAATACGGTTAGAAAGAGCTCAGAGATCTCTACTTAAGGTGATGACTGATAGCCCGTTTAGATTCCCCAAAAGTTGCTGTACGATAAATGCCAGGTTCTGACTATAAGGCAACTGTACATCTGCCAACAACTATGTAGACAGCACAAACTTACGCCCCATAATAGAAGTAATTATAGTGATAGACGGGTTATAATGAACATTTGCCCGCCTGCCAAATGTAGAACAGCCACTGCCCACCAACAACAGCGTTCCAGAACCATCTTTTTATTCAACAGGATAAATAAAAAACTTAATACGAGTATAAAATACTATCAAAAAGTGGTTACTTGCACTTGACTACGAACAAAAGGAAGCCTTATTAATGTAAATACAGTTCATAGTCGAAGTATAATTTGTGTGAATGGCCATTATTAGGGAGAGTTAAAACACATACTCATTCACTCAACTACACGCAACACACACAAATTCTCAATACTAAAACCTTTTGTATTTTAAAAATAGATTATTTAAGAAACATTTGTGCGTAGTAATGGGAGAACACACTGACTTCTGAATCACAGATACAGTACCTAGAGAGTAGAGTAGTTCACGAACCCTAAAAACAACTGAAGTCCCCACTTTTTAGACCCAAATCCGTAGGAACTAAATAATTACAAATCATTGTATATTTACTGAGCTTGTTGTGTATTGTACTGTATATGTGGATACTAAATTTAATATTTTTTATTAACATAAATAAATCCGTGGTTGTTGCGTGAGATGTTGATGAATGTACATCCGAGTTCCACCAGGCGAGAGAGTAGCCGACAGCCTAACGGGTCATATGATGGTAGTTGGTCGTCTACTCTATAAGGTCAGACGACCAATAAATAAGGACGGCATCAGTCCACAAACGCTTAAAAATAGTTGTTAGTTAGTTAGAAGTCGGGTAAAAATACTTAACGTCGTTTAAGTAACTAAGTATAAATAGAAATCATTTCTTGTAAAGATCCTCGGCTTCGGCCTCGATTTCGGATGGTGGCGCCAAAGGTTGTGTTGGAGTCCAACGTTCGGATTCAGCTTTGGTCTGATGGTGCTATATTTCTGCTGGTTACATGACAAATGTTTCAAGTGAATCCTCCTAAACTACTGCGCTTGATTACTCGTAATAGTAGTTCAGGCTGATCATCGCAACAGACCATGCCGGTGTTAACAACCGCAATCAGTGGTCGCAGACCACTTTTGACAGCCCTGTCTAAATTTCCGCATATGACATCCGTGAAGGTATAATGGAGCGCATTCAGTTTCGCGGTGTCGCGAGTCGTCAGTCATGTGTAAATATATTTATATATTCATCGTATTAGCTGTGCGCGCGGGCCGCGGACAAAACGGTTGGTAACAAAGCTAGCTGTGCCACATCACTGTGTGACGCACTTTCCTTACATCGGTTTTGTGTGAACGGTTAATTTTCGACAAATACACGATAAGTACGTAATACCAACAACAATTAATAAACTTTCATTAATAGTAAAAACGTCATTAATAACAAAAACATTGAGACTGTTTTAAAAAAATATGTGACGTCGTGTTGCGATGTTCATTGTCGATATTACTAATATTGTGAAATTGTACGAGAATTGAATGCTGAGCATCCAGACAAAAATAAAATAGGTTTTTAAGATGCTCTTTAATGTGTATAATCTTATTCGTAAAATGTATTAAGTAAATAAACAAAAAAAACATTTTGAGAAGAAAGTTTAGGAATACCTTATTACCCACTCACACGATCTACGAGAAAGGCATCTCCTTCGACTTTACGGATTGTTCACTGTCCATTGGAAATCTTGTGTAACCATTGTAAAAGAACTAACTGTTGAGTACCTACATAAACCTAAAATGGTTTTATGGTTTTAAAGATGCTCTTTAATGTGTATAATCTTATTTGTAAAATGTATTAAGTAAATAAACAAAAAAAATACATTTTGAGAAAAAACTTTAGGAACACCTTATTACCCACTCACACGATCTACGAGAAAGGCATCTCCTTCGACTTTACGGATTGTTCACTGTCCATTGGAAATCTTGTGTAACCATTGCATAAGAACTAACTGTTGTGTACAACAATACACTTAAAATGGTTTTATGGTTTTAAAGATACTACGTAATGTGCAATTTGATTGTTTTTTATGTAAACTTCGATGAATATAAAAAAATAGTACAGTGTTGGTTTAACCCGGACCTGATTTTTTGTGGGACTTCCTTTTATTAATAAAAGAGGGAGTGGACCTTTAAGGTTTCAATTGTATTGTTGATTTACCATGTGATTGCTAGTGAAGGAATATAAAAGAAATGTGCATACTGTCTGTCACGTAACAGGCAGAGTTAATAATGTGTGTTGCTCAATGTTATTGTCGCGAGTCAGTGTTCAAAGATCACTCAATTCTAGTGTTAATGAATATCAGAGTAACGGCGTGACGTGTGAACAATTCCCGCGCTAAGCATTGCTCCGTAATCCCAAATCATATACAGTACAAAATTGTTACGGAAAGAAATATTTGTTAAATGAGCTTCAGGCTAAGCGATCTAAGCTTTGCCTCACAAAAACCCGGTGAAGCATTGGCTGCCTGTCTGACCAGCGTAATTCATTCAGAAAAAAAGTTCGGGAAGAGCGGACCACCTCCCACCATGTGCACGCTGCAATACTGACCCTAACGTCGTATATTTTTCAAACTTTTATTTACTTCACCTGTCCCGTTATCGGCCGGTCTTTAATCAAATATTGCAAGTTAAATCTGATCCACTTCCCTGTTTCCGATATAGCTGAAATTTTGCGTGCATGTTAAAGTCGGATTACATCTATGCAATTTTATTATGACATAGAGCTGATCTGAGCTGATGGAGCTGGGATTTGGCCATAGGAACTTTTTATGAACAAATAATAAAAGCGTGTTTTATAAAAAAAGTTTTTTTTCATTATTTGTGTTTAAAAACATTGCTTAACGTAGATTAAGAAGTCTTACATTGGCTTTCACTTCTTCTTCAAGCGTTATTTTTAACTGACAGTTACAGAATATACGGGTCTACTCACACCAGACTGTACCCGTGCTTACTTCCGCTTGTACGTGACGCGCAGTGTGCCGCCCAGGAACTACTTCTATTTCCACGAGACCCTCAACCCTCAACTACTGAACGGAGTCAAGACCCCCAATAACAGTGAAGTGGATGTAAGTATGGTTTTATATATTCACTCGTGTGGAATACCAACTGATACTGAGAGGCAAGGGCACTCGCTTCATCGACTTTTTTCATTATTGATATATGTATATAAATAATTTATAGAAAGATTTGTATAATATATAAATTTATATTTTTAATATAAATATAGCTTTGTCCTTATTGTAAATCAGTGATTCTCAACCACTGTGCCGCGCCAAATTTTGCAAATATATAATAATGTCAATATTATTAAATTATATAATTTAATAAGAAAAATATTTTTAACATGAATATATATTATTATTTCGTATATTAAAAATGTTTGTCATAAACTATTTATGCAGTGTGTTGTAGTAAGTAAATAATTTTTATCTTTTTCGTTGTGTGCCGGCAAATTTTTAAATCGTTAAATATATGCCGCGACAAAAAAAGGTTAAGAATCACTGGCTGTAAATCATTCGTGCTGTTATTTATTTATTTCTCGACTTATTACCCTTTTATATATTTATTTTACCTCTCCTGTGACTCTCTTCAAGAACTCTCCTGACTCAACTGACCTCTCCTCAAGAGATCGCTCATAGCGATAAGACTGCCCTTGCCCATATTTAGGTTAAGCATAGTATTATTGTAATTTGATCAATAAATAATCTATCTATCTCAAATAAATAATCAATCTAAACTACCCTTGAAGTATTTATTTTCCAATAAAAAATAAATCGACGAAATCTAGTGGCGTGACATTGAGTTATTTGTACATTTGTGGCGCACATACTTGATGCAAAGACTTATACGGTATTCTCATGGATCCCATTGTCAAAAATGGGACCACACGGGAAACACCAGCATTCAAATAAAAAAAATAATCATCAAAATTGGTTCACCCGGTCGAAAGTTATGTGGTAACAAACAAAAAAAAAGACGAATTCAGAACCTTTGAAGTCGGCTGAAAAGATGTATTTTGAGGTATATTTTGCAGGTGAGGTTCCGAATAGTCGGTGGTAAGATAGTGTCGATAACAGATGTGCCGTACCAGGTGTTGTACGGGCGCTACTGCGGGGGCAGCCTTATCGCGCCCCAGTGGGTCATAACAGCGGCACATTGTAAGTAAGTACGTAGAATGTAAACGTTGCTCAAATCAACTGATAGATCAGTCCAGGCGCTTCTTCGAGAAAATAACCACCGGGAAAATCACCACAGGGAGTCATAGACCCTCATGATCTTTTAATATACTTTGTCATATACTACATGCATATAAATGTATATACGGTGCATATAACAAAATAACATTTTTCACAATTTTTGTCTGCCTGTGTATCTGTGTGTTTTTTCCGGTTAATCCCTATCACAGCTGGACCAATTTTGACGGGACTTTCACTGGCACACAGTTGAAGTAATAGGGAGTTAAGTTAGCTTACCTTTATTTAACCGACTTCAAAGAGAAGGCTATTGGTTTAGTTATAATTTGTGTGATTTGTCTATTATTTGGTAGTTTTCGAATTTCTGGTGGACATGTACGTCAAAATAGAGAGTGAGCGATTGAGATACACAACGTCAGACGAAGCAGCGAGCAGAGAGCTAAATATACATTTGCAGAATGCTATAAGAACCGACGGTGACGTCGACCCCGACAATTTATTACAAATGGTATGCAATAGTCCCCCTGGCAGCCGCCGTGTATACGACTGTAGCACTTCCGTTATATATCTTTCTTACGGTTTTAGTCTTACATTTTCAGTTGGGCCGCGCCTGTCGGAACTTTGTTTCAAATAATCTTCATATTAATTGCTTAATAATTTGGAAATACAATTCTTTAAATTTCAGAGAGAAAGAGACGTTTGTACTGGCGGGGTCCACTCAGCGCAGCCTGGCCAAAAGATACAAGATATGTGCGCACTTCACACACCCGCTGTGGAACTCCACCAACTCTCACTCCCACGATTACGACTACCAGCTGATTCTCCTAGAAACTCCGGTACCAGTCACACCGAGCTCTAGACCAATAGCCATAGGAAGCGTGGAAGATACACAACCGGGCAACATGATATCGATAAGCGGTTGGGGCCATTTGAAATTTAAGGTAGTGTTTCGCTAATATTTAATCATATTTTTTTATTTTGTACAAAGAAATTTAATTTTATCTAATCTAAAATTTAACATTATTTGTCATAATTAATAATAATAGATTTTTATTTCATTACAAATTTAGGCTAAATGTACAAATCTCTTATATCTAACATGCAACAATTTATAATGCATTATCAAATTAACTAACGACAGCGCATGTTAAACGATATTACGCGCGGATTATTTTTTGTATTTCAAAATAATTGTACGAAAATTACGAAATATTGTGCGCCGTACAAAACGGGGTCGGGATCCCGTGGCACAAGCCTCTGATGGTAAGTCATCTCTTTTAATAAAAGGGATTACTCACCACCTCGATGTCCTGGTCTCCGCTTGCAGGCTCCTTGTTCACTCTGTCAAGTCTAAACACACGAGCAATGCGCTGATGCCACCATATTGCACTGTTCCCCGTAAGCAGTTTCAAATCAAAGCAAATTACGATATCGTTAATGACGCACCGCGAACCGAATTAACAACGTCTCTTTATGCTAAATTAACTATACCGAACGGTTCTGCAACTGGTGGCTGGATAGAACAAGCGGAGAAAACAAAAATAAAAAAATATTGCCACACCGTCATCTGCGAAATATAAAATAATCAGAATGAGGTTCTGATCTCTCGAAGTACATCCTTTCCAATAAAAAAATGAATCATCGAGATCAGCGTGATATTATGTTTATCCGTTCATTTGGTGCGCACGTACTTAATGCAAATTTAAGACTTGAATGGTTTTCTCATGGATGCCATTGTCAGAATTGGACTAAAATGGGATCACACAGGACGCACCGGTTAGTGTCGTCGAAAGTTATGCGGTAATAAACATATAGACGAATTCAGAACCTGCTCCTTGTTTGAAGTCGTTTGTACAATACATATTTGATATGTAATATGTTATTTATCCATTAGAAAAGCAGAATGCAGGACCTGGTGCGCCGGGTGTACGTGCCCGTGATGGACACAGAGGTGTGCAGGGCGCTGCCCAACGGCTACTTCAGGAACATCACGCCGAGGATGTTCTGTGCGGGCTACATGGATGGCACCAAGGACTCTTGCCAGGTGACATATATTTAACGTAATGATCTTCATGGCCTTGGACGGGACATTCTGGCTTAGTGCTCGGCCAACCAACCACCAACCCAGGAAATTAAAACATTTCGGACAACGGCGAAATAATCTAGATAATTTGCATGAAATCAATAAAAAAAATTGCACACATTTTTTTAATACTTTAGTTTGTGTCTCTGTGTGTAAAATATGTGTGTGAGTGCGGGTGTGGTTATGAATATACCTATGTTATATGTAAGTAATAATATGGCAGAACATAATTATCTACTTTAGTCCTTACCACTACATTGACAGATTGTTTTTTAGCCCTTACTGACTGTAAACCTCTTCCAGGGGGACTCTGGTGGTCCAGCAGTTGTCAACGGCAAGCTGGTGGGGATAGTGTCGTTCGGGGTGAGCTGCGCCATGCCCGAGCAGCCCGGCGTCTACAGCAGGGTCGCCGTAGTGAGGGACTGGATCAGAGCTGTAACGGCCTTGCCGCTGTGATTACAATATAAATATTTATTCGCCACAAGAAATAAAACAATTGTAAAAACTGAAAAATGATATGTGTCATAAGAACAGCAATTTGCAAACAAAAATATCGCTTAGTGTTATATATTATATATTTTCTTGATTTTTTTTTGATTGCTTAAAAGTATTTAGGGAATTACGTATTCTTGAAAATAACAAATAACGTAAAATGAAAATCTTTTTTTTTCCAACAATGTAAAAACACATAAATGATATTTAATACTTATTAATAATTCATTAAAGCGCCACCTGTGATTCGAGAGGTGAACTACATGCTTAATAGTCACGCTATCGCCGTGTATACGACTGTAGCCATTCCGTTATATATTTTTCATACAGTTTCAGTGCTACATATTTTCAGTTCGGTCGCGCAGCAAAACTCCTGTTGCAAGACATAATACAATGAACTTCATCCACAAAGAGGTCCCAGCTTAAATACATATTCAACTAAGTTATTATCTCATAGACTATTTGCTCACAAGTCGGGCCGTTCATCTTGCCGTCTACAGCGGCTGAATCTTAAGCCCCTTGGCAGCCGTCCAGAGTACAGCGGCGCATTTCCTTCACTAAATCTTGTGAAGGGATTTGTGCAGAGAGCGCGCGAGTGATACACGTCCGCAACACATGACGCCGTTACAGAACGAGACGAGCCCCCAGCAGCTGCAGCGCTCGAGCGACGGCGATCAACGCTCGCTCATGGAACTGTATCTAGGTCACAATTATACGGAGCGGTATTCTGGCTTCTTATGTTTTAGTGCCGCTCGGGTGTACAGATTGCGTACAAGTGTGCAAGAAGTGCGGAAAATCGTTTTACTTCTCAAATTACCTAGATTATATGAACATAAACTAATTGGCAGTCGCCACAAATAAATTAAGATGTTTGCTAACACATAAACGCGAAGAAAATGTTTCGAAATAAATAAATAATTTCAAAAAGTAGTATATTTTTTATGGCAACACCGAATAAGTCATTAAAGTAATAATGATATAAGAAAAACGAACGTTTTAACTTTACCGTAACGGAAAACCAAAGAAAACTCATGTTTTCGCACTTTGGCGGAGCAAATCAATTAACGTGAAAATTAATTAGGTAACGTACACATTAGCGGCTTTCGGGTTTTTTCTTCAACATATTATACAGTGAGAAAAACAACTGGGTATTAAGATATAATGATGTACATAGATTTGACACAGTATCAGGAGAGACTGTTGTTTGCATAATTTTTTAATCACTAGCCGATCGTGTTCGCTTCGCTGGACAAAGGAAATTATAAATTGCCTAAGTTACTCATTACATCAGCTATCTGCCAGTGAAAGTCCAATCGAAATAAGTCCAGCCGTTCCAGAGTTTAGCTGGAACAAACAAAAATTGTAAAAAATGTTATTTTGGTATATGTACCGTATAAACATACATAACCGGTGTTTTCTTTCTTAGTCGTTTCTTTCATTGCTAAAGGTCGTGTGTAGCACCAAATGTTGATCGTTTCCTTGACAACTGCCACGCGGCACTGTCCTCGCGACCTTAGTTATTGGCAGGCCTGTGAGCGTCTTAGATGAGCGACCGCGTGGTCGCTTTCCATCTACCTGCCAACATTGCAAGCAGACACTTTTATTTATTTGTGTAGATACATTATTTACACTATCAGCCTACGGCGGATTTGTGGTTTCTATATAAAAAGCCTCCATGTCGTCTTCTACAATAGGCAGGGGAGGGTGCGGTGAGACCTGTGGTATCCTGACGTGGCAAAGTCAACAATTGCCACTTACTCCCTAGCTGAGCTTTGTCTCTGCCACGTTATTTTTAAAGGAACTCTTACCGCATAACGGCAAGTTCATTAGCTTGGAATATACCGCTGAAATGGCAGTGAGTTTGTGAACCTCCATAAATCTTCTCACAAAGTTGTAACTTTTGTTATGCAAAATCATTGGTTGCGCTGTAAATTAAAACTTTATAAAAGGGTTTACTTCCTTTAACGGGGTTTTGATAAAGAAATGTTTTCAAAGAGAAAGATAAATCAAATTAAAAATATAAAAGATAAAAAGCTGAATGACTGAGCGTTCAACTTGAATTTTTTAAGGGGTGTAAACTAGTGCTTGACCACGATCACACCTGATGTTAAGTGGTGATATAGTCTAAAGATGATACGCTCTAGTTTAGTAAGTGCCTATTCACTGTACTCTTGAAGGCTCGTCGTATTTGGACAGAAAGGCACGCCGGCAACCTGGTCCACTCCTTTGCTTTACACACGATGAACGATGACGCTTCGTACAGACGCGCGGAACATCGACTATGAAAGGGTGGCCCCGGAGACCCGCCGAACGTCTAAACGTCCGAAGGTAGAATGGGGATGGGGAAATTAACTCGGGTAATTCCTGTGCTGACTCTACAATATGTAATCTATAAAACCTGTCTCGCGGTACTTAAGCATTGATAATTTTGAAGAAAGATTGTTTCCTAACTTTGTGAATTGTTGATGATGACGTTATTAAGGATTTCGCTCTCGTGTCGACAGCAGAAATGTCGAAGCCAATTTACAGCAAACATTTCGGAATCGCGCACTCCGCATCCAAGATGGCGCGCTGAATTATTTATATTGACGAGCGCGGCCAGAATACTGAGCGGAGGAAATGTAGATAGGATAAGGGGAGAAGCTCTTGTTTCAATTATTCTTACCTAATGGATTTGTGTGCAATATTGACTCCAACTCTTTTTCTATTCCACAACGACGTTTTTGAAAGTCGAATACTAATTTTATGTTTACGACAGAATTTATAATTAAAATTAATAAAATATTAATTACTAGCCGCCCACCCCGGCTTCACAAGGCACTAAGTAACGTAAAATATACTTATTGTTTTACTTGGTGCTGAGGTATGAATTTTCTTATTATATAGTCTAAGATCAAGTTTAAGAAATAAATGATAGATAATATTCACATTGACATATTGTAAATAGGTTGCCGAGTTAAATTACGCCCGGATATTATTAAATAATTAAATTTTTAATTATATTTATCGGTTATTTAAAAAAATGTATACTAGTAAAAGAATATACCTAACAGAATTGATAAAATCAAAGTTGCCTTCTCTCAGAACAGCTGAAATATGGGGTTGTCAAGTGTATTTTTTTTCTAAAACCATTACTAACTTGTTAACCATTCCAACTAAGCTAAAGCTTGTGCTAGGAGATGATTCACGTCAATAGTCGAATGCTGGATTCGAACCTACGACCTTACGATTCGCAGACCGTACCTTAAACCATTAGGCTATTGCCCTAACCATATTTTATTATTTATATACCCTCTTCAGTTATTTAATCGAAAAAATATCAAATTAAATCTTAATTTAACTGTATTAGATTGCCTTATTACGTATATATTTATTATACCGGATCTTGTATTATTATATGCAGACTTCTCTCTATGTTATGATATGTCGGGGTCGAAAGGCGCTTTTAAAAATTTTAAAGCCTTAATTGCTTACAGTGAGTTGATATTTCAGACACGTCGGCTCTGAATTTGTGTTTCACATTATTTCGCTTTACTGAGTGTAATAACTTTGTAGAAAGCATTTGGTTTAACTTATTCCAAATGGCACTAAACTGGTTGTACCAACGCCTAGAGTTAGACTAGCAGTTGCAACTAGAGCAGATCTCTTTCTCTCTGTGGTTGATTATCTTAACCTGGTGTCAAGTCATTTAAGAATTCTAAACGAGAGGAGACTTATCGTGCAGTGGGGCAGTGTTTTAGTACAATTGTAGGTTTGAAACCATTTCCAATTATTTTCTCTTGTAAAAAGTAAGACGTTTATGTTTACAATTTTGAAGGCGTCATCAGACCTGAGCCAATTTACCGGTCCCCGCCTAAATCAACAACTCGGCAAATTGGCCCTAACAAAAGAAAAACAGACAAACGGGTCCCGCCCCACCCCCGCCGGCTTCGGCCAAATTTATAACTTAAAGACGCACCGTAAAGCTGCAAAATATTTACCAGAGCCAAATCTTGAAGAATATAATTTCACAATGTTTTCCTTTCGCACTTCTTCCGAGACTGTTTTTGTAGACGGGAAACTTTGAACAAGAAAAATATGTTCCACGTCCAAACACGTCGACCCGAATATATTATTTCATCCCGCAATCTTCATATCTTTTGTAATAACCATTCGGAAATGAAACGACAACTCCGGCTTCCAAACTTCTCACTCGAGCTTGTTCTGTAGAGGCTACTTCAGGAGTCAAGTGGTACTTTGCTTTCGTAACAGCCACGTTGTTAGAAATCTGTTTCAAGATAGCTGAATATATTATAAAAATAAAGTTTTAAAAGTAAAATCGAATGTTATAGAACATTCACCGCACTCACCATTATTTGTTGAAGAAGTACAAAATGTCACCACCCTAGTTCCTGATGTCCATGTTGACCGAGCCCACTGCTGTTGCGGGCAGAGCATATCACTCACGAGCTTATCTCCTCGATCCCTGCCTTTTAAATTATAATAACAAGCTTAACCACTTGGCTATATAATAGCTTCTCGAAGTGGTATATAAGTTATTTTAGCTTAGATTGTCCCCATAGTTTTTATTAATAAAATAGCTACCGACCGAGTTGTGGTTCGGTCCTCTCGGCCTCTTTAATATAAACCGTCCAAGTCGAGGTTACCCCTCACTGGGGATCCTTGTGTCGAGTTACTAGCTAGCTAAGAGCTATGCCGCCTCTCAATCCAGTAAAGCCCAGCCTCTCTGGCCAACTGTGTAGTTCATCCTTTAAAAAAAGGCTAAATAACGATCGAAGGTATTGAAAGTCGCGGTTTGGAATCCAAATACATCAAAGTTCCCGTTTTCAGTCTCATAAGTACAGAAAAAAATGATTTGATAAAATTTTGTCCGGTGTTGGGCTCATACCATTCCCGTATGGATTCTATTAAACTTGGTGAATTAAAAGGACAGCAATCGCGGTCTAGCCCATTAGACATAAACGTGACAGCTTATTTTAAAAAATGTGGCAAGTAGACTCGGCATGCAAGACATAGAATAATACATCGTAATTAAAGTTAAGTTAATAACAGCCTATATATTCATGTCGCTGTTCGACACAGGCCCAAAGAGAAGGTCGGCAGACTTCATATGTCATAGAACATTTTCTAACACATGTAGGCTTCCTCACGATGTTTTCCTTCACAGCTGAGCACATGGTTAGTCAAAACTTAAAATGCAACAAACAAATCACTCACACTGCACATAGATATATTTTGTGACACTCAGTCGGTCTTTATCGAAGCTGCCTACAAATGCGTAGAAGGAGCTCAACTCTAATATATATATATACATATATATCTTAGTTTTTATAAATTCAAATTGATTTATCTGTAACGGTGTTATAATTTTTCTTTGTTTTAAATAAATAAATTCATAGGCGCCGGTAGCAGGGATCGAACTCGGGTGGCTAACGTACTACGTCTCGTCGTAATTAAAGAGACGCAAACTGATTCTGACCTTCTGTTGTATTCTTAGTCTATGACAGGCGAGGGTAATAGGGGATAAGGGCGAGATGGGGAAAGGGTTATTTGAACAAGATTTGGCTGATTTGCGCGGGATAACCGTGTTGAACTTTTGCGTTTAGATGTTTGCTTTGTTCTCGTTCATATTTTCTCGCGTTTGTGAAACGGTTATTAGACTCGGTGCTTTCACTTTGCGCGTAATAAACGAGGTCGGGGGCTTTTGTAGCTCTTTTTCGAGATCCATAAACCTTTATGTTAATTAAAATTATTAATTACACTCTCCCGACTGTACCGCCCCGTAAGAGACAAACAGAAATATGGTGAAAGGACTACTAACCTAGCTTAAAAGAAAGAATTACCATAAAGTTGCGTAAATGTTAAAAAATAGTTTTGACATTAGAGTATTGGATGATGAGTTATACAGACGATGATGGCACTCATTACAGTCTAAGACTGAATTATATAACGCGTACTTTGACTGCTCAGGTCAAACTTGTGTGAGTTCCTGCTCAGTGAAATCTGAGCATTCAAATTTATAGTCCTTCACGCTAAGGTTACACTGAGTGCGAACTAATCCGGAACTTTTTGTTTTTACAAAAATTAAAAATAACATAATATTTGTAAAAACAAGCTGCAATATTTTTTAATGTCTATTCTTCCTTTATCTCAGTTCGTTTCCCGTTCGAAAATCCATTATTTAATTAAAAACGTCGACAGAACAAACAATAGAACAACCATAGCCAAGTTTGAAGTGTAGTAATTACCTTCATTATTTCCTAAATTTAAACATCTCTGTAAAATTATATCATCTCACAATATTCCTAGAAATATGTAAGAATTCGGTAAGTCAACGATTTTCGTGACTTACATTTTGCTGAGCATTTGCTCAGAGTAAGCCGAGCAAGTGACTATAAATTTCAATGCTAATGCTACTAACACTTACTAGTAAACTAAGCATTAGCTAAGTCAAATAACGCTTTATATATTTAGCCTAATGGAGCGATAAGAGAGGATTATCACAATGGCGGCGCGCGTCGCCGACACGTTTCTGTCAACCTTACGAAAGAAGACTTATTAGTGTGGCTCTGATGCGTGCGCCAGCTGCACTTGCATCGAGTCACTCCATAAGGAAGTTCAGGTCAAGTGACCTAAGATTGATAAATTCTTAATTGTACCAAAATACATATACAAAGACGAACTTAATGCCATTCTTCATTTTCTTTCAGCTAAACTTTGGTGGGGAAGAGTTAAAGTAGTGCCGCTAAATAAAACAAGCTTACGGCTCATCTGATGTTATTTGATCTCCATCGCCCACACACATCCACAACAATAAAGGAGCTGCAGGTGCGTTCTTCGTCTTTTCTTAGCCTAATCCCGGTTTGAGCCCAGGTCGACTGACCTTGTTCTGCTTCTCCAAAAGGAAGATTATTATGTTAGTGTAAAATAAAATACAATTGCATGAGTGTTGTCGTTGAAGTTTGACTAGATTTAGTTCATTTAGCCGCGTATTCCTGGACTCGTAGAATAAGGCTACCGTAACCCCTACCGGTCGTAGGGGCCTATGGTTCACTGGGCGAAAAGGGTGGGTTTCTACATGGTCTGCTACAGTGAATCCGGGAAAAAGGCGACATTCAGTGTCCGCCTTAGCACTGCCAGGGTGCTGGGGAGGCAGTAACCTCCACGAGATGTACTTAAAGCACGTATTGAGGGCTTTAGTGCGTTCCACCTGAAATCCCGGAACCACGGCACCAAAGAGGTTCACCGGGGATTTTAGTAGGAGCCTCACATAACGTTCCCGGAACGTTCCCAGAAGGCGAGGTATCTTGTTGAAATTCCCCCTCTCCCTCCACATGTCAACAAAATAAACAGCGGCTCGAGATATTGACGCTGCCTGACCACAATCAGGCACCATGTGAAGCATCGGACGTAGAAGCAGGTTAGGAGAAGGTACAGGTACAGCTCTTGGAACACGCCTCTTGCTGAAAGGAGAAGGAGCTGGAGGGAAAGCAAATGTAAGAAATATAAAATACATTTATTCCACGTGATATAAACATAATTTACAATCGCCGTGCGGTTAGTAGACAGTACATTGATAACTTAACTTTACGTAGGTACAGTTTTGTGAGACGCTGTTGTTGTATTGTCATCTTTACATCTTATCACTTAAGGTTGCTTATCATTAAGTCCAAGTTTTGTTTGTTTGGTACAATATACAAACGAATTAAAATTGAAATTCACACACACAACACTCTTATGGACGCCCCAATAACTCACTCGATGACCATACTTCTATGAATAGGTTCGAATGGCATATGGCGTTATATGGGGCGATTGGACTAATCACTATCTACCCCATTAGTGTAACATGTAAAGTCTGTCGGAGGCTAAATGAAATATAGTTTCCGATATCTATGTAAATGCATTAGATTGTAACATAAACACATAGCAATAAGACTTGATTCCGTTCAACACTATTCACACAGAATGAGAAACGATGCTAATTTATAGAAATCGATTCAAAAATTTATATTGATTGATATACATCGAGCACTTACGTTAATAACATCAAGTCATAAGAAACTTTTGAAAGAAGTTTTTGCACTTTTAAAAGCGGAGTTTTCCTGGACTAAACCACACGTGGACATCTGCAATACCAGAAGGTGGGAAACCAGCCTGAAGATATGAGAGAAGACGAAAAAAAATTTGATTTTAAGTATTTTTAAAGTCGTTGTTAAACTGGTATTATATATTTTTTTAATTAATCATAAACAATTAAAAATTGATGATATTTAAAGGAAAAGGGAGTAACGTGCGACGAACACGCCACGATGTGTCGCCATATTGATGACGTCACAATGTTAAAACAATGTCATGACTGTGCAGTTAACGGCAGATCAAAATTCGCGATATTGTGTTATCTCCGCAAGGTGCAATCATTGGTATCATTATCGGTATTGGAATTACAATTTATTTTCAACAGACTTCAGAAGGGAAGAATTGATTATCCATTTATATTTGAAACCTAGTGCTTCTTACGGTCCCATATTCATTTTGGTCTAATTTTTTCGCATCCATGAGAAAACCATATAAGTCCTAAATGTGCATTAAGTATGTCCACGACAAATGGAAATTATCGCGCCACGTTATGAGCAAAATATTCAGGTCCACCGTTAAATCGGTACTGCTACATGGGTGTGAGACATGAAAGGTTTCCAAAACCATCTCCCATTAGCTCCAAGTTTTCGTCAACCGATTTTTTCGCCGAATCCTCGGTATCTACTGGCCCGAGAAAATGTCTAATGAACATCTTCTGGAGCGCTGTCCTCGACTCCAAATAAGGCGCCGCAAATGGAACTGGATTCGCCACACCCTCCGAAGAGATGCCGATTACATTTTCAAGCAGGTCCTTCCTTGAAATCTGCAAGGAAAGCGCAAACGCGGCCGTCCTAAACAGACTTGGCGCTGCACAGTTGCAGACGAGGCGAAGAATATCGGAAAGACATGGAGCGAGATAAAGCGTGAAGCCCAAAATCGAACGCGATGCAGGATCACTGTGGACGCCCCCTGCCCCACCTAGAGGACATAGGATGATATATACGACAAATGGACGAATAACTCGCCAATTGATTTCGATGATTCATTTTCTATTTGATGTACTTTAAGAGTATTTTGAAGAGAGTTTGGTTAATACTATTTCGCAATCCTATTCTATTTGATGTCGGTTTTTGTATTTGCTCGTTAATTTGCTACTTTTAATTATAGCAAAAGAACGATGTTTTTTTTCAATTAAATCACAACAAAAATTGTTAAAATAGCCAATTTCCTGGATGTGTTTAGTAATACAAATGATTTGAGGCGGGGCTCCGAGCAGCGACGCAGTCGCGGGACGCTAACAAACTACGTAATAGTTTTAAACGAGTCACTTAAAAAAGTTTTTATGGAAATCGGTATTTTATTTTAACACTTGTGGGCAGCAATTTAAAGCTCAATTTCCTTTGTAACCTTACTTCAGATTTTAAATATCATGTTTTTTGAATTGATTTCATTAGAATGTCCAAACTCGGAGCAAGATCTCAAAGTTAAAACAACAATTTTAGATTATTTCAATGGCTCAGTCAGTTGTACCATAGAAATACATTATATCAAAAATCACAGTTTAGATTCCTTATACTATAATATTTTGCAGACACTCCGCTCGAGAGAACGCGGACCTTACTGCACTCACAATAAAACTCAAATCGCATCGTTTCTATGTATACCGGTCATGTCGAGGCTGTCGTCGTCCGAGTCATTGAAGACCTTATTACTTTTATCATAGGCTTCACTTTGCTGCTCCTTCAGGGCGCGTTCGAGGATCCTCTCGAGCTTGGGCTGAACGTCGCCCAGTAGCGCTCTCTGACAGGGCTCGGAGGCCCAGCAGGACTCCATTATCTCCCAGCACTCGTCAGTAAAGTGCGGTAGTCTCTCGGGACGTAACCCTGTGAATGAGAAATATAAATAGGAAGTGGAACATTCTCTTTCTTTCTCCAGTGTTGGTCCGTTATATCTGAGGATCGTGATCACTATCTGAGTTGCATATCGAGCGGATGCTCTGATAGAGAAAAATTTGAAGGACGACGAGTCTTTTATATGTTGGTGATCACCGCGAGATCTTTGCCTTGATCCTTGCGTGTTCCCAACTACGATCAACTCTTCCAGACTTTCGTCGCCTCTACGCATTGTTTGGCCACAGTACGCCAGCGATTATGCAGCATAGCGAGGTGGACATACGAGTCTTAATTTGTAATTGACTTAGAACAGCTTACTGGAAATTTGCCCCAATGCGACGTGCAGTGGGCCTGTAAAGGACCCACACGCACGACCCCACTACCTGTCACGTTTGTGTTGCACGACTAAATAATCTGCGGCGCTTTTACCACATAACACGCGTACGTACCTCGCTTGACCTTGCTCCACAACTCCTCCTTGTTGTGGAGAGCTTCGAAGGCGGTCGGCAGTTTAATGTTGCCCGCACACACGTACCTGCACGAACAGGAACATTTTAAATTTATATTCACCCTTAGTGGCCCTTTCTCCTTATTTTAAGAACATTCCCTCAATTACACCTGCTACAATCGTGATATATCTAGGGAAGATTCATTCTATTCACTTGATTAATAATTACGTTCGCCAACCGTGCGTCGTCCTTTCCGTCCTAAACATGATGTCGTGTGCATTCAATTGTAGTAATTGTCTGTAACCGTAACCGATTGTAATATGGAACATAGCAACAGTTAATATAGAAAAAAAATCTAAGGCATGTGAAGTCTGCCAATCCGCACTAGGTGTGCGTGGCGGACTACGCCCTTATATTCTCTTTACAGAGAAGGCCCGAGCCCAGCAGTGGGACATATATATTATATACATCTACAGGCTGTCCCGAGATTCAACGTCCAACGGTGAGTGGATGGTAGGTGACTGTATGACAGCCTCGAGAAAAATATATAATGGCTGTAACTTTACATTAGTAACGTTTTATATCGTGCATTCTACTTGGACTCCTGTAAACGTTGATTGGACAATTTCATCAAGCCAAGTTCTGGAAATCATAGCAACGTCTAATAGAAACGCTCTTTAAGTGTTTTCAAGAGAAGAGTAAATGTATTTCCATTTAACATCAGGCAGGATGGTAATCAAGCAATAGCTTAATCATTATAGCTTCGACTGGAGCAAGACAACACTACAAGCCGGTCCATCTTCACAACCGTCGCTCTGCTGACTGTGACACTCACCAGAACAATATACCGAATGCGTAGACATCTACAGCCGAGTCGTAGGTGCCGTTCAACAGTTCGGGCGCCATGTGCACCGGCGTGCCGACCACCGAGCCCGATATCAGAGCCTCCGCCGCGCAGAAGCCCAGGTCCGACAGCGCGGCCCTCTCCGAGTTATCCAGGAGGACGTTCTTCATTTTCACGTCACGGTGCACCAGGCCTAAGGAGTGAAGGTACCGAATGCCTGCAAGTTAATCAATTCTGTTTAGAAACTTTTGATATGAAGTACGGTAGAGCGGTTCTTAATCAATGTAACACCAGTTCTTGATCACAGTTGCAGTCGAATGGAGACGCAGACTCTAGTGGCGACACTCTATCTTAGTTCTTATTAACTGTTTCCACACACATTGCCAAAGAGATTTGAAGGATATGATTGAGGACAGGATTGATGCTAACATCATTCATCATAACATCATTCCTTTGCTGTACGCGCAATGAAAGACAAAATTAGACAAGAACCTCTACGCCACAATTATTAATTCATTTGGAACTTAAAAATTCAAATCACTGCCCACAACAAATGGTTGGCAGCAGGTTGTCAGCCTGCCTCTGTGTCGTGTAAAAAGAATATCATCATCTAATATGATCTACAAGATCATCAGACAAAGATGATACTATTCTCTGCCCGTACTTTGAATTCCATATTTGTAGTGTCAAGTGAGACGTGACTAAGGGCGAACTCATCGTACAACAGAATTTTTCAAAATTTTAAATCACTATTTAATTTTGTTGATACCGAGACGATTTCACTTCAATGATACTGTTTGACATAATGAAGTTACAGCCTTTATATATGTCCCACTGCTGGGCACAGGCCTTCTTTATAATGAGAGTATAAGGGCATAGTCTGCTACGCACACCTTGCCGACTGGCAGACTTCACATGTCTTAGAATTTTTTTTTGTAGGACATGTAGGTTTCCTCACGATGTTTTCCTTCGCCGCCGAGCGCGTGGTAAATCAGCACATAAAATTGCAACAACAAATTTATTGGTGCCGGCACCGGGGATCGAACTCGTGATACTTTTGTACTATGCAACTTGAGGCGATCGCCCGGATTCAATTTCAATAATTTAAGTTCAACCACTCGATGACGAGATGATGAGATGTCACCTTGTTAATACACCGTAGGGTAAAAGCTTGGTATACAAGATCCTCTGTGACCATTAAACGTATATATACGACGTAACGTACATATACGACTTGGATAGGTTGTGGCTGTTTTTTATCTTTTCTTTTACTACTATTACAAATTTATTTATCTTTTACAAAAAACATTTCTCCTCTTCTTTCTTTTCTCTTATTTACTTACTACAATTTCTTTATCTCACTCTATATAATTCAATTTTCTTATACTAAATGACATTTTTATGTATTACTTTTACTTACATTGTTACTTAATTTACAATTTACATTTTTATACTTTCTTATCATATTTACCTCAGGCAAGAAATATCATAGATCGTGATGGTCACGTACAGAATTAAAAAATAATCTGGACGCCGTAGATTAATAGGCATAAAGGTGGGGGGTCAATAGAGGAATACACCGTCTTAAAAGTTAAGTACACTAAAGGAGATGCGAATTTTTTTATTTACTGTTTAATTCCGTGTGAACGTTTCTAATGATCCGTTCCGGCATTAGAATAGTTGTTGATAAGATATGCATACCGTCAACGATATCGCAGGCGATCCTCATCCTGGTGGCGAAGGCGAGGCCGGCGCGCACGGCCGCGTGCAGGTCGCGGGCGTAGCGCGCCGACACGAGCAGCACGCCCGGCGTGCCCGCGCCGCGCTGCACCAGCGAGCCCAGCAGCCGCACCACGCGCGGGTGCGCCGGGATACTCCTGCACAAGCAATACACCAATCTTGTGCAGTTCAAAAGGAAAAGCTAAAGGAGCCAGTCCACATTAGGTTCGACTTTTCAGAATGTATCTCTGGAATCTACCGACAGTCTACAGTTACTAAGAATCGAATTGTCGGCGAATCTTAATGCTAGGAAGCTTGGAGTTCTTTCAAAGGTACGGCGGTACTTCACACCGGGACAGCTTTTGACTATGTATAAAGCACAGATGCGGCGTACTGTTGTCATATCTGGGCAGATCCAGCCAAATACCAATTCGCAGCACTGGATGCCATGGAGAGGCGGGCCAAAAAGTTAATAGATGATCAAGATCTACATTTAGATAGTTTTGAGCACCGGCGCGAGGAGAGTGTGCACAGGAATTACACGAGTTAATTCCCCCATCCCCATTCTACCTTCGGCGGGTACGTTTAGACATTCGGCGGGTCTCCACCCTTTCACAGTCGATGTTCCGCGCGTCTGAACAAAGCGATTTGAGTCATCGTTCATCGTGCGTACAGCAAAGGCGTGGAACAAGTTGCCGGAGTCAGTCTTTCCGTCCAAGTACGACGTGGGAGCCTTCAAGAGTATAGTGAATAGGCACTTACTAAGCTAGCGCGTACCATCTTTCGACTAAATCACCACATCAAATCAGATGGGAACGTGGTCAAGCACTAGTTTATACTCCATAAAATCCTGGTAATTTTATAAAGGTTACAACCAAAATAAAATTAGTAACTTATATAAAAAAAAATTCGTTTCATCGAGTTTCCAATCACAACGGTACTAAAGATTTCATATTAGACAAGTTGCTTTGTTATGGCCAGAACGAAAACCCCGAATAAATTGAAAATCGGTGTGGGTACGAGAAGTGACGAAACACTTTGTTGTCGCTTTAGATCTAGGGCTACCGTTTTGTATTTAAAACTTATCCAATATAAAATAACATGAATACCTGGTGTAAAAAAACTCCATGGCGAGCTCGTGGTAGTGCCTCTCGTCGGCGGGCAGCACGGACTTGACGGCGATGGGGCTGTGGCCCGCCCAGTTGCCGCGCGCCGCGTACACCACGCCGTACTGACCGCGCCCTGCGAACGTGACCTTACATTAACTCTCCTTCTACCCCCGGTGCATTCCTTGAGAGATAGCAGAACCCCTCACCATGCACCGGGGTTTTCATGAGTAAGAGCCTCAACTAACCACCGCCTTCCCTCCAAAAGACGCCGGGGTCTTGTAGTTTTCCCCTCGGTGAACAAAAAAACTTTTGTGAGAGAAGAGTTGAAAAAACTTCCTTACTCGAGAGTGGCAGACGTCAAATCCGGCTCGATCACAGCCGTGATGTCGAGCCGGACATTGGCGGAGCACTGGCTGGAGATACGAGGCTTATTAGCTTATTCTAGTTGTATGTCTATTTAGGTAAAATTCAGCGCACCAGCAAACATTCCTAGATGTTCAAAGTCAGCAAAGTGCTGAGCCGTGTCAGGTGAACTTAAGTTGCATTCTAACCTTTTCTAAGTTAGAAATAAATAACACACAGTTTAAATATAATTGGAGTAGAGATAGAAACAGTTCTTAAGCTCCACACAGGAGCCGGCTCTATAAGCCAAAAATGAAAAAATAATTTACCAATCTCTCGTCCGAGCTCCGGGGTGCCGTACATGAGGAGGTCGCACATGGAGGTGCTCTCCAGGCACAGGCGGGCGAAAGTCGGCGCGTATCTGCGAGGGTACATAAAAGCAATCACTTGTTAATAGTAACGCTACCACCGTGTATACGACTATAAATCACATGTCTTTCCGTTCAGCCGCACAGCAAAATCCCTGTTTCCTCAAAATATATAAATAGCATAGCACTTACAAGTTGGACCACTACTCTTCTAAAGTAGAGAGAGATTACGGATTTCCATTTTTCACTCTTTATTAAGGAAATCCAGAAATTATGCATGTCTGTAGATATCTCATACAGATACGGGTTGCTATGTAACAGTGCCTTTAAGTATGTTAAAACAATACTCACTTCTTCCTAATAGCCATTTTGACATCCCCGGTGTGATGCAAGCGGCTGGCCAGAGCAGTCTCCAGCGACATGAGGGCGGACTGGTATCTCTCGTGCGCCACGCCCAATCTCTCCAGTATCTACAAGTATAACTGTCGATATGACACATGTCCAGTGGAGACACCACACGCACTCCCACGGCTGACACTATGGTTCCTATACGTTCGTAGAAAGCGTATATGAATCGGTGGGATTTATAATAAAACCTAATGTATATTTAGATTTTTTTTAATGACGAACTACACATATTGGCCAGAGAAGCTTTTACTGCTTCACCGGATTAAGAGGATGGTGGGCAGAGTTGAACTATCTCTTAGGTCGCTTAGCCTGAACCTCTATCGTTAGTAACTCGACACAAGGGTCCCCCGGGTGGGAGTTAACCTCAGCTTGGACGGTTACTATGTTACTTGAACGGTTGATAGGGCCTGCCCATTAAAATAGTGGTAACGCACGAAGATTCGCAACCTCTGACGGTCGCGAATGGGCACTTTGTGGATTTGTAAAGATCTAGCCTGTGCAATGGTAATCGCGGCGTCCGGATTGTCATGAACGTGTCTCAGCCTCCGGGTGACGCGACGGAATTTGCGACAGTATATTTAGATATATAGTGAAGACTTTCTTGGTGCGGCGAGATAAGACGTGTCAAATGGAAATCTGTAATATCTGCATCTACGTACTTCGAAAGTAAGGACGCGGAGTAAGTAAATATTTGAGTAATAATTAAGTTAAAGTGATTAGTGACCTGTCCGGATATGATCCTGGCGAGCCTCTGCGGGCTGAGCGAGTGTATCGTCTGCAGCGCCACCTGGCGGCGCCACACCGGGCTGAGCACGCAGCACGCGTCCTCGTCGTCGCCACCTATGCGGAACCTGAAGTAACGTATCGTTTTTTAACAAATAAAGCGACGTCTGACCACCCAGAAGTGTATTTCCATTTAACACTAGATGGGATCGTGATCAAGCACTTGCTTAGAAAGTGTATAAAAAAAGCAAGAACACTTTACGTTAGTGTTACCTTTTGTCCGTGGCAACACAGCACTCTGGACAAGATAACTTAGGCTATGTTTGGCAAAATAGATTACCGAATTCTCCTATTTTGAAAATTTGACCGGATAGTTACACATTCGTTATTTGAATTCTGTTACTTGTATATATCTATTAGTTGGATAAAGTTTTAACGTCAATAAGTCAAAACCTTTATGACTGGACATGTTTGGCGTCTCTCTTGAAGTTCGAATTACCCAGTTTCTACTGTACATCTTTTTATCTGCGACTTACTTGTGGAAGAACCGTCTGAGCGACTCCACTAGGCTCCTGAGCAGCGAGAAAGAGGCACACGGCTGCAGGTCCACCTGGCGCGCCACCGACAGCAGCTGGCGCATCGCCTCGCTGGCCGGCCGTCCGCCTAGCTCCTGTTTGCAGGATGATTCCAGGGACAGCAGACATCTGGAAACGTTTAGTTAGTAGTATTACTAGTAAGTAATATCAAGAACGTATGTGTATTCGAGTAGCAAATTGAAGTGGTAACGAGCCGGTCATATCAGCCATAGAACGGCCAACCGTTGGGACAAACGAGTTCTTGAGTAGAGACCGCGGAGTGGGACGCCCTTAGACTAGGTGGAGCGACGATCTTTGCAGGAAGGCTGGCAGGAGTTGGATGAGATTGACTGAGGATGATGCTCAGTGGAAAGGCCTATGTCCAGCAGTGGACTGGTGCAGGTTGGTGATGATATTGATGAAGATGTGTATTTGCCACCTGTATCTATATAGTACACATGCTCTAAAACTCAAACATCATCAGCAGACATAACTTTCACCAATACTAAACAACATTAGCGTACATTTAATAAGATTGTAATTGTCTATTATTTTAATTTTTTAAATAGTAAAAGTGGCCAGCGGGTTTACGGCTCGCCGGATTTTAAGTGATCTCCGTCGCCCATGAACATCCGCAATACTAAAGGAGGCGCAGGTGCGTTGACGGCATCCGAGAAAGGAGTAGGCTCGTTTCTTGAAGGTCCCCAAATCGTTTATGGTCCGTAAAACCGCTGGTGACAATTGATGCTACAGGTATTTTCTACGTTCTGGTATATCAGCATTAGATCTGACGACCTTAAAGAACGCCTCGTATCGGCCTAACGAATATATTGTGACAATATGTCATGACATTCTGAATAGTAGCATTGTAAATAAATAAAAAACCGTGTACCTCTGCAACGTCCCGAAGTAAGTATCCTTTAAGCAATCTACAAAGGTGACCAGCTTCAAGCTTATCTTGCGGCTCAGCCTGGACAGAACTGCCGAAAAATGCATTATATCACTCACTTATTTTTTCGTATTTTGTAACGATCAGATCAGATGTACGCATCCCGAAGTGGTATTTAAAGGTGAGCCTTATCTTGATAGTCTTTCCAAAAAAGCTACCGAACGTGGTTTGACCTTCTCCGGCGACGTCTTTTAAGCACATTTGCTAAAAAATTTGTTCCCGGTTTATGGTGACGGGCTCACCACGTGTGACCTAATAAGCGTGAAGAGCAAACAGCGAAAGCTGTCTGTTACACCCCGATTACTAGGGTTAAGAGGATGTAAGAGCTTATAATAAGTTATTTGTTAATTTACGTTCACTGCACATTGTAATAATACATACAATGTATGCAACCAGTTAGTCTAGATTTGCGTCTGTCAGCCCTGTAGTTCTGGACTCTCAAGAATAAGACTACGGTATCTCCTGCCTGTCGTAGAAGGCGACTAAAAGGGGCCTCGTGTTCACTGGGCGACAGGTGTGAGGGCCTTTGTCATCCGCCAAGGTAGACCCGGAATGAAGGCGACATCGGCTGGCCCGTGTCGCCTTGCACTGCGAGGCCACAGAGGGGGAGGGAGTAGTAACCTCCACCCCCCCGGAGGTGCTCTCCTTGAAAAAAAAGATTTGCGTCTGTAACTAATTGAGCAATTTTATGTGCTGATTCACCACGCGCTCGGCGGTGACGGAAAACATCGTAAGGAAACCTATATGTCTTAGAAAAATTTTCTAAGACATGTTAAGTACTTCGATCCGCACTAGGTGCACTAGGTGTACGGCGGACTATGCCCTTACACTCTCTTTACAGAGAAGGCCTGTGCCCAGCAGTGGGACACATATATATAAAAGCTGTAACTATAACTAATTGTAACCGATTTCAAGCTAAAATAAAAAAATGAATATTTTTGTTAAGCATAACGTTTTGTATGAGAACTTGGTATGTGTACCGACCAGTCTGCTGCACATCCAGCGAGGCCTGTTTGATGGACATGTTGGCGTTATTGGTGCACGTGAAGGCGGTGAAGCCGGACACGTCGCTGATGTTGGTATCCAGAGTCCACAGGCGGCCCAGACCCCGCCCGCTGCTGGACAAGGAAAACGCCTCCATCTCATTCTCCACTCGTATCATTCCATGTGGGGATACGAGGGACGCTGTATCATCTGGTCGCGACTGAAATAGAGAGATTTGTGACACGTGAAGAAGAACTATTTTAAGTCTATTTTCCTATATCGCATTATGAGAATCTAGATCGTAAACAACCTTATGACCCTTAAGATTTTGTGACCCATGGAGCGAAAGTGGATATCAAGATTTTTTTCAATGAAACACAGATTGGCTAGAGAAGTTGACCTTGCTTGCTTCACCGGACTGAGAGGCGGCGTAGCCCTTAGGTTGCTTAGCTTGAACCTCTATTGCTAGTAACTCGACACAAGGTTCTCCTAGGGGTAACCACGGCTCGGTCGGTTACTATTTCACTGATAATCAAACATATCATGTATATAGTATCTCTTCTTCCCCATCCTGGAAGTAAGCACTACCCAAAATATAGTTTCAATCGTTTCGCATCGGAAATCAAATAAAATGACAAGAATCTTAAGGTAATTTAATCATAAAATATTAAGTTAATGACGTTTTGAGATGTTTACTTAAGACTCTGAAGCAGGTGACGAACTAGGACAGCACAGAGCTCCTTCATATGAGAGCTTATTATGTTAACTTAAAGTCCACCTTGGGTCTGGAGCAGCAGTCGGCGGCGTTGACGCTTTCGTCGTACGAGTGAATGATGGCGTACTCGTCGAAGTTGTAGCTGTCGTAGGACACGGCCTCCTCCACGTCGGAGGAGGAGTCGCTCCGCTCGGACGTGGGGCCCGACGTGTCCGGTCGGCCGCTGCGGTCGCCCAGTTGCCACGACACCGTGGGACTGCTCCTTGACGAGTAGAAGATGGAGTCCGACATGGTAAAACGTTTGTCCCGATGACACGGCAAATCTGTACAACAAATCAAAACAATCAAATAACATGGAAATAAAGTCCCTCGTTTAAAACAAAGCAAAGTGATCGAAAGGCATCTACTGAGCTACTGCGGTTTACTATAAACAACTTCTCCGCTCAATATAATCAGTAGAATATTTGGCAAGACCAGATATCATCATCATTAGACTGCAACGGTCCACTGCTGTACAAACGCCTCTCCAAAACCATGCAACTGGGCACGATCCTCGGCCACTGTCATCCAGCTCCTGCTAGCCGTCCTGTGAAGATCGTCGCTCCACGAATTCTTAGTGAGACCTAGTCTGTGGTCTCCACTTGAGAGCTCTTTTTGATACAAGACCAGAGTACAAGATTCGGAGTTGCTTCATCTCTTGTGTATTTCTAAACACTGTCAAAGAAGATTGTCATGATCAAAGAAAAGGTAAGATTTTTTGTTGCAAAACTTACCATCAACACTCCAATCCATCATGTGGATCTCCGAGCGCATCTCCTGCAGCACGTCCTGCATTATCTGCAGCAGCTCCTGCTTCTTCTCGTCCTCAGAGAACTTCTCGCTTATCACCTGTCACGGTTAATTTAGTTTGTTGATTTCATCGAGCATGTTTTCACGCGTACACATGCCTGTCGACGTACTGATTTTCGGTTGGGCACCGTAGCTAGTTAAATTATTGGGAACTCAAATGAGACTTTTAAAAGGCAAGCCTTTTCCAATAAAAAATGGAGGTTCATGGATTTCAACTTAAAATACCCAGTAATTTAAGTCGAAATCCATCATTGGCATCGAGGATTTGAGGGCTGTTGCACTGTCAAAAAGATGATGACTTGAACGATCACCACCGTCTGGGGATTTCTGCGCGAGTGTTGCCGAAGCCACGCCAATATGCGATGATGGTGGAACATTATGTGGGTTTGGTAGCGAGGCCCCGACATAACTCGTCTTTCTCCCGAGGGTCAAGTACGCGGTCAGGTACGTTCCCACAGGTAAATCAAAAAATCACCCCCGTATCTGGAGGTTCTGAGCGCAAACGCGATGATGGGAAGAGTATTGTGTATAAAAATGGTAAAAGGGCGTTGTCGTAGCAACGTGTAGCTCACTTAACGGGGGACTCACGTCGTACAACTGCTGTTCCTGCTTCGCCACATACTGTATCTTCTTGGGCACCACCTGCAGCTCGCGCGCCAGGTCGAACGACGCCAGGATGAACTGCTGCAATAGTTTCACGTGCGCCTGACAAACATAACGGCCATGTTACGGGAGATCGATTCCTAAATTCGTTGTTGATTAGTTTAATAGGCTTTTATAACGGCTGTTTTAATGTTTGTGTCTGATTGTTTTTGGTGTTAAGCAAGCAACTTCGTATAAAGATGATACTTCAGAAATAAAATACAGCATCCGTTTGTATATACATACGCAGCAGCGTCAAATGTATAATACTTCACTGATTGAAGACGGTTTCTGTGTTGTACTTGTAAATATACTTGTTACGGATTTAGTAGCAGTTTAAATATAACATTAATTTCCGTCGTTTCAAGCTCTATTGTAGGACTATTGTCACGGTAAAAATTGCAACGTTTAATGTCCTTATGTCGTAGCCATTTGTCAAGTTGGTTCCTTCCCAATCCAGGTAACCTGTGAAGGTGAGTACAAGCTCACCTCACTCAATTTTGTGCAGTGCTCCAGCAGATAGCTCTGAGAGCAGTCCGTGGCGAACTTCAACATGGAGTTCAAGAAGGTCGGTCGATTCTTCACGGCCCTGTCGGTGTCCTGGCGGCGCCGCCTTGCTGTAGCCCCTCCGATGCTGGCGGCTTCACTCTGGCTGGCCCTCTGCTCCGCCGTGCGCAGTATCTCTGCATCGTCCAATATCGCCCACTGACTTTTCGCGTGGTACTTTGGTGGAGGCTTGACTGGGAAACAAGAAGTTGATGGCTAGAGTATATACGATGGGCTTTACATTGCAATATGAATAAATTTCGCCTGTTTCTGACGGGGGAGGCAAAACTAACAAGCGGGTCGCTAGATGATCTATCGACGCCCTAACGAGAATTTCCGACATTCAAAGAGAACTCGAAAAAAGAACCTTGGCGCGGATATTGTTTTACACGTGTCTCTGTCTGAAGTCGACCAATTTTTGTGTTCTCAAGATAAATTCAAAGTACAATTAGCAAACCCATTTACTAGCTTGCTAGGGTGCTGGTTAAGTAATTAATAAAATAATAAGTAGGAGGCTGCTCTTAACCAGCAGCACCCGTCACTGTTTTCTATTTTAAACTATCTGATTGGCGACCAGCTATGTGGCCGAAGAAATAAAGTATGCGACTTCCGTAAAAAACATAGTAATCGTGGAGCGACGAATCTATCGATCGGCTATACGTCATTTTGTTAATATATCGGTTACCACGCGAGCTGTCGCCATGTTATCTGTGATGAACTATTCTTACGACCGTTACGTGTTTCCGATACCGCGGGAACAGCAACTTTGAAATAATAACTCTCCATGTGTTCACGATTACCATACTTGTTACGTTAACGTGTAACGGTTTCGGCGGCTCACTACAGTATACCAAAAGTAAAAACTTCAAGTGGGTGTACTGGGGCAGTGAACGGTGCTCCCCTAGTGTCCACTAATAAAGTACAATGTCTCACAGAGCAGGTCCCACTGGTCGATCAGCTCGTTCATGCAGGCGACCTGTGCCTCGTGCAGCCGCCTGCAGTGCGCGCCGTGACGTTCCGGCGACTCAGCCTCGCGTCTGGAAACGAACATTATCATTCATTGGAACGAAATTCCTTACGGTGGCCTTGGAAGTCCCCGATGGCCCTCTTCGGTGCATGGCGAGGGGCTCAGGGATGTCCAGCAGAACGCACCGGAGCGTGCGTTAATGTGCTGTTAAGGGCGTCCCGGGGAGGTTACTCTCTCCCTCAGCATCCCCGCAGAGCATTAAGACGACATGGGACCACAAGTGTCGCCCCCATTTTATGGCAGGTAGGGGTTACCATAGTCTAATTCTATAAGTCCAGGACTACGACGCTGACGGGCCTTACGCCGACCCGGCGTCGGACGGGAACGGCTTTCTCCCGATCCCGCGGCCTACTTCTGACTCATGACTGGTTCCCAAAAATCAATAAAAAGTCAATCAAGTTCAGCAATTTTTTGCAAATTGTGTTGCTTCTATATTATTGGAAGGAAGTTCGTTCCTACCTGGAGTCTCAAAACACTACATAATTGTATTACCTAAACACTCCATCCCGCATTAAGACTTGATCGGATTCTGGCAGTTCTTTAGTATCAAACCAGTCCTCAGTGGACTCCGTCGCCTCCAAGCATAGCTGCACCCTCCCTTCCGCCTGCTGATTCCTTTTGTTCTCTTCTGCGAGCACATCCACGCTGTCCGAAAATAGAACGAAGAACACTTGCGAGTTTGGGTTCAGCTCTTTTATTTGATGGAGGTCCAGGCAGTTCTAATGGAGAAATAACAACGTTAATAATTGTAAGAAAGGAAATAAATAAATTTATATTGACACATGCGTTGTGTATATTTGTCATTATGGAGTGTATTGCATGTACATGGGCGTAGGTAATGATCTTCACCCGCTCGAGAAGAGAATGATTACAGAGAGAAATGAATAATTTAATACGTCGTGATAGTTAAATTAAATATTTAATGACGTAAGTTTAAAGTTTACATAAAATAAAGATCTAGCCCGGCGGAGCGCGCTGGGTACGCTCGTTTCAAATATGATCAAATTTTTCATCCCCTGCCTTAATTCACGACGGGTACACCAGTTATGGGCAGATCTTAAACGAACTTATTGGGGCCATAGATTAGCTGAGACGGAAGGATAATTTGTTTGCTGTAATATATATATTAAAAAAAATCTGTAATTCTTGTATCTATCTGAATGTTGGGAATGGCTTCCAATTATTTTCACGATTGATGAGTCTGCAGGGTGATAAATCGATCTAGCTAGATCTAGGATGTTTTTTGGAAAATGTTTTATCCGCGTATACCTTATTCTTAGTTCAGTAGACAGCGTTGCTATGCAGTAAGTCAGTAACAGTCAATGACTGTTTAGTTTGATGTTAGACCAAGAAAATCAATTGATTATAAATTATTTATACGTTTTTCATATAATTGTTTAGAGTTGAATCAATTAAAATAAAGTAGTCGATATTGTTATCATGGCTTTTTAAAAATGGAGAAAAAATAAAAAGATCCTTGATTCCGTGTGACCAACAAAGGACTACGATTACAAGTTTTGCGGCATTTTTAAAGAATATTATTATGTAATTCTAATCTAAATAAAACACCTAGCAAAGCTCAGTCCACGTACTGTATACGGTATCACCTATGCTACGTTAGAAATTATTATACATACATACATACCTCGGCTGTAAGCACGGCGGCGTCACCGCCAGCTTCCCTTGTCTCGCCACTACACACATCGCTGTTATCACCGTTACTGTGCTCATCCCCTTCACCAGTCTCACTCCGAGTCATGTAATAGAGATTGAAAGTCGACCAGAAGTCATATTCACTCCTCGCAGCTATCCTACTCGCACTTATGTTATCACTGAATATGTGCGGTCCCGTTCTGTCCACGGCGAACAAGTATATTGGGTTGTAATTCTTGAGTATGAGATCCTTCTTGTGGTAGAGGTCCGAATGAGTTTGTTTAAGTTTGAGATAGTGCGAGCCCTCTGTTTGCGTGCCGATGTCGGGGGGCACTATGATACGTAGACCGTCTTTTAGCAGAGGATTGTTGATTTCCACTTCCAGCATAGTGGCCAGGTCTGCGTTTTCTTGTCGCAGTAGATCCTGAAACGAAACGATATAAATCCTATATATGCCGTGGAAAATAAGAAAAAACGTTGACGTGGGACATCAGATAGGAATGAAGTTCCTTATAATAAAAATATTAATTTTAAATTGTATTCTTGGTCGAAAGAAAAGAAAATTCGGGTATACATTTTTATTATGATTATCGATAAAAATAAACAAAAATCAATAAATAACATTATCTAAACACTTTTATTTTATGAATGAATGAATGAATATACTTTATTGCTAAACAATTAAAAGAAACACATCACAGAAGTTATAAATATATAATTTTCACTTAATTGCATGCGCTATGTGCGGTCTTATCGCTAAGACCAAAATCATCCAGACAACTTGCGATTTTAGTGGATCTGTAATCATATTTGAATACAGAAAAAAAACACAATATACATATATATATATAAACATACATATTTATCAATATATACACATACTATTAATTATAATAATACATTCATAAAGATAGTAATAATAGCGCCATCTATCTAAACAAGTGGACATTAAAACATATCACGCTCTTATTCAACGTTACGGACGTTTTTTACCGATTGGGACACAACGCCCCATATGGAACTTCGTTCCAAAAATATATTAACATTTTTAGAATTACTAACATTCTTGTTAAGCATTCCAAATAAGCTTAGGCTTATGCTAGGAGATGGTTCACGGCAATAGTTGAACGTTGGATTTGAACCCACTACCATTCGATTCACAGACCGTGAAAAAACCGTAAACCTAGCTATTGACGCTTTTTTGAAACGTGAACTTGACCTTAAGTCAAGCTGGAGGTGCGTTGCCGGCCTTTGTGAAAGGAGTAGGTTTGGTTTTTGAAGGTCCCCCAAAAGTCGATCGAAGCTAATATTTTTGGAATTGATTGCAAAAATGTAAATTGTACGTAAATGAGCACAAAAAAATAAGATTCCATAAACTTTAAGGCAATTCCAACACTAAATTCATTACCGTATTCTCAAAACCTCTTAAATAGTAATTGAATAATAAAAAAAAATATTATTTGATGTTTCTAACGAGTCTGCTAAACCAATTGTTGTCCCAACCAAAATTAACGTTCGTCGGCTCGGTTAACCGACTTCAAAAAAGAAATATTGCTAGCTTTCTTTAAAAAAAAAATTCGTCTGTATGGTTTTTTGGTTATTTTGTTACCTTAGAACTTTCGAGTTGGTGAAGCGAGTGGTCCCATTTTAATTTGGTCTAATTTTGACGATGGCAACCATGAGAAAACTACAAGAGCCTTCAATTTGCATTATGTGTGTGCGCGACAAATGTACGAATAATTCAAAATAACGCCAATTGATTTCGATGATTCATATTTTATTGGAAAGCATTGAAATTGAAAAAACATTTATTCGGCACAAGAACACAGAAACAACAGGTAAAACAAGACAAAAAACAACATAAACAAAAGTAAACAGAAACAACATAAAAAAAGAACAAAATAGAAATTGTGCCGAAAAGGGGTTGGCTCAGCATGCGCTGTGCTCACACATGTAGCACAGCGCTGGTTTCCAGCCTGTACTTCAAGAGTAGTTTTATGAAAGTTTAGTTACGTTCTGATTATTTCTATTTCGGAATATTCCTACGATAATTTGAAAATACACAGAGGGCGTGCTCGCGTTTAACGTTTGATTCGATTTGAAGTCGATATTTGTGTTTGCTTGTACATATACTTGTAATTGTCTACAATTTTATAACAGTCTTCATTAGTACCACTACGGTAGCATAGCGAATTATGGGTCGGTAATATCGCCTAACTATAATTTTATAAAAGTTTACCAACTTGAAATATGTTATTTATCATAAGTGAAAAAACTTACAGCATACGAAATAGTCACAACATCAATATACTAACAGAGTATTCGGGTACTGTAAATAGTACCAATGCAAACAATAATTTGTTACATATTGAGTTACATTATATAAAATACATTATTAAGCCTCCTTTATGAGAGACTGGTATCTGTACTAGGTTGCCCTGTCAGACAGAATACCAGGCCCTCTGCCGCGCGTAATACTTATATCTATTTTATTTGGTTAAATAAATAGAGCTACTAACTCGAATGTAGTATAAATAAATCAGAATCAGAATGGTGTTTGCCTTTTAAGTGTGTGGGTGTTTCAGAATTAGGATATTGTATGTAGAAGGTTTTCAGTATCATTGTAATCGAACCAAGCTGACAGTTCTGTTTTGGTATTGTTTAGTAGTTTATAGCTGATTGTGGTAAATGATAATGGCAACTTCACCTGAACCTGCGATTACAGACAGACTTATTGGTTGATTGGTAATGTGTCACAATGACAGTCTGATTGAAATAGATCGGGGTCATCAGTGTTAAATACCAGAACCGGAGCCCAGCGCGCCCGCTTGCTGATCCCACTTATTTGCCGTTGTTAGTGACAAAGCTTTTACAAATTCATCGCGTCGAAATTTATATTATATTATAGTATACAGAACTACAAAACTGTGTTCTTTGTTTGTTTGTTAACTGCTATTTTAGGAGTCCAGCTAACAATATTAACTATCATATTACTATCATAAACAAAAGCGGGAAAACCCTCGCAATATGACGTCAACTGCACAGTGAAACACGACTATATTGTGATATATACAATGATTTGTCATCGACGTCAAAATATGTTATGGTATAGAAAGCTTTAACGTTTGTAAAATTCTGGCAGGGTAGACAGAGACTGCGATTCGCTTTTTGACGACCTTTTTGAATTCCATAAATAGAAGAAGTGAATATAACGAACCGGACACAAAATTCCTATTATTTAATTCTATTCTCCCAATTTGATTTCTCTTGTATAAACAAGACGAATCAAATTGGATAAACCGTTAAAAGC
Organism: Meandrusa payeni; assembly: GCA_029286785.1. Taxonomy (NCBI): domain Eukaryota; kingdom Metazoa; phylum Arthropoda; class Insecta; order Lepidoptera; family Papilionidae; genus Meandrusa; species Meandrusa payeni. The sequence goes on along the minus strand of JAGSMX010000029.1, from coordinate 10,381,361 downwards.
TATTAGGCGTTAATAGCGCATTAACGTTTGAGTACGTAATGCCTAATAGGCTTTGTGTTTCCAAATCATCCTAGGAATATTACGAAATAGAAATAATCAGAACGTAACTAAACTTTCATAAAACTAGTCTTAAAGTACGGTCTTTCCAATAAAATATCATCTTAAACAGTTGGCGTGATATTAAGCTGTTAGCCCATTTGTAGCGCACATACTTGATGCAAATTGAACACTTATATAGTTCTATAATGGATGATATTATAGACCAAATTGAAACGACACGGGAAGTAACAGCTTTCAAAGAAAATAAGGATCATCAAAATCGGTTAACCCAATCGAATGTTATGTGCGGTACAAACAAAAAAATACAAACGAATTGAGAACCTTTTTTTGAAGTAGGTTTAAAATATCTACGGTTTTCGAACGGAAACTTGCTTTACAAATCGTCGCGGTCGGATCCGTTTAGTGACGTAAAAATAGAGATTACATATATAATAATTAAAGAACAATACCTGTAACGGCAGCGTCTCCCACGGGCCCTGGTTGCATTCTAGATCCTCGACCAGTTCAAACTCCGAGTTGCCGAGCGTCAGGCGGACTTGGATACTGCTGCCGTACTGTATGCGCAGCTGAAATGCGATAAATAGAGAAATAAGCATAGAAACAGATAAACAGCCTCGGTACATAATTTGATTAAATAAATATATTATATTTTGAAAACATCGACTTAGGTTACTCCCTTACAAAAACGCAAATTTCATATGTTAGGACCTAATACATTCATATTCATTTTCCATTCTATAATAGTACTAAGAGACAAGTACCCAGCGACATCCTCTCGGCAGAGGCTCCGGTAGAAGCCGTTTCCCCAGCAAGCAGTGGAGCAGACGAGCTTTGGCAGTTGGCGTGGTGCCCAGGATCACGAGCGCCGTGGGCTTGGAAGACTGACTGTTGACCTCCTGCACTACCGCCGCTATTTTCGGGTCTGGAAAACCACTACAGCAGTTGAAAATTATAAAATTGTATTTGTGCAAAGGCCTCGTAACACATAGCACGTAGAACAGAAGGCCGGTAGGAGGGTCAAGTATATTAAAGAACGAATAAACGGTATTGGAGGCTACCATATGTCAGCACTTCGGCAACGTCCCGGAGCGCCTTCGCGGTGTCCCGCAAGAGGGTACGCAGAGACCGCGAGCGCGCCGCCACACGCCGCCACGGGCCTGCCATCGCGGGACCATCCACCGCCTGCAACGTACACTACAGTAAAGTAAAACCTACACATATGTTTGATATGTGTCGCCTTCTCTGCAAAAAGAGTTTTTGGTCTTAGTCTGCCCACACAATCCTAGTGTGATTAGCGGAATTCACATTTTTTCAGGTATGCAGATTTCTTCATGACGTATACCTTACATAACGTCAAGGGCACTAGAACACACAAAACTGTTAGAATAAATAGGATGAAGCGGCCCAGCGATTGTCTACCCGTCAGACAATGACGTCATATTTCATGGAAATAAAAACCAAAAACTATCAAGCCATGCTTTGCACCGCAGCCGTGTATTCATTTATCTATAAAACTTCGTGATTGAACTGAGTGGACGCCATTTTGGTAAATGTAATTTAATTTTTTTTTCGAAAATGAAAGCTAGCAATATTTCTTTTTCTTTTCATAAATATTACTAACACTCTTGTTAACCATTCTAAGTAAGCTTAAGTTTGTGCTAGGAGATGGTTCACGTAAATATTCGAATGGTGCATTCGAACCAATCACCTCACGATTCACAGACCGTATCCTCAAACTATTAGGCGAATTACGCTTCTATTTACTTTTATTTGTACTAAATCAATGTTATCTCTCTTTCTAAATAAATAAACTTTAAGATCAGAGACTGTGGTCCAGTGAGCTCGAGCCCGTGACGTCATCTAAACAAGACCCATTGTTAACACATCATTGTAACAACAATCAACTGTTTGGTAAGCGGACTTTTGTTTATTATACAGTATTAAAACAATACGCCGGCGTTGTGCGCATGAATAGTCTTCATTGTAGGCTTAATATATCACACATTGAGCACACAACAAACAAACTCATAAGCGCTATAACTTTTTTTTAAAGAAATTTTATTAAATATGAATATGCCTGAGAACTCACTAGTAAAACGTTAATAAGCTGCAATACAAAGCTGTAAAAGCAGTTTCAATCAGTACACCGCCCGATCTTGTTTGCGTCATATTTTGTCCCTTTAGCTCGGCCGGTGCAGGTGCACTTGCTCACTATAAAATGCAGTCAACAGTAATAGTAATAGATTCGGGCTACACAAATCTTATTACCCTATCTATTATATTTAATAGTAGTTGGTAGGCAGATAGTACTGTTTTCCACTTGAGCGGCACATCGGCACCGGCTTGAACTTTCTCCGCAACAATTTAGTGCTATCTTAATTAATTTCGCTAAAAACAATTGAATTAAATTATCAATCATATTTATTACTCTGCTATAATTAAAATTTATTACGCTCGCTTTCATTGACGTTTTCTTACTGATAGTTATATAGCATGAAAAGAGTCAGACGAAGCGATGACGCAATGTACGTCAAATGAACAGTTAACTGATACTGAAGGCCGGCGGGAGGCGAGTCAATGATTGCATTGTTAGCCAATACGTGCAAAAAATTGCGACATAAATAAACACTTTCAAGTCTCTTAACCGACCTTTTCAATTATCTGGAAAAAGTTTTATTGGCATTAACGTGACAGGATCGTCATCATCAGCTTGTATCAGTCCACTGCTGGACACAAGCCTCTCCAAAAGCATGCTACTGAGCACGATCCTCAGCCACTCTCATCCAGCTTCTGCCAGCCGTCCTGCGAAAATCTTCGCTCCACCTAGTCTTAGGGCGTCCCTCTCCGCGGTTTCCACTCGAGAACCCGCTTAGCCCAACGGTTATCCGTTCTACGGCTATAATGGCCGGCCCATTGCCACTTCAATTTGCTAATTCACCGAATCAGCAAATTGAAAAAAGGCTACGTCGATGACCTTATTTCTCTGTCGGATCACCTTATTCCGGATCCGAACCTTCAGAGAGACTCCGATCATAGCCCTTTAGGTGAAGCTTGTGCTACGAGATGGTTCACGTCAAAAATCTAATGGTGGATTCGAACCTACGTTACCTACCTTACCATTAGCAGACCGTACCCTAAACTAAGTGATATTACATTCAAGAAATTAAATTTAGTATAAACAGATGTACGCTCTCTCTGCGGGGACGAAAAGCTTATTTCTTGTTTTATCTACTTAAGGACAGTTGATAATGTAATGATAATATATAAATAACGTCAGACACGAGCGTTCTAGGTTATTCCTGTGTCGCACTAAGTTAAAAAAATATTTAAAGTGTCAACCTATACATGGCCCACTGTTGGGCACAGGACTAAAGCATAAAGGCTTTAGTCTAGAATGTCCCTTAATTAATAATAACTGTCCAAGGTTATCTCTCACCGGGAGCTTTGTATCGAGTCACTACGAATAGAGGTTCAGGCTAAGCGACCTAAGAGCTATGCCACCTCTCAATCCGGTGAAGCAGTAAAAGTACAACTCAGTCAATATCAAGGTTTATTTAATTGTTATAAAACGATATAACAAATAAAAATAAATAAAAATAAAAATGTTTATTTAGATCTTTTTACAAATTTAGGCTGAGACCTTCTAGTAAGCAAGAAATATGCTTGTGTCTCTCTTACATATCAAACTTATTATATTATACAGGTTTTTATTATTGAATATATATTCACACCCACATATTATAATATATATATATTTATATAATTATTAATTTATTATTACTATTATATTAATACAAGTATTTTTAAAGCATGTAATCTTAAATGACTTTTTTTTTGACGTTTTTGGTAGTTTTAATAGTTTTTAAGTGTTCACTAAGAGAATTGATAAATGCGTCAGTAATTTTGTTTGAAGGAGAACGACATATACCTATGATTATACTCCTATACAGTTCAATTTGGATACATGTAGCGTGGCTTAGTTTAACTTCATGACATCTTGACTCAATAGATGATTTAATATATGCAACTACGCCATCGTTCTCATTTTGTTGGTTAGTAGTGGATAATGAAATATAACCATCTATACGAGATCAACGATCATGCAACCGTCGTTTGAGATAAGATCGACGTGTCAGAATCTCTGTCTAGGTCCTGCGGTTGGAGTCTGTTATCATTTGAGGTACCGAGCGACCGCTTCCCAGTACGCGCGGACGGACCTTTATCGCGTTGCTTAGCAAACACGACTGCTCGTAAAATAATTTGTATCTCGCGTACTGCAAGGTGATTGCCCCGTGGGTTATCTGTCGGAACCTTATGCAGAGACACTGCAATTTGTATCAATTATACAAAGATAAAGAAAAAATTAGCTCTCACTCCCCACAACGGAAAAAGATAACACTCGCTGTGCACTATTCAATATATGGCGCTACAAGTATATTTACGAGCAAAAACAAAAATCGTCGAATCAAACGTTAAACGTGATTACGCGCGGACGCTCTTTTTGTATTTACGAATTATCGTAGGAATATTACGAAATAGAAATTATCAAAACCTAACTAAACTCTCATCAAACTACTCTTAAAGTACACCTTTTCCATTAAAAAAATTGTAACATCGAAATCGGTTAGCGAGATATTGAGTTTTCGTACATTTTGGCGCACTTACATAGTGCAAATTTAAAACATATAGTTTTCTTATAGATGCCATTGGGAGAATTGACAGAGGGACGGGAAGAACCAGCTTTCAAATAAAAAACGAATCATAAAAATGGTTATCTTTATGATTCGTTTAATGGAAAGTTATCAGGCAACTAACAAAAAAAATACATACAGACGAATACAAAACCTCCTCCTTTTTTGAAGTCCGTTGAAAAACCGGAGACAATTCTAATTACTAATTTAATAATTAGTAATTCGAATTGTCTATTGTTGTCAACTGAATTCCGTACCAAAAAGTCTATACTTCGAGAAGTCAGCATCATACAGTTTATCATCACTGGTATAGTCTCAAACACTCACCTTTTTGGTCACATTTGCCGCCGAAGGGAGGTGGCTATTGAGTGACTTGTAATCCAGGGAAAGGTACTAATCAACCATCCGGTGGTTCACCACTACATGAATGCACGAGAAAGCCTACCATCAGAGAAGAGTGGCGGCGAGTTGTGAAGCAACCAACATCTGGAATGATGGCTCTCTGTCAAGGATGACACCGACGAAGAAAAGAAGATATCGAACTAACTGGTTTCTTGCACGTAAGAATCTCATAGGCAGATATCTGGACGTTTTCCGTCACTGTTTTTATGGCATGTATTTTTAATAAGCTTCACGAGCATACCGCGACAATTGACACAAATTGCAAGACTGCAGTAATGAGTTTAAGAGAAAGTGTGCCAAAGTGGAAGAAAGTGGCATTAACATACTTAAAGAAATTATATTTTAATTTAATTTGTTTAAAACTTTATTCCAATTGGGGTTAAGGACTTCAATATTACAAGAAACGATGTCCAACGATATAGAGGTTTGTGGTTCATCGTTACATAACAATTAATGAAGAAGGAAGAAAAATAAGCGATCACATTTAATAAACAACAAATAAAACAGTTGAGCTCTGTGCCGCCTTCTCCCACAAAGAAGTAACACAGCAAGTTGTAGAGGTAGATGTGACAGACACGGGAGAAAAGTGTAAGAAGACACCCTCTCTCCAGATCGAACGACGACTCATAAATGGAAGTGGCTGGATGCGGAAAACGAAAGATCGTAAATGGTGGAAGTCATTGGGACAGGCCTACTTCCAGCAATGGATCGATACAAGCTGATCACACCACAAACAGTCGATATACGTAGTCATAGCCAATATAGTAAGCATGCTAGGAACTATTCTCAGTGAGGATCGACAGACTTCAGATGATGTGCTAAAAAATTTACTAGATCTAATCCTGGCAAGCATAAACATTTTTAGTGTGATCGGCGGTCAAGTTTAAGACCAACATTAGTTAATCTAATATAGGGATGAACAGTGTGAACTAAGGTCGAATGGGCTTTATTAAAAGATAAGATAGCTTAGACGCTTCATACAGTAAGGTTAAGGATGATAAATAGATACACAAATCAATCAAACAAATGATTTCTCAATCGAATGCAGTGAATGAAGTAAAGACAGTTTATTGTCTGTCCCAAAGGCAGTGGCTCAGATACCTCTAACAATATTTTATTAATTTTTTTTGGAAATTTTATGCAATTACTCTTGTATCAAGTTACTAGCAATTGATGTTCAGGCTAAGCGACCTAAGAGCTATGCCACCTCTCCATCCGGTGAAGCAATCAAGCCCAGCTTCTCTGGCCATTCTGTGTTCAGTCTGTTCGTTAAATAAAAACTCGTGGATATAAAGCAAACGCAATTTCTTTACATATTGAATAAAAATAATTTGTTGATGACGGAATGTTAGTGATATTTGTTAAAAAAATATTTTTAGAATGGTTTTAAAAAAAATGTAGCTTTAGTGACAAGCCTTTAAATTAAAAAAAAAATTACAATAAGTCCAAAAATGACCAAAAAATTTTTAATGAAATAAAACTTTAGAAAAATCTGGGAAATAAGACTTACTCGGAATTTATTGACTCAAGAACCTCGTGTTTGACAATATTTCCCCGAACATCTCAGATATAAGATTTTCAACAATTTCTAACACCGAATATCTGATGTGACAATTTCACTAAGATCAATCTCCACTATCAGCAGCTAAGAGCTTGACAATAACTAGAGCAAGGTGAGATCGGGTTATTAATATTAAGTACTTGGAATGGCTCATTACATTGTTTTGAGGTCAAATGTCTTAAGCATAAAACCAAACAAGTGAAACATGTATGTAGGTCATAACTTCCATCACAAGGGTATTGCAGCAAGGAACTTATCAAAAAGGTCAATATGGTGGTTACTAGTTATTCGTTTACTGAAGTAAGCCATAGGACCAACTCTTCATAAAACAGACCGGCGCCTGTAGTTCCTCGAAGTGTTTGTAGGCAGGGGTTGTTTCCTACCACCAGGGTACTACCCCCACCTGGGCTATGTATAGATAGTATTTATGGGTACTATTGGTAAACATTGTGGTATTCATGCTACATTAAAAGAAGAAATTCATATTTATGGCAAGATCTAAAGATGCAAATGCCATTGTATTGTCTTCTGCAAAAAATCGAATCTACAAAATAGCCGACACAATTGGGGAAGTACCGTAGATACATGTTACGTTTAGCAGTAAGGTGGAATGCCTTTAGTAGGTGTATGTAGGAAACAGGCCCATTCATTTTTCTTTTTTTTTTAACTGAAACCAACATATCTAATGATAATGTTCGTTCCTTGGTAGAGAAGAAAATGGTTAACCATAACTACTGAAAAATGAGATTGATAAGCACCATCATCCATTTAATCAAAAATACAAACTATGAGAAATATTGTATTTCTTTTTGAGCTTTAAACAGGCAATAGCAATACCATTTTAAATGATCACCAGTGCCCATTAACATCTGCTACACAAAGGGGTTAATTTTGGAGGAGAAAGAAGGAGAAGCTCATGGTGGACTACCATACTTACTGGATGGAATGTTATCTAACACTTTACACTGGTGTTCAGTGCAGTTGTGGTACTTTCCCAATCAAGTTATACAATGCCGTCATTCAATGTTAAATACTGCTGATATTGTGTAATTTTTTGTTGAAATGGAGGAAAGGCATTGGGCAAAATGGACTGACTGGTTGAGAGTATGAGTCCCAGCCAGAGCTGGCATCAATTTTTTTCTTAGTATATGGCACTCCATAAGCTTACTCAAAAACAACAATTGCTCACTTTGTGTTTCCACTAAGTTTAAAACAGGGCACCAATAAAGTTACCACCAATTCCCAATGCAAATATTAAACATACTGAACATTTTAAATATGATTAGGGGACTTAAACATTCACATGGCACAACTGTCATAGCAACAAATTTCTCATTTAAGTAATACCATGTTCCCAATACCATTTCCACTAATGGTATTGGGGCATTTGGGTACAGCTATGCAGTAAAAGCTTATAACCTTTCCCATATGTCACATAAATTTTTATTGCAATTCATTTACCTGTATGGCTATAACACTCTGGAATAACTTGTCAATTTAGATTATTTTTTTTGTCAAATGTCTCTAAATTGCATGTGCATCCAAATACTTTCTACTCAAACAGTGACAATGACCAACTGGTACATATTATTGTTCATTTATACTATGTATATCTATATTATTATATTTAAATTGACATATCTGTGTATGTATATGTATAATAATGTAAATATATATTTAACTAAATAAGATTATTACAATTGCTATTTTAGCAGTAGTACTCTTAGCCCACTCTTACCACCAAAGGTTAGCTGGAAGAAAATGCTAACTAGCATTAAGTTTGCCTCTGTACTTGTACATATATTTTGGTGCAGTAAAGGATTTATCTATCTAAAAACTGTAAGTTATTTAAGACTTTATTTCATATTTTCTTATCTTTCAAAATGGCGTATTTCCTTACTGTAGATGTAGAACATTACAAATAATCATTTTTTTCTCACAATAGAAAACACACACCATGTTTTTCGTTTGAAATATGCAAAAGGTAACTATTTTGTAATATTAAATATTTTCTGTGGCACCGTAGAGAGATGACACCTTCTCAAATATCATCAAAAAGATTTGATGTATTATGTCTCTAGATACACATACAGTTAGTATAAAGTACAACAGACTTCACTTTTTTGTACTTTTTATAGCAAAGGTCAGAAAAGCACAAGAAGCACTAGGATTTATTATTGCTCTATAAAAGTGTTAGAAGAAAAATGTTAAATTGAAATATAAACACAACTTAAGTTAAAAATTAATGTCTTAATTTAAGACTAATTTAAATTTCATTGTCTCGCCGTTTAATTAAAAGAATCTTTTCAGTAAACTTTCTCTCTTTATAATATTATATTGAAAGCAAGTTTCCTTACAATGGATAACCATGTCTAAGGTATCTAATAATATGTAAAAGGGGAAACCGGTAAACCCGCCACACTCACTATTGTATTAAATAATAGATTATAAGCCAGTAGATATTAGTTGTTATATTGGTTTACAAACAAGAGGTGTAAATTTAAGTACTATTTTTAAAAAGTTTCGAAGGTAAGGCAAAAAATTTACACGGTGAAATTCATGTCACTTCTCAGCCCGAACGCAACGGTCTATTAACTGTTATGAATACAATGTGCAATAGTTAAATATAAGCAATAGCGCAATACTTACAATACTGGTAGTAAACTCGTTTGTAATCCGATTACAAAAGATATATTCCTTCTTCTTATCAAATACAGGTACAAAACATCACAATAAATGTTAAGTATATTGTTCCCTTGGACGAAAGATAAGCATGAATCAAAAATAAGGAAACTGCAATCACAACAAATAAAACTCCGGCACAAGTGCACAAACGAACACATACAAATTGTCGTCCACAGACAGTATTTTGATGTTTAACAACACTTAGTTCGACATTAGCTGCTGATGTTGCCAGTAAGACCAGAAATATTATTACTAAGTATAAGAATACTTTTTGTGGTATTTATAATGTACATAATATTTAGAATAAGATTTTAAAAAATACCAAAAGACAATTGCCTAATCGATTTACGGTCGTCGTGTATCACTATTAAAGGTTTGCACCATTCCAGCAAAAAAATATTAGCTTAATTGTAAAGAGATTGTCTAAAAGAATTTCAAAACATTATTTATTTAATGAAAATTTAAGAAAGGAATTAATAAAAATGTATGTATTAAAGATGACTTTATTGTCTTCATCACGATAAATTGTGCTAATGTCTATTCTGACTGACATGGAAGTTGCTATATTAGGTCTTATGGAGACATCACCTAAAACTTAAAAGCGGTAGCCGCCAATGTAAATTGGCCTGTCCTATTGGTCCGATCTTTCAGGTGATTGTAGGTTTCTTTTAATTAGTCTTTGGGTTATCTAATTGGTGGTGGTCAGTAAATCAAATTGTATTATTTGCTAACGATGATGCTTGATGTAATTTGTTTTACAAAATGTCTTCCATTATAGTAGCTTATATTCTCATGTTCATACTTCCTCCAAAACACAAACTCTTTTTAATACCTTCAAGAACTTACCGTTTTTTAAGTTTAGGACATAGCATGAGAAAATACACGACATATGATGAAATGGGGTAGACTGATAACAACAGCGCTACCAACATTAGGAAATAAGTAAGTTACTAGAAAACTATCACCTGGTACTTATTCCAGAGATTATTTTCCCTGTATTTAGAACTCGTGAAGCCAAAGCGTATAAAATATACAATCTTACATAGTAGGACTGGTGTGAAAAAATCGAAGTCCTATAAACTTTTATCTAATAGTCGATAAACTTTTATACTGAATACTGTAAACGTCGATGGCATTTGTTTCTAATAACGATACAATAATTTAACAATGTCAACATATTTCCTAAATATTATGTTGTAAAACTAGTAGATAATATTAGAACAATTAAAATAGAACAAAGACGCTACTGGTAGCGACATCTATGAGAGGCGAATTACAATGTAATAACCGAGATAAGAACCACTTGGAGTATTGTACTACGTATAAACCGATGACCTAGTTACCTCGACCAGTAAAAATAGCGGGTGACAATAGCTCAAACACTATTTTTAGTGCGTATCTTTAAAATCCCAATACACACACCCTTATCTCTTGCATTGTTGTGTTAGCGAGTCGAGAATCTGTCAGAGCGCGTCCACGTTACAGCGCAAGGCATAAAAGTTATATCTATAGCTCCACGGTACCGCCAAAATCGATACTACGCCGTGTAAGGCCAGTCCGAGTTGTTTTTTCGTCTGAACATTAGTGGTCGTTTAGTTATCGCTAGAAATTTTAGTTTAGTAAACAAGGGAACATGTTTTAAAGGAAGACTGTTAAAATGGAAGGCAGTGCTAAAAGGTATATACGTAGCGAATCGGCGAGCTGCGCTCACATGGTCGAGGAAAATTTGACGAGCAATAGAAAGAGCACGGACCCTCACGAGAAACTGAAGGCTCTGCTGAACTCGCCCGAGGAGGACACTGACGACACCCTGCCACCCACCGATGCTCCCAAATTTGGAACTGTAATTCATAATAGGATCTTCGTTGGGGGATTCTCTTTGACGACAACCGACGAGGATCTTTGGAAGTTTTTCTCTGGCTTCGCGACCGTCACGGCGGCGAGGGTGATTTATGACAGAGCTGGTGTCTCCAAGTGCTACGGCTTCGTCACGTTCGCCAGTCCGAGGGTGGCAAGACTGATTGTCAAGCAGGTTAGTGCCTCGCACGTTTTTGCTCTTGCCAATAAATTTTCAATTTTTACTTTAAGAAAAATTTCTTTTATAAAAATGTTTTAAAATTAAAAAAAACTAATTAATAAATATTAAAAAAAATGATTTGTGGTAGTTTTTTTAAGTGAGATTAGTGTATATTTTAGTGTAGTTTAAATATTATAAGATTCTTTGTCCATTTTATTTTTTCATACAATGGCGGCTATATCGCGGTAATGAACTTGATAAACGAGAGCAGATTTTTTTTATATCTAATCATTAGTTACCGGTAGTGATAAGATTAGCGTCTACTAAAGGATGCTGCGTAATTCAAAATGGACGTAGTTTTATGAAGACATTAAATCATTTGATATTTGTGACCTACCGAAACTGCCTGATTCTATACTTATTTTAAATATGGCGTCCTCAGATTAACGTTGACAGATTTATAATTAATCTAGTGTTATCAAATGTATGAAATTTGGTATTGAAATATTACCATTACCTATTTGATCTGAGGTATATTTTGAAGCGCAACTTCGGTTTATAATTACAGGTTTAAAATAGTATCGTTTCTTTTTGCTTATTGCTCTTTAGTTTAGACTCTAATCGTCTAGTCTAGATTCTAGAGGTATTTTGTTTTAGCGTTTCGTTAATCGCTGTTGATGATCGACATTTCAACGTATTAATTTTCACCTACTACTACCGTACCGTCTTCCGGATCATTTTGTAGTTCACACAGAGGAGCTAGAGAGGCTGACCTTTACTGCTTCACCGGATTTTTTCTTTTTTAAAAGAAAGTTAGCAATATTTCTTTTTTTTCCAAAATGTTATCAAAATTCTTGTTAACCATTCCAACTAAGCTTGTGCTAGGAGATGGTTCACTACAATAGTCGAATGGTGGATTCGAATGTATGATCTCACGATTCGCAGACCGGTACCCTAAACCATTAAGCTATTGACGATTGAGAGAGGGCATAGTTTTTCGATGTCTTAGCCTGAACCTCTATCATCAGTAACTCGGCACAAGGGTCCCGGTGAAGGGGTCACTTCAGCTTGGACGCTTACTATGTTACGCATTAGCATTCCGACCCGAGGGCGCCCGAGAGGCCTTTCTGCCGATTTGTGGTGCCTTACTCTTAGAGGTATTACTAACAAGCTCACCAGCAGTGGGTCATGTATAAGCTATTATCTTGTGTTTTCAACCGACTTCAAAAAAGGAGAAGGTTCTCAATTACTCTGTATGTTGTAGTTTCGTCTGTCTTCTCATACGACCGATATTGATTATTATTATTTCTGTTTGAAAACTGATGCTTCCCTGTGATCCTATTTCAATTTAGTCCAATTCTGACAATGGCATCCATGAGAAAATCATTTAAGTCTTAAATTTGCATTAATCATCAACTCAGTATCACTTTAACCGATTTCGATGATTAATTTTCATTGGTAAGGATTTACTTCAAGCATAGTCTGATGAGAGTTTGGTAAGGTTCTGAGTAATTCTATTTCTTAATATTTCTACGATAATTCGGAAATACAAAGAGGGCATCCGCGCGTGATAGCGTTTAACGATTGATTCAATTTGAAGTCGGTTTTTGTTTTTGCACGTAAATATTCTTGTCCTTCACAATACACCGGGCACATATGTTGTCAAGTGATTCTTTTGTATTTAAGGAATCAACTATACTTTAAGAATGACATAGCAAGTGGTCCATTAGGATGCCATGGTAAAAAATTAGGGTACGCCAGGCCCATTATAGGTTTAGGGGTGGTTGACACTGGACGAACAAATTTCGCGGCAGCTAATGAGCTGCAATTGGTATAATAATATTACAAAAGGATTTTATTTCACATTATCTACAAATAAAAAATATACAAAATAAAGTTAGTAATAGTTAATTTATAGATTAGTTGTGTTAGTTGCTCTAGTGCAGATATCTCCATCTTTTTCCTGTTCCTGCCTATGCTCATCCACTCCTTGCCTATGCCATGCATGCGCATGCGGTGGAAATAAAGAGCATATGCTTACTATGAAAAAATTAAAAAGCTACTTCGCTACCGCGCAATACCGCTGTTAACATCCGCCGGAACAAGGTCAAACATGGTCTAGACAGCAAGCGCCCTTTGTCTAGACAGAGCTCGTTTAGCTCGCAGTTCCGTCGTCTATTCAAACCCATGTTACAAGGATTTTAGAACGCTTTACGTTGGTGAGCTCAGTGGCCTGGGACTTGACTCGAGTAGTCTTGCCTCGAGTGGAATTCCCATCGTCGGTAACTAAGATTTTGTGGTTGCAATGTAATGTCGTAGTTGAAGTAAAATAAAATGTAGATAAATGAATAAAAAATGTTTTATAGATTTGTAAAATCGTCCCCACAGTTTGTGAAGTCCCCGGAGATGTTTGGAGTACTATTGGGTAACATAGGGACATAGGGAGTAACATAGGGACTTACATGATGTTACATTGCTTACACACTTATTAATGGATTAATTTGATGATACAGAAGCGATAGAACGTTATTTATATGATGAACACGTAATCACCACACGAGGTTTATACTCGACATTGGAATGACAGACAGAATAATATTTTACCTACGATTTTGGTAGCAATAAGGCGGGCAGTAAAGCCTAGACATCAGACGATAAAACTAGGTTTTATGTGCGCCTAATGTTAAGAACCAAATAAAAGAATGATCGAGTCTGCTTATTTAAGAAGCCGACTGAAACTTTGGCACAAGATTTGTATTTACCTACTGGGTCTTATCTCTGGGACAAAATGGCGGAAAAGTGTGACAGGAGCTTACAAAGTCTGGTTATAGTTTGTATAGTGCGAGCGTATGTAACTGTTGCGTGTTCTACCATTTTGGGCTTGCAGAGTATTAATATTAATATTACCCATACGATGTAAAAGACCCACAGAAGACAGCTAGGCTGCAGTGAATGTGATCTAAGACCTGTAAACGGAGTCCGTGAAGAAGGGGCGCGGTCTTCTGGCAAGAGATTAGTGAAGAGGTCAAACGAGAACGTAGTTTACCTGATTAGTGATTGAAATAGTGAATAGTTTACCTGATTTAGTAAAACTGCAGCTCTTTTATCTTTCACAACACCAACGCAGTCATATTTGTTACTTGAGACACAGGATCCGTCCTAGTTCAAGTGTCAACCCACCATAATCTTTCTGTTAACATGTCTCTTGTTCCAAATGTGTATATGTATTTAATAATATCTTAAGTAATTACTGTGGATTATGGTGAGGAATAAATGATTATGATTATGATTATATGTGTGTTGACGGCCTTTAAATCGCAGAAGTATAACTTCTTGATACCGATATTCGACGAAGTCCTGGTCATGGGGATGGCCATTCACCGCTACTAAAATTGTGTGGATATCAATTGGAATGACATACCAGGGGCAGTATCGGTTGAATTCTGACTATTTAGTCCGTATTCGATATACATTCGACTACGGATGTATATCGAATACGGACTAGATATGTCACATACTAAAGAAGGGTGACGTCGGAAGTTCTTGACGAACCGGTATTTTTTTTTTATTTTTTTTTTTAAACGAAAGCTAGCAATATTTCTTTTTTTTTGTCAGAAATATTACTAACAATCTTGTTAACCATTCCAACTAAGCTTAAGCTTGTGCTAGGACATGGTTCACGGCAATAGTCCAATGGTGGATTCGAACCCACGACCTTACGATTCGCAGGCCGTACCCTAAACCATTAGGCTATTGACGCTATCAATGTGTCGTATATATATAGAGTGTAGGCAGAATTGTGAAAAATTGTGAACTCCTTAGTTTGTGCCTTTTTAGGTCAACGGTGTGAATGCTTTTATTTTCAAGCGACTTCAAAATAGGTGAAGGTTCTAAATTCTTCTGCATGATTTTTTATGTTTGTTACCCTTTTTAACTCCCTACTGGGTGAACCGATTTTGATGATTCTTTTTTTCATTTCAAAACTGGTGCTTCCTGTGTATTTCAATTTCAATTTGGTCCAATTCTGACAAAGTCTTAAATTTGCATCTATCATTAACGTTAACTGATTTCGATTATTCATTTTTTATTGGAAAGGATGTACTGCAAGAGTAGTTTGATAATATTCCTTTGATATTTTTTTTTTTATTCGTAAATATACTTGTTTATTGAAAGTAATGCCCGAGTCACATTCATCGGATGGCTGAACTCGCTACAGAATTTACTGCACCGACGCTACAGTAAGGCCATGTACACTTATCTCTACACAACAAATGCAGACTCAACAAAAATAAACTGGAATGCTAGTGATTACTTAACATCAAGTGAACTTCTCGTTGTTTTTTCAAATGCAAGACTGTATTCAACTACAGCGAAAAATAAATTTGTACAGATATTGAGGCAGCGGTAAAAAATTGTTTTCTTTAAAAATATTTTTGAAATTTGTGCAATCCAAAGATGACAGGTTTATCTTATTTCTTAGCTTCTTGAAAAGGCTATCTTATAATGTGCTATGTACAGTGCGCTGTCAAGAACGTTTTCCAATTGTTGTGCGTTGACCTTACCGAGCGGCACAATCTGTGCTACTCTACTTTTTTTAGTTGTTTAGTAGCTCTCATTTAGGGATCTTCATATTTGACGTGGAGCGTACATTTCTGTAGACTGTATCCGACATTTTTAAATGATAAAATGAAATATGTTGTGACCGTATTGTACTAATGAGTTGGTTGGCAAATTTCTCTGCTGAGCTCCGTCGCATGGTGTTTACATAATATGGGTCCATTTACTTTTTAAAAACAAATTAGGCTTACGTCTTGCGGCCGCGGTCTTCTGGTTGACAGGCAACAAACCGACCTTGGTTTGGAGAGTAAGCTGGTAAATGTTTTTCGAAAAGTGTGATCGGGCGAGGCGAATAGAATTTGAGAGAAGATATAAAACATTACAAGCCAATTGCCTGTATCGCACTGTAGGAGCAAGAGAGAGTACGGGGTCGGTAGATGGTATGTCGACTTAAAGCCCCTTGGACAGTCTCTGTGACAGACTAGAGGTCCTGTAGGAAGGTGGATCATGGTGGATTTCTCAATGTCTTGGCAACTTGACGTATTACGGTAACACTTTTTGTCAAATTGTCAAATGCTTCCCGTATTATTGTGTTTGCAACATGTGCTTATAAGGTATTATTGAGACTCAATAAACCAGAGTTTTGATCCTTCCAAACCCATACTGTAGCGTCAGTGCAGTTAATTCTGTAGCTAGTTTACCCATCCGATGAATCTAGCTTGGGCATTACTTTCAATGAACGGTTATGGGGATGACAGATATGAGGGATGGAAAAACGTCATATTACGAAGCCACTCTTATACATCTTTTTAACCCAGTGGGGTGAACAGAGACGGTTGCTGTCCGCTCTTCACCGAGCTTTATTGAGTCCTATATGTACAGGTGAGTGCCGATTAAAGCTGGGTCCAGATGACCTGCTTGCATCTGTAAGAATTATTTGTATATAACAAATTCTGATTTTTTTTTAATCATTTACAACCGTCATTAGCACAAGCCGGAAAAACTCGACGCTTGGAAATCCATTTTTAAAGAGCACTCGTAAATCCATCGACGCTGCAACCCTGTCACCCTCTCCAATTAAATTCACCCGCTGCTGCGACAGACAGATACCGGTGGCCGACGACCGCGTGCAACCCACGGTGGTTAAAACACGTTATAACTGAAATAACTCTTTTTTAACCGGCTTTGAAAAAGGAGGAGGTTCTCAATTCGACTGAATGATTTGTTATGGTTGTTAACTCGTAACTTTCGACTGTTTAAACCGATTTAGATGATTCTTTTTGTATTTTAAAGCTGATGCTTACCATGTAGTCCTAATTTTGTCCAATTCTGACAATGGCATCCACGAGAAAACCACATAAGTATTAAATTTGCATCAAGTATTTGTGCCACAAATGAATAGTTACAGAAATAAAGTACATAGATCACGAGCAGGCAGATCCGCGGGGAGCCCATTACGTTGATTGACGGGAGATTTGATGCATACTTGTAGTGTACTTGATTTGTATTGCACCTGTGTCACATTACATAATAAACACTTCTCTTCACCGCATTGGGAGTTGTCAGAGTGCTAATAATAATCGCTTGAGGCTAAATTTGAACTCCAGGGGATATGTTTCAAGATTTCGACCTCCATAGAAGTTTATAAAGATTGCGAAGCTTTCTCCAGTGGCCATCTCGACAGAACTCCTCACTTGATGAGGGTTTTTTCACTTGAAAGCTAAACTCTTATTAAATAAGAGTCGCCATAAACAAAATATCTCTTGTTAAGTGTTATAATATTCTCTCTTCTCAATCGCTCCCCCACTCTTGAGTATTGTGACTCCTTTTTTGGTGATCAATCATTTATCCCCAGCCATTCCTCTGCACGGCCTAGTGGAGGGTTTCGCTAGTAGATGATTCCAACTTATCGGCGATCTGGTTTGATCATCCAACGACGTTAGTGCGATATTAATATAGCTGATGATACATCAGAGCTGTGATATGAAATAATATACCGATTGGTTTCCCCATACATCATCAGATTCAGATGAGTATATCGTTCGGAATCTTGAAATGTTCTGAAATCGGTGGTGATGGATGTCTAAGCTGATGGAATTTAGATACAATCTGAGTAGAACAAAATAAGCGCTGTGCACGGTCAGGGCATGTCTCTCTGTGAAATTTTAACGACCGCCAATTAACCGACGCCGGACACAAAGCGCGGGGACCGCCGCGGCGCTTTTGAACCAATTAATTCGGAATACAGAATTTTCATTAAAGCGGCGGACAAAAGCAGCCCGCGAGCGCTGGTGGAATTATTCGTGGAGAATACGTGCTAAGGCAATAAAAAGCGTTTGGAATTTATGAAAAAATTATAAGTGCTAACGTTAACCAATTAAGAGATGACCAGATAATCTGTCATCAATGATTCTCAAACATATAGATCTTATCCTATATTCCACCATGTGTACCAGAGCCCATATTCCGTACCTTCTTAGCACGACTGTTTCTTGTTGAAGGAGCCATCTGCATTTCAAGACTGAGTCGCTCCTTTCCACGCTACCTTCATGTGATTCCACTTCAACACGCGCCTTTCACTATATTTTCGTGTTTTCAGGGTACTAAAGAAGTATCAGTATCCAAATCAGATTCAAATATTATTATACTTTTCGTAAATGAAGATTTAATTAACCGTTCTAATAACTCTTACAATAAACTTAGAGATCCTCTTCAAACAAGGTGGAAACATAGTACTAAAAGACTGCCAAGTTAATGATGACAATGTCGAAGAATGAGCGCAGTGGAGAAGAAATGGTAACCCCATCCCCGAATGGAATACAAGGCTGGGAAGAGAGAGAAATAATAATTTTAATGAAAATGGATTTCGATATTCGCATAATATGATTTTCACGTAGAAACACTACCTCTATGTAGATATTGTCTTATTTATATGACAACACAGCTATCGCTAAGCTTATCGCCTGGTCTCGTACAATCACAAGCAATGCATGTGATTGTGTCTCGCGTGTCGATGTACTATCAGATGAGCGGTGCACTAGTTTTCGGCCGTGATAGCTCGTTATCATGTGACCTCTGGAATCGATTATTTTGTCCAAATTGAAAAACATGTCGCTTACTTGTTCTAAAATGAATGTAGAGAACAGAATATATAAGCCAGCAAAGAGCTACAATCATCAGCCATCGCTGTTTGCTAGTTTGGCGCTTAGTTTGACGCATGGTGTACACTGATATTACCACACAATGCGAGTGTTTTCGAGATTAGAGTGAATAGACATTTAGTAAATAGGGAGTTAGTCTAGTGCGCCTAACCATCCCGGAATGCATTTCCACTTAACAAGTTTGTTGGGATCGTGAAGATAAAAAAATCTAGGTATCAAAGTTTTCGAGATGTGAGATAGAAGCGAATGTTGCTTGTTACCTGGACACAGAAACTGGACGAACAAGGTGACTTTATGAGGAGTCAAACAGAAGAACTAATGATGACAAAAGATTTATGATCTCTTTCAACTCATCTGAAAGGGTGATGTGGCACTGGCAACATAATTGTTGGTCGTAGAGAAAAATTATAACTGCATTACAATAGTGAGTAAACCAGAACTGTGAGTGCCGTCCGTCAATCTTATGTCAAATTTAATGTAGCTTTCCTAAAATATTTTGTGAACAGAGTGAAATATCTTAAGTAGCAAAAATATAACACCCTCAGACACTTAATTGTCTGAGAGGGTAGTTATCTGATGACAGTTATGGGCCTACTAACTTGAACTACGTTATGATAACACCGGAAACTTTTAACGTTTACGTCTCAACAAACGCTGAGTAACTGCTCGGCGATACAGACATGGCGACTGTAATGCGTATTTTTTCAGATGTTTGGAAACACACGACAAGATTTACTTATTTACGAATAGTTAAGTTAATTCATAACGAGAAATCGTAATGAATGGTAATTTGATCATATGAAATATAAATATTTTATTTCATATATATAATTCTATGTTAGGCATACAATATCAGTAGCCCAATGACTTAGGATACGGTCTATAAAACGTAACGTAATGACGTGACCCATCCAAGCATATTTAATATTATCGTGCTCTCTAGTTGATAGAGTCATTTTCTTCTTTTCCTGCCAGTGAGATTCTAGATTGTCGCAAAGTTGTCGAGCTGGTCATTCTAGGATCCTGCGTAGGCATATGGTGGACAGCCCAGCTTTGATCTTGAATTAACTCAGGATGGATATGTTGGTATGATTGCTATATGTCCATGGAATTCGAAATCAATCAATCTCTCTAAAATCAATTGATCTCGAAATCATCAATCTAATATACGCTTTGCTTCGTCTTTCATTATTAAAATAGCAAAGGACTGGGATAGTTTTCCCGCGTCTGTCTTTACCCTTCGATTACAATGTGGGTATTTTCAAGAGTGAATATGAATCTACTAAGCCTTATCATCCAGGTCTGCATTTCCACTTTACATCAAGTGGGATCGTCGTCAAGCAAGCTTAGAACAAAAAATGTATATTTTGTATAAATATTTTAATGTTCAAAATAAAAAAAAACAGCAACAACTGAATTTAGTGGTAAGGAGCCGTACAGTTGAAACATTTACAAAAAGTTTAATATTTAATTAAAAGTACAGCGTACCTTTGAACTTTACGCCGGACTGCTTTCCTCGCAGGTGTGGGCGGGCCTGCTTTAAAATTGCATGCACACTGAGTCTGAGAGAATTTGAAATTCATACGAAAATAATTTAAACATTTCGTTCGGAATTTCTAGAAGTATATTTACCCTCTCGAGTTGTTAACACCTAGTCTTAAATTAAATATGTTTTTGCATGTAAAAAATAAAAATTCAACGCTCCCCGAAGTGTCATTTAAAGTTAGTTTAGCTTTTGAATGTCCCTCAGTTTATTATGTACAAGCAACCAATCGACTCGTGATTCGGTCCTTTAGGACGCTTCCGTAGCGGAATACTCACGCGTAAGTAACCGCAAACTTCAAACAGGGGTTACCCCTCACCGACCCTTGCAATCTTAGTAAGAGCTATGCTACCTGTCAATGTCATGAAGCAGTGAAAGTCAGCTTCTCTGGCTATTCTGTATAGCTCGTCACAAAAAAAAACACAACGAAAATTACCGATGTTTCGATTGTCGAAGTCACAGGCAGAATAATATCCTTCCATTTCATTTTAGTCAACAATTTTGACTCCATCCGCATACGACAGTAACTTGAAGTTTTGTTTTGCCATCTTCGTTAAAGTCAAAATAAGAGAATCTCTTACTTTGTGATCTAATTTTTTTAACTACAGACGTTGCAAATTTTGGAAGAAGGATATTTTTAATCATCATCATTTTACTGTTCCATGCTTATTTATCTTTCATAGATCTGTCTCAAGACTTTGTAACCTTTCCAAATATAATACACAAGCGAATGAAAACAAAAAGATAGACAAGACTAAAACATAGACAAAGATAACAATTGCTTGTCCGTATTTATCATGTTTATTAGGACTCAAATATTACAAGTGCAATACTTGGGATTGGGTCATTTAAGCTTGTAGAATAATTTTCTACAAGTATGTGACGCCAACATAACTACTTACGTCATCCTGCTTTATAGCTATTTGCTAAGGGAATGAGAATTCACGCAATTTCTAGTCAAAAATAAATCCCTGCAAGCAACATACCAAGCATTCCATACTTTGTTCTTTCTATACCCTTCAATTCGTTTTAAGATGTGAAATCAATTAAATTTATTAGAACCCGATACTCTCCCGAGGATTAACCAAAAGAAATTAATAGAAAAATTGTGGTCCACTTTTCACAATTCACACAAAATTGGGTGGCCTAATTTTTTCTAATCCCTCTGCCCGTAATAACTTGGCCCTTATAAACTGAGGGTTGTAAAATACTCAATAAAGTCATTTTAATATCTCCTGCCTTTAATATTACAGTAAGTAGTAATAAAAACTGGCGAGAAGAAAAATATTATCTTACGTCTGTCTTAGTATCTGATGTCGTTTCTAAAATGTTGCTTCGTCGAGTGCTTTTAAATTAATTTGTGTGTACCAATAAAATCGCCTCTTTTAATGATCGAAACTTAACGTTCAGTTAATGGTACTTAACTGCCTCTATGTATCCCTGATCTTACCTCTAGTTCGATTGCTTCGTAAAATTTAGAATATCTCGTTGCGAGTTCCAGTTTTATGCCGCAATCAATAATCAAATTCCATTTAAAAACCGAATACAGTCATTGTTATGAAAATATTATGATTTTCTTAAAACACGACCTCTTTTCTCTATATAGAAAAAGAATAAAAAAAAGAAAGAAATCGAAACCATCGCGGGAATCGCAAAAGATAAAAGGCGCGAAAACAAAAGCGCCTGTATCGAGAAAACGCTTCCAGTGTTGCCACTCGCTCTCGTGTCGAGTACCGGGAGCGCCCTCTGTGCGATGCTTGCGGAGCTCTCGTACACAACAAGTGGACCGATTTATACCTATCTCGCTTTTTTCATGTCATTCAGTACTTTTTTAATTTCTATGTAAAGGGGGTTATAAATAAGCACATACTGTATTTGATTTTTTGAAACTTCAAAAGCTATCGTTTGATGTTGTGTTTAATGTTAGTCACATCGGGTGTGGAGTCATTGAAGTGTCGGATAGAGAGAGCACTGGCTTTGCTGGCATCTGGTGTTTTACACTTCTTTTGTAGTCCACATTTAATTGAACACACAAATTAATAATATATTTAGTATTTTTGTTAAAAAAGCTAAACAAGACGCTAAGAACGCAAGACGCGCGCCTACATGCGCGATGTTGACAGCAAAAACTCCCTTAGCCTCTTTTGACCCACCAAGGTTCTGATTTTTCTTCTTCTGTGGGATGGAGAATTGAAACTATCAACTTTGGAATTCCTATTTAGACCCTCGATATAGTCAATTTGTTATGTGTGTCAATTTGTTGATATGACCGATTAACAATTTCATACTAACAATAGATTGCACTGCTGTATTTTCTGCGTAATTTCATATCACGTCCAGTTGTAGAAAAAGCCGACCATAGCTCAATGTTGATTGCAAATTTATTATTTACGCGATTCGTACGACGTTTTATGTAAGCCGTTAAGTCTACAGCTGCGTAATTAGTTGAACAATTTATTAAATCTCCAAATGGGCACAAAGGGAAGTATTGAAAGCGCACACTCATTAGCAGACTCGCTTCCGATGTTTGCCGTTTCGCTCAGCCGCAGAGAGAACAATGGCTAGTATTTATATGGAGAACTGGTTTAATAGTTTGCGGAGTTATTCTTGCTTTGAATTCGCACACAAATTGATGTTCAATACACAATGGAGGCAAAACAAAAGGCAAAAAGCATAGTATACAGAATTCCTTTAAGTTATGTAATTATAAGGAAATATTATTACTGGTCAGTGGTTTGTGTTTTCACTCTTATTGTTTTAATGGTCAGGACGGGTGGTAGGCACAACAATATATACGATTAAATATCAGTTAATGACGAGCTTACCACCTATTTTGTTAGTTTCAATATGCTATGTAAAATGTATTTTTAGAAGACGTAAGTTTTCTTTGTCTGTTACCGCTCTGCTGGTATATACGTTATTTGTGGTCAGTACGCCCAACACCAAAAATTATGTGGGGGTCGATGTGCCTCGTGTTAAGTTGCAATTAAAATAATTCGCCGCTTACGTAAATTAAATTTTCTCGTAATAGTCTTACTAAATGTTCGTTCTTCATAGGAATTCTTCGTCTTCTTTGGAGAACAGTCTTCTTATTTGGTGATTTTCGTCGTCTAGTGCCGGTACCGTAGCGTGCTACGTAACCACATGTGCCACTGTTTTAAGGCTTCGATTATTTAGAGGTAATCCCGCTTCTGACACCAAAAGTTGTGACTTGACTTTTATTTTCCAAATAACGATTTAAAAGCTTGCATCAGCGATTTTATCGCATATGCACTGTTGCGTCGTTCACATCTCTCCGTCCCTCTTGCTTCTCACGTAACCCTAATCTTACTTTTTTTTTATAAATATTTTAAGGAAGTACTTGACTACGATCCCACCTGATGCAATATCCTTACGTTCCTTTCCTACATCTGTATTTAGCAGACCGACACATATATGTATATTGTTATGTCTCTTAATATCAAATAGTATAAAAAAATATTTTTTTGGTTCAAGAAAGTTTTGTAACTTAAGTACTTTTACTTAGGAGTATTGTCCACATCTAATTAGATAGTGACTAAACGAAAAAAAATATATATCTGACAGTGTAATAAAACTAAAAAGTGAGTTAAAAAAACGAGTTGGTCGAAATTACTGAGGCATCAGAAAAAACTACCAACCACTCCAAAGCTAGAATAAATGTTAACATGCTACGTTCTTTATTTAAAACCGCAATATATATTTTCTCCGTGTAACTGTTATTCATAAAACTCCAAAAAAAACTAACAAAGCAAGCAGTATATATCCGACTGTTGTATTTTATTCCAGCAGTCACGCGACGTTTGATAAATGTATTTCATTTGGTGTTGGCGTATCGAGAACAAAATCTACATTCGACCGTCGTTCCGGTCGGGAAATTTGAATGGAATGAATTTTTATTATTTTACCCCTACTTCTAGAACACAACAATTCCCTGTAGCAAAATTCGTAGACATTCGTAGCACTGTAATCATCGTGCAAGGAAAAGCTTACAGGGTAGAACTCGGTTGTGTGCCCATTATTTTACTCGTAAGGAAATCGAATCGTAGGAACGATTGGGTTGCTCCAAGTAAAACTTGCCAAGCAACTTCCAACTTGTCAAGCTTGCCGATTGCTACAGCACTTGCTGAGACTGTGTCCAATGTTGGTATTGCATACTGTATTATTTTTGTTACTACATAACTTTCGATTGGTTTTATTTGAATGCTGATACCTCCCGTGTGGTCCCATTTAAATTTGGTCCAATTCTGACAATAACATCTATGAAAAAACAATATATAATACACAAATAATTCGGTAATACAAAAAGGGCGTCCGCGCGTGATAGCGTTTAACGTTCCATTCGATTTGAAGTCGGTTTTTACTCGTAAATATACTTGTGTTTGTATATTATGATGCCTATAATGAAAATGTCTATATGTATGTCAATGGGTCGGCACGATGTATGGAAAATCGTTGCATCAGATAGTGATTCATAACAATTGTAATGGAAAGCTTAATTCCCGTTGTTTTTGCGAATAGCAATGGCACTACATGTCTCCATGAAGATAAAAGACCTTATAACTATTATTGTAATTTTTAATGATAAATCCGGGACCTTCTTATTGTACACGGTTTTT
Organism: Meandrusa payeni; assembly: GCA_029286785.1. Classification (NCBI taxonomy): domain Eukaryota; kingdom Metazoa; phylum Arthropoda; class Insecta; order Lepidoptera; family Papilionidae; genus Meandrusa; species Meandrusa payeni. Next base: position 10,356,047 of record JAGSMX010000029.1, on the reverse strand, counting down.
AAAAGGGAGCACTTCACAATGAAGCCGATAACCGCTCTTTTTTATTGTTACCTATTTCATGTGTTGTATGACGAGATTGAAAAGAAAGCACTAAAAAATTACAACTATCGTTTCATTTATGAATGTTAAAAATAGATAAGATGACTATGAAATTCAGTGTCTAGAGCAGAGCAGAGTCTAGAGAGAGCAGTTCCCAACCTCGTGCCCGATTCGTATGTGCTCTCCACTATTCGAAACAGATTGATTTTTTTCATAAACATGAATTAAAAATATGAATTATTACTACCTTTTGCTTTCTCTGGGTGTATTCAATTTGAATTATCATTTTAAAACATTTTTGTTTATTATTTATTAATGATTTATGAATATGAGAAAATAATTGATTGGAAAATAAGAAGTTATGGAAGGAGTTGGTCGATTAAAAATAGGTGGTACCCGCCACTCGACCGATATTTTAGCATGTGCTCTAGAGTACAAAAAGATTGGGAACTCCTGGTCTAGGGGCTTATCTTAAATGTTATCGGCCCCAGTTCAAACCCGGGTGGCATCAATTACGAAATTATTTTCTAGTGGCGGTTAAATAACGTAAAATGAAATTTAGTATTGAAAATGCCACCATCTTAAAGGCTCGCTGTCAATTTGATGGAGTTTTAAACATGTTTCTTACTTTAAAATAAGGTGATAGATGAGGATTAATGGATGGGATGAGATGGATTACTTTTTTTATTTTATAAAATTTGCCCAAAACTTGTAGTGAATCGTGGGAGAATGTCTGTATAAGATATTAGTACGTTAACTTCACGTCCTCACGTAGTCTAAATAGCAGAATCAATTATTGCTACTCATAACTGTTTACCACAAATTTATAAAAAGTGAGTTTTTTTTTAAATACCTCAATTAATGCAGAAAACTGTCTCTCTCAACAGTGTTAGCTTTATTTTTTAGTAATCTTAATTTAAAATAAAAAAAAACGACACAAAATATTGGATTGATCATTTTATTAATTAAAATATGCCACTAATGTAATGAATTTCTAATTTTCTGTTCTTCATCTCTAATGATTAATTAGTGTGTATTGTTGTTCGCGAGCTTCTAAAGACCTTGCACATTTATATGGCATCTTGTAATCTCACAGCTTTGTCGAGTTCTGTAGCGGGAAAATCTTCCGCCGGGATTTTAATGAAAGCGTGTACACAGAGCTTTCATTAAAACCGAAGCTGATTAATGAAATTCATTGTCTACGATTCGCAACATCATTTGGCGTTGGATTAACTGCGTGTTCAATTAATACCCTGACATTATTAAGAACTACATTGCGATATTGAAATATGTTCATACAAGCTGCGGCCGCAGTGTTAGCTGCTATTAAAAACTATTTATTTAATTTTTTCTAAAATTAAAGTGGCCTAAGATATTCTTTATTACATCAGCTATCGGCTATTGAAAGTATTGTATATCAAAATCGGTGCAGCCGACAGCAGTACTTATGTACGCGTGTGAGAATTTATACTTCCTTGGTATCGTTAAAAATAGTTAATAACTGTATGTAAATAATTAACTGTAATAAAATAATAAAAGAAATGGTAAGATAGTCAACACAATTAAATTCAGCTGTTATTCAATAAATTAAATTAATAAAGCCCCTTTTTGTCGGCTTTTATACGGTGTATGCATGCATTCCGTCTTGACACTTCAAGAAAAAGAATGCCACATCCCAATCGCTACCATATAGATACATGTATAAACAATCCTACATACATATATAATATACCCTAACTGTGTATAAATTAATAAATATTATAATAAATAATAATATTTTAATTTACATCACTAAATAATACATACGGATAGTTAAGCTCCATTATATCGGAGCACTTAAAAAGTCTATAAGCACAATTTGTTTCACTGCAGCTTCAGTCTGTTATTGTCATTATTTTTTCATAACGCGTCTGTAGAAGTATAACATTAAAAGTTGTTTTGGTGTGATGATGATGATAACGTCCTGCCGATTTCGACTACGGCGACGCTTCAGGGCTACCAAGTCATGAGCCATTTCACGCAGCTCTGAAGTCTGCCCTCATGTGGCTTGCATAACCACTCTTCCTTGTAATGGTGCGCGCGTAGGCACACCGTTACTGATGTGGTAGGATATGGCAGTTCGTGGCCGGGCCATTTTGGTGTATGTCCTGTATGTACACTCATATGCTTGTAGTATAAAGCGATTATTTTAATATTGCAAACAGAAATTCCAATTTTATTTATTTGTATAGATATTTGGTATAATATTTAGAACGCACAGATATTCATATTTTACTGTCAACCTCCAGCCACGAGGCTACGTTCCAAATACGACAAACCTACAAAAGAGACAAGTTATATAAATCATCTTACCCGTAGGTAACGATATGTGTCTTTGAGGTTAGAATAAAGTGGAAACCATAAATATTATTGTAAAGCATGAGAGTAAGATTAATGTCGCAGAGGTGCAGTCATTAGGAAGTTTGCTAAACGTGACTCTGAATGACACGATGCAATCACTCTATCATTGAAGGAAACTACTTGTTCCCATGTTCCTGTGCAAGCTTGCCAATGGCTATATTCCTGAGTAATTTCTCAACTGGGTACCTATTAAATTGCCTAGAGCTAAAAATTACAAACCATTTGAAGAAATATTAGCGCGAACTAACTTGGGGCAATATTTTCCGATATAAAGATTGGTGAAAACATAATTCCAGTGTTACCAGCTCAAGAAATGTTTAGGAATATGACGTGGATATTTTTTCAAATAACTTACATAAATTTAAATCATATGTACTACAGGCATTTCGCAATATATAGTTTCAGATATATATTCTTGTTATTTTAATTTTTTTCTGTTTTTTGTATTACAATCATTTCTTAAGGCTGTTGTTTACACCTGTACCTCAAGTAACACTTATCTTGATTAATCTTATATATTTTGTATTTTTTTAAATTGTAATGGTGTTTACTATACTTCACACTAATGAGAAAGATTTTTTTTAATGACGAACTACACAGATTGGCCAGAGAAGCTGGCCTTGACCGCTTCCCCGGATTGAGAGGAGGCATAGCTCTAAGGTCGCTTAGCCTGAACCTCAATCGCTAGCAACTCGACACAAGGGTCCCCTAGTGAGTGGTAACCTCGGTTTGGACGGTTACTATGTTAAATGTGAAAGAGCATATTGTGACTGTAATGAATTAAGGCGTTCTTGGGTGTGTAGAATTAGTTTATCATAGTCTTACGCACAGAGATATGATAAATATGTACTTGGCATACGAAGGACAGTTTAGGTTGAGTAAAGTGTCCAGTTAGTTGCCGGTTTGGCTCGAACGACGGGAGAGATATTTTTACCGATTTCAAAAAAGGAGGGAAGGTTCTTTGTCTGCATTTTTTGTTACCGCACTGGATAAACTGATTTTAACGATTCTTTTTTTATTACATAGCTGGTGCTTTAAGGGTAGTTTGATGATAATTTTGTTAGGTTCTAATTAATTCTATTTTGTGATATTTCTACGAAAATTAGAAAATACAAACCTTAACGTTTCATTCGATTTTAAGTCGGTTTTTGTTTGTTGTTATCATAAATAATACAATTAACATAAAGATTATCTAAATCTGATGAGTCAAAAAAATGTATAGATAATTGTTTTTAGGATATTGTATTTTGTAATGTCTGTAAGCTGTACAAATTCACCAATTATGTATAAATGTTATCTTATCTGTAGCTGTCTGGACTTTATCCCTGATGATTAATGGATGTTGTTAAATCCGAGCATCTTACGGCCGTATACATTAATATGGCATCTCATAATCCCGCAGCTTTATCGAACTTTGTAAAAGGAATGTTATCGACCGGGATTTCAATGAAATTTGCTTGAACACAGAGCTTTCATAACTGAAGCCGATTAACGAAGTTGTTTGCTTTTGTAAATTATTAAAATTATTAGTTATTATTAATATAAGCATATAACCTAATATATCTGCTAATAGCATCAGTCAGTGTAGCATCACACAAGTTTTGCTACAAACTCATTTAGTCTGTCAGTAATGGTTTCACAGTTTCTACTCAACTGTGTTGTAATTTGTAGCAAAGAAAAGTTTTTGGCGATTTTTCCATGTATAAAAAAAATGTAGCCAAGTTTGAAACATAAAAGCGTTTCAGCGCACACGCTCGTGAAACTGTAAATGGCCGAGACGAATTTCTTCAGTCAGAGGTCGGCTACGTAAATAGCTCGAGTGGTGCTTTTATAAAACTTGGAACAGAAGCGTCGTTTGCTCAGCGCGCGACATCCGAGCCGAGTGCCCGCGAGCTTTATTATTTCTTTGACTTGTGCTTTCTTCAAGTTCTGTTATGACTCTAGTGTTACATAATTGTGTTAACGTTTTACTCGGCACTAGATTTTGTGCTCGCCAGTTTCTTTTTGAGCAAAAAGTGCACTTTTTAATATGTATAACATTATTTAGGAGCGTTATGAAAAAAATCATGACAGTAACAGGTTGAAGCTGCAGTGAAACAAATGCGCTCATTTACCCTTCCAAACTTTAACCTGACCTTTCTGAATGTGTTGTCGATCCTTTTATTATAATTAATTATTTGCGTACTGTAAATGTCTAACGCTAGGATTTGGAGACGTGATTGTAGATCGCGGGACCTGTAACGTTGTCATGTCCGATTTCGGGGGATAAGCAACAAGGACTAATTTATTAGCTCTGCTGGTGTTCACTTTGTGTGAATCGCCTACGATCACTTCAGTTGGTGACAAAATTAATTTATTATATAATTTATAATTAATTTTAATATAAAATCTACAGTTTTTTATTTATCCTACATAGAAGGAGTGCTCGTCATAACACGCCTTGATAACAGACAAGATTTACTGTGCTGTCGGATTGTGTTAAGGTAATTGGAAATCTAATATCTAGATTAGTTTTGTTTAGGTTTGGCCGACGGTTAAGTGAACTACCCTGCGGTCACCTAATACCACTAAATTGCTGACTTGTGTTAGTTATAACAGGAAGAACTGATCAGCCTTTTGAACTTGTAGTGTCTTCTTGAGCATAAACAAGTTATTGTTGGTCCTGGGTGGTGATCACCGTCGAGCGATTCGTTTGTTATCAAGCATACATTTGTTTGAAAGAAATTCTCTATTTTAAATACTTTCCATTGCAATGGATTTAAAAGTTAAAACGTGAAGTATTCTTACATAAATGGAAGCATGTCAAAATGTTATTTCCGTTCTAAGCATTTTATAAACGGCTCCCCTTCATATTTGCATATGTCACGAGCCTTTAGAGGAAATAAAACGACGAGCGCCAGCGCGGACTGTACTCTGTTTTTCTCTAAATTTAACTCCCGAGTGAAATTTCCGTTTTGTAAATTACATTGCGAGATTGAAGTGCTCGTGAATCTTTCAGTCCACGAGGCCAGTCTCCGCCGCGTGGACTGCTCACTTCATTGTTCTTATTCTGTCGTTAAATAACAAATAAGCTCTCGGGACCGCTTTACTTTAACACATTTGACTGAAGCTTATTTCTACTAATTATATCAACTTAAGTTTTTTTATATATCCTTTATGTGTTTCATGATACGCGCATTACTAGAGTTTGAATCAATCAGTTTTTACTACTGTTTTATTACCTTATCTCAACGTATTTTCTCAACATGTTTTCACCATCTTTAAAGTGTTTGATGATTTTTAAAATGAGAACACATTTCAAATATATGTAGTATAATAATTTTAACCTGATGAATCCCAACCGGCCATCAAACCAATGAGTTTGATTCATCACTTGTTTAAAAATTTTGCTCTATGTATAGCGATGGGCTCACCACCTACGAAATATAGCTCCCTTTTTTAAGGTGGCGGTTATATGAGGTTTGACTCATTAAACCCCCCCTGTGTCCAGTCCCGGTTTCCGATTCACCATGCGGTGAGGGGCTCCAGAATCTCCATTGGAACGCACTGGAACCCCACTGCGCTCTGAAGCGTCTCGGGGGACATTACCCCCTTCCCCCACCGTCCTCGCAGTACTAAGGCGACACGGGACCACCCGGCTTTGCTTTTTCACGAGTAAAATATACCGGACGAAGTAGGCCCCCACTCTCGTCGCCCGTGAACCCGAGGCACCTTTTAGTTGCCTTTTACAACAGGCAAGATATACTATAGTCTTCTGTAAGCCCAGGAGTACAGGGCTGGCGAAATATAGGAACTAATAGCTATAGATATAAATTTAAGCTTAGTGAAAAGTAGGCGATTCTATCTCTATCTGTAACGACCGAGCTAAAAGGACGTGAAAGGTTATTTCTTTGACATAGAACATAGAGAATAAATAATTTAGCAATTAATATAGTCTTACGGTTATCATTAGAATATAAATAGACGGTCAGCTTATCAGTTTCTCACTCGCACCAACCCTTCATAGGCACTTGGCTACAGCTGTACTAAAATCGGAAACATAATGCTTTTACCTCAACGGCAGTAACAGCGGATATCCGAGCACCGCTGGGACCGTTAAATGGTGTAACGTACAAATACATACAAGCCACATTGAATCTAACAGCGTTCCGGATTGCGGATAAACCGGTAAATTCCAGTATAAACCGGTTACTTTACGACTTTGCCGATATCGCGCCGGGTCAGGAAGATAAGCTACATTTTATTGAGGCAACTAAAATAAAAGAATTTAGAAGCTTTCATATAAAACCGTTTTATAACTGAAAGCTTTAAACAAAGCTTAAGCCCAAACTGCGCTTTTAGTTTTCAAACTATAAATTGACTAAGTTGTATTTAGACTGCACACTTTATGGAAACGGCTGCAGATCAATGACCTTGACCTGATGTACCTCGAGGGGTCCTTTAGTAATGCCAGCTTTTAAAATAAGTAACCAATTTGAAATAATACAGGTGATAGTTACTGTAAGTAGCTACCCACTGCGAAGTTCAGCCCTCTAGCGCTCGTGTCAGGTTGCTATCACCTAGAAATATTTGAGTAGAAGCTGTGTTGTAGCTTTGGAGGCGTTGTAGCTAGTAAAATTACGGAGCTAACGAGAGGAATCTTATGCTTCAAAGTGACGAGAGCAAATGTGGTCCTACATAACAATTTAATAAGTAATCATGACAACTTATTTTCCTACAAAAAATTAGTCAACGAAATCGGTTGGCGTGACATTGAGTTATTCGTCCATTTGCACATACTTCATGCAAATTTAAGACTTGTATGGTTTTCTTATGGATGCCATTGTCAGAATTAGAGCAAATTAGAATGGGACGATACCGCAAGTATCAGCTTTCAAATAAAAAATAATCACCAAAATCAGTTAAACCAGTCGAAAGTCATGAGGTAACAAAAACTACAGACGAATTGAGAACATCCTTCTAGGGTACAATACAATAAAGTTTTATTTTTTTATCTTCGGCCTTCTCTGTGTAATGTCATGAGTAAAATAAATTGTTAATTGTTCTATATTGCGCAGATCGGAGTGAGATTTCTTTCCTCGTCACTTGCAGCCTTGAAGACAGCTGATTCAGTAACCATTACGCTGCAGAGGGAGACGATAAATCTCCGCTTTCTCACGACGGCGCTATTCCTAATCCAACTGCGAACCAAACGATTTACTACGCAATTACAAGCGAATCACAATTGCAACGTAAAGTACGTTGCAATTATAACAGCTTTGAAGAAAAATATTTTATTTATTAAAAGGCTATTGCAATTTTTGTTTAAGTCCGGTCCTGTATAGAATTATGTTGCTACATTTTAGCTGTTCGGTAAAGATATAGGGCTAGTTTCCGAGTGCAAATGATACTTCAACTTATCTCCGGACATTATATAGTCGAAAAGTTCAGAAAACATTTTTTAAGTCGGAAGTTTCAGTACAAATTGTTTAAAATTTATTTGTTATTTATTTTACTTACTCATATTTGGACGCTAAAATACATACAAGCGTAGACTGGAGACTTTTTTGGACGTGAATCTTTTACAAATATACAAAGCTGACGCCGGGCCAGCCTTAGATATATCGTTTAGTGGCCTATAGTTAGTCAGGCAGAAATAACCAAAGGTATTTATGTCTAATAAAGAAAGTTTAATATTGACAGCTTATAAAAAACGGCCATAGTTTCATGTAAGGTAATCCGTCAGTAGCAGACCGCCCCGCGGCGGGCCGGGGCGGCGGGCCGGGGCGGCGTTCACTATCCAGGTCAAGGAAGTGGTCCCGGCCGGAGCCCCGCGCTACCTCGCTCCAAACTTGAAGGTTCATCTTAACGACGCGTAATAAATATTAAGCTTATACTTTCTATTTGAGTTTTGAAAGGTTTCCATTCTGCAAATAAAAGATACATTCTAAAGTTTGTTCCACTTTCCATTCCCATGTCAATTGAAACGGGACCACAAGCAACAGCTCAAACAAAAAAATAATAATCGAAATTGCTTCACCCAGTCGAACTTTATGCGGTACAAACATATCCATCCTGTATCGCATTTACCATGGGGAGTGTTCTGAGGAATTGTTCGGAATCATCCCAGCTACAGATTTCCATTACCGCACATCTCGGCAGAATTCCAAATTCCACCGCCACCATCTTGATGGTTGGCGTTCAACGACTGTACGTTTTTCGCGTAATTTTCTCCCACGCACTGCCAACTTGTGGAATCAACTGTCGCCAGCGGTGTTTCCGAACGTTTACGATTTAGGGACCTTCAAGAAACGAGCCTATTCCTATCTCAAAGGTCGGCAACGCACCTCCTCCTCCGGTGCTGTGGATGTTCATAGGCGACGGTGATCACTTAAGATCAGGTGAGCCGTATGCTCGTTTGCCACTTTTCATATTAAAAAAAAATCCTTTTTGATGTCGGTTGAAAAGAGTTAAAAGTGACAACAAGAAAAATTCAATAAAATTTATGGCATGATAAAATATACCTACGTACGTAGCTGTGATTGTTTGTTTACTGCGTAAAGACAGGATTCCGAGTAACGAGTCCTTCGCAGAAATAATCGATACCTCCCGTGGGGGACACCTAGGAGCGCGGGGCGGAGGGCAGGTTTGCGTTCCAATCTCCACCTGTACTAATTAAATTTCGGAATTCTGCAATTGTTCCAACAATTTCTGTCAGGCAGCTTACAATGTACGTTAATGAAATCGTGTGGTTTCATCATCAGCAAGTCATATGGCTGACATTATTTTGTTGTTACTGTTTCTATGAAATACTTAATAATCTCCTAGAGCAAGTTCAAGTTGCGTAGTGCACTAGCAACTCGAGTTCGATCTGCGGTGACCTAGGTACCAAGAAATTGTTTACCGCAATTTTAAGTGCTGATTTACCACGCGCTCGGCGGTGAAGGAAAACATTGTGAGGAAATCAGGCTACTTGTCATTTTCTAAGACATGTATAGTTTGCCAATGGACCATGCTCTTAAATATACATAATACATATATGCTGAAACTTCAACTTTTATTTGAAAACCCAGCCCGCTTCGCCGGGGTAGATTTTGTTTTTTTTAGACAATAAATTTACATCAATAAATATTTAATTTAATCATAATATTTAATAATATTTAATATATCAAATTATTCATTCCTCTCCGTATTCGTTCTCTTCTCGAGCGGGTGAAGATCATTACCTGCACCCATGTACATAATTATCAGCAGCATCAGTAAGCGGATACATTCGCGGCGCTATAACTTACCTTGAATACTTCTAAATCCATAATATCTTTATTATACTTATTGACACAACGCATGTGTCAATACAAATTTGGGTAGAATTTCATCATAGTAAATAAAAGCTCTATTTGACAGTTCAATCAATCTGAAGATAGCCTGAAAGTTTCATTGAAATTGGTTCAGCCGTTTCGGAGCCTATAGGGAACAAACCCACACACTTTCTCTTTTATATATATAGATAACAACACCCATTTAGTAATTTACACGTGAGTGTAGATTTGCCGACTGAAAACCAACCTGGTACGATATTGTTCTGTTGAATATTCGATTGTTTTTTTTTTAATTTGTACAGTGTGTGCTCCAAATACAATAGGGGCAGTGAAAGTCTATGTGTCTGTTAAAAAGAGAGAACGTATTTCGCAATAGATTCGTTCACAGGGAGTATATTTTGTGCAGGCTCACTAGACCGTAAGATGTATTGAGCGCGCTGCGGTCGAGTTGGGGATCCTAGAATGGATGAGTCAGCGTGTAACGACAAACGGTCCCGGGTTGTGCCCCGCCCGATATCTTCCCCGGGCGTATTTCATTACACGTTACTGTATAAGACATAATGAAAGGTTATTGAAGATCTACAGTCGTCTGCTTTGATCTGAATAACATACCGTTGGATTTACTTATTTTGTAAAGATGATTTTATCATGTTATATAATAACAAATATGGTAAAGTACATATACAATATGGTATACCCTTAATTAAAAAAACGAATGTGCTTAAACCAAATGACTGAAGTAAAATTTCTTTAGCTCCATCTGTATGTATGTTTATATATGTGTAACATAGCCGTGATCAAGTTGCCTCCATGTACTACAATAAGTACTAAAATTTAAATAAAAATAAAATTTTATGTAAAATACTGTATTATCTAAGTTTACGTAAGATATCCTTTTTAGTTTATATTTTTTTAATGAAATATGAATAAATTAATAAAAATATTTTATTTTATTTAAAGGATATCTAATTGTCTATCATGCACAATTTATTTCAGATAGCTAGCGTCTTTATCTTCAGAGATATTCAAACTTTATTAACCGACCCTTTATTCCGGCCCTTTATTTTTTGCCCGCGAGTGTAAATACATGGTGAAGTGAAAGAGAGAAAGAAAAAGTGCTAGCTAACTCTCTCTTGACCCTACAGTAAGATACGGGACTTAACTCTCTATCTTTACTAACTTATATATTCCTCTCAACTTCCGTGCAACCCGATCACGCTATTCGTAACTAATATATATATAATAAGGAAATAAACGATAATCAAGTATATCGCCGACATGCGACCGTAACCGTGAGGAAGGTGGAATTATTTATTCCGACCTTGTGTATACAGCTGTGATTCCTGCGCAGTAGTAGATGTCCTTGGTCTATCTGACATCCAAGCCTGAGGTTTTTCGTTTGTCGATTCTCCTCCTTTAATGTTCCTATAGGAATTATATTTAATTAAATAAACCACTTAATGTTATGGTAAAATAAAAATATTTTTTCGTTTATTCTTGATTATTGATGAGATGTGGAAAAGTTGATTGATTGGTTCATCTGCCAAATTTTTCGGTCCACTAGTAGCCAGTAGCTAGTATTGATTGGGTTAAGTGCTCCGTATGGAGTACCATATATTAAGACAAAAAGCTGTTTGCGTGTGAAGTGTGGTAATAGTACTCAAGCGAATGGGCTTTTTCAAGACTAATTTAAACATGAGCTCATGACGAACATTTTATGTTTTCTTCGTTAAAAAGTAAAAAGATATTTATTTACGCGTCAAAGACCACAGTATATTTTAAATGGAATTAAACAAAGATACGATAATAACGTCAACCTTGAGGTGGAAGTATGAGTTGCTCTTATTTGATTCATTTACTTTCCATTTTATTATTTAATTTATGTATCGTTTTCGTTATCGTCGTTATCGTTTATCGCAAGAACAAAAGATGCACACAAATGAATTAAATATGCTACGGTGGGCAGCGGGAATTACGAGACTCGATAAAGTTCGAAATGAATACATCAGAGGCTCCTTCAAAGTTGCACCCATTGTGGAGAAAATGGTGGAAAGTCGTTTGCGGTGGTATGGGCATGTGATGAGGCGTCATCAGGAGCACGTTGTGCATAGGGCCCTTGCTATACCAGATACGAAGAAAGGCAGAGGACGACCGCAGGCCACGTGGTGGACAACCGTTGCAAATGATATGCAGCGAGCCCAATTAGAGGTACGGACAACCAAAGACCGTCTGTCTTGGCGCCACAACACGAGGAGGGCCGACCCCAAATAAAGGGAAAAGGCATAGAAGAAGAAGATGTATGGTTTTATAAGACGAAAATTAAACTTCTACATACTTCATATTCAAAATACTCTTGTTTATACTTTTGAAGTAAGTGCTTACCACGAGCCCACCTGGCATTTCCATTTCCAAATTATTGTACAAATATTACGATATCAATCATAATCAGTGCCTAATCAAATATTCACCAAACTACTTTTAGAGTACGTCCTTTCTAATAAAAAATGTATCATCAAAAGCCGTTGGTGTGATTTTAAGTTATTCGTCCGTTTGTGGCGCACATGCTTGATGCAAATTTAAGACTTTTATGGTTTTGTTATAGATCCCGATGTCAGAAATGAACGAAAGTAATGCGGTAACAAACATTTAAAAAAAACAGACGAATTGAGAACCTCCTCATTTTTTGAAGTCGGTTGAAAAGATAAAGCTACTTTACTATTTTTATTCTGGTAGATATTTTCAGTGGAGTGAACTCTTATTTCAAAACGCAAGTTTGAGCCTTCGTTAAGTTGCTTCTCGAGAACTACGTAAATGTTGACATGAACCCTGAAGTTCACCGGCGCAGGTGGTCGTTCCCATCTGTAGTACAGTCACTTATATTACTTACTCTTCACTTATAACCTTCAAATGTAAATGTCGAAAATGTTCCTGTATCGACATTTTTAAACAGTACAAATTCAACAATACATATTGTAAGCGTTGCGGCCATCTTGTTTTATAAACCAACCCGTGGCAACAAAGCGGAAATTTGTTCTCCGCAAAATATTACACTTTCCACTTTGAGCACATCAGAAAAATACTTCAAATAATGGCTTCGCGATCCTTCGCGACTTTGAAGTATCGTTATTCATTATAATTTCTCCTCGGAAGTTTGTCGTCTGGTGATTGAAAGGAAAAAGGATGCTGTCACGAAGCGATTCTTGCGTGAATTTTTTCCGGTAGGAATTAATACTTTTTTAATATTCGCAAGAGTTCTTATCCCATATTTCACATATCGGTCCACCTCTGCGTATTATTAAGTGAAAACTTTTATTACCCACATCTTTTTATAATACACACGATTGAATTATTCTGGTTTACCGAATATTTCGTAACATAGTGGGAAAGTTTTCTAGCTTTTTAATTTATTAACCAATGGTTCATTTTCCAAATTGAAATGATCACTGCTGTTAATACCTACATTATCAGATGGTTTGCATGTGCGTTGCCGAACTTTGACGAAGGAAAGAAACCATCCTGATTTTAAAAATTATATGTTTAAAAAAACGCCGGGGCGCTGATACCGCGCCATTAAAGGATTCTTGGCGTCTTGCCCCCGTCCCTCCACATTACTGTTTTTTAGTAAAGTAATGTATTTTTTATGAAAGTATAGTTTATTTAGCTATAATAACATATGGAGCGCAAAAATAATGCCAATAAAACGTAAATATGATTTTTTTAAACCGGATTGATTTTTTGCGTCCCATCATTAAAGGTGTCTTTAGTACTATCGTTTGTCTTCGTTTTCCAAAGCGGTCTCCTAATAACCAATATTTAACACATTTTATTATGAAGTAAAATTTATATAGGATAGTTTTCCTATTTAAAAATTTTACACTTCAATGGTACTATATGTAAATTGTGTTCACAAACAATTCTTCGAAAGAAGAATCTCGGGAATCACAAAACAGAAATCGTAGAATTACTAACAAAGAAACCTAAGCCAATCCGGTGAAAAGGCCTCCGGGCTAATAAAAGCAACAGTTACAAGAAAAGAGGCTTCACGTTTGAGGGGTAGAGGGTATAGATCACAGTTAGATAATAATTTCCCCAGAGATGTCGGAAAAAAATTACATAACACTTTTAAACGTTAATGGAATAACAATATTGTACCAAAACTATCTAATGAGTGCCTATAAACAGATCATTGGGTAGACTCAAAAATTATTTCTTAGAACACTAATTTAAAAGTGTATTAGCAGACCGCTTTCGAAATATTTATCGAAAGCTATATCAACGGGAAGGTTAAAAAAGTAAATGAGTGTTTTGTGTCGCCAACAAATTGTATTGATTGTGAAAAATTGTTCAAGTAAATTAAAAAAAAAATAAACGGAACACTGTTATAAGTGAATATTATAAATTGTTCTCTAACAACATCTTTGAAAGAAACGTGCAATGGAATATTAATTGTGCTTTGAGGCACTTTATATCTCATGACGAAGCTTGACCTCGTTCATCCCGTCATATAGGGGAGAGTCCAATTCCCTGCTACAATATGCTTTGTAGCGAGACGTTGTTATGCACGACTGACAAATTTATGATCATTAACCAGTGGACATGATTGCAACCAAAATATAAATTAAATATAACATTATCGTCTATTTTATCAAGTTGATATAATATCTGTTCGACTACTTGGTCTTCAGCTTTCAATTTCATTCATTAATTCAATTAATATCATCAGAACTCTGATATATGTATTACGTATATTTATTAATAATTTATTTATTAAGGTATTTTTAGCATATGTATAGATTAGTTATAGTGTTTCCTAGCGTCAATAGCCTAATGATTTAGGGTGCGGTCTGGGAATCCAACATTCGACTATTGACGGGTTCACGTCAGTAGTCGAATGGTGGATCTCCAAGTACAAGCTTAAGCTTAGTTCGAATGGTTAACGAGAATGATAGAATATTTCTGAAAAGAAAGAAGAAATATTGCTAGCTTTTTAAAAAAAAATCTCTATACCGTCGTACTGTTTTGTTCACATATCTCCAGTCGAGATCGCTCTTAGCGATAAGGTCGCCCATTGTACAACAAATTGTAAAATGTACTAAAGTTACGTAATTAGATTTTGGTGTACAATAAAGTTATATCTATGTATTATTTTTATTTCATTCCACTTTATAGTGTATTAAATACTAACTGCACGTCGTAGTGTTACCCGGGACCTTAAATTTTTTTTATAAAATAATATTAGCTTAAGTTACTCCTTATTGCCAGTGAAAATCCTGACAAAATCGGTTCATGCGTTCCAAATTAGTTGCAACGAATAGGCAGACAGACAAAAATTGTAATTAAATGTGATGTTGGTATTTGTACCGCAAATATATTCATATGCATGTACATTGATGCATTGTTGCATGCACAGTACAGAAGTTACTTTAATATTGCAAAACAGAAACTACAATTTTATTTACTTGTATAGATTCTGTTCATTATAATATGAAGAGTCCCGTAACCTGTTAGCGTCTCTAAGCATGTGCAAGCGTTTTTGGCACTGGTTAAACTGATTGCTGGAGTAGATTTTCAAATTATTACGTCATGGGCTGTCGGTGTGTCGGGATATGGTTACTACATCATTTAAAGTGAAAATAGATTCAAAGTGAAATTGACAGGGTTGTTGATTTCACGATAAATGAGGGTATTTATGGTACATATAATGTATTTTGTGGAAATCAATGAAAAATGTACGTAAATTCCGCATAATTAAATGTGAATGCAGTGAATTTCGATTGTCAGATAAATGTTATTTACTCTATTTCTCTTTCCTCAGAGCGGTGGTGTGATGTTCTCCCCGCTGGGTCGTCTGCGCGTGGCTCAGGCAGTCAGAAAACAGGTATGCTTTGATTAATGACGGTTATTACGCAGAATTTATTTTTATCTTTATAAAACTTCTTTCTTTGTCCAGGAGGTGGTGAGCCCACTCAACAAGCGAACCACTTATTTAAAATGTATCGAGATAATTTAGTTCGTTAATAAAACTAAGAATAGTTAAATTGTTATCATTCCCATTTTGTAGCATATAGGAATTCAATATCAGTTCTCAGGAGTATTTCGTCTTCGTTCAGATGGTCGGTATTGCGGTGTATGTAGCAATTGGTGCAAGCAAAAGAACTATTTGTACTCCTTTGCCTCTTCTCTCTTGCTAGTGGTTCGCCGTGGTGGTGTTGTCAGCTTTCCTGATTTTCGCTTTCCCTTCTTCACTTGGGTCTCTTTCTGGATCTTCGGCCAGGAAGGAAAAGTTACAGCGCCAGGTTCCCTCTGTAGCCGAAAGGTCATCTTTTAACATGCCATACCATCGCAGCCTACATTCCTACATCTTGTCTTTAATCTAGGGTACATCCAAACTTCCTCGCACATACTCGTTCCGTATTTCATCAACCCACTACGCTACAAATCCATCTCATCTATTACCACTATTTTATAAAGAATGGGTAATATCCATTTCACTTATATTACTTCACAATTGTGTTACAGATGAGTCAGTTGCCGATGCTGAGCACAGAAGCTGCACCACTTCAGGCTCCACTCTGCTACCAGCTACTCTGCGCACCTCCTCTGCCTCCTATGCCAGCCTGCGCCCCGTGCGAGCTGCCACCGCCGCAGTATGCTGTTTATCCTCTACCATTTGAGAGTACGCAAATTTTCAGTATTTATTCTATACGTTCTGGACAATATACCTCCATATGAAAGGAATCAGTGAAGAATAAAGTCACGTTTGAAAACATGAGCGCCGCGTGCCACGGACACACCAATCGTTTGTCATTGCCAGTTTATTTGGTGTATTCGATTTTAATAGAATGATAATTGATATGACTGTAATAGATCAGTTACATCATGAAAGCTTACAATAAATTAGTCAAATTTTCTCACCTAATCACTAATAGAGACTGCGTATAAATCGGATTGTGGAAGGCGCCCTCCTTCCAAGCCGACGACATTATAAGGATAGCCGGATGTTGCTGGATCGTATACGCTGGAAGGCATTAGTGAAGGTCTGTATAAGAACAGTATGCGTAATGG
Organism: Meandrusa payeni; assembly: GCA_029286785.1. NCBI lineage: Eukaryota > Metazoa > Arthropoda > Insecta > Lepidoptera > Papilionidae > Meandrusa > Meandrusa payeni. The sequence continues at coordinate 10,339,245 of JAGSMX010000029.1, read as the reverse complement.
CAAATAGGACCTGCTCCAACTTATTATCCAATAACCTCCTAAGAGAAGACGTATTTTGTGTCTCAAGATTCTCCTAGCTCCTAGATTTCTGGTCAGGAGACGGCACCTCAAGAAGAAGAAGCAGTAAAACAGCATTAAAGTACTTTTGTGGCTGTTCCAGCTGCACCTGCTATATATGGCCCGCCAGCCCAATACGCGCTGGTGCCGGCCCCGTTCGGCGCGGCGTGCTGCGACCAGGCCTGCTGCACTCCGCTCGACAAGCAGCCCCGCGTGCCGCCGCCCCCTTTGCACCCAGCTTTCATCTACTGAAATACAATGCCTCGGCCCATCAACGACAGCTTCGTCTTTCTCAAATCCTTTTATTTCTAAAGCTAAAATAGAACATATTATTTAACTATCACTATATCAAATGTATTTAAATATCTACGAATAATTTAAATGAAAATCTACGCTTGGCTACATAGGAACAATCCGGTTTCTCTAAAGTATTACATATGTTATTGCTATTTAGATATTTTTGGATGCGAGTTTTGTCCACAGAGTTATAATTTAATGAAACTACATATAGATACAAATGGTATTTAATATATATATATATATATATAATGTAATGAAGACAATAGTTACCTTTCCTTATATCTACATATAATTGTTTCGTTAGTCTCACTCGACTCCTGAATAAAACTCTATCGAAAACTTAGTGAATTCTCTCCACATACGTACGAGTAAGTAACAAGCCCAGTCGATGAGAAAAGAGAGATACTTAGGTTTGTTAGTGACGACAGAAGTGTTCAAGAATTTAGACTCTGTCTGTACTGCGTAATTTTGACGTTTTTGTCTATGTAAGGTCATTACAGTCTCTGATATTTATATTGTATTAGAATCTTCTATCTTCAAACAAGTAAAAGCTAGTTGAGAGCTAGTCGCGTGCTATCAATGATAGAATCTGCGTTATTTGCGGATATACATCTTCTTGCGTCTTTTCTGAACCTAAAACAGTTTCCTTATCTTCGTCGTATGCAACCGAGGCGGAATAATATATTAAATCTCTATACTATATAAACGTTAAAGTAGGTGTGAGATACATAGAGCGATTTAAAGTATCTATAGAATTATCAATGTTAGGCGTAATATATACGTGCACCGGAAGCACAACGAATGATGGCACAAAACAGATAAACTGTTAGTAATTAAAAGGTACCTCGAGAAAAAGACACAATTGTTATAGCTTGTTATCCTTTTAAAGGACTTTCGTTTATCCATAGCGTAAGATTGTTATGTTGCTCTAAAACATAGAACAGAGAAAGAGATCTATTTTTGAATGCTTTAGTTATTAATGTTGCAAATGACAATGAAGATATATCTGGGGTCCAAGATGTGGTAGGAAATAAACATTTCAAATTTCAATCTGTCTGTATGCAATTTGAAAAGAACCAGTTGTTAGTTGAATTTTGAAACGTCTGTTAGCCCTACCGTTGTTGATTATTATCTTGGAGAGATTTAACTAGTAGCATCGGTCGCGATAAATACGAAGACATTGGTATAAATAATAGTTTGCCGGGCGAAGATTACTTCAAGCTGTGTGTTAGTTAGAAAATGTGCATTATATTTATGAAACGTATAAACAAAAGAAGACAAATAATATTCAACGAACTTACAATAAATGTTAAAGTAATTATATGGAAATGAATGAAATAGTTACAATTATTTTATTAGTAGCCTTAATTGTAAAATTACTTGTCGTTAATATAAGCTAATTTCAGTTATAGCAGGCACCAGTAAATGTAATGATACAGTCGATATTGATCGTAAATCAATTGCACCATCGATTTAATTTATTTGTTTTATTGTTTAAATCCGTTCAAAAAATAGATGATTATTAATGAAACGACTTTTATATAGAAGACTTTATGGCTTAATGTTTTTAGTCGCCATATGAATACATGTTACTACAATAAATAAAGAAATTGATTGTAATGGGACGAGAGAAGCTATTTAATATAATGCGGGTTTTAAATGGAAAACCCAGGGAGTCATTGTGGAATTTTATTAATGATTGGATTTATTTTAAAATACTTCTAATTTAAGTTTAGATTTAGTGCGGCTAATGCTGATTACTTAATCAACTGCGACTTTGTCCTTGAACATTTTGCAATTATTTTGCTCTATTACCTATGAAATAAACTTTTCTAGTTAAATTGAAAAGCTGTCAATTTGTCGACTTAACTTTGTTAATTGTTAAAAGTAAGACGTGTGTGTACTGTTAAATATATCGCCGCTTTGCTAAAATATTTATTTTCTAAAGAAATTTAATTCCGGATTTGACTTCCACTCTAAATACATTTTATACAGAGAGACAATCAGTATATGTGGTATCGTTATGAATCAATCTGGTTTAATGATATTGTATTTTGATGAGATTATTCAATTGTTATAGTAATTTATATCAACTATATTTAAAGTTAAATTTTATTACATTAGCATTGAATATAAGGGCTGTTAGAGCAAAAATATATCTTTCGCGCGTATCATTGCTTATTAAGTTGTTGTTGCATACATTTGCACGAACTAAATGTGCAATGAGAGTCACTCAACAATAATGTGCAAACAACAGTGACAAATGATCAAATTCAATATTGTTCTTACGTTGAATTCATAATTAAAATCTTCGTAAGACATCAATCGTTGGTTATTTAGATGTGAAAGCTTTGGCGTACAAATGTTTGCAACAACAGCAAGCGTGTACCAATATTATGTGGCCTAGAGACTTTACTGCCTCACATATCGGATAAAATAATAAATCTGTACGCTATATTTCATATATCTCGTCTTATACATTGAATTTCGCTAGATGTACTTGCATTTGGTGAATTGAAATGTGTAATTTAGACAATATTACAGTATTTGAATGTAAACTGGTTTAAGTCATAGGTTTATCGATAGGGATTATAACCATTGGTATAAGTGTAAGCAGGTATGCCTCTAGAATTTTATGTCTGTCTATACTAGCTTATACACGGCTGTCGATGTGATCTTTATTAACTTCTACTTTGTATTTAAAAATGATATTTAAAATTCTTGTTATATAACTTGAAGCTGTTGCCGCATTTACAATATCAGAGAATAGAGTACGAGCATATGATTCGCTATGCGCACACCAATCGATTTTCGATTCGATTCGAGTTTTAAGGCCAAATGCTAATCTCGATAATATGTCTATATTATTAAATGGTACTATTATATTGGAAAATATTGCCGATAATGTAAAGAGCGGTATCAAGGTCTTCAAGTGTTTACTGTGTAGCCTCGATTCTGACGTATTTTTTAATTTCAATTTAAGTAACACAATTCTCGTTGTTTGGAAGTATAATATGAAATGGTAATGTTTGATGTTCCTTAAATTGAACAAATCCGAAAAAATACGTCCTAGAATCGATTTAAATGTTGTGATAAATCATAATATCTCTTGTATTTTCTCGCTTGAAACGTCAAACAGTGTTTCGTGAAGGTTTTCTCACCGTGCATTGGTGGAAACAGCCGGTTTTCGAAGTCGTTGCATTGGGAAATGAAAGATTTTTTTTATGTACATTGTGTTAATTAGTTAACTTCACTTTGGTTGTTTGCATTCTTAAGTCTGTAAGTTATTTTGAAATCAAATTGGTTCGGATATTGGAAAATGACTTTCCACAATCAATTTTAAATGATTAGACTGGAACAGCGTCATAAGTTTGTATGCTTAATCAGGTTTGGTCTGCCGATAATAATAAATGAACATAATTTGATTTTATTATCTCGGAAATCGTTTATTGCTTATAGGATAATACCGTCCGCGAGTAGGTACTGGGTCTGAACGATCTTTAGCCCTGTTACAAGTAGTGTACTTCGTTAGATCAAAGAATTCCGTCTCCGATTTATTAGTTCCACGCAATGTACAGGGACATAGACAATATCGTGGCACTGTTAATGTCATTTCACAATAAGTAGGAGTATTGTTCGTTCATTTTTTTTAAATTTATTATTACGTAGCTATTGATTGTATTTAGCTTTAGAATAATTCGTTGAGTACTTTCCACTTCATGCTTAAGTCTGAGCAGTCACAAGAAAAACGACCTTGATCCTAAAATTAAATTTTCAAATGGATCTAAAATCTATGTTAAATATTTTAATAAAAATAGAGATTTGGATTTCAAATGATATTGACCGGGTTAAATTCCTCATTTGTCAATTTTATAATATTTTACCTTTTACATTAAAATAAAGTATGATACGTGTGTGATTCAATCTATTTAAATGTTTGCTTTAGTATGGAACTTAACTATCAAATTATCTGTCGCAATATTCTTGATAATTACCACAAACAATATAAAATGGTCTGAAATTCAAGTTTTGAAGTTCAAATTAGAACATAACGACTTTTATAATTTAGATAAATGTAAGGGCTATTAAAGTACAAAACTGCATGCAATTTAGATATGTCTGTATATCTGTATGAAAATAGTTTAGTTTTATTTCAACATGTTTGTTTTAAATTCCGCTCCATAACTTGCTTTCATATTACACTGTTTTATGGTAACATTTCTTATGTTTGGTTTTTCAATTATTTTATATATAAACTTTATAGAACAAGAGAATGAGGAATAATGGCAACGGTCATTGGAAAATGCAGTTCAAAGGAAGGCAGACGTTTGCTGTGACGGCACAGTTTTTGATATACCTTTTACAAGTTTATAGTCCGATGTTTCGTTATAGATTTACCCTTTAGATATTAAATTATTTATTGTTTATAGATGTATTTCATAGCGGTGTTTTAACTGTTGACTACTTTTAAGTCTTCATAGAGCGCTACGCACCACGGGGCTTGACGACCACTGTATGGTAAATGGAATGGCACTAAAGAGAAAAAAAAAACTATAGGTATAAGTAACTACCATGCTATTTCTTCTTATAGTTCTATATACGTAACTAATATCTTTAAATTTGTAATTTATATGTATGTAGTGTGTGATCTTGAAGTTTGCTAATGATTCATTATATTCCAATTGTACTTCGGTGTGGAAATTCAACTATAAAGAAATATGTTCATTAAATTATATATAACTGTTTACATATTAATGTAACATATTCACATATGTATTTGTGAATTGTGTTATCCGACAGTCGAAAATAAACAAAAATAATAATGATAGAAATAGTTGCTATGGTACAGTTGGCGGCAAGTAACCCGAGAGCTGAGCGATACGTGAAAGGGATAACTGCGCATGTGTACAGTCGTGCACGCAATTATTAATTTCTACAAATGACGAATTGTGTTTTTGTTTCTACTTTTTATATTGGCATATTCACTATTTAAAATCACACAAAAATACAATACTATACAACAACTTAATAAAGTAAAAACAAATTATGAAAATCCTAAAAAAATCAAAAGTCAGCAAGCAGAGCATTAATATTCCCAATCTTTCTATATGGAGTCTAGACATGAACAATTCGACCAAGAGAAAGACAGAGAATATATGTATTTTGCGAATTATGCGAATGCTACGAATACCGTGGACTGCCAAGCGCACAAATGTATCTATTCTCTCCCAACTCGTCATAAAGATCAGACTGCTACGTGTCTACAGCGCGTACTGTCATATTTCGGTCATATAATGCGTAGAAGGGATGGCAACCTTGAAAAGCTGGTCATCGTTGGCAATACAGAAGGCAAGAGAACAAGAGGCCGGTCGCCAATACGATGGTCTGACCAAGTAAAAGGTACCATCTCCTAATCTCTATCAGCTGGTGAGGGCTGCCTCGGACCGAAGCCGATGGAGGCAGATTGTTCATTTGGGGGCTCTAGTGGCCACGATCCTCAGAAATGAGGGAACGACAGAGAAGAACATAAAATTTGGACTGTACACTACGAGCGAGCGGGGTGTGGTACTAGTGCGCGGGGTGGAGTACCACGAGAAAACAAGCCAAGAAGCGCTCGTGCATGTCCGCTCCCGCCCGCTTCACTCCCCTGTGACACCTTATTTTCGACTTCTGCGCATTAACGGTTAGCGCTAGAGTTATTTGCCGGCAACTAAAACTGTTAGTTCATTAATTTTAAAATTCGCGTTTGTTCTGGGAATTTTAAAAAGGTATTTTTTTACTTTTTCTTTTGTTAAGCGGCGTCATTTAATATTTATAAATTAACATTGCCGAAAGAAAGGTCATTACGTCATCATTAAGTCATAACGCACATAATAATATTAATACCATACGAATTAATAATAAGTGAAGTATTTTCTATTATTAACAAACATTATATCATCGAATGTATCTAGGTGGTTGTTGATTGTTATCGTAATTTATTAATAATTATTGTCTAGTTATTGTATGTGATATTGTTATTGGAATTATAGATATTTTAAACGCTAATAAAGACAATTATTAATAAATCTATATTCTTCTTGTTGACTTTTGTGTAATAGGATAATTCATTTAAGACAATTTAATAAGTAAGGAAATATAATACTAAGAGCGTTACATTTAATTGCGTGAAGACATCGCTACTTTAGAAAAAAACTATATGTAACTTAGGATAATTAAAGTCATCAATGTATTCTAGATTGTAAGTCGTCTAATACCAAAGCAAAGCAACGCAAGATAGAATATTTCTATACATCAAACCTCCTTGTATATGGACATCTGACATCGTCAACGCCGATCTAACAAATGCTTCGTCTTGTTTTCTCTGTTGATCAACAAGTTCTTATTTTGTGTTGTTTTCTTCATTCAATTAAAGAAAAATAATCAATAGCCTAAAAAAACTATACATATATTTGTATCTTAATTTGGCGCAAAGACTATGTAAAGAATACACAATACGTAATTATTACTGCCATAAGATGCATCGTGTTTCTCAAGATGTTTGTGGCTAAAATATATCGTTGATCTCAAACCAACATTATTGTTCTATAAAAATGTATAATTTTCTAATACAAAACGTTGCTATGGTAACAGTAAAGTATCAACAATAAATGAAAATTAATTTATTCAAGCACATCGTGATTTATCTGATCAATTTATGGTTGAATCAGCAAGGCGTATTGGAATTCCAACAGAATTAGAAGAAGTTTTAGAGCTGTTTGCTCAGAAAATGTAAATAATATTGCAGATATCATGTCTGCAAATTCTATTACATACTTTATTTTATAAATAATTTGAATTCACACAGAATACAGAATAACACAGTATACTAGTATAAATAGTGTAGTACGTGTTCCACGAACGCTTGAAGCTATGCTATGAGTAATATTTCGGTTAACATAAATATCTATTGATTAAAGTCTACAGAGAAATTGATTTATCATTTAATAAACAATATCAAATCATTTCTTGTTATCTACATATCTTTACGTTTTCCAATTGTAACTTTCTCCATTTGAATATAGTAATAGCTGAGTTATATGACTATCGTAATTGTATTTTGATCAATTGTGTAGATATTTCAGTTCGAATTTAACGTAAATGTTTGATTGCCCGTCGATTACTTATAGACTTAAAAATCATTCGTCGGATTTGGTTTGTAGCAATTGAATGGGGTGTCTAGTAGCTGGCATCGATATTAAAAATTAACCAAAATGATTGCAAAGATATTGTATATTCAAAATAATATAAGGAATTCTGCCAACTAGGGGATAATAAAGGAAATGTAGAACAATGATTATTGTCTTTATTTGTTGCTGCACACATGTGTGTACATATAACACATATTACAATATTACATATTAATTTAATCTGTGACTTATCTTTTTACTTACTATGTTTGAATTAGGTAATTAAATGCATTTCTTTTTAAGTATTATTTTTACAAAATGTCATTTATTCTTCTGAAAATTTCTAGTCAACGTATCACTTTAACGGTGTAACAATTGATTGCGAAATGATTTACTTTAAGCTCATTCATGCATCCAATGAAATTTCTTTTTAGTATTTATGTCAATAAGTAAGGACTACTCAACTTGGGAATGATAAGCTACATAAGATCTCATAAGGAAAATTGAACAATTGCAATGTTTGCACGGATCTAGACATGTCCATATCACAAGACACAAACATCGACGTGACTATAAAGTATAACGATAAGTACAATAAATTAACTAATGGTTAATGAAGCAATAACGTATAATTGTAATCTGTAAGTTATAATAAATAAATATAGTGTATGATTGATGTGTTTTATTTAACAATTTTGGATTTTAATTTATTCCTTTGCTTTGCGTTAATAATTCAAGTACAACAAATCATGAATATAAACCTAGACAACAAGCTGGAAGCTAGAGTTAATACTATGTGCATGTTTGAATTTGATTTCCTACTTACAGTATTCCTAAATCTCGTATAATATTCATAATATACTAACGGTTTATACACGTCCTCTATTAATTGTATTATATATTCATTATTATTTAAATTGGTTGAATAATAAAGCTAAAGATCAACTTTTGTTTTGTTTTAAGAATAACAATGCAATTGAAATGGCCGGTGTTTTTTCAAGCTACTTTATGCTTTTTATAATATAAAGCAATTAGCAATATCGACACGTGGTGATATCAAAGCGATACGATCCAAGATTTTCCTAATCCATATAGGTGTCAGGTTCTCTGCCAGCTTAATGTTATAGACATAGACAATCTTGATATTATTATATAATAATAATAAATGAAGTTCTTTATTATCACCCTCAGTCTCTCGCTCTATAGACTAATAACTAACATTCCCTGACTATTTTGTTATTCGTTACGTAAAAAGACTCCTACGGTTCTGGTCTGAACGCAATAAAATTAATTTATTGAATCACATCGTAATTTATCTGATCAATTTATGGTTGTATCAGCAAGGCATATTGGAAATCCAACAGAATTAAAAGAAGTTTTAGAGCTGCTCGCTCAGAAAATGTAAATAATATTGCAGATATCATGTCTGCAAATTCTATTACATACTTTATTTTATAAATAATTTGAATTCACACAGAATACAGAATAACACAGTATACTAGTATAAAATAGTGTACTACGTGTTACACGAACGCTTGAAGCTATGCTATGAGTAATATTTCGGTTAACATAAATATCTATTGATTAAAGTCTACAGAGAAATTGATTTATCATTTAATAAACAATATCAAATCATTTCTTGTTATCTACATATCTTTACGTTTTCCAATTGTAACTTTCTCCATTTGAATATAGTAATAGCTGAGTTATATGACTATCGTAATTGTATTTTGATCAATTGTGTAGATATTTCAGTTCAAATTTAACGTAAATGTTTGATTGCCCGTCGATTACTTATAGACTTAAAAATCATTCGTCGGATTTGGTTTGTAGCAATTGAATGGGGGGTCTAGTAGCTGGCATCGATATTAAAAATTAACCAAAATGATTGCAAAGATATTGTATATTCAAAATAATATAAGGAATGCTGCCAACTAGGGGATAATAAAGGAAATGTAGAACAATGATTATTGTCTTTATTTGTTGCTGCACACATGTGTGTACATATAACACATATTACAATATTACATATTAATTTAATCTGTGACTTATCTTTTTACTTACTATGTTTGAATTAGGTAATTAAATGCATTTCTTTTAAGTATTATTTATGCAAAATGTCATTTATTCTTCTGAAAATTTCTAGTCAACGTATCACTTTAGCGGTGTAACAATTGATTGCGAAATGATTTACTTTAAGCTCATTGATGCATCCAATGAAATTTCTTTTAGTATTTATGTCAATAAGTAAGGACTACTCAACTTGGGAATGATAAGCTACATAAGATCTCATAAGGAAAATTGAACAATTGCAATGTTTGCACGGATCTAGACATGTCCATATCACAAGACACAAACATCGACGTGACTATAAAGTATAACGATAAGTACAATAAATTAACTAATGGTTAATGAAGCAATAACGTATAATTGTAATCTGTAAGTTATAATAAATAAATATAGTGTATGATTGATGTGTTTTATTTAACAATTTTGGATTTTAATTTATTCCTTTGCTTTGCGTTAATAATTCATTTACAACAAATCATGAATATAAGTCTAGACAACAAGCTGGAAGCTTGAGTTAATACTATGTGCATGTTTGAATTTGATTTCCTACTTACAGTATTCCTAAATCTCGTATAATATTCATAATATACTAACTATTTATACACGTCCTCTATTAATTGTATTATATATTCATTATTATTTAAATTGGTTGGATAATAAAGCTAAAGATCGACTTTTGTTTTAATAATAACAATGCTATTGAAATGGCCGGTGTTTTTTTCAAGCTACTTTATGCTTTTTATAATATAAAGCAATTAGATGGACACGTGATGATATCAAAGCGATCCAAGATTTTCCTAATCCATATAGGTGTCAGGTTCTCTGCCAGCTTAATGTTATAGACATAGACAATCTTGATATTATTATGTAATAATAACAAATGAAGTTCTTTATTATAACCCTCAGTCTCTCGCTCTATAGACTAATAACTAACATTCTCTGACTATTTTGTTTTTCGTTACGTAAAAAGACTCCTACGGTTCTGGTCTGAACGCAATAAAATTAATTTCCAAAAATTTAAAAACACTCGATTACAACATCACAGAAGAATTATTAAAAGTCATCTAAGATTACATGTTTTTATATATTGTAGTAATAATAAATTAATAATTAGATATATATGTGTGTGTTTAAATATATATATAAATATATATATAAATATATATATATTTTGTTATATATATATATAAATATATATATATTTTGTTATATATATATATATATATATATATATATATAAATATATATATAACAAAAAAAAAAAAAGTGTCCAATGTTGGCATCTTGTCCTATATCCTATCGTATATTTCTATTATTATTTAAATTGGTTGAATAATAAAGCTAAAGATCAACTTTTGTTTTAAGAATAACAATGCAATTGAAATGGCCGGTGTTTTTTTCAAGCTACTTTATGCTTTTTATAATATAAAGCAATTAGATGGACACGTGATGATATCAAAGCGATCCAAGATTTTCCTAATCCATATAGGTGTCAGGTTCTCTGCCAGCTTAATGTTATAGACATAGACAATCTTGATATTATTATATAATAATAATAAATGAAGTTCTTTATTATCACCCTCAGTCTCTCGCTCTATAGACTAATAACTAACATTCCCTGACTATTTTGTTATTCGTTACGTAAAAAAGACTCCTACGGTTCTGGTCTGAACGCAATAAAATTAATTTACAAAAATTTAAAAACACTCGATTACGACATCACAGAAGAATGATTAAAAGTCATCTAAGATTACATGTTTTTATATATTGTAGTAATAATAAATTAATAATTAGATATATATGTGTGTGTTTAAATATATATATAAATATATATATAACAAAAAATCCTGTGTAATATAATTAGTTCGATATGGAAGAACGAGATCTTCTGACACAAGCATATTTCTTGCTTACTGGAAGGTGTCAGCCTAAATTTGTAAATAGACCGCATGTATGGAAATAAACATTTTTTTTTCTTTAAATTATTCCTATTTCTATACTAAACGTTAACAATATCAACAGAGCAAAGGAAAACTTGCGGGAAGCTTTTATACAAATGAGGTCAGAGGTGGAAACGAGTTTCTGAAATAAGTGTGACTTTCCGCCTAAACTTATTCGGAGCAGCCAAAAAGTTCATGAGACCCTAAAGACGGTCAGATAAACGAAAAAAATTCAACACACTCTATTTATTAGGTTGGACTGAGAAATATTAAAAAATGATTTGCTATGCAATAAAATCATAGGAAATCTCCTATATAGTTCAGAGTATTGCCCTCGATATAATTACAGATGAAATATTGTTATTGTTCTATTCCTTGACATTTATTAAAACAGTGTGAGTTATTTGACACACTTTTGTAATACAACCCACCAGCAAAAAAATATTTTTTTAAGAAAATGAAACATACCAAATACAACCGAATTGATGACATTCTACCTTTTTGAAGTCAGTTGAAAAATATTAAACACTTTTGTAATCCGTCAATTTGTCAGTTTGTCATCTGTACGATTCTTTCTGAGATCAATTCCATTTGAAGTCCGTACTTGATACCAAATACATTATAAGACGGCTTTGAGCTCGCGTTTAATTTAAATCAATCGAGCAATTTCCATGTTAATGTCATTAGTGTCACGCTAGGCGTTTATGTTGCGAAAAATATGTGTCTGCGAACACTATTTATTTTTCGTAGCGCTCAGTCGTGTTGACCTAATTTGTGAAGTATATTGTGTTTCCAGACATGATCCCTTCACACTAAATATCAGATCCTATTGCTTTGAATAGATGAGTTTTGTTGCCAGAAAATTTCAATATGTTTTTCACTGTGAATTCCATATTTAACCTATTTCTTGTTGGATTAAGCCTTACATTTTTGATAAGTAATATTAGGTCCTAACATATGAAATTAGCGTTTTGTAAGGGAATAACCTAAAGTCGATTTTTTTTAATATAATAAATTTATTTAAAAAAAGTATGTACCGAGGCTATTCATGCACTTTTGCCATCTCATAGGTAGTTTATTGATCCCTTTACTAAAAAAACATTCGGACAGGAATTATTAAAATCTTTGGAGGCCCCATCGTAGTTGATTTTTTTTCCTTGCAAGAAGTTATCCAAATTTTGAAAAAATGGTAATCTGTTGGAACAAGTTTCGGGGAGTAAGGTCTGGTGTCTTAGACATTCCATTTGAATGAAATATAAAAATTAAATTTTCTATGCAAACCCAAATTTTGACCCTTGTGCCACCAACCCTCATTTTTTAATATCGATAATAGTACTTTAATAATTTCACCTTTTGCTGGTCGCTAACTAATCGACTGACAAATGTCTGTTTAATATTGTTTCAATAAATATGATCCGCAGCCCATGTGGTAACACAAAGGAGTAGAAACAAAATCCAATTTTAAATCGCGGCCAATCTCCGCGAGAACGCTACCATTTTTTTCCGAAGTAGTTATATTACATACAGGATGGATAATTGGATTAATCAGAAGCTGAACATTTGTGACGGTTACAGTACTAACTAGGCTTTGAGGCTGTTAACAATACTGGTACAGCACAGTAACAACGACAGAGTTCGGAGTATGCGGAAAGACATAAGTGTTTATTGAAATAAAACTTTTTAAAATACTTTACCGTGGTTCAATTATTATCAATTTCAAATTCACAAGAGGAACTAAAAACCCAGTGTCGTAGTTGTTTGTCAACTTGATGTCTGATTTTCCACTGACTTTAAAAAATGAGGTTCTCATTTTTTTTTTGGACGAACTAGCACAGTTGGCACAGAGAAGCTAGCCTTTACTGCTTCACCGGATTTGAGAGGTGGCATAGCTCTTAGGTCGCTTAGCCTGAACCTCTAGGAGGTTCTCAATTCGTCTGTATGCTTTTATATGTTTGTTACGTCATAACTTTCAAATGGGTGAACTGATTAGGTAGATTCTTTTTTTATTTGAAAGCTGGTGCTTCCCATTTTGTCACATTTGTTGCAATTCTGACAATATAATCCGTGAGAAAACCCTATTATATATCTTAAATTTGCATTAAATATATGCGCAAATGGTGCGCGAACTAACGAGTGACTCAATATCATGCCAAACGATGACGCATTTTTTTTTAAATAAGAAAGCTAGCAATATTTCTTTTTTGTTTTTTCAGACATATTAACATTCTTGTTCACATCAATAGTCGAATGGTGGATTCAAACCCACGATCTTAGGATTCGCAGTACGTACCCTAAACCATTAGGCTATTGATGCTTATTGTAGTAGATTGATGCAGAGTTTGGTTAGATTTTGAATTATCCTATTTCTTAAAATTCCTACCATAATTCAGAAATAGAAAGAGGGCGTCTGTTCGTAATACTTTCTAACGTTTGATTCGATTTGATTTCGGTTTTTGTTTTTGCTGGTAAATAAACTTATTATTGCAATGTAGTAGCATGTTGCATGGCTAATTCCGTTTTATTTTCAAAAACTAAAACGCTGCTTCCGTTAGGTCTTTAACGTGTCATTATCTAATAATAGAAATGGTGAGTTTGCGTGTCAGAAGCTCATTTAGTGTCCGCTTACCAACTAAAGCTTTAACAAGCCTGTATTAGCTTAATTGGCATGCAATCAAGTTTGTGACAAAGGTATTTTAACACCAAAAGAAGTCAAACAACCGCTATGAAAACGCAGGCGCGTATCATAAAACATATAGACATTATTTTTTTTTAATTTATATACACAATTACATCAATACAATCTAATCAATGCTATGTTATAACTTAATAATATTTTAATATATTATAAAAATTAACATAAGGAAAAAAAGGCCTTCCAAGCTCTTGTATGCAACTTCGTCAAATTGCGACTGGTTGCAATAATGGTATAGCAAGACCACAAGATAAAGTATAATATGATTCGTTTAAAATAAAACTAACAGAAATTGGGCGTAGATCATGATAAAACAACTTGGGTTTAACAATACATAACAATAAATAAGAAAAAAATTGCTAACAATTGCCCTCTCGCATTTATATGACAATACTCAAAGATAAAGAAAGATGTGTCGAAGTAGTACAGTCGTAGATTTTAGAATATTTATTTTTTAATTTTTTTAACAAGTGTTTTACACAATCCAATGAGCGCACTGTAACATATGGCACAATAACACAACAAAATATTTTACTCTTACCCCACTTGAATTAAGAGATTTTTCAAGATTCTAAATTTGAGCTCGTCATCTTGGTACATAGATTGGTACGTCTTCGTACATTAATTCGTAAAGCCAACGCTAGAACATGGTTAATTATTCACACTAGGCCAAGAAACAGTCATAGACATTGCGAAAATACCCTCTAAGTATCTCTAAATGGCTTCTCGGGAAGACTATTAACAAGTTAAGCGTCACACACAGCCATCAATCGCGGAAGAATTTGTTGAAACTTAAGATGGTGCGAACACCCTATCACAAAGTAATACAATCATTTATTACACGCGTGTGTCTCGCAGTTACTGTGCTATATCTATAGAGGCGAGGTCAGTGCATTGACTTTTTTACCGAGTTTCTTTTGTAGCGCCTGCGGCACTAAAACTGCTGCACTATATGCAACTTATCAAAGTTGTGGCCCAACTTGCGTATTCATTGGCCGCAATCCAGTGCCGCCGCGGACGTACGAATATTTAGAAGAGACTAGATAAAATTCTGTCTACCCTGTTTGTGTTATAAATCAACGTAAAAGTTTAACGACAGTAAGCACGCTTTACATGCAATTACACATTCTGTATGTTAACACTTAACTGCTGATCTGATACTACCACGGTTGCTAAGATGGTTGATTGTACGAGTATGTAAAGATAGCATTATTTCTTTTTTTTTCAGAAATATTAAATTACTAACATTCTTGTTGACCATTCCAACTAACCTTAAACTTGTGCTAGAAGATAGTTCACGTCAATTGTCAAATGGTGCATTCGAACCTAGGACCTAACAATTCGTAGGCCGTACCCTCAACCATTAAGCAAATGACGCTTCAAATTTATAGTGACGAGCGTGAAAACCAATTTTGTTCAAAACACGCGTTGAGAGTTACTCCTCCTTTTCCAGGCCGGAGCAGTCTGTCGTTGGTGACCCGTCGCCACTTTCTGCTATTGGCGGCCGTGTTCAAAGCATCGCCAACAGTGGTGAATCGATTCGCAGGCCGTACCATAAACCATTAGGCTATTGACGCTTCGTGTGTGGTAATGGGCAGGGCACATAGCGAGTAGAACAGATGGCCGATGAGGCCGAAAAGTTCTCGATTGGAGACCACAGACCAGCATGCGCAGAGTGGGACGTTCACACGCAAGGTGGTCTCTGACGACCTCATAAAGGCCGCAGATCGCAGCTGGATGCGGGCCACTTACAACCGGTCCTATTCTCCGGAAACTATTCTCAAAATACGCGAAAGTACAGTAAAGTAATATAAAAGTAAAGAATAACTATTAGCAGTTTCACCTTAGGAAACATATATTCGCTATCAACAAAGGTGACACCAGATTTTTCTTAGAGCTTATGTATGTCGTAGAATCGTGATCGTAGCATTTGCAAGAGACATTATAATTGCTAATGATCAAAACTAGCCACATCTAGTGTCTCTCCATCGCTGTGCAGACTTAGCGCCGTCTGAAAAATTATAAGGGACGTCCCTTGTGCGTAACGTATATTGTCCACAATAATAATTTTACAACGGTCAACTTGGGAATAGTCTTAAATTGTTTAACTGCGCTGTTATTTCCCTGAACTTTTCGTCAGGCTGCGAGGACTGTCGACACACACCCAAGGATTGTGTGCGTGATTGAACCACGTGATCTGTGCATAATCTCCGACTCAACTTGGTCACATCGTGACCTAGTCTTCAATGTACTGCTGAGAATCTTTCAATTCTGAATTCAACCGACTTCAAAAGGAAGAGAATTTGGTCTAATTTTGAACAATGGTATTCATGAGATAACCATATAAATTTAAATTAGAATTAAGTATGTGCGCCATAAATGCACGAATAACTCAAAATCACGCCAACCGATTTCTATAAATCGTTTTTTATTGGAAAGGATGCACATGGAGAGTAGATTGATAAGAGTTTGTTTAGGTTCTGAGAATTAATATTTCGTAATATTCCTACGAAAATTTGGAAATACAAAGAGGGCGTCCGTGCGTAATAGCGTTTGATTTTATTTAAAGTCTGTTTTTATTTTTGCTCGTAAATTTACTTTTATTACTTATTAGCCTCATTATCATATTACTTATTCTCAAAATCTCAGTAAAATATTTTAGTCTTCAGTCTGATATATTAGACTGAATCTCATGTTGTCTTAGGTCACTGTGAGGTAGGTAGGTTCATAAGCCTCGATATGTCAAGTCTCAATATAGAAGCAAGCATATGTCAGCGCACGCGGATACGTTGAAGCTATTCGAAATATTTATGTAGGGTACGGTGGGGTTAACCGGAATGGGCAAAAGTCCCCCGTAGATAAAAAAAAATATTTAGGTGTTGGTATTAACCGATCAACTGGCGACTGGCGAACTGGTAGATATAATTTTAGTATTTAAGTACATATGAAACTAAGCTAAATAATAACATTAAGTTATAAATAAATTGCTTAAAATCATATAGGATGTTACGCTTCGTGCCTCTACGCGTCGGTACAATAATTACAATTAATTGTTGGTTTTGCTCTTGATGTATCACAACGTCTCAATGTATAAACGTAAAGAGGTCGTAATATACGGCCGATTTCCGTTCGTTGAGTGAGTTGATCGGACGTGCAATCCTTTCACCTTCGTTGTCCTCTTTCCTTCTTCAAAGCCCACGACGCATCTGTAAATCTTTAGATAATCCAATAGTAAATGCGTGGTGTTGGTATCAAAAACTTATTTTAGACTGTGTAGTCGTAACGGTTAAAGTGACAGTGCGTGGTGGCTACGTCAACGGCACAGGGTTCGGTTGCCTGCCGAAATAAAATATTCGTGCAACTTGTAAATGCATGCATGTTGCTAAGCCATCTTATTATCACTTTCTTTAGGGTCAAGCGATGAAAACTGAATTTTAGTAATTAATTTCCACTTTTCCGTTTTATATATACAAAAAATCACCTAAAAAGTGGTGAAGATGACAGTAAATGTCTATTCTTTGGAAAACCTTCTGTATGAATTTATTTACTTTAATGTATTTCAATCGATATACATGTTATACAGAATATTTGAAACATCTAGGATGCTGCGATGCGCATGGAGCGCTGCGATATAATAGAAAAATATTAATTAATAAATTAGTTCAAATTATCAATCATTTTATTATATAACGAGTTGCGAGCAATTTGGCAACGTATAAAACAAACTTTTTACGTAATCTACTTATTAAGGGCCAAGGCCTGAACTCCTGAAATGTAAAATCTCAACGAGACTACATCTAATTTTGAAAGTCTATAAGAGCAGACTAATATTAAAACATGGGTTTGATTCATTAAACTCCCTCGTACTCCCCCGCGTCCGGCCACGTGTTAATTGATGACTTCACATACTTTGTTTACGAACTTGAACCATATCCTATCCGGACGACTGGGATTTTAAATCCGACCTAAAAATTGTATCATCGAACATTAGCGATGATAACCTCACTAGTCTAACACTGTTGTTTTATTAAAATATTATCTAGTAGCACATTATTATAGTGATTTGCAATTGAAAAAAAGACGCTACCATAATGACAGGCTTGTGAAAACGAAATTCTTGAAAAAATATTTTTAATGTTCCGATTTGTCATTCATATTCCATACACGTCCGTTATCTAACTATGTACTGATTGACACACAATTTACGACGGAATAAAAATGAAATCATCTGAAAATTTTCCATGTACTACAATACTATAAAAGTATTGTCTCCATTTTCTTAGAGGACGTTCCGAGCGGGCCCGTCACACACCCCTGCGACCGTCCACTATTTAAACTAAAGTCTACCTTAGCTCATTGGAACAGAGTTAGAAATCAAAGTTATAGAGGAGGCGGATAAGTTGTTTCTTCGAGTGTGTAGTCCGAGACTCGCCGGCGCGGGCAGACGAAGGAAATCTCACCACTTGATTTAGGGTTAAAATATACTTCGCCCGGTTCCTGAGGGGTGGGTGCCAAGGTCGTTGGATCCGTCAGCCGTCACCTCTCGTCACACATACTAATGGGAACAGATAGGAATTGGATGAGAAAAGCGATTTTTTGCATTTGATATAATTGAAATGTGACGTGATCTTATCTCCTACATGTTTATTGATACCTTGTATTTTGAACAAGTGTATGTATGTAAAAACAAAAACCGACTTCAAAAGTAATACACTTTTGCTTTCAGACGCCCTCTTTGTATTTCCAAATTATATTAGGAATGTTACAAAATAGAATTAATCACAACCTAATTACAGTTACCCTTGACAGTAACGAATTAATCATTGACAATGGTTGGCGTGATATTGAGTGGTTCGCCGATGCCATTGTCAGTATAGAACCAAACCACACTGGATGCACCAGCTTTCAAATAAAAAAAGAATCATCAAAATCGGTTCAATCATTCGAAAATTGTGTGTGATTGTGGGAGGTAACAAATATAAAAAAACATAAAGATGTACCTCCTTCTATTTGAAGTCGCTTGAAAATCAGAAAAGCTGCATGTCTAAATGTGAATTACAATACGGTCATAAAAGTATACATTTTTTCAACTTTCTTCTTACTTATTTTTAACTTCTTTCTTACTTATTTAAGACCTTATCCTATACCTTTATTTTTACTACGACCTTTTATGTTTATGGCCGTGAGGAAAAATAAAGGGTCGGTTAAGAAAGTTTGAATGTCTCGGAAGATAAAGACGCTAGACGCGAAAATTTTTTAATAATTTATTTATATTTCTTTTATTTTTTAAAAAAAATATAAACTTGATCGAAAAAGGATATCTTACGTAAACTTGGATAATACAGTATTTTTCATTAAATTTTAGTACTTCGTGTTGTCTCAATGTGGCGATATAATAAAATCCAAATAATAATAAATTAATAACAATATTTTATTTTGTCTCTTTGTCTGTCTATGATAGATATAGCACAAGTTAGTTAGTTTCAGTTAGCTAGCGTTCATAGCGTTTATCTTTGCGAGTATCAAAGAACCGTAGCAGTCCAGTGTCCGGGCTCAACTCTTCCCTCAGCTTCGAGTTGCTTAGTACACTAGCAACCCGAGTTCAATCCCCGGTGCCGGCGCCAATGCATTTGTTTGTTAAAATTTTATGAGCTGGTTTACCACGCGCTCGGCGGTGAAAAAAAACATCCTAAAGAAACCTATATGTATTTAAAAATTTTCTAAGACATTTGAATTTTGCCAATTCGCACTAGGACCTCGTGGTGGACTGAGCCCTTATACTCTCTTTACAGAGAAGGCCTATGACCAACACTGAGACAAACGTAGGGTGTAACTTTATGTGTAAATATTTCACTCACCAATAGAGTATAAATATCGCACCAAACACAATTTCATTTAACAGACAAGACCGTTAAAGTACGTGTAACTAATTAAATGGAAAAATTCACTCGGTGAAGTTAACTTTCCGGCAGCCATCCTGTACTCTGTCAAATTTTTTACGACGTCTGACAACTCGCCCGTCGCCTCGCCAACTAACACTTGGAGGTGATGTTTTACTGCTTAGGGAAAATCCCTTGCATTAGATGTATAACGTATCTGGCCATGAGGTGAATTGATTTTATTTCTCTGGACTTTTTTCTGCCTTGAGATTCAGTTTCAAAATATTGTGTCTAGAATTAATGTTTGAATTTTTCGGTTTAAAAAAGTATATCGAAAGAAATTATTTATTACTATTTTTTCCAAATTGTAATGAGAAATTAAATTTACACATTGCTTTTTTCATTGCCTTACAAGATGAGAGAATAAGACAAGACGTGGAACATTTCGTATGACAAATACACAGTAAACAAAAAAAAATAGTCTAAATAGAAATTATTAAAAGTAACCCAATTTAAATACAACAAGTATATTTACGAGCAAAACAACAACCGACTTCAAATCAAACGTTAAACGATTATTACGAAAAATATAATACGGAAATAGAATAATCAGAATAAATCATGAGAGCTTGGTTAAGTACCAAACTCTCATCAAATTACTCTTGAAGTAAATTCTTTCCAATTAAAAATGAATCATCGAAATCGGTTTGCATGAAATTTTATAATTATTCATTTATTCAAAGTAACTAAGACTCATCTTTACTTCAAACAACTACCAAATAACAACCTTAGACTAAATTATAAGATAAAAATATAAAATTATTATTATAACTATTTGATTATAATATAAAATAAAGAAATATAATATTATACTAAAGGCTTAACTATGCTTATGAATACCTTACCCCATGTGAGACGGCGCAGCATCTGAGCAATCATGCTCAGGATGCTGTTGGAGCTGGTCCGCACCCTGCGCACCAGAGATGCACTCCTCTTGCGCATTGTCGCAAAAAAGCATGCCATCTGTGCATCCGCGAACATCTCCGATGCACTACAGAAACGGGGCAACCCCAACAGAATCCTGAACGCGTTGTTATATTGAACACGGAGAGCGCTGTACGATATTTGAGTATACTTCGCCCACAGACTGCACGTGTGAGTTATTCGTCAATTAATGGCACACATACTTAATGCAAAATTATGTACGTTTATATGTATGGTTTTCTCATGGATTCCATTGTCAGAATTAGTATAAATTTCTATGGGATCACTCGGGGAGCACCATCTTTCTATGAAAAAGAGTCATCCAAATCAGTTTACCCAGTCCAAAGTTTTGAGGTAATAAACTTTAAAAGTAATACAAACGAATTGAGAAACTCCTTTTTTGAAGTCGGTTAATAATATAATAATTTTAATATAATAACTTTTGATTCAAAAAGTTTTTGACATTTAACTGTGAATTATCATATTTTTAAAAAGTTTTCAAGTCCTTTCTTAACCATAGCGGAGTAGACAGAAAGTTATTGCTATCCGCTTTTAGATGAACTCCCTTATGTGACACGACGCTACCCGGACGTGACATAAGTCATACATTTTATTAATTAACGTGGATTATGTAAATTAATTACCTTTATTACCTTTGGATTGAATTGACTTTTAAACAATATTATAGTTTTGTTTGCGTTAAATTTTTCGATAGGTACTATATATGTAGTAGATCAACTATATACAATATGTGTAACATCGCATGAAATCTTGAATAATGACAAACAAACAGAACAGATCTTATTGAGCCCCAGCTACGCACTCAGCCACGTGTTATCATTTGGGGTTGCCGCGGAATATAAAAAATTAAGTTACTTTTAAGTGTATAAAACATTCCGTAGCGGACGTTACTCTGTTTTATGGAAAGGTTAATCGCCATCTTTATTGCCAAAAACGCTCCGAGTTACATTTTCATCAAAATTCTGGCAAGAACGCGGATGCAGCGTATAAATAACCGAAAAACATATTTGTATGTTAAACATGCTTGTGTAAAAAAATGCGAATCTCTCAATTGCTATGTACTTACATCGTTGTTTGTACACGCTCATGTAATAGAACCAATTGCTGTTAACATTTTAGTAAATGGAAAAAAATAAACATCCAATTTTACTTTATTTACATAGTAACACCTTTAAAAAGTCCCTATCAATAGTTTGGGATACAGACTTTTAAAAATATGTTCATTCATTCTTTAAAATCAAAAGTTTCACCTTAAGTTGGTAGCATTATTACAGTTAAGACAGAAATATTGATACCCTTTCGCATGCTACGATTACTTTTGGACGTGTTTTTGTACTACAAACGTGTTTTTGGCCGTGTTTTTGTACAAATGTCTACAAATCCGGATCAGTGAAGATCCGGATTTGTAGACATTTGTCTGGGTGAGATGTTGTACTGATACAACGAATCGGCTTACTGGTGAGATTTCCGTTTCTCAGTATCTTAAGTATAAAAATGCTCAAATTTGTGCCTAGTGCATGGCCATACAAATGCGTAAAAGCATAGCATAACTGCTCTCTGTCTACCCGAGACAACGTCTACCCGAAAGATGAAATTCTGTAAATTAGCAGGTTATCTATTGCAGCGTAAGGTCAAGCGAAGTATATCGTATACGAAAAGTGAATTAACCTGTTGGTGGCCACACGCGGCGTAACACTGTATCGCGCTACGGTATAATACCTTCTAGTAATATGATTCTTGGTTGGAATTGCTCGGTTGTTAAATCTATTAATAACGTGGTCTAGTGTAAAGGCTAGACCTGCTGCCTCTTGTACTAACTTAAATTAAGCCGGGCAAGACTCGAGTTCAATTTACAGTTTTAATAAAATATTTGTAATACTAATCTACTCTTCCTTTTGCGGATTACATCGAATTAAATGAGAATAATTGTCTTCTAAGAAAAAACTCACTGGTATAAGCAATAGCCAGGCCAGAATTCAAACTACTGAACTTAATAAGTGTTGCAATTCAAAAACTTAAATGTAGAAAAATACTGTCTTCAATTTCACCAATGTTCGATGTATTTATTAATGTCATCTGTCAATTATTGTTGTACGTACGAGTAGACTAACCGCAAAGATCTTTACTAGGCACAATGCACATTGTATTAGTTTCTGAGAATTGAGGGCCAAGCTCGTTTGTCCTTTTTCCACTAATTAAAGTAGTTTAGCAGTTTTGTATCTGTTTCTAATAACTTTGTTGTAGCAAGGAACTGCCCTGATCGAAATGACCCATTCGTTCAACGGCTAGTTTTTTGTATTAAAGTTGCACGTCGAGACAATTACAAATAAAATTAAGTTTAAACTCATGAACCTTTTTTCCGTACAAGCCTTCGATAAACAAGATTGCAGTTGAAAATAAGGATACAATAAAATCTCCTCGCTCGAAATTGAAACGGCGTTCCCGGCGATATAAAGGGAATACTGCCTCTGTACACGGAGCCAACTCTGCGACAAGTATTACCCCACTTAATATAACTAATGAACATTATTAAGCATTTCTTTTTTAAAGTCTCGCCTGATTTACAACGGCGTTGGCGATAATAATCTCTAACTTGACATCTTAAAGTCCTATTTATCATATTTCTCCCCACTTCTGTGAAGTGATTCAATTGGTTATTAAGATGGTAGTTTTATTTTTTCTATTTTTAATTAGTAAAGAAAATAATAAGATTTTATTCAGAACATACGAGTAATGACTGACTTTGAGCTTCATTTATTTTACGTTTGACTAGTTCGAATATCGCAGAGGTAGTCCGTCATTATGTCCAACCTAGAGATCACATAGAAGTTTTGAAGGTTGATGTGTCGGTGATACCTAACTAAACTAATTTCTTTGTCTAACATTTGTATGAAGTGTATCACTTGTTTATAAATTATTCTCACTTGTTGTTGTTGTTTAAAAGGCTACTAAATTAAATCAAAACGACAGTAAATTAATTTCGTAGCACTATGCTACGAATGTCGTAGACTTCACTTTTTAATTTTAGGCCTTTTCTAAAATTGAATGTATTATAGTTGGTTATAAATACAAGTTAAGAAAAGAAATTCATCTAAAATTCGTTATAAATTAATCAAAAAATATCTACGCTTAGCTGCATGATGAATATTGCGAAATTTAATTAATCAGAATCTATCCAAACTCTCATCAAACTACCTTTGAAGTACATCCTTTCCAATAAAAAATGAATAATCGTATTCAGTTGACATGATATTGAGTTATACGTCCAATTGCCGCCACATACCTAATGTAAATATAAGACTTAAATTGTTATCTTATGGATATCATTGCCAGAACTAATGACATAATAATGACCATAAACTAACCCCCAAAACCCAATAGAATCACACTTTGCCTTCAAATAAAAAAAGAAATCTTCAAAATCGGTTGGTCCAGTCAGAAGCTATGAGGTAAGAAGCATGCAGACGAATTAAGATCCTCCTCCTTTTTTGAAGTCAGTTGAAAATGTGCTCGTTGTGAATTGAAAGGAGTGCCGTGGGCCCGACCTCCATCCGGCGCGAGCTGACAGTACACTATCGTAGCTATCGTGTTTTGTCAATATATGTTGAATGTTTTCCAACAGCTAAAGTGCTCCTTGGACGTTTTATAAAATAGCACCTTATTCTTCTCACAGTTTTTAAAATTTTACTTTAAGAGAGAAGAGGCTACTACACTTGAGTGAGAGACCAAGCTTAGAAGGTTCGTCTTTAAATGTGGAGGTAACTAGTCACATTTTAGACGACATGCATCAATTAATTCTAATTTTAATTTTTAGTCTATGTTACGTCCCTCGCACGACTTGCTTATTTCCTTTGCTTGAGAAATATATTTCAATAACATAAGTTGTCAATTCCTCAGGCCACCCCAATAGGCTAAAATTATTCTTTTATGGTAATAATTTATTTTCTAAAAATATTATATACTACCAGTAGACAGAAGGTAGAAGTTGAAGTTATAGTAATAGCCTTTTTATATATTTATTACAGTTTTTACAGTCTGCCAGTCCTAGTGCGGAATGGCAGACTTCACGTGTCTTAAAAAAAATTCTAAGACATGTTTCCTCATGATATTTTCCTTCACCGCCGAGAGGCACCGGGGATCGGACTCGGGTTGCCAAACGCACGGACCTTAGCTACCACGGCTCAATAAAATTAATTCTCAGTAAGATTTGATCCCTGTCTGTACTCATTGAGTTAAATATAATTGTGTATACTCATAAAAAGACATTAGTTTGTATTAGTTAAAGAATATAAAATACATTTATTTTAATGTTTTTAATGATTGTCGAGTTAAAAGGAACTAACAGATAAATAATACGTTACTTCGTATGTAAAGAAATTATGTCGATATGGTCGAAATTGGCTAATTTAAAGCAAAGTTATACACGGCAAGAAGTTTCGCCGCCGTTTGTGTATTAACAGAGAAACTTTGTGAAATTTTACTTGTAAACTTCTTTCAATAAAGTTTCTGAAAGTTTCCGGAAAGTAACCTAATAATTATTAAGATAAGTGCGTGCAGTGGAGACCTGGCGATAAAGAGTTTAACCAGAAAATAAGGTCTTTTGATTGACCTTTTTTAAGTTTTAACAGGGTAGACGTCTCGCGAGAACTTCAAACCTTAAATATATTTCAGAACAGTTACTAAATATCTCTAATTCGTTTTCTACCGACCCCATTCTGAATTTGTTTTGCTTTTTAAAGTTGAATTTAGACAAAGGAGCCATTCGGAGTTATTGTAACAAATCTTTATTCTATAGACATTATACCAAGAATGTTTGTATTAGATGTCATTGGATGAATTATGAGCTCTCGAAGGCGAGACGCGTCTGATACAATAATACCACTCGTCTAGCCGTCCACCAACAATATTTTACATCCAAAAGTCCCATATTACAAAAAAGAAACATCAGTATTCATGGCTACATCCCTCTAAAATATGATACGATATCGCCCGGTCACGCTTTAACTGCAAAATGTGATGATTAAAGGGCCGGCTGACGGAGAGTCTGACGACGTTTCGGTCGGAAGCATCCTCGGGCGAGCTTCAGAAGCTGGCCAGTGGAGCTCGATGCAATTACGGCCTGACTCATAACAAAAAAATATCACTATGCGGCGTTCCAGTTGCATCTGTATTTTCTCCCGATTATCAGGGAGGCTAAGAAGGATGCAGCTGGGAGGGGGGAGAGCGACGGCGGCGGGGGAAGAGGCGCGGCGGGGCCTCAGTCGAGCAGTGGCCGCCGTGCGAGACGCATGTCTAATGGCGCAATAGTTTTAACCAAATGAGGACTTCGCGGAATCTGAATTCGCGATCAACGTGCTTTAGTAACCAAAAACTGTCCGCCGGTTATTGTTGAGTGTGTTTTACTTACCACCTGGAATAAGACTCTCTTGGACTGTTCCCGCTCGTGGCTAATGTGTGAGTTAAGATCTTTCCGCGTGTGTCTGCGAGTCACGTGCCCTAGATTTGGGTGTCGTCGCTGGACCGCTCGAACGCTACATTTTTCCGTTTATTTACAACCAGGCAATGCTTATTTAGATTTATCCATTAGTAACGCCCCTTGTTTATTGCACGTAGCTTTTAAAAATATTCCTTATTTTTTTGTTAATTCACGTATAATTTATAAAATGTCATAATATCTATGTAATGCATGCGATTTCGCAACGAAACTTGAGGTATTGTATTTTTGTTTTAATCTGCAGCGTCAAGTAAATTGAATGTTTAATAGAAATTTAAAATACAAGTTCTAATTTCAGCAAAAGAAAAACAAAACTTCTTGCTGTTTTATTTGAAACCTTATAGTCTGCTGTCGCGCCTGACGCACGTTTATATTGAATTCAATAAACAATGCATTTTAGACTCTGAGTGCTTACATTTAGAGTTGCTTTTCAATGCGAAAAATCCTGGGAGTAACATTAAACCTGAAAGTCTGTAAATTTTCCATCTTATTTCTTCATTTTTAGTTAGCTCCACCGCAGTGCTTGGCCAGTAGATCTGTACATTTTCAATAGACGTGATAAATGTTACGTACTTTAAGTGTCAGTAGAATTCGAGCGCTAAAGTAGTGCAGGAATAGAAGTTGTATTTTATGTGTTGAGCTAACTTAGCGACATCTAACAACGTGAAATATATAGCTAAGGGAAAGAAGCGCACGTGGTTCACCTGAAAGTAAATAATTGGTCCCACGTGGCGCGGGGCCCAATTAACCTCCCTGCGAGGGGTCGGGGCGCGGGTCTCCGTAAGTGACAAACCTGTAACCGATTGTTGATGTAAATCATGTCTGTTTTGACATTAGGGTACGCTAAGACACTAGAATGCAAATGTTCAAATATTTGTTTCTAGATGTCTTCATAGAAATATGTCGTTTATTTTGATATTATTTATTTATTAATATTAAAATATTTTTATGTCTGTATATATATGAATACGTATCCCGCAAAATATAATGATTGCACATAGATGATGACTGAATAGGCTGAGCGATGACTGTCGGTTTCCAACGGCTCAGACGACTTAATATTCGGAACGGATCATTTGGCAGAACACATTAGATGAAAGAGGCGTTGTGTGTGCGTGTGCGTGGGGGTGTGCGTCTAGGAGGCGGCGGGGTCGGTGGGGGGACGATGCGGGTAGAGGGAGCATGGCGGATCGATGCGGCGACGCTCCGGTACGATTTGCCTGCCGGCCGACTACCCCGCGCCCCGGGCTTGAGATGCCCCGGCAGACAGGCGTATATCGCCAACTGTAAAGTCTGATAGACTTCTAGCCGTCTCGGATTGTTTTGAGGCCGCGGGGCATCGGGTGAGCGGCCACGCACGCCCCTCACGTGGGCTCGCCGCGCTGATTAATTATTTGATCTATTATTACGTATAGTTTTTTTTTTATTTTCTCAAAAAATTAATATAAAATAATAGCATTTTTATAAATAACTTATTGTTTATATCATGAAAAAAGCAACACAATTAATAAGACGGAAAAGTATTTCCGTATATACAGAGGGTAAATGTTTGACAATGTGTAAC
This sequence comes from Meandrusa payeni, assembly GCA_029286785.1. Lineage (NCBI taxonomy): Eukaryota > Metazoa > Arthropoda > Insecta > Lepidoptera > Papilionidae > Meandrusa > Meandrusa payeni. The sequence goes on along the minus strand of JAGSMX010000029.1, from coordinate 10,311,075 downwards.
TATTTCATAAACCAATTGGTTACCGTCCAAATCGTTTACTTACACATACCACTTACATTAAATAATATCGTTATCTGTATTATGTATGTATAAATTTTGTATATATAAAATTGTTATATTTTGTATAAATGGTATTTGACGGTTGGAGTTGGATTAGCTCTAAAGAGTAATGCCGAGAACGTAAAATTGCTACTGTACTCTGACTGACCGAGACCGCTAATGAGTGCTTAAGCACATCGCTACGCAGTTACGTGCTACGCAGCACGTAGCGGCTACACGTAATAATCATTATCATGCTACATTCATTTTCAACGAGGCATCTAACAAAAAAATCCTATGTTTTAGTGTCGTATACATTGACAGAGTATTTTTTTTGTATAAGAAAGCTTTTTAATTTTTTTTCACAAATACTAACATTCTTGTTGCCCATTGTAACTATGCTTCAGCTTGTGCTAGGAGCTGGTTCACGCCGCTAGAAGAATCGTGGACGAAGCTATGTGCCACCTTACGTTTCGCAGACCGTAAACTAAGGCATTAGGCTGTTGACGCTTTAAGTGCATACCATTTTGTGTTTTAAAATTATTCTCCACGCAGTCGTTCCCTTGAGAGTTAGATAGACGTGCAGCAGAGAGTTAGAAAATATTTTAAATATATAGTAATATTATCAAATCTTTTTTTACTTATTGATTGTTATTTATAATTTCAATCTTTTATAACTTGACAACTCAAAAAAATAACTTCATTTTTAATCATTTTTATGTCCATATTTTTTTTCATTTAATACATTAAAAAGTTGACCATAAAATTGATTTTCTCTTTCTAACTAAATCTGCACTGGCTAAGACGATTAATTCACCACATCTTCACTTCTGATGGATATGTCCACTTTTAGGTTATAATCCCCTATGGAATAAAGTTTAAAACCAATTTTATAATAATACATATTCCCAGAATTTTGTAGCATCTCATAGATGCCAGAAGTAGCGTACCTTATCTATAAGGACTCTTCTGGCGCTGGATGTTCTCAATTTTCAGATTCCATGAAAGAGGGAAAAAAGGTATTGGGTAAAATAGTTTAAAAAAGCTGTCACATTTTGAATTACCCCTCCCTGACTATCGTTACCCGCTCATAACTTTTATTGCCTCAACAAAACTAAAAATAATTAAAAAACAATATTATTAAGGACATTAACGCATATTGAAAGTCAAGCAGTGAGTCGTCATACGACCACCATAAAAATACTTTCTCTATCAAATGTGTTTATATCCTCGTAATGCAAAAAGTGGGAACTTTTTTTATTGAGAAATTTATTTCTGTCTGTAGTCGGATTATTTTCACCCAAATCTGTTTCACAACCGCACTTAAGCTCAACGCTTACAATAAGTTACTTTCATTATACATAATCCTTTATATCTTTTCACATATGGAGTAGACAGATATAACAATTGCTATCCCCTACTGACTAACATTATAAAGCCTACTGGCAGACGGTGATCGACTCATTTGTCGTATTTTTTTACATACTAAACTAAAACCGATTTAAAATCGACTCAAACGCTAAACGCGCGGATGCCCTCTATGTATTTCCAGATTATCGTAGGAATATAACGAAATGGAATTTAGTCATAACCTACCCAAACTCTCGTCAAACTACGTTATTCATGTATGAATAACTAACATTCAAATTTCAGACCTATCAGAGAAATATCCCTCATGGATACTATCGTCAGAATTGGACCAAAAAGACAAGACCATACGGGAAGCACCAGCTATCAAATTAAAAAGAATTATCAAAATCCTTTCACCCGGTCGAAAGGTATGAGGTAACAAACATTAAACAAAAAAAAAGATAGATTAATTGAGAACCTCCTCCTTTTTGAAGTCGGTTGGGAAGATAGTAGGTCCACAAGTTTCTCCATCCTTTGAAGGCCTAATTAGGATATAATTCAGTTATTAATAGTTTCAATTTGTTTAAATAGTTTAAACTTTTTCTTCAATTATAAAAAATATATTTTTTGTGTAAATTCTTAAAATTATTAAAATAAACGTATTGCTTCATAAAAGATAGTACAATGAAAATCTTGAAAAGCCCATTAACCAAAAAAGAAGCGATTAATTATTTTGCAAACGATTTATAAGATCCAGATAGATAAGAATAGACAATAGTCTGCCGTGCGGTCTTACAACGGCTAAGAGATTTTTCAATTTATTAAAAAGTTACAATTTATCGCATTTTGTGTCGATTTGTAGCACTGAGAATTTAGTGAAACACAGACAGTCAAGGAAAAGTTTTTTATATATACGAGTATAAACGGGTCCGATGGATTAATTTAGAGCGCGGAGCGTGTAATCTAAGACATGGCTGGCATTCTTCATGTTGTTCATTTCCCTCATCCCTATCTGATCCTACCCTTAATGTTATTTCTTCCCCTTCCAGTTCTTCTTTTCAATGTGATCTCTTCGAACAAAATTACTGTAATCGTTCCATATACGTTTCTGGTTAGGTTCATTGCTATGGCAAGTACCGCTTACATATGGAATTTTATGTTATGTGTTTTTATATAACATAATTTATTATTTTGTGGTAGTAATTAGAATAGTACAGTATATTTTGTGTGGTCAGATTATGTTATAGCAAAATTTTGGGTGTACTTACGCAAGATTACATGACGCGTATATTTTTTGAGGTATAAACTAACGGTTGACCACGTTCCCACCTTAAGTTGTGATAAAATCGGAAGATAGTATATTTTACCTTTGGGATTTTTAGAGCTAGGAGTCGATTCAAGTTGGCAGGATCAATGTATGTATGAAATATATGAATTAGTGACAGATTCGAGTATTGCAGCTTCAGTTGACATTTTAAAAAGCAGGTACATTTAAAAAGTTGTTATAGATGCCATTGGTAGTACGTAACACACACATAATACACTCAATACACGGTATATCAGTGTATTGAGTGTTTACCTCACGTCACTAAATCAGTGACGAACAATTGAAATTTAAAAGTCAGTGTTATGAATCCCATTGTTGGCAGTAATAAAAGTAAACTTTGATATATAATATATCATAAAAAAAATGTATTAACTTGTATATACACTTGTAATCTATGTGGGCGCAAAGTTGTAAAAACACTCTGGGGAATTTTACATAGTAAATCATCTGTGTGACACACGGCCCCGCTAAACTTGTCACAGATCCCGCAATAAGTTGATTGTAACATGATTAATTTAATTAAATTTATATAAAACAAAGTTTGCGCAAACAATGTAACGATAAATCATGTAACCATGAATTTGTACGTCCGTAACAAGAAAAACTTTTAGTTACACTTGACCGTGGTTTTAATATAACAGCCGTCTACAGACAGACAGACCAAATAAAATGGCAATAAATGCCATGCTTGAGGTTACCAGTATGGTGGCCATCAGAGAAGAGTGGCGGCATGCTGTGAAGCTTGCAAACACGTGAAGTGATAACCACGACTAGAGAGATACAGATGAAGAAGAAGAAAACCTTAGATGAGTTCCTCAGAAGGTGCTATAATTCCAAAGTCAGCGTTTACCATGTCCTATGTATAGGGCGATTGCCTCACCGGTTTCTGATTTGCATCTAAACATCGTAGACAGATCTAAATTGTGCGCAAAAACGCGAAAAAACGGTAATTTATTACTGCAACTTGGTTGAGACTCAAACCGCCAGAACGTTGGATCGTAAACTGAACGTATAGATTAGGCTACGCGTTTCGTTTTGTCGACTTTTGACGACTCTTGTTATGAAGGTCTCGAAATAAAGTCAATACGGAAAAATCGCTGACAATAGGTTATATATCCGCCACAATGAATCCTGGGCAGTTGATGTCATCTGGTAACTATCGTCGATAAAATAAATATGGTCATTTCGTTTGTTTGTACATCGAATATTTAACAGCGTAGCGTGCCGAAAGAGTTTAAACTTGGCCATAAACTGTGGTTTAATCTTGCTAAAAGCCGAATTCCTAATGCCCCGCCCGGAGGTGCGTTAGGTCATGATTAATGCCTATTCAAAGCAGTTATATTCAGAAATTCCACTTATAAATGTCTCTGTGGCAATTCACTTGAGTCTTATCCGCGCAAACTGATAATATAATACGTTTGTACGAACAAAGTTTTAAGATAAATTAAATTTAACGTGTGGTTATTATTATTAACTTAATTATGTACGTTATGTTATTATTAATTATGTATCACATATACATAATTATCACATGATATGAATACGGATGATAGTAATATGGATGCAGAATATGTATATGTCAGAACTTTGGAAACTTTTACTCAGTAATCCCTGAATCTATATATCTCCTATAGTCATTTATAAGGCCCTTCTACTTTTACTTGTATAACTAAGCATTATACTATAACTAGAATTAAACACAGGGCATCGCTCGGCCCTCTCGGGCGCTCTTTTTTAGAAATGCTAGACTTACGGTTCCCTTTTCGACGTACTTGTGTCTTTATCTTCCGAGATATTCAAGTATCTCGTTTTTAGTCTGACTGTCTGTCGTGCGTCGGATAAAAACCCTTATATTAGTTTTATTTCCACTTTTAACATTTACGTCAACAAAAAAATCATTTTGTATATTTGTATAGGAATTTTGAATTAGAAACAAAACAAGTTGTTTTTGTTGTTCCGTAATCCACTGAAGTTAGTTGGCGTTCTGTCAGTGTCTTTGGGATTGATAACGGCTAATCTGTTGTAGTTATATAAGATTATTTTGAGAGATTTGCTTCTCTCCGAGCTACTTACAGAAATTGGCGTTGCAGATCCCAGTGGAAGCGTTAACAAGGAAATAACAAAATAAATTATTCAAGACTAATTCTTGTAGCACTAATTATGACCATCATTCAAACAGTACACATTTTTTTCATCACATCTTTCATGCTACCCAACTTTAGGAATTTAGGAGAAGTTAATTAAATAAACTGTGATAACTTAGTGGCTAAGTGGTTAGATTTATGATCTGAATGATCGGGATTCGAATGCCAGACGGTTTGCTTGATACAAATTGTTTCTCACCTGTTTAGTACACGAAAGTAACTTGATAAAAATGATGCTTGGTAAAATTGAAAGTCTGAACATATAGGAAGAACAAAAAAATATGTATGAACAGAGTTTGAACCATCGATAGGTTCATGGTTTATGTTACGGTCTGCGAAACGTAACGTCGTGGGTTCGAATCCACCATTGGACTATTGACGTGATCCATCTCCCAGTATAAGCTTAAACTTATTTGGAATAGTTAAAAAATGTTAGCAATGTTTCTGACAAACAATAAAAATATTGTTAGCTTTATTTTTATTAAAAAAATAACGACATTGGGAAACAAAGGAAATAGAGACTCATTCTCATTGAAGGCAGCTCATCAAAACGAGCTTGACATAAATGTCTAGATATTTCGTATGAATTATTTTCTTCATAAACAACACCATTTTCAGTCAATAATCAAATCGCCTCACATCCGGCGCCAGGTGCTGTGTCGTCATCGTGACGCGAAGGTCTCCGGTCGCGAACAACATATAATATTTGCCTGTTGCCTGTCAATCATTTGCAATCCCCGGCTCCCGACGGCTCCCTGATTACCATAAGCTATTCACGATGTGGTTCATCTACATATAAGGAAATTCTTACAACTAGACAATTTGTATTCGACATGTCGCTGTAGTCATATGTATAACGAAATCGGCAAGAATAATTCCCTCCCTAATTTGATTTCTTACGAATTTTATTATAAAGCCACCCCTACTACTAATTCTAATGATTTAATTTAAAACCAAATAATAATTTAAATATTTAAGCGAAATATCAATCATTGACTTATCACGAGACATCATCATTCGATTGATTAGAAATTAAGCATGATCATGATGTTGTCTACATCTCACTAAGGGCAGATTATGCACTAATCTTTTGCAAAGAGGATTTGTGCATAATTTGACCTTCTTTGACAAGGTACCTAAGTAAGGTACCTTTAATAACAACCTTTTAAAATTCCCAACTTACAGTTACCACGGACAATTTAATATGGATTCTTAGCGTCTTCATTGCTATGGTTATATACAGATAAGGCAAAAATATTTTTTGTTGATAACTAATATCGTTTATTTAAATTTCCAACAACATAATAAACTTCGAACTATTTTATAAAATTTTCTACATGATGAATGTGAGCTACAAAAAGTAGAAGGTTCTCAATTCGTCGTGTTTTTTTATGTTTTACATCATAACTTTAGACTGGGTGAACCGATTTTGATAATTCTTGTTTTGTTTGAATGCTCGTGTTTCCCGTGTGGTATTTCCAATTGTGCTGGTTTTGCATTAGGTATATGCGCGACAAATGAACGAATATCATACCAACCAATTTCGATGATTCATTTTTATTGGAAAGGATGCACTTCAGGAGTAGTTTGATGAGAGTATACTTATGATACTTCGGAAATACAATTCGGAAATGTATTATTTCTGTGCTATTTTTTAAATTGTTGTCCAATAAATTATATTCATTCATTTGGCACTATTAATTCTTATGTAAAAGTTGTTGTATTCCACAGAAACGGAAATCAGCTATAACATACACAGATATTATTTAGGATACGTGTAACATAGTCGTTTCAAACTTAGGAAAATTTGTTATGATTTGCTAGCATTTATAAAAAATACTGGTTTTTTAATGTCTCTTTCTAAAGTTATACGCTAAAGCAAGACAAATTTCAAGAAACACCAAATGTAAATATAAGATAAATTATTGCAAATATAAATATGACTCATATCTGACGTCTCAACTGTGTATGTCTGTACCTACTAAATTGCCTAGAGCTTACTACATAAATTAGAGCGAACTAACTAGAGGCAATATTCTCCGATAAATAGATTGGTGAGAAATTATAATGCTTTACGTAATTCAAGTGTTACCAGCTCAAGAAATCGTTAGGAATTTAACGTGCATATTTTTTCAAAAAAATTACATAATTTTAAAACACACATACAACCGGCATTTTGTAAGACATATAGTTATCTTTTATATTTGTTGTTTTTTCTTTTATGATGATTTTTAAGGCTGTAGTTTACACCTGTAACTGAAGTAACACTTATTGTAAATCTTATATCTTTTGTGTTTTTTTATTGTTATGGTTTTGTTGTACTTGTTGGTATAACTTGTAAATAAATAATATTAATGAAATAAGAGAAATGACACAGTAATAGATAGACACGAGCACGTTTTGTAGCAGACGTAGCAGCGGGACGCGACGACCCATTCTGTTATTAGCGGGACCGCCCTCCCGTCACATTAAGGGCGGAAGTTATGACTGTTGGCCGGTCGTTGCTACGCCACCCGATTAATGTGTGGCCGTTGTCGTAGTTGGTTTACGAGCGTATGTGCGGGAACTTGTTTCTACAGTATGTCCCAAAAATTGTTTCTGAAGTTGACATTATACAAAACTAACACCGGGGCCGCTTCAAGTTTCCTTTTTATTGCTATAGTAATCCACGTTACCTGAGATAAGTCATAAATAGTATGACTGCTATTACAATGTTTTTTTTGTTGTAACGCCTTAAAAGATTTAAAATTATTAATTATTGTTTCTTATGTAAATTGTGAATTATGGCTATTTATGTAGAAAAGGTGTCAATGGAAAAATTGTATCATTCTGAACTGATTACAAACCAGTCTCGTCATCGGCTTACGAGATCCAAATGTTGCCGTAATGAAAAATGCGAAAAAAAATAGTTTATTTTGATATGGTGTTGACCTATATTGATTTATTCATAATATGACCTATATTAAGGCACAAAACTGGTATCAAAAACCACCCATCCCAAGCCATTAATCGTAAACACGTCAAACTCGCGTCGTTATATTGAAAAAACCTTGTGCAATTGAAGCCAATTTCATGCTGTACATGGCCAGTTATATCATAAATTTGAAATCTCAGCAAAGCGGGTGTCTGAGATGGCGACTTGTTGTGGATTAGGGTGTGTCGACACTGAAGCGTAGCCGATACGATTACTGTGACAATTAATGTCCTATTAACAAAAATGTTTATTGTCTTTTTAACCAAATTTCAGTAGACTTTTGACTACTATAATGGCTAGTTAAATATAGAGCATATCATATACGAAAAATCTCGAACATACAATACTAGCTGTAATTTGGACATATAACAGATAGTCAGTTCATAATTCAAAGATCAGGCCACTACATATTTGCGACAAAAATTGACTCAAGAAGGTATCATTTTTTATTGAAGAAGGGCCTGATGCAAAGAGATCACCGCACGAACATCTACAACACTGGTATATAGAATCTGCATAGTTTGCAGAAAGAAATATACTCTAGAATATTCCTAACCGACGAGCAGGCATGCGAATATGTGCAAGAAGCAAGGGAGGTGTTCCGCTGAACGCTTACGTTGAACGCTTTGTGTGTTATCTCTAAGTTGTATGTACAGCCGACTGCCCAGAATACGATAAGAGATGTGATATGAAAAGAGAAAAATAAGCAGTGAAATGCCAACCATCAAAATGTTTATAATGGAATACATACGAGTATACGGTAGGCAAACGTCAAACCACACGACTATAACAAAATTTCTTTAGCTTTATATATGTATATTTATGTATATATGTATAATGTATACCCGATTGTTCAATAGAAAATGGAAATTTGTACCTTTTTCTCTTGCCCTAACAGTAATCTGGTCTACCTCAATGATAAAGTCTGTCTCATTACTCGGAAGCTGTGTTTTTGTTTACCCAAACGCTTCATAATAATAATTTTATAGGGTTTGCGGGTTTCATCTGCGTTCCACTCAATTGTATACGTATCCTTATAGTTGAGCTAGACAGGATAGAGCTTAATTTAGGTCACGAAATGAACTAAGAGACGCGGCGGTTACGAAAGCGTCCACAACTGAGAGAATGAGTTATTTTACCAGCGTCATAATTATTTTATAGCTATTAGCTTGGCATGTTATTCATGTGGTTGGCACCAGCTTTGCAAACTGGCCATTTAAACGACCGTTATTGCGTGTTCTCGTAAAAAGGAAACAACTCCCGCGACATTCTACTTTAAATGTAAGGTCTAGAGACTTGACGTGTAAGCACAGCAAAGTTATTTTTACTGCAACAAAGATTTATTAACACTAGGTGCTGAGATCATCTCCACCATCGTAGTCTAGACAACGCACGTCTCAATTCCTGAGCTATAGAGACGTGTAACATTCATACGGAGTTCTAAAATGGTTTCTCATCGAGGAAGAATGTCTGGATGCTGGAATTAAACTGTGTACAGCTTTGTGATACTTATGAAGAAAGAAGTTTCGCCCTGCTACATAATCCCATCAATCAACAAACCCAACTAACTGGTATGGAAAGTCCTGGATGGTAAGACGCACTAGATCAATAAATGCCTATTCAATGTACTCTTGAGAGACAGACGCAGACAAATTATTCCAGTTCGTTGCTGTATGAATAATGAAACACGAATTGTTTGTTGCAATTTTAATTGCTGATTTACCTCGTGATCGGTGGAGAAGGAATATCACCAGGAAACCTGTATGACATAGAAAAAAAATTGAGGAAAGCAAAGTTTGCCAATCCATACTAGGGCGCGTGGCGGTCTATGTTCTTATGCTCTCTTTACAAAGAAGGCCTGTATCCAACAGTGGGACATAAAAAGGCTGTTACTATACACAAGAAGTATCGGGAAATTGTAAATTCCATGTAGCATTGAAACACAGCACGACAGAAACAGTGAGCAGAGAGTCCCGATCGATGCGTGTGCCTTAGATCAGGCTATTGGTCCGGGAGACGTTAAAAAGGGGTGCACTTAGATATGTTACACTCCTCGTAAAGTTAACAGACAGATAAATCGTTCCAATATCACCTTAGCAATTAAATAGATTTTTTGTGGAATAGCGACAAACGAGCGCATAAGTCTACTGCTTGTCATGTCGATTTTGTCTATAAGTAATAAATAACCTACTCCATACACTACTACGCTTGCTAAAACATCTGTATCCTCTGTGGTGTAGATGGCCTTCCTTATGACAAAATCTGCCGTTCTACTATGGACTAGATGACTCAAAATTACGAGTATTAACAGGATGTTAATACAATTTGCTAGCATGCTTGCAAGTATACACTGGCCCAGCATCAACTACGTTTTACAAACTGATAAATCACCAGCGAGCAGTAGAGATAAAAAACGCAGACTTAGGCCTAAGCTTTCTTTAAAAAAATCTAAAATGCCTTCTTCCTGTTTTTACAAGGTGTAACGTACACAAGTACATCAAGGCGAAGAATTACTACTGCACTCTACTGTAAGTACTACAACACAATGTAATAAGTTAAGAAATAAGAAAAATGTAGAAATGTAGAGAAAGGAAAAAGAGAGGAGGAATGAAGAGGAAAAGAGGTGTACGTGATGAATGTTTAAGCTCAAACAGTCTCTTACCTGACATGTTGGGGGTACTAGATTTTTCTAATACCCCCCCAAAAAAAAAACTACCATAGTGAGAAAAGATTTTCCTAATTTATCGGAAAAGTTCGTATTTATCGTGCTCTCTCAAATAGTTCCAAATTAATGCATATGAAAATGTCACTCACATTTAATACGATCATTCATTGACAGTTCAGGTGTCATCGTATTCTGATAAGATCACAGTTTTCCCGAAGGAAAAGAATTTCTCACTATATCTGTACACTGCTAGTACAAAACTATATAATTTGGGTTCAAAAACATATATTATTATTATAAAAAAAAAACAGTCGTTACTAGTAAAGGCTGAGTGCAAATTGAACTAAAAAATGAATCATTTCATTCATTCCCCAGCCAGTGTCACTCATTCGCGTTGCTAATTTTGTTATAAATTTTCTCTGTTAGCCGCTAGTATACAACACATTATTTCGTTGGAAGCCCAGATCACTTAATATCATAGGATCCTCCTCCTCACCAGGACTTTATTTACCCTATAAAAATGAGATGAGAACTACCATACACTGATCTCTATAACCATAGACTTCCACAAAAAGCTTTTTAAAAAGTACTCACATCTGATTATCCAGTATAAATATTACAGTAATACGGTCTCGTAAGTTGGTTGTTGCATATATTTATAAATAAAAAAGCAGTTTCATGCGGCGTCCAAATTGCATGCAAGCCATTAAAGGCAAATGGGATGGAAATTTTGAATAAAGAATTAAAAGTTGATACAAGAAAATTGTATCGAGAAAACGATGCTCATTTGTCTTAATAGCCAAGTGGGTGCATGGGAGATAGGTTCTTTGAACCCGACTTTTTATTGGTTATCGCTCCGAGCCCTGCGCGCCACTAAATTGTATTCCCTCCGTTCGGATTGAACTAGAATTTAACGTTTAGCTGGCGCAACCCCAAACCTGTTAGTCTATTGGCGTTTTAAAATTACAATGCGTAGTAATATCGCGGATAATAAAGGACTGCGGATTAAATCCCTTTTCTTTTCTGCCTCGATTGTACGTGCCCACTGCAGGGAAATATTTACTACAAAAATAAGCGGCTGTAAATAAATAAAATGAGGAGAAAAGTATCGTACCTCGGTCATGAGAAATATTACCTCCTTCAACTTATCTTAATCTCTGCAAAGTCGCTGGCAGAAGAAATGTTGTTGAGGACGTTGGGGGTAGAAGGAAATACTAGCTGCCTAACATCAAAGTGGACCGGAATTGGGAGACATGTGTTTCGCCTCGCAAGAGACAGTAAGAGATATGGTAAAGTGACTGCCAAAGTTCGCTAATCGGAGATGCACTTGAAGAAGGAGAATAGAATAAACGTTAATTTGCTAAGATATTTTTTAACAAGGCGAAACAAACAATAACTTAAGTATAGAATAAAAATACATTGTATTGAATAATAAATATAAATAAAGTACATACTGTAGTGTTACGCAAATAAACAGGATTGCACTCAGCACCATATTGTAGGATCTCACAATATTGATCCAATTGGTATGATGACGAAAATCAGTATTCAGTCACCGCACTACTGAATTCCGGATCTTATGATCGTCTAACTAAATCATTTGAGATTATCGTTAAGGTTATTGTTGCCCATAGTACTACTTACATTTAAATGTATAAATAAAAGCTGCATTGTCGTGTTGTCTGATAGTGAACTAAGTTTTTTTCATCAAAACATTAAGTTTCAACAAGGATAAACTTAACAATGTAATCAAGTCGACCGCGTCTCGTGCCCCGAATGAAAAACAAATCACAGGATCTGTTCACCTTGGTTCACCTTCAAAGGGCAATAATATTTTTTTTCCCCGCAAAAACTCATTTGTTCTGTGTCAACTCAGCCATAAATACTAAACAAGTCGTAAAGCAAGATTGGTATTTATAATCTATGGCAGCGAACACTAAAATTTGCAATGAAAATTCAAATGGCTCCAAAATAAAACAAAGATATAAAACGGACTTAGTACAGCAATACAAATATATATATCTAATGTTATACGTTCTTGCAAAATTAGTTCTATTTAAGGGACCTATGTTTACGAAATCTGCTTTCAGAGATAGCAACAAGAAGCAGAAATATTTTAAAAATAAAAAATGATAGAAGCAAAAAATATTCTGTTTCCATAGAAGACGCTATCACAGTGTTAATGGCAAATTTGCCACCTTACTCACCACTTATCACGACATCTAAAATTAAGTTCGTAATTCTTATCTGGACCCCAATCTCAGTGTTTGCGTATGTAAACTTTTTGAAGACTTAGGCTGTTAATGTTCTTTGTAAAAGCATCTCTGGGAGGCTGACGTGTTCAGAACTTCAACTGACATTTAACATCTTTGACGTCCTAAATTTTGTTGATTCGTTTCGGTTTAACCTATCCTGAAAGTAAACAAAGTAATTGGAAGAAGTGCACGGAAAATTGTGGTAATTTGACTATCAATAAAAATGAATGTTTTGCTCTTACAAAGTCGAATGAAAAATTAGTAAAAAGCCGATTGTAATAAAATTATAGAAGCATAAAATAAATTTTTTGTCCGTATTCTTCAAAGTTTGGCATTATGAGTCATGCAAAAAAATTGATATAAACTAAATCGAATATGATCGTTGTTTATATAATGTCGTGCAAGTTTTTTTACTGTGTTTAATGAACATGTGTGTGTGTTTCTCTACACATATCGATGTACTTTGAACCGACTACAAAAAAGAAGGAGGTTCTTAATTCATCTGTATGTTTTTTTTTATCTTGATTACCTTATAACTTGGCACTGTGTGAACCTGGATGTGATTTTGATGATTCTTTTTTTATATGAATTCATTTTTTTTATATTATCAATTTGGTCCAATTCTGATTATGGCATCCATAAGATAGCCATATAATTATATTACCTTATAAGTCGTGAAAGAGATCGTCCGCTGGTTGTAGTCTTTAATGTTAAATCCATCAATGATTTGATTTGAAATCTTTTTTTGTCTTTCGTTTTCTATGCCCTTTGTGTGCTTGGCTTGGTTAAGCAACTACTTCCACCTCGGTCTACCCGCGTTTACGTACCCCAAGTTTCATGCAAATATTTTTTTCAAATCTTATTTCAGCAAATTATTTACGTCAAGAAGAAAAACCCATGCTTTTTAGAATTATTTTCGCATCTTGACCATGGAGAACTTTCTCATAAACGAACAATTACGACATTCAGAACGAAACGAGCCGCCAGACAAAAAATCCAAAGTCACCGAGACGACCTTAAACTGTCATCGCACGGCCTCGCCTTGAAGCTGCTCTTTATTCGAACTGCGAACTCGACGTGTTTTTAGTCTATTAAATGTTTTTTTTTCTAAGAGATTCCGGAAGGATTAGCAAAGCCATTTCCTCTCATAATGCGTCCGTTATTCTTTAGACTTTTACGGTTTATCGTATTTTTCACAATTTTTTATTTGTGAAAGAGGGGACAAACAAAATGGAGTATTGCTTTATTTAGCTGATAGCGTCGCTCTTTAACACCTGCTACTGAAATGGATTTGCAGACGCTTTGCCTGTAGAGCTAAAATAGTCTTTCGTTTTAGTGGAGTAGACAGGAACAGCAACCGCTGTCCGCAATTTTTCACCGAGTTTAATCTAATTTGTATAACATGGAGAGCCAATCGCCTTTGACTATTCTAGCATTCTGTTATTTTTTGAGTGTAACATAGGTGTTGTTATTTATCCCTCGCTATGGCAACGTAAGACTGCTTTTGCATCTTCAGTGATGACAGATTCCTTCACTGGAAACATGTATGTAGGAAAAAAAAGATGTATCCGAATGTGAGAATGAAGATGAGTGAACGTATGGCGTGCGATTGGGAATAAAAAGAGATGGACATTACGATTACGAGTACGAGTATACGTGGACGTTATAATTAAGATGAAGATAAAAGAAGTTTTTCGAGCCACTATTTGTGCATTGTTTATTTATTCAGACTTCTCCCTCTCCTACATGTATATATTGAAAATGTACTATCGTAGTCTTTAAGAGGTATCACCGTGTCTACATCTCGTTTCTTCAATACCTTCACATTAGCAGCTTTTATCCTTTAGTATGATGATGATGATGAATAGAGATCGAACAGAAAGGTATTAATAAAATATTTATATAGATATATAATTTGATATTCTTAATTCCCTTTTGGAGCAACTGTAACTCATTGTAATTGAGATCATAAATTTATTCCAAGGGAAGCCATTAGCTGTCAGTGAGGAAGTCGTTCGTTAAAATTATAAATTTGTTTCTCATTGACTCCGATCTTCACAGATGATTTAAATTTGAATAATATTATTAGACTGTTAACAGATTTACGAGAAACTAACAGCTTAACGACACCTTAAGTTCAATTAATTCTAACTTTTGTAACAAGACCGTTTTAAATTATAATAATAACAATTTTATTTTAAGTTAAATAGAAATTTTGCTTAAAAAACTTATGTTAGTAGTGTATATGTAGGAAATTTAATGTTATATAAAGTTTTTTTTGGCCTCTTTTAGTGAAGCGTCAATAGCCTAATGGTTTAGAGGTAATCTTTTTTTTTTTTTTTTATTGTTATATTGCAACCACAGACCTGTGTCCGTGCTCTTTTCTAATATACTTAAATTGTCTACTCTGCGTTTGTTAAAAAGTGCCACTTCTACAGTTACTTAGAGGTAATCTTTGAACCGCAAGGTAGCAGGTTTTTTTTTTCGACGAACAACACAGTTTGATCAGAGAAGGTTGCCTTGACTGCTTCACCGGATTGAGAGGTGGCTTAGCTCTTAGGTCGCTTAGCCTGAACCCCTATCGCAAGTTACCCAACAGAAGGGTGCCCCCGGTTAGGGGTAACTTCGACTTGAACGGTTAAGAGGGACGAACCTCGATTCGGTCGGTTGCTATTTCACGGATTACTAGATCTGCTACGATCTGTAGATCCTCAAGCAGTGGTGAACGCTACGATATTACTACCGTAAATGCTAATTCTATTGAATTAATTCAAAACGTTAATTTTCAAATGGTTGTATCTCCAAGCCGCTATATCATTTGGGGGTTTACATCACAACCGGCCTCCTCCCGCGTTTTAAAATTATTTATTTATAATATTTCAAAGTAAGTTAGTTTCCCCTTAATAATACATCAGCTATCTGCCAGTGAGTGTTTCGTCAAAATCGGTCAAGCCATTCCAGAGACTAGCCGGAATAAACAGACAGGTATAAAATTGTAAAAAAAATATTGTGGTATATACCATATATGTATGTAGTAAAAAACGGTTATATTAATATTGCTATCATAAATTATAATTTTATTTATTTCTGTAGGTGTATGACGCATGAATTTATTAGCTTAAAAAATAAAAAAATAAGGCAATAGAAGTATCCGGTTTGGAATTAATTTTTAAACATCCTTTGTAGTAATCCTATAAAACATTAAAACTTTAGCCGCATTAAGTTAGCGCACAAAGCGGTCGGAACGTCGCGACTCTTTAATCGCCATTCTATCCGACCGTATGCACTGCCGCTGTATAAACTGGCCGCGCATTCGTGACGAGTACAGAACTGGCAATGTATACTGCGTTTGTCTGGGGGACCATTAAATGTGCAATAATGCAGTGCAATTGCGAACTGAATGTAGTCTACATCTTACTTAACTAGGGTTGGCTCTCGGATTGGGAGAAAAAAATATTTTTTTATTGCTTTACAGCTTCGCATATGCCAACATTGTGCCAATGTCAGTTATTTATTAGGGAGTTAAAGATAATTAATAACGCATTTAATTGCCTTCTTCAATCGTTTTGCTTATTGTGCAGAATTATAGTAACATTATTTATTGAGAGTTTTTAGTATATCTTCCAAAAATTTTGTTTCGTTACTAGATCTCCTTCTGAATTATTAGAAATGTACCAGATGTCTAGAGAAAAACTTAGACTAAAGGTACAACACATATCGTTTTCATTCCTTATATATTTGAAGTTGAAACTGTAAAATAGACAGACGACAGACAGACTGATTTAGCATTCACTACTCACACATTACATATGTAAACAGTAGAAAAACAAATACATGTAGAAGATGAAACTAAAATTATAGAAAAAGCTTGACTTTTTTCCATAATTTCAGTTAAACTTAGTACACTCGACAAAGAGGAGTATGAATAGAGTTTAACGATGTATTTTACAAAAGGCAACGTACATGCAATATGTAAAAAGAGAAAAAAAATTTTTGCTACTAAATTTCGCTAATCAGGAAATATATATATATTATGTAAATAATGAAAATATTTATATATAACATCTACCTCCACATAACTTGAGACAGTTTAGAACAAGTGCACTGAAGGTCCAAATATCTGACCACCAGGTCGTAAGACACACGCTTGTTTAACGCCGGTTTAAATTTCCCCTGCTTATTTATTTCAGTAACATATGTCATTCGACTACGCAAGATGTTTTGACTAAGTATCAGGTAATATAATAAGAACAACAGGCAACCAGAAACAATATTGTTATCTACCTTTTATAATCCCTTATTCTATTCCCGGGCCCTAACTCGATTTGAAGGACTTGTGGTAACAAAGTGGACAAAAAAGAGACTATAAATTTATTTCCTTAATTTATAAAAAAAATATTATTTTGTCATAAATATACAGCAATAGATGAATAAGGTTAATAATAAATATTATATGGTTACGGTAAATGGCTTAAACATTCTAAAAATATCTATAATTTTTCCTGCTGATGGATTATCAGGTAGCCTTGTAAGGTAAGAGAATGACAGATTACGGCTCTGTTTTATAAAATAAAGTTAACGTTCACACAGTTACTGTTTCGTTAAAGATGGCAAAAGATGTAAACTGATTTATTTTTTGGTACACTCGTAATTAAAAATAAGAGGTCATGATTTTTTTTTTTTTTTTTGACGAACTACACAGATTGGCCAGAGAAGCTGGCCTTGACTGCTTCACCGGATTGAGAGGTGGCAGAGCTCTTAGGTCGCTTAGCCTGAACCTCTATCGCTAGTAACTCGACACAAGGGTCCCCCCGGTGGGGTAACCTCGGCTTGGTCGGTTACTATGTTACTCGTAAGCATTCCGATCCGAGGGCGCCCGAGAGGGCCGAACCACGACTCGGTCGGTTGATATTTCACGGATAATCTAAGGGACATTCGAAAGCTAAACTAACTTTGAGTGCCACTTCGGGAAGCGTTGGCGCTGGGAGAAGAAGTGGCCGAAGAAACTCCAGCAACGCTCCTAGCATCTAAGGGGTGTAGAGGTCATGAGTTAATGATCTCCACTTTACAGAAACCTTACTTACCTCTTTCGCCTATTTTATATAAACATTTGCTTAGTACGTGCTACTTTGTCGATAAGTCACAAATTTAGATCAATCATTTCACCTTACCGAGGTCACACAATCATATTCTTTAGTTCTTTTTAAATAAAAGTTCCATTCTTGATGTTTAACGTTTGATATCTTGATTTTGTTTAGCCTCTTCGGTGTAGGAGATCGATGTTTGCATACATTGCGCGAATAGTCGATGTAATATGTTATATCAATGTATTTGAAATAATAATCTATATCTTAATTTTGCTATCTTCATGTGACACTCTGTGATGGTGGTTTTCTATACAACATCGCTGTAAAATAAGTAAAAATTTTGAGATCAAATAAAAATGGTTTGCGTAAGCGCCACAGATCGAAAAATGGAAGTTCTTCCTGGAGTTAGAACTAGTATTATAGTTCTAGACTAGGCTGTACCGGCAG
Source organism: Meandrusa payeni (assembly GCA_029286785.1). Classification (NCBI taxonomy): domain Eukaryota; kingdom Metazoa; phylum Arthropoda; class Insecta; order Lepidoptera; family Papilionidae; genus Meandrusa; species Meandrusa payeni. The sequence continues at coordinate 10,292,787 of JAGSMX010000029.1, read as the reverse complement.
ATCATAAGATTCACTGCTACTAAGCTGATTCGCAGTTTTCTACAACTTTCAATTTTTTTTCAATCGAATAAATAAATAATTTCTTTTACACTTATTTAGTAACTTAACGTGTAAACAAGCACAATAAGTTAACACATGACGTGCAATAATGACATTATAGAATTATTATTGATAATTAATTTAATAGAATAAAGTAATTACATTTTGTAAGTAATAATTGGTTATAATAAAGAACATTCAAAATTAAAACTAATTAAAAGAGAGATTAGGGCAGCCCTAGTTACTCGTACTTTGATAGTGTATTCTGCCATCTTTACATGCCTGTTATTAGTGTGCGTGAGGAATTCTCCCTCCTTTTACCATTTCCCGCCCCCCCTTGGCAAGCGCTGCGCTGCCACTGTATACGTAATGTCTATGTAAGGGTGGTGTTTTAGGTTTCTTTTTGAACTGAAGTTAAAACATTGTAGTGTGACCGATTTGGCATAATGCTTAGTAGTGTTGAGTGGTACTCTTGAGATATATTTTTTTATCTGTTCACTGGGGAGAAGCTGCTTTTTTTTAATATAAAATATATGGCAGCACTACTGTTTGATTTAAGTCTTGTAAGTGTAATAAATTAAAGAGAACGCGAGCTGTTTTATGACAGTGTAAAGCGAACGCGTGCAGTATGCCAGTGTGAACAATAAAACAAGATGGGATATGAGTAATCGCGATAATTTACTGCTATCTTTGTAAGATAAATATAAAAGATACTTTGGCATAATATTCTGTAGTAGAAGAAACAACTATCTGAACCAAGAGAAAAATTAAACGGGACGATAATTTCATTTATAACTCACGATAGTGCAATGATGCATAAATAAATAACCAGCTGATTCTTTGGCTAGATATAGCGGGAAATATACAGCACCGTTTTATGTGAAGCTGACCGTTTTGCAAATTATTAAATATTTATATTATAATATTTGCAAATAAGCAACATTTTTCCATTATCCGGTAAGACCAAGAGATTGCCCTCAACCAAATATTTTTTACAACAAAAATCTATACACATATTCTTAAGATGATGTAGTACAAAATGGAGTGTTTAATGATCTTGGTAACTTTTCTAAGCTATGTTAACAATTTTCTATTATATATTACGATTGCCATGGCAACGTACACGCTAAGCAGCCAGCGTTCACTGATAGATTTGACAGTAGGGATTATAAAAAGTTTAAAATTGACGTATTGATTAAGATTTGCATATTCAGTAAGGGCTAACATCGTGAAATGAGTAACTGTGCTTAGTTTCCAATCAATCGGGTACATAGTTGTGGAGATATCGGTATCACTCTGTCAATCAGCGAGTGGTATATTGCTTTTATATATACAGACAAATATAGTAGTAAGTCTGACAATGATAACTCTAGAACTGTTCCATTCACTATTCTTTTAAAATACCGAAATGACGGCGACAACTTCCTCCAACTTACTATAGTAAGTTACTCTTGAGAACGGATAAGTAAAATACTTCGGTAGGTGTTCCCGATTGAAATTAATGAGGTTCCCCGAAGTATCTCCGACACCGTGGATGTTCCGGTGATAACGTCAACGCGTGATAATAGGTATCAGTTATGCATGCGTGTAATTTCATTCCGCATAAAATGTAAATAAAGTATGCATTGATGTCTGCATAAAAGTAGATACATCATTTGTTATTTTTTACTTGTTCGTTTGAAAGCGTCCTCTAAAATGTAACAAAGCCATTTACAAGCTACGTGCGCCACGTCCACAATTCACGAGCTCTCAAGCCGTTATTACATTGTAAGCACCAAGTAACGTCCAACTTACAGCGACAAATAACTCAATGGATGTTTTCGGGGATGTAGCGAAAATCTCTACGGTCTTGTTTTGCAGATAATTCATATATCGTTTAACAATTTCAAAAATTAGCTGGTTTACTGGTTTGTTTTCAATTAGGTGGAGCAATTTGTTAATGTCAGAGTGCGCTACTACACTCCCACAGATTTGTATTTGCCGTACAATACAATAAATACAATATAATGCAAATATTCAAAATTGGAATATAAATAACCGACAATCATTACTTGATAACAATTGTCTTTTAACCGTCCTTATAGCTTAGATACAGTCCAATTAAAAATCTTGGCGTAAACTTCAGGTATACATTTATACATAATATTTTAAACGTCTCAAAATAAACGTGAATTAATTTGTCTCAAAACTTAACTACCACACGAATTACAATTAGGTGTCCAGGCTATAAGTAGGCCAGTGATAACAAGTATATTTACGAGTAACAACAAAAACCGACATTAAATAGAATAGGAATATTTCGAAATAGAATTAATCAGTACCTAACCAAATTCTCAATAAACTACCTTTGAAGTATATTCTTTCCAATAAAAAATGAATTTATTATAATTGGTTGGGGTGATATTCGTCCGTTTGTCGCGCACATACTTAACGCTTATTTAAGATTTATATGGTTTTCTCATGGATGCTATTATTGGAAATAGACCCAATTGGAATGAGACCACGCTGGAAGCTCCAGCTTTCAAAAAAAAAGAAATCATATAGACGACTTGAGAACCTCTCAGAAATCGGTTTAAAAGACAAATATTCCACACAATAATGCTGTGTACATTTATAGAATATACACCGAAAAAATTCAAAGCCCAAGTTATGAAATGTCGTTAGTTTGTATGTCTGTTTCAAAGAGGCTTTTAAAATTTCAGCGTACAATGAACGCATTTATAACTGCAAATGCTACAACAGTATTTTCTGACCGAAACTGGGTTAATTGTTGAGAAGAGCGGTTTATGTAACCGGACACTTGTTCGGATTCTTCCGGCGACATCTCTCTCCGCTCTTTATTTATGAATATAGCAAAAGCTTGTTTCATTTTAGTTGTTTTATTGATTGATCGATAGTCTAGACTAGCACAGGCCATTAAACTGTATGCAGTTAAAGATATTCCTGAGACTTCGTAAATGCTGTTTAGAATTGAGAATGGATCGTCCGTTAAGAACGTTAATACTGACTCATAAGAGGACAAATAAAAAAATGACATCAAGAAATTTTATGACAATAATATAGATAGATGAAATTAGGAATTAAATATTGAAAAAGTTTAACGCCAGGAACGTACAAAATGACAACTATATATATACACTATTTTATACATACTTTCCAAATAAAAATGAATCATTCAAATTGGTTGACGTGATATTGCGTTATTCGTCCATTTGTAGCGTACATACATGTGATGCAAATGTAACACTTAAATTGTTTTCTCAAGGATGCCTTAGTTCAAATTGGACCAAAATCAAAAAAAAATCATCAAAATCGGTTCAACCACTCGAAAGTTATGAGGTAACAAACATAAAAAAATAACACACACGAATTGATAACATACAACAAATAAATATTTGCAAAATCCACATTTTTTCGCGGAAATACCGTTTTAATGATTGTAATAATAATATTACAAATATTTAGTATAAGTACATACTATATAAAATACATACGCTGTTCACGGGGACCGTTGCGCGGAGTTACTCCACTAGAGATTCAGCATGAAGCGCCGTAGCGGCCTCGTAGCCGATCAGCGTAGGTGCTTCCCCAAAAAAAGCTGTACACACTATATAAAGTAAAATCATATTTAGAGACTACCCATTAGAAGCCCTTAAAACTCCCTTAAGTTTAAATTTAAGCTCCCAGCTGTGACACATAAGTATTTATACATTACAATATTTTTACATATTTATACAGTACTTAGCGGAGCTGACGACGTACTTAAATGTTCGAACTCAACGTTTTAATGATCTTTAAAAACAAATCAGTAAAAGTTTCATCGAGTCTATTTGTTGTTTCAAAAACAATAAAATTATTTGTGTAATTGAATTCAGTATGAAATTGTTCACTGGAGAGCAAATCATATACCAGGAAACTAAATCACAGACGTTGTCTAGTTCTCAGTACAGTCGCGTCGTTGCAAGCAACAACACGCCGCAGTATTGCGTAGTTCAAGGCAGGGTCGCAAACAAAAAAAAGTCTAGTCGTTTTAAATGAGTCATTGCTAAGAGTTTGGCTTGTAGTCTCTCGTTGTTCGACAGTGTCGGTTATGTTAAGTGAATCGACGATTGTGTTGGTGACGGGTGACTTATAGTCGTAACTTTTGACGAGGTGCGGTGCGCGCGGGGGGAGAGACGGAAGACTTTTCTTGTAATTTACTTTATAAATTGTCTGAAAGTGCTTTAGTTTCAGTGCAAGTGCTCTTAACTCTTATTTTTAAGCGAAGGGTCGTTTCTAGATTGTGTTTCCGACTGCGGAGAAGTTTGCCAGAAAAAGGTTGCTTCACATAACAGCGGCGTAAAATAATAACACAATACTTGGTACGTTAGAATCATATTTTCGTATTGCAATATATATATATACAATAACGATGCAACTTTATTTAACTCTACTTTGTAATATTACAGATATTCTCGTAGCGGCATGCTACGACTGCATTTAACTTAAGATATACGTATCGTCAGCACATCACCATAACCAGTACATATTTTTTGTATGTAACAATCCGAAGAAATTACAAACTAACTATGAGTCGATCTCCGAATGCCAGATCATTAGCCTAACTATTGTCCACGAGACTATATCCGCTACTAGTCATTTTCACGGCTAGTTTAACATAAGTAGCTGTACGATGAACTAAATGGTCATCTTTTGATCATTCATATTTTGATGGGATAGTATTTATTTAAAGGGCATTATGTGTTAGTCAAATATTTACCAGATATAAAGCGGTCTACATAATTTATTATTATATGGTGTAATGTTTTGTTTTCAAAAATATCTAGCGCTAGGAATCGCGAACCGGTTTGACGTACTTTACGAGGTCCTGAATGCCTATGATTCAACGGTTCATACGGTAGTAAGTCAGTACTTAAAATAAGCGGAAATGCAACGAGGACGCACTCTTAACAAGAATAGCCTTAAAGAGCAAGTAATTGTAAAAGTGTTTCTCATATCTGTTAACACTCAGTGTTATTCAAAATTAATACTGATAGAAAATTTCTTTTTAGAGTTCTTGAGCCGAGTTTCTGACTCCAAATAGAATAGGAGTATTACGAAATAGATTTAATCAGAACTTAACCAAACTCCACTAAAACAAACATCAAAGTATCTTTAAAATACATCCTTTCCAATAAAAAATGAGTTATCGATATTGGTTGGCATGATATTGAGTTATTCGTCCATTCAATTCAAATAAAAAGAGTCATCAAAATTGGTTCATCAAGTCGAAAGTTATGAGGTAATAAATAAATAAAACACAAACAAACATACAGGGGGTTTGAGAACTCCCTCCTTTTTCGAAGTCGGTTGAAAAGTAGGGAATATTCTCTATTAGCGCGTTTAACATAATTGCCTGTACCGTATACATAAGACCGAAACTAAAATAAGCCAAAGAAGAGGAAACAAGAAGAGAACCGCAGAAGTGTACGAACAGATAGACAGGACGGAAGGTAACGAGACCAACTGCTTGGGTCTAGGTGCACGCTGTTGGTCTCGATATTTTCCGTTTCTCTTTATCTCTGTCTTCTCGTCGTTGTCGCGAGAGCTACCGCCTTCTGTACTTGACATATTGTTTCCGGAACCATTTTCTTCAGATCACGTTCTTCTTAAATGGTAAGTAACGCACCAGTTATTGTTCTGATCTTGTTTGTTTTTGTAAGCGACCTTATTTTGTAAGTGAGCTTATGACGGGCTGCAAGATTTTTTAGGAATAACTTTTAGTTTGTCTTACCCCCTTACGCCACGTCTAGATATTTTGATAGTTACGTGGTTATGTCAACAACTGTCCTCAACTGCCCGATCGATTAGTAAGGTTTATTAACAGTTTCTGTTTTGTCGGGTTGAACGGGTGTCCTAGTTGGTCTGTATGACCTGCAGGATTCTGATTTTTTTTTAAAGATACAATTTCTTAACAAACTTCACTTACCGCCTTGTTAACCAAAATAGCTTGGTGTGTGACCTTATGTTTCGTATACCAGTCCTCTGAATACTTAGGCTATTGAATATTACAAATAATTTACTTATCCGCAATTAGAAATTGTCTCTAATAGATTATATTTGTGAAGTCAATGGTAGAAAGCGATAAACAATCGAATATTACCCCTAGAGCAATAAATATTTAACTCGTCAAAGTGAGACAGGTTTCTAAAATATTCAAATTGAAAGCCAACTATAGTACCGTGTCAGTCCAAATTTTACGAGGCACGGTACCGCGAGCACTGGCACGGCGAGCCATATTGAAACTATGATCTATCTTGATAACCACTATCATGGCTGGCTGTAACGTCGCATATAAAAATGTCGTAAATCCGCCGATCATAAACCCGCTCCCGGCGCGTCAACTTCTGCTTCGACAAGAAGACAACGTATTTGTTGACGTGTTTATTATTTATCGATTTTCATTTCGTTTCATATAATGCCGTCAATGTAGAAATAACTCAGGCGAGTGATATGAAACTTACATTATCGCGGCATCTAAATAGTTTATTATCATCAGCTTTTGTTGATTTACTGCTAGGTCTATTCCGCAATGCATTCCAACGGATACGATCCCCCGAATCCCACATCCGTCTACTTCCAGCTATCCTCATGTGATTGACAGGTTGCCTGTCCGACTGTCTAATACAACTACGCCTTGCCGTTTGATTCGACACTGCTACTTCATCAAGCTAACTTTAAAACTCAAAAACTATGTTCTTTGTCGAATGTTTTCGTTTCGAATTCTATCCCTTTAAGATATGGCTAACATGCGTTTTCTAACACTCGTTGGATGGATGTAACTTATACATCGAACAGAACAACTTCTAATCGAAGTCACCCCTGTGGTCTTGGTGTCTCCATTTATACTGTATTACAAAAGCTTGATATAAAATACTTTGTACCACAATCTATTCACAAGACAAGTTTTCACACAGCGATTGGTATATTTCAGATTTATGGAGCAACGACAATGATATCGGCTGAATATGTACTTTATTACTAAAAACTACTCTTACAGACTTAAATAAGGATTTTTACAAAGCAAGTTAGTAACTATACTATATAAACAAAATGCTTAAACTGATTTGTGATTACTAATGAAACTAAACTACAATTGTCGTACGATATTATTCTGCGAGGAATCTAGTCCTATAAGGTTCCGAGGAAGTTGTAATAGTCGATTAGGGTAAATAAGCAATCATAATCATATTAACCTAATCGGAGGGTCAGGGGTGGAAACGGCTTATAATATAACACAATTTGTCAAAACATTTTTTTTTTCGTTTATTTATTTACAATTAAATATTTTTTCACGCCATAAAAATCCGCAGTGATTTGTCCAGGCGTTGCACATTCACCATAATTTTTATTTAGAAGGAAAAAGGAATATCAATAATAAAATAATTGTAGGAAAAAAAAGATTTAAGTACTATCTGTGGTGTAAATATAATGACGGACTACTGGCACTAGTGCAGATTGACAGTCTTCATTGTCGATGTCTTAGAAATTTATGTAACATACATATGCAGGTTTCCTCACGATGTGTTCCTTCCTAGCTGGTAAAACGCGTGGTAAAACAATTTCATGTCAGTTAGAAACAGTTCAGTTCAAGTTAGGAAGTCGATTGAAACTTTATTTTGTTGATACGAAATATAGGAAAGAAATCACTACACATTCATCACGATTCCATCCACACCCAAACACTGACTCTATGATAGCCTACTTCTTTGATAAGAGACGTCTGTGGCCCCCACTACCCCTCACCCCCGCACAGCCCCGCCCCCACCCGCCTAGACAGGCTGGCGCCGATCAAGGTTGTCTAGGGATATATAAGGTGAAGGACTAGCCAGATTTTTTTCGTAGCCTGCAAGTCTTGATCGTGAATATGAACTAGTTTAGACATTATCTATGTAGAATTTGTGGCGACGGAAGAGAGAATTTAATTGGAATTTTTTCCTCGATATCCACAAAGTAGGCAGGAGATGTTCTCTGCCAAGATATTTGCGACTACAGTAAGACTCCACTTTTTCCCATCAATTAAATAGTTTCGGCAGCTTAAAATGGTTTAATCAGTAAATCGGTCAAAACGTTACATTGGGAGTTCCATATGGGACATTCAATCCTCTCACCACCAAATCTCATCACTAGTTACATTAAGCGTTCAACTTTATGTACTGCAATACTTAAGTCATTTCGATGTAACATCTATCAAATTAGGTAAAAATATAATTTTATGTTAAATTAAATAATCTTTTGCAATAAAACTTTTTTACGCTCACTTGAATTAAAGTAAACTGGTTACAAAAAATGTTATCAGGCGAAGCAAAAGGAATTTCAGTGTTATGTTTCGTATATCTTAGATCTTAGGCCTTTTATCTGTATCATACTGTAGGGGCAAGAGAGAGCAGTGCACGTTCACATTTTCTTTCTCCTTGATTGTGTATATTTAATACATAAAAACACACATACATGTAAATAAAGCTAATGAAGTTTTATTTTAATCGTGTACATATATTCAGTACATTTTAAGTAAATAACTTATTGAAAGTCATTCCACATTTACAAACAGAGATTTTATTTATCACGGTAACGAAATCTTTATCTAGACAAGTTTTCCACTTAACCCAATATTCCCATTGATCTCTGCTTAGTGCTATAGTGATATAGACGAAACGACTAGGAATTAACCTCTCGCCGGCCCGACGTCTGGGACATTGGTCAGATGCTTATCAACAAAGTTACTTATCGATTAACACTACAACTTGTGAAGTGTCACAAGTATGACAAACTCTCTTAATCTAGGTATTGTGTCAATCGTTGATTTACTTTTCAACTGACCGAAAAAAGGAGGATGTACTCTATTCGTCTGTAGGTTTATTACCTCATAAATTTCGACTGTTTGAACCAATTTCCGGGATCTCCAGAGGAACGCACCGATGCCCCTATGGACAGTGCTTTTCGGAGAGCATGTTGCGGGGGAAAAGTTAATCCTACCCCTCCCCCCCCCATGTGCCCTCGCAGTGCAAGGCGACACGGAACGGCCGATGTCGCCTTCTTCCCGGGTCCACTTTGGCGGACAATAAAGGCCCCCATCCTTGTCGCCCAGTGAATCAGAGGCCCCTTTTAGTCGCCTTTTAGACGACGGGCAGAGATACTCTAGGAGCCCAGAACTACAGGGCTAATGCCTCGAATCTTAGTCCAAAGGTTCATGAATGAACTGAAAAATCTTTAGAGACAATTACACTACGCGTGAAACTCCAGTGACCACGAGGAAGAAGCCTTGTGCCTTCTCGAAGACTCTCAATCACACTGGCTCGACCAAGCTATCATAGTTTCAATGAATGTATATTTACAGAAACGTAAACCTATTTGCTTACAGGTTCTTATGTAAAATTCTTTCAGATGAAGTGAAATATAAATGTTTGTAAAAATATTTTCCGTACAGGAATCAAACCAAGTAAGGTGGTTGTTTATTTAAAGGAATGATTTATTCAGAAGCCAGATGACTTAGATGAATTACACAACATTTAATGTTATTAGAAAACTTTATAAGAACAATCATAAAGTATTGTGAGACAGAGTACACGTAAGTCCTCATGCGTGAAGATTTGCTGGTTTGTTTACTCGTAATGTTGTAAACAGGGGGGACAAACACGTGGCGCTACGACCCTGACCCTGCAGGGCGTGGTGCTCGGCAGCCGTGTGCTCAATAAAATAAAAGCTGCTACTTCCGTTTCACCTTAAATTCCTTGGAAGTTTCGGAAATACTAATTTAAGGATACAAGATGGACGAAATGTTTCGGAACAGTTTCTAACTTGGATAGGTGTTTATACGCTATTCGTGTCCGGTTTATGACAATAGGTTATCCTCAATAAATATCAATGTTAAGAACAGCTGACGTCTCTACTGATCAACCACGGCCTTACAGAAGCACAGTTGGCGTAGATGTTTTCATACCTTTGGCAGCTCATATTCCCCTACCTCCTGGTGGTGAACTCGGGGGAGTACATCACTTGCTTACGGAGGTCGTGGAGGAAGGCACGTCTTGCCTTCGGGACCGCGGTTGTGTGCTTAAGCGATCTCGTAGACTCGTCAGATGGGACGATGGTGGAACATCTTGTTGGTTTGGTCGGAGAGGGCCGGACATAACTCGTCCTTCCCCCGGGGGACGAGTACGTGGTTAGGTACGTTCCTACAAGTAAAAAAAAAATGTTTTCATACCTTACTTCATACTTTGTAGTGCCACGCTCGACATTTTGTCAGTTTCAACGTTTCAAGACGACCAACAAACCGGCATACTCCTATGGTAACAACGACCCGTAAAATACGTGTTATTTGAGTAATTCTTTTTGAGTTCGCTGATATTGGTTATACCATATTCGTGACATGCTTGGCTTAGCTCACACTTATGGAAATTGGCAGGCAGATATTATTTACCCGCTCCCGCAAGGCCTTAGTAGCTAGAGGTGTCCACAATGTCCGCAAGGCATACTTCAATATGCAATCCTGGCTTTCTGTTGCGAACAAAAACGACCACCCATTAATCCATAATCGAGTAGTGGGAGCTAATAACTATTGTTAACGATCCAGATTTAAAAACATTCTAAATTTTGCCCCACAAATTCTCATCGGTAGACGTCTTCCTCGCGGTAAGATTTTAGGACCAGCTGATATTCATCATACGGCCACAGGTCCACGTCTTCACTATGCTCTTCCTGAGATTCTATTTTAAATTGAGGCTTAATCTATCAAGGGATATATTTATAATGACTCGTATATCAATATCATTAAAATATGTATAACTCTACAAAAAACATTATTCCGTTTACATTACACATGACTACTTTATTCGTATTGAGAAATTAAATCCAAATAACCTCTAGTTAAAATTTAGGTTATTCAAATTAGTGTACTGGTCTGCAAAGAGATATAAGACCATGAGAAGATCGTAAGACTCAATAATCCCATGACTATTATGGGAGTAAATAGAGCAGGTAATACGGAAGCAATTGTAATAATTTACGAAATAATATTACGGATATAGACGCCGCCTGTAATCGGTTACCGACAGTTATATAAATGTTTACGACTATAAGCCTAGTAGAGGGTGAAAAACTCTCGCCAAAGGCGTGCAGGGGTGTTACTACAAACATAAAGAACTTCGCAGGATAACATTACACAATATATTCATGGCAGGGAAAACAACAGTGCAGATACTATTGATGGTATCGAAGAAGCATATATTTTTCCAGTACAGGATGTTTACATTCATAAAATAGTCTCTCACGAACTTATCAGTCAATTAAGGCGGTCAGAGAGTAAAGAAAATTTCAATTGTTTCACAAAATTCAATTAATATAGGCAATGTACCCGGGCACAAAAAATAAGATAGCCTACGCAAAAATTGGTCTATCTTTCTTGTATCCTATCACAGAAGCGTTGGTATTTCAAACACATGCATTACTATCGTTTACGACGTAATACTTACCATGTATCTTGTGCAAAAAAAATGTCACCATATAGTATTTCAATGTCAATGCTACGACGTAGATGCAAAATGTAATCTACTACGACGTAGACTGATTACTACGTTACTACTATCTAGTACTATGTAGTCTACATTTGAATTTCGTTGTGTTCATAAAATGCGTGCTACTAATTCGCACTAGTTACGCTATTTAGTCACACTTAAGTCGAACGCCATGTGTGCACACAAGATTCTATGGCTGGGGGTTCGAATCCAAATTAAATGTAAGTTGCTATAAGTGACGATTACAAAACTGTGATGAATGTGTGACAATGATGGAATGTGTCTTATTTAAGTGATAATATTGTCACTCGAAATGGGGCAGAAATACATTGTATATATATGCATATTCAATCCTTTGCCGATTACAGGAAAGGTTAGATGAAATTTTGTGCTGCTACAAACATCAACTACAATGATAAAAGACTTAAGAACTGTAACCGTACCGTACGCCTGTGTGAGTGGTCTTGTCCGAAATTTATGATTATATGTTAATATCTACCTACCTTTCATAGTTTTTACTTTAACATGCATTTAATAAATCTTTACACTTACAATCAAAGTAGTTACTTAAATTTTTTACCTTCAATTTATATCGGATTTTTCTAAAGGTCATGACTCTATCAGGCCGATCGGTGACCTTTACGTTAATGTATCTGATCCGTTTGTTAATCTAGTTTATTTTCCTCGTCACGCTTCGACGTGTCAACGACATACCGCCCCCATGAATTTTAATGGCTATGCTTTTGCTGTAGTGTCTTTTATATACTTGCGAATCTTCTATACAAATAAATAAAATTGGAGTTTCTGTTTGTAATATTAAAATAACTTTTTTACTACATGCATATGAATATACGGCACATATATCATTTTTTTTTTAATTTTTGTCTGTTTGTTCCGGCTAATCTCTGGAACAACTAGACCGATTTTCACAGGCCTTGCACTGGCATATAGCTGATGTAATAATAAGTAACTAAGCTATTTTAAAAAAATATTTTTTAATCGCATTTAATTTTTAAGTCATTAGTTAAATAATGCATTGGATGATGATTATTTTCTTTTTCTTTCATATCTTATGGTACCTCTCTATTTGTACGGCTGAAAGAAATATGTCAATGTAATTAAGATACTTTTTGTAAAAACATTAATAGATCTAGGCAAGAGTATTTTAGGTTTAGTTTCTGGTAATCTCGCATCTAGTAAATAATTAAATGATATACATTACCTGAGACGTTATATCCAGGTTCTACGAGCACACGTAGAATCTACATTTATACAACTAAAAGGTCAAGGATAGTCGGCGACCCTGCACGTGGTCCACCCACACGCTGCTCTCGGAATGTAAAGGTATCAACACAATGGCCACAAAGGAGACATTTACCGGGCGCTTGAATTTCTATTGCTATCATCGCGTGGGCAACTTTTGTATTGTATTCCTTAACACATGTTCTGTTGTTTTGATTGTCTTTAAATGTTTATTAGAATAAACGCCAATAATTAACATTCCGGCTACAGAAATTTTACATTTCAAATATTTCCAATTCGGTCTTGGTCAAATTACGAAAGTTACTAAAAAAAACGCAAACTCGTTGCACTACCTTTGGGTTGCTCCTTCTGTCTCGGTATCTTCTTGGCTTAATTTTGATTTCTATGATGATATTTTTTGTTCATATTAACATTCCGTAGCACAGTTAAATGATTTAAAGAGATTATTACTTCGTGTTTTACTACTACGTAGTGTTATATGTATAACAAATTAAATTTACTACATTTAATTTACATAAACAAACATGAATAATTCAACTTTATTTCACTTTATTATAATATTATCTAGCCTAAGCGTGACTTACGGTTCGACGGCTTGTATTCACATTTTCTGACAATTTAGTACTTCACCTAGTTATGCATCTCATAACTAGACTGTTCGCAAGTTGCGAACTTTTAAACTCTCACTTTTTATATTTTTATCAGTATTTGAATTTTAAAATTGTGTATACTCACCTTTACATATTAGAATTTAGTACATTGTATAGCTAAAGTAGACCATCCTTAATGTCTGATCGATCGTAATTAAACAGGATGACAAGTCACATTGCCCGCGGTCTCCCACGCTATTAATTTGATCGATTGCGAAACTAAATGTACGGGGTCGAGTGTCTATCAGTGCTTTATTAAATTTGTCTGATAGTTCTTTTGCTATAGACGTACATTTATATATACATTATTATTTCTATTAAATTACGCCTTGAATTTCTCCGAGAAGACCAAATACGTGAGCAAAAAATAATAAGTGACTATCTTCGGAAACTCACATACACATAAACAGAGACACTAATTTCTCCATTAATATAACTATAATACAAAACATCTGCACATAGCCACACATACCATCACGACGACATACAACCACACAATCTTATTTCGCAGACAGTATACTGCTTCCATAAACCACAAAAGAAAATGGTAGTGAAACTGGAAGGGAGCCGGTGCTTATAGTATAGGATTTTCCTTTTTTAAGGACCGGCTGCATCATTTTTGTTCGATGAAATACTCGTATATCAATATCATTGTCAAATTGTCAAACTGAATTATTTTATATTATTTTGTTTTTTTTGTGTTATATAATATCTTGCCAAATTAATGTATCTGAGTAAATAAGCCAGTAAATCATTCATTTATTCATTCATTATTATAGGTCATCGATTTTTGTGTTGATAGATTCAATGAGAATGTACAAGACACAGATGTGATTGCTTTATTATACATAAATGACTACGAAGTGTCAAATTGAACAATAATAGAATTGCATGTTAATGAAACGAATTAGAAAAGAATTATTTTTAAAACCAAAAAAAAATAGGTTCCAGATAAGCCATCAATATATATATATATACCTTTTCCGAACAGCAAGTGTAATGTGAATACTTTCTGTAGTTTTTGCAGTGAAAGGTAAACAAAATGTCTTCGCCTTTATTCCTACAGATACTTATTCTTTTTCTTCGTAGACGTCGCAGCTGAAAAAGGTCTTCACCATTATATCTTACTTCATTTAACTAATGACATAATTTGGCGGATCCATATACTTAACTCCATCTTTATCTTTCATTCCATCTCTGGGCTTTTGTAACAGTGAATCATGATTTTATTTATTCGAGTTCGAAAGAAAAATGTCTTCATCTGCAAAAAAAATCTCTGGTATCAGTGTCTGGGCGGTCGCCTCAAACTGCATAGTACGCCAGCAAACCGAGTTCGATCCCCGGTGCCGGCACCAATAAAACTTGTTGTTGCAATTGTATCTGCTGATTTACCACGCGCTCGGCGTTGAAGAAAAACATCGTGAGGAAACCTACAGAGTCTTAGAAAAAATTCTAAGATACGTGAAGTCTGCCAATCTGCTTTAAGAGTGCGTGGCGTATATGCCCTTATACTCTATATACACAGGAGGTCTATGTCCAGCAGTGGGACATAAACTTTTTGCATCTATATCTAGTTTAAATATCATCATAATAAGTTATCACTATATATGAATTTGTAAGCGATATTTGTCCTTGAACTAGTTCCGTGTGTGCGACATATCCTCAAGGACGCGGTGTGCACTGCACCGACACATGCAGGTTATTGGGCGTGCAATTTACATAAGATTAGGGAAAACGGGCGCGAGTGAGTTTGACGAAATATTTACGACGTTTATCTTGTGCCTGGGATCTAAATGTTACATTACCAACGACACTCAGACATGTAATTTTTTAAATATTATCACTCGTATTACATGTGTTTTGCTTAAGAAAATTTTATGAAAGTTTGCACTTTCGGGATATACGTGTTAAAAGCTGCGACACAGTTTATACTAGTGCGGTTATTATCCAACTAACTTGTACTTGTATGCTTTTTCTGTTTAAAATAAAAATATTTATTTATCTAGTATTATATTGCCTCCATAAGCAATTCCTCTATTAGATCTGAGGTACTGTTACACCAGCTAAGCAGGTAAGTGACGCTGCCCAGCGATAGTTCACACAGTACAGTAATTTACTCTTAATAATATATAATATATTTTGGATTAATTGGGTTCTCCCATGAAGTATAAAAAGGAATGGTCTGATTTCTTACACATTATAATTTATCCAACAATATAATCTTCCATTTTACCTATGTACGCTTGTTTATGTAGATCAGTCTGTCCCTCTTTGTATGTGTTACAGAAAAGTGAATATGCATTTACTAAGATAGTCTATACATCTCCGCATTAAGCACTTGCTTGGAAATTGTATAACAAAATCACGTTGAAGCACTTCAGCTCTTCTCTGCTACACTGTTTTTCATTGAACGCTACAGTTGTAGCAGAATGTCTCATATCTGCTACAGTGAACAAGCACAGTGTGTGTCAACGCCGAGCTAATGAGTATTGTTATTTAGACGATAGCTGATGATTGCTACGAATTGGCGGGTGCTACGCAGGATTTTGTTTTAAAACCTCGGTGACCTCACTGCTTGTCAGTGCTCAGTGCTTGTCAATTATTATTTAAATGATGATTAATCTATTTGATAGATTAAGTACATATAGTAAAATAAGTCTCATTCTCCCGAGGAGGACAGAAATCCACCATCAATCATGAATAGTAGATGCAATGGGAATATTAACTTCCAGCAAATTACTGACTTCGTAATTTAAACTCTAAATACACTAAACAATCGAAGTAATAAATAAAAATCCATTAAAACTTTGCTGAACCGATCTCAAATCACAATCTTCACAAACGTCAATATTTTTTTAACGTTATTTACACGAGAAATTCTCGACGGAGTCCACGTCAGTCTATTACCATGTTTGTATTGAATAATCATTCCATCCAAACTTTGCATGCTACTGACTAACGTTTCCCTACATAATTGCCAAAGCTGTCATAGTCATCTTTATCTCAGCTCTCGGCATCTCGGCTGCGGCGCAAGTAATTTAAATACTGATGAAACAGGTACTTAGATCTAGTTAAATAATTTCAAACGGAGTAAAAGGACTTAGCCATCGTATCCAATTTTATCTTAATATGACTGTAATGGTCTGATATTGCATCTCTAGCTCTCTCCGACTGTTATTTAGTTTTTGTTTTTAAAGAAACGCTAGCTTTTTTTCCACAAATCTAGAAATATTATTCTTGCTAACCATTCCAATTAGATTAGGCTTTTGCTACGAGATGTTTTACGTCTCTAGTAAAATGGGAGATTCGAACCTATGACCTGACGATTTTCAGACCGTATCCTAAATATTTAGGCTATAATCGTTTCATCAGTATACTTACCAGGAAATGGTATGTTATTTAATACCAACAGTAGAGTAGTTTATGTTTAAAATATATGAATTATTTAAAAGATAAATTAGAAAGATAGACGCAATTAGGTCTTTGGCGTAGAAGGTTTGCCATGATTCATACATATGAGCATCCTGGTTCCAAATTCATTATATCACAAATTTAGTTTATTCACATTCGTGTAGATCGTTTTCACGCTCAGTTCTAATGCCGATCAGAACAAAGCAGACGAGAAAATAACACATTTACTGCTACGTTCTCGATTTGCACATAAAATGAACTAAACAGGATTAACCATTAAGAACTACTTTCAAAGCAACTGTTCAATTGATAACGCTATAAATTACGTCTTTTGAAAGGCACCAGCACATAATAAAGTTCCAACAATTAGATTGATAATACAAAAGTTTCCCTCGAGGAAGCCGCATGTTGCTCCCCACATTACAATGAACTCGATCAGCATAATATATAATGGGGAAATATATAAGTAAGTTATAGTGGTTAAAAGGGAAAATAGTTCACTAAGCCACGTAAAATGTTACGGACGTAGATTAAAATTAAAACTGGTTTTGTAATAAAGGAATCAAATGTTAATTTACTTACTTTGTAATTAAAAATATTTATACTTTTACGTACGCTAAGTTTTTTCTAATCGACTTGGTCCACTGACCTTAAAATTGAATGTTGTAGTTACTTATTCAAATATTCCTATCGTATTCATAACTTTATAACGTATAGACTGTTTTTTTTTTTTTTTTTTGTTCACGCGGGGGAATCTTTTTACAGACCATCCTCCGGTACCCTGGGTGGGCCCGGAGGGATGTGTGGGACTCGGCCTGGGCAGCCCCTACCCACTAAACCTTCCGCGAATGCCATCAGCCGTTATGAGCGGGTGCCCCGGATCTGTCAGCAACAGGACACCCCAACGACCGGCCGGTCCCGGCAAAGACCGGACTTCATCCTCAAAGGGACTTCTCCGGCACTCAAAGAAGTCCCGACGACGCCGAAGCATGCTGGGGCCAGTTACCCATCCTGGCCCTGCTTTCGATTACGGGCGGCAAGAGGAGGCGTTCATAACGCCTCCTGCGCACCCCGATACGTCGCCTGCGGAGGGGAGCCTCTGCGCTCCTCCTGACCCGCTCGTCAGCCTCCTTCTGGGACATGACCGTCTCACAGAAGGAGGCGACCGCCGTCCAAGACCTGTCGCTCGAGACCATCGCAAGAGCGAGGCTCGGAAGCGACAGGTCTACATCACCGATGGCAGATACCATGTCATGGCGCTGCGCTGCCCATCTCGGGCACACCTCGAGGGTGTGCTGGGCAGAGTCCACCGCAGCACCACAATCATGGCACCGCTCATCGGCCTCCCGGTGGACCGTCCGACACAGGTAGTCCCCGAAGCACCCATGCCCCGTGAACACCTGCGTCAGACGGAAGGTGAGAGGTTTGCGCTTTCTGCGCATCCAACGCTCTAGGACCGGGCGCAGAGCACTCGTCGTACGGATACCGTACGAGTGATGCGCCAGGTCCTCCTCCCACCTTCGGCAAGTGCCACCTCTCTAGCCGACGGATCCGCCGGACCTCTTCTGGCAAGGTTCTCTCCGAGGCCCTCCTATCCGAGACATAGTTGGACACCTCGGCGAGAACCCCTGCCACGAGCTCCCACGGCGGATCGCCGGCCAGCGAGGTAGCTGCTGCCCACGAGACCGTACGGTACCCCGAATGATTCTGACCGCGACAACCCGCTGCGCCCTGCGCAGCTGAGACAGGTTGCCGCGGCTCAGGTCACCCGCCCAGATGGGGCACCGTACGTGGCCATACTCCGACAGACCCCAGAGTACAGCCTCCTGCACACCGCGCTGGGTCCTCCGAGGTTCGGGAGGAGTCTTCCCAGCGCGGCTGCCGTTCAGGACCTTCGGCCCCAACTGTGCGAAGTGGGGTCCGAAGGTCCATCTCCATCGAGGGTGAGTCCCAGATATTTAATCTGGGAGCTCACCACCCTTTCTCCTCCTATGAGGAGGGTGGCACCCGAAGGGGTCCTTACGCCCCGTCCTGCGGAAGAGGAGGGCTTCGGTCTTCCAGCTTGACCCGAAGCCCTAACCTCTCTATGCGGCTGACGACGAGGCCTACTCCCACCTCCGCCAGCCGCGCCGCCTCCTTAAACTCCTTTCCCCGGAATATACGAGGGTGTCATCTGCATAGCAGATGACACCCATCCCGGGAGGAGGCGACTCCGCAGGACCCAGTCATAGCCGATGTCCCACAGAATCGGCCCCAACACCGATCCTTGTGGGACACCGCGCTTGGCTTCCTCCACCTTATGGACCCTCCGGTCCTCGAATGCCACCCTCCTGTGGGAGAGGTAGGCGCCCAACAGCCTCCTCAGGTACAGGGGCACTTCGAAGTACTCGAGTGCCACCTGTATCACTGAGTGTGGGAGGCTGTTGAAAGCATTGGCGATGTCTAGTGACACCGCCAGCACTACCTCTCCCCGACGTCCCGCCTCCTCCGTCACCGCCCGCAGGCGCCTGAGGGCATCGACGGTCGACCGGCGGGCCCGGAACCCGAATTGGTACTCATAGAGCTTCGGGCCCGGGCCTTCCTCAATATGTCGGACGAGGCGGCGAGCCACGACCCTCTCCAGGGCCTTACCCGCCTCGTCCAGCAACACAACCGGTCGAACCGCCGAAGCCGAGTCCGGGGGCCGACTGTCCTTCGGGAGAAGGCACAGCCGACCCTCCTTCCAGGCCCTCGGGAACTGTCCAGACCGCAGACAGCGGTCAAACAGCTCCCGAAGGCCCTGACCGAGGTGCACGAGGGAAAGGGCCAGAACCTTTCCGTGCACCCCGTCCGGACCCGGTGCCCTCCGCTTACTCTGGAGGCAAGTCAGAATTGCCTCCATTTCAGCCTCCGTGACGGGTGGCGAGACGTCGTTGACGTCCGGCGTCTGCCGAGCCATCCTGGGGAGTATACCCGCGGGGCGTCGGGGAAAAGTTCCCCGACTATCCTCCCCAGGAGCTCTGGCTGGAGCACTCTGGTGAGAGGGGCCGACTGGGTGCGGAATTTATCCCGCACCCTTTATACGGCTGGCTCCCAAGGGTCTCTATCGAGACCCTCCACCATCTCCAGCCAGGCAGTCTCCTTGGCTCGGCAGATGGCCAGCTGCAGGATCTTCTTTTTCTCCACGTAGACCCTGTACAGCCGACCATCTCTCTCCACATCCTGGGGTCTGCGCCGCCTGCTTCGGGTGTAAGCCCTTCGGGCCCGATTGCAGGCGACGCGGAGGTCGGCAATCTCTGTCGACCACCAGAAGACCGCCCGCCTAGGGGGGCGACGCCCAACGCGGGGCATGGCCGCTCTGCAGACGTTATTTAAAACGTCGCAGAAGCGGCCAGCCGCATCGTCCACCCCCCCTTCTTCGGTCGGCGGGAGGCCCCAGCGGCCGACAATGGCCGCCTCTATTGCCAGTTCCCGGTTGAGCTTGGTGAGCGCCCAACGCGGGAACCGGCTTCGACCCCAGGATTTCGACGCCGGACGTCCGGAGGCTGGAGACACCTCGAACCTTATATATTTGTGGTCCGAGAGTGTCTCCACTTCCGTTTCCACCTCCATCCTCCACTTGCCGTGCGACGGCCGGAGTGGCGAACGACAGGTCCACCACTGAACCTCCCGACCGCCGCACGCATGTGGGCTGTCCCCACATTGAGGAGGGACAGCCCGGCAGCTAGCGCCCACTCTTCCACCTCCCTCCTTTAGGGTTCGTGCGGGGGTTGCCCCAAGCCGTGGACTTGGCATTGAAGTCCCCCAGCACGAACACCTGGAGGGGCGCTAGCTGCCCCACCACCGGCCCGAGAGCGTCGAGAAATCGCTCAAGGGCCGGCAGGTCGCGGTTCGGAGAGAAGTAGACTCCGACCAGAGCCACCTCTCCCCGAACCGCCGCCACGTACCCGTGGCCCCTCGCTTTAGGTACGAGGGGCGGGCCTACTCCAGGCCTCACGGTGATCGCAACGGAGCCGTCCAGATCCCCCACCCAGTAAGGTAGGGAGGGGACAAAGTACGGCTCCGAGATCACCGCGAGATCGACGCACCACTCCGCCACGGACTGCAGGAAGAGATCCTGCGCCGCGGCGCAGTGGTTGGCGTTCGCCTGGAGTAGGTTGAGATGTCCAACCATCAACCGGACATCTCAACGTCCCTCGAGCTCCCGGCCCGTTGGGGTTGGGCGGGGAGCTTTCCACGGGTGGATGGGGGGCGGCATGACATGCCCCCCATCACGTGGCTGGCAGGCCTGCCCGCATCGGCGCAGACCGCACAGTGCGGTGGCGCCGAGCAGGCAGCCGCCTTGTGCCCCTTCTGACCGCAGCGATAACACAGATCGCTACGTACAGAACAGAACGTATAGACTGTGAGGCAATATCTGAGTAATACCGCATATTCCGGTAACACGTTGTTATCGATTTGTTAGTAATTAGGAAAGAAATATATAATCAGTAAACTTAGTTGTATATCAATATGTAACGTACGTAAATTAATAATTTAAACACGATGCCTACCGTAGCGTACCATTTTTGTTTTTTTTACGGTGCGAAATCTTCATCAAAAGCGGGGTATCCCCGCATTGTAGGGGGAAGGCGGAGTTATGTGGGGTTCTTACCCATTAAAACCCCCCCGCTGGCCCTTCCTCGGTTCATTGTGAGGGGCTCCGAGATCTCCTGTGGAACGTACCAAAGTCCCTCTGCACTGTGCTCTCGGAGAACACTTCCCGGGAGGGGAGGTTAATTCCTTCCCTCCTGTGGAGGAAGGAATTAACCTCCCCTGCCGATGTCGTCTTCTTCCAGTCCACTTCAGCGGGCGACAAAGGCCCCTCCCTTGTCGCCCAGTGAACCCGAGACCCCTTTTAGTCTCCTTCTACGACAGGCATCTCAATACCGTAGCCTTATTCTACGAACCCAGAACTACAGGGCTGGGCGTAGCGTATTGTAGAGTAATGTAGGTTAAATTCGCTCACCGCTCCGCTGTAACTAATGAAACCGCTGCATTGGTTATCAACGTCGGAACGAGATTACTTTGAACCCGCGCTGCCCCAGTTATGAACCCGGAACTTTTCACTCGTGAATAATGTCCGGAGCGGGGGATCCGCTCCCCGGAAATGTTGCTGTTATAAATTGGAAACAAAAGTACATTGATACGCAACAGTTCGCGTTTCGTTCACCTGTCACGTGCTCTGATTTAGGAGCGCCGCTCCGGATGTACGGAGGAAATCGTCCTCTTTTTGCTTATTCACGAATCTAATTTGGAATAAAGAACTTACTATATACAGTGTACTCAGTCTATTTGGTGTATATAGTTTTTATAAAAAAAAATGTGTATTAAACTTTCTTCTACTGCTTAGATATTTCCCAGCCAGGGTGCTCTTTCCGACTGAGTTTTCTCCTACTTTATAAAGATTTTTTTTGCTTATTACTAAAACTTTAGTGCTAATGATAAACATAATTTTTTTGATAATTCTCATTTTCTGAATTCAAGGACTTAATATAATACAAAGTCAGCTATCCATCACCCAAAGGAACACCCTTTAATATTAAATTAATTGGAATTATCAAAAAGAAAACTTAGTGGACGCGCCTATTTCCACTTGAAATATATTTACGCTACGTCAACTTTATCACGACGATTCTATTAATAGACTCTTTAAATATCAATTTAACTATTAAAGGTCAAGTCAAAAGAAGTTTCTTTTATAATGTCAAGACTCTCGAACGATACGCAAATTATATTTACTCCTTGTTTTATATCAGCATTATGTTTCCAATGTTCAAATTCTAAGTCAGTCATGGCTCGCAACCTTCATAGTTACAAAGTTGAGTTTCCGATTTTCATCTTCAATCATAAAAGAGAAATGTACAAAAGATTCCAAAAAAGTTATTTTCGTGCCTATTGTACGTCACGTATAAATATCCCGATCATAAATAAAGCATTACAGGACATATCTTTTAATGAGCGATCGCCTACACGCGTTACAGTCAAACACCACAAGATAGTAAACTAAACTAGAAGTGACATACGTTTCGTAGATATCATTTTCGTGGTTTATTTTATTTCCATTATACCGAATTCAAAAAAAGAAAAGGTACTAAATTTATCTGTATGATTTTTTAAGTTTGGTCCAATTCTGATAATGGCAACCATAACAAAACCAGAACAGTCTTAAATTTGCGTTAAGTATGTGCGCGACAACTGGACGATTAACTCAATATCACGCCAACCGATTTCAATGTGTCATTTTTTATTGAAAACGTTGTACCTCAATAGTTTGATGAGAGTTTTGTTAGGTTCTGATAAGTTCTAATATTTTCTTCGTATTCGTTTTGATTTCAGTTTATGTTTGGTTACGGTAAATTTCGGTTATGTTTCCTCGTAAATATACTTGTTTATATATAAAGTTCAAAATAAGGGTTTGTTTTAATTTCTTAGAAAACTTTAATTATAAGTACGATGGCAGAGGCTAACTATACTTGCTTACTCGTCTATTTTTTTAATTTTTGTTTAAAATTGTAGTAAAAGATTATTGTAAATATTTATGCCGGATCTACGGCCATGGTTTAACATGGTCGAATCGATTGTTAACATGTCGACAATTGATGTCTCCGTTCACTAAAAAAACTAATTGAAATGCGTTTAAGTTTATATATTTTCCGATTTTATTCTGTATTGCCGACGCTCCACGTGTAACAACAGTGTTAGTGCAGCTATTTAAAACATAAAATATTATATGTAGCACCGCGTTTCCGCCTTTCAAATGTCTCGTTAGCCCAATAATTTCACTAGCTACATCGCTCTTCAAACCGAAAAACAGAGATTGACAAGTTCGACCTTTAAAGTAAAATGTTTGGTTAAAGTTTCAGAGTAACAAGAGAAGTTCAATTTACATTTAACCGTTACGGAATACTGAAGCCAGTTGGCTTAAGAAAATATTATTACGAATCCAATTACGATTCTGTTTCAAATTTAGATGAAATGTAGAAAGATATACTCAAAAGTACCTACAAATCATAAGTATATTTGAAACTTTTGGACTTACTCGTTAAAATATATGCTTTAATTTAACGTAGGCTTCATAAAGTTACATACTAAATGTAACAGAGGAGGCGTACTCTTTTAACAAATGATTTTTTAAACTAAGAATTCGAATAAAATAGTCGACTAAACTCATATTTCTCATCCTTGGAACTTAATTCTAGATGGAACAAGGCTATATGAAGATAGATTATAACACTGTACAAATTATTGTTAACCAATATTGGAGATTTTTTTTGGCAAAGTTTCATTCCAATTTTAACTTAAATCACTGACATTTGCGCTGATTTGTTGTTACTTGGACATACGTTAAACATGCTTGATACGGCGGAACCTTACCTCTTTTACCTTATTTTATTTTATTTGGAAAACTTACAGCAATTACTTTTAGTAATACATGACAACAATATATTTATACAGCCAATTAAAAGTTTTCACATATAAATACTAAGAACAATGTGACCAAGCAATGTAAATAATAAATATAAATAACACAATGTTTAGACTATTTTATCAAAGTATTTTTTACTATGTATGTTTTTTGCTGCATTAGGCAAGGTACAAAAAGGATCTATATCCGTGCCAAGCGAATTTATAAAATTGACATTCCTCTTCCCTTCTTGTCATCATCATGAGTTCAGCCGCAGAACGTTTGTTAATATTCTTATAGCAATGACATGTTAACTATAGATGCTTAGGTATGAGACTTACCATACAGAGGTGAGTATAAATAGAACCGGTATTATCCTCGCGGGGACAAGGATATTAGCTTGAACTGCGCCTACTAAATGTCCAAAATACGCCTCTCGATGGTTAGTTATGAGCTACCTAACATTAGATGAACTGTTCTACTATTCCGACTGCGTTAAGTATATGAAGTACATATTATATATCTCGTTATGCTCTAGCACCCAACTTCTTTGACACATAGGGAAACTGCATAACATCCCACTGTCAGCATGCCCTGTGCGAAGTTATACTAACAACTAAAGGGCAGTATTACGAGTACTAGACGACAGTTATGTGCGTTAAGTAATTGTCATAGAGCGAAAAACTTGTGCTAGGGTTGTATAAAAAGGAAATCTTTGCCGATCCCACAATGTCACAGGCGTAATGACATATTTAATTATGAAAAGCGTAGCTAAGTACCACATCAATTAATTAGATATCTTTATACGTAACACATGTTCGATGCCCGTGTATAATTTAAGGCAGTCTCCCGATTACTTGCGTGGGTTTGCGAAAGTATATAATGTGGGTTCCCGGAGGACCGTGTCGTTAGTTTGAAGCGGCGCTCTTCAGAGCACAGCGGGCGCGTAAATTGACTCTAATTTAGTGATAACTTAATTTATTATAATAACAGTGCAACAATTTGAAGTGAAAAACGATAAAGTTAATTATTATTTTCGATAAGTGTTAGTATAAGCGTCTACTTTCATGAAATACTCTTAGTTCACCGTTCAATTTAGTTAACCGAAACAATATGTTCCGAAGTGCCCAATTTGTCTGTAATTAATAATGTCTGTGTGCTCGTAGATCCGTCACTTTCGAACCGAATTTAATTATTTTGTTTTAAAGTGTCTTCTTTCAATTAGGTCCCATTTTATTTTATAGAAATTGGACGTTGGGTTCCGAAGAAACACGAGTACTATAGAAATAAAAATCTTTGTGAAAAATGTTTGTTGATCGAGATATAGGTGGGATAGGTATAGATGTAGGTAGAATAAAAGAAATATAGGCGCCAGGACTTAGTAATATGACTATCATACTTCGAAAATTGATATAACACCCACGCGTATGTTTAATATTTGTTTGCATTTGAAGGCGGTTTTTGTTTTTACTCGTAAATGTACTTATGAAGTATTGCAGATAAATTTCAAGCAATATTAAACGAAACGTTAGTAATATTAGTCAACAAGACTAGGTAAATACAAAAAGTGCTGAGTATTTCTTGCTTTCTCATTACGCGGCAAGTTACTTGAAAGTCTGTAGAACCAATCAGGTACTTGTTCGTTTACATTGTAAGGAACAATGTATTTTCCATCAGAATACCGTTCTATTCTCATCTGACCAATCTTGTCTTGATTGCTTGGATTAAAGTTTAGTTGAAACGGATATCAATTGTTATTCCTGTCTCTCCCGCATTAACTAAGAATTTTTTTTTTATATAAATTATTGTTTACAAATATCGTCATGTTGATGTTGCATGGCGATATGCGTAATGGTACAGTAAGACTCGGGGCCGCAATTTCATGAGTCATTAAATAATTTCCCACGAGTAAAATAAGAAGAAAAATCACTCGTTATCGCGGTTGGTAGCCTGCAGTTTAGCTTCTCTGGCTAATCTATGTAAAAAAAAATCTAAGAAGGAACCTGCATGTTGCTATTGCCCTGGCGGAGAGACCAGAAGTTCGTCCTGCTCATCGCGCTATATGTACATCTAGTTTGTTATCGCGCAGGCATCGAGATGTCGCGAGGGCGCGGTGCCGATGGCGCGGGCTGAGCGCGCTGGGCTAGGCGCCGATGCGCGCCTGGCTGCTTGTGTGTGCGGCGCTCGCGCTCGCGCCGGGCCGGCCGCGCGCCGCCACCGCCACGCTCGCCGGGCCCGCCGCGACCGCCGCGCCTCCTGTGCGTTCTGCGCACCTCGCGCACCCTGCGCACATAGTGCACACAGCGCATTCCGCGCACACTGCGCACCCCGCGCACACTGCGCATACAGCGCACACTGCGCACATTGCGCATACCGCGCACAACGAGCACGACGCGCACACTGCGCACACGCACAGCGTCGCGGATCCCGCGCGACTAGACCACATAAAGACACAAATACTTACAAAGGTATGTGTTAATTGTAGTCAGAAAATGTCACGAAATTATACGCTCATATTTTTTTTGTAGAATGGCGTTAGTGAAAGTGAACATCTCTGCGTGGCCTTACCTAATTTGTAATGTGTAGGCACTGCGGTCAAATGTTTACCAATATAAAATCTCACAATTCAAGGGAAAACACAGGAAAGCACTATTTTTTACTTTCTAAGCAATAGCTTAACCACGATCTCATCTCGTGTTAAGTAGAAATGCGTCCTGCATGGTAAGGCGCACTTCTTATCAATGTCATCATCTGATCTTCATACCTCTGTTATAGGTATACAGGTACTGTTACTGACGAACCTATATAGTTACTTTTGCATCATTAATGTACTTTGTTATCTCCACATTTTTAAATACTATCATAGCTGTACGCACGCCACTATGCATATTATCACTGTGTTGTGTAAAATATGCATAGTGGCGTGTGTGAGTCAATAGTGTAATGGTGTCGCAGCTGGGGCTGCGGTCGCGACCGACGCCGCTGGGCGCGCCGCCACGCGACGTGGTGCGCCAGATCCTGGCGCGGGCCGCCGACACGCACACAGAGCGCCCACACGAAGAAGAGCACAGCATGAGAGAGATCATTGCAATAGCTCATAGAGGTTTGAATCCCGATAATCATTCTCCTCCTCATCACGTCGGTTTCTTCTATCTGCATAGGTATATGGTGGACAGCCTAGCCGTGGAACCTTTGGTACGGTGTGCTGTCCACGGATTCCCAAACATCTTTCGCCAGTACCACATCTCGAAAATTGTAATCAAAATCGGCTTTCTTCAGAGTCCATGTCATATGTGATAAAGTCACTCACAAGTTCATTTTTAGGATTATAATTTTAATGAATTGGGATAAATAGAGGGAGGATCTTAAACGGATAAATTTTAGTACCATTGGAATATATGCCATGTGAAGTATGTTAGCATCAAGCAACTGGATTAAGTTTCTCGCTACAGAAACTACAATTATGTGACTTGAAATGCTTAGATACCTCTACACCATAAATTTGCTAATTTTCAAATCAAGTTTAGTTCGGTTATTGTTACGTTTTTAGGTTTAATTTCAACCGATTCCATTTCATTAGCATCTAGTTTTACAAGTGATGGTGGCTATAGAGACTTTATTAATACTTAAATTATACAAAAAATGCTTTTATTTATTTAAGTTCGCAAAGAGTGGCTCAATAAATTCATTTAAACAGGTTCTCCTGCTTTTATAGCTTCAGGCATATCAAGGAGATTGTTATTATGCATTTATATGTCACTTATTAGTTGTTTTGCTACTACAAATCAACACTAAATCACTTTCTTTTATTAAATCATAAAGTATTTTTGTATTACTGTTACAAAACCACTTTCAAAATGGATTCATTTATAATATTCTTTTTCGATTTTCTTATGTGTAACATCTTCGATTGGACATCAGAAAGTTTTCATTTTTTTCTACTGTAAAAAGGATTCCATTGTGTTCGCAATAATATATGTTATCGGAATGGACATGCTTCTGATTTTGTCCAATCATCGTCTGGTTCTCGCAGACGTCTGGTTCTATCGAGGGCAATGTTGAATTTATTTTCGCTGCCATTTCATTTCTTGATCTACTTATATATAAAAAATGACTAAGACGTTTTATGCTGATTGATTTGAAAAAAAAGTTACGAACAGTTCCAACTTTTATATATGGGTTTTTCTAATTCAATTATTTCGTTTACAAAAAAAAATTTGATAATTAAACTCAAAATACACGTATTTCTTATAACTCTATGGCATTAATTGTATTTGCCTCCTATCTTACCTGCCAGTATCTGATCTTATGTCCTATTTTATTCGAAGTATACTATTCTCTTGTTTATATTTATAAGTATATGTTTTAAGTTTACTTACTTATCTTTTTTTATTCTCTGTTGTTTATTACTCATCCATTAGTTAGCTAATGCTCTTTGAATTACTGGCTGGTACTTCACTGGGCATTATTGTCGTTTTAGGTGTTATCAAAGTGCTAATTTTAAAATGCGTACCTATTTGCCTTTGGTCTAGCTTTAACAGTACTATGGCTTTAACAATTTTATTTCATACGTAATAAATATTATGTCGGAAACGTAAAGTTACTTCCTTTACTGGAAAGTTTCTCGCGTTATTTTCAATCGTAAAATTGAACTTATTCAGCCGCTCCCTAAAGTCGCAGTCCATGAGAAAGTTTACATTTAATACTGATGTTAAATTCTTTATATCTAGTTAACGTAACCTCTCTTTAGTACGGCGAAATGACTCATTTTTAAATTGTATTATACTAAATCCTTATATTTATGAAAAGTTCTACGCTTCAAGTATTAAGGCTTCATTGTAGACTTGTTAACAAATTCATTATTTTCTAATATTTGATACGAGTATGATTTCAGATAAGTATTCCAGGAATTAAAGAAAAAACTGCACTGCAAATTGTTATTCGGTGAGTATTTTTGTAATTCTGTGGCGTTCATTACATATATACTAAAGAGTTAGTTCTGAAAAGAACTGAATTGTTCTCCGTGAAACTTTTAAGAAAACCATATTTTGTATATAAACAGCAACGTTTACCCAAAAAAATTTCTGGATTCCACAGTCTACTTCAACAGTATTATTTCCACCACCACCACTCGATGGCGTCGACCTTGTTATAAACCGCTAATACGGTAATAGCGGCCTTTATGGATCCAATAAGACTTTAGGGACCTTTCAGCAAAGACTCCACTTTCTAAGGCCCCCACAACCTCTGCGGTGTTGTTCATGTGCGATGGTGATCACGTAACATCAGGTGAGCCGGCTTTTTTCGCAGTTCTTATAAAAAAAAGGATTTGCGAAAAAGTCGGTGTTGGATTAATACCGAAATCATCATATATCAAAAAATATTTTTTCTCATTCTTCGGAATAAAATATGTAGTATCGTAAAAAGAACCGTCGTGTCAATTTTATAAGACACAAATCCGAATAAATCGTGAGCCGTCGATCATCCCATGTTCAATCGCTATCCACATATAAATAGGGCCGTAAAAACTTGCCCACCCTAGAAGAATAACGAAAATAAGACTGTCCCAAAATGAACCTTATACTGCGAGCATAAAGCACACGTTAAGCTAAGTAAAACGTACTCTCGATGCTGACTTTCAAGTTTATCAGAAGCTCTTAATCTTCGTGCATTTCACTGAAACTTCGAACGTATAATTCATATTGGTTTCAATGACACGTTATCCTCATTAAATTATAAATAACAGACGCATAGCTACATTTTCAGTTTTTAGTGGGCTGTAGGTAATCTCAATATAATACTGAAATAGCCACTATCATCCCTTACCTTTTTATTATTTCAACGATATTAGAATAGACAAAATAATCTACATCTATTTGCCTTTATTATAATAACAGGCGCTTTAAAATCGAGAACTTTCGGCCCCATCTGTTCTACGCGCTATGTGCCTTGCCTATTGCCACTTCAACTTGCTTACACGGTGGGCTATGGTGGTAATCATCGTCAATAGTAATCGGTGTAAAAGTAATGATGGTTCCAATTTTGCTTTTAGGTTTTAAAAATAGATTTGTCACCATATGAGTGCCACGTGAAGATTTGATGCTGCTACAAATGTTGGTGAATATTATAGTTATATATTCTGTAATATACCTTATATATATACCTTCTCTTCCTACTGACGATGAAGCTGCAACTCTTATACTCGTGCTATGATCACTTAAAATCTGCTGGATGCTGTAGCTATAGTTGAAGCAAATCTTACTTTAGCAAACATTGCCGATACTGTAAACACTGGTCTGTTGATATATTGAGCACGATATATGATTGTTCCATTTCGCTAACAACTGGTCCTTTTGGAAAGCGTCGTAGAAGGCCTGAGTACAGCAGTGGATGTACTACGATTGAAATGATTTCATTTAAAATATATCGTTGACCTTAAGACAAATGTACCGTCACTCTTCTTTGCAAAATTTACAATTTAGGTTTTTGTCGTCTCTCTATCTTCATGTCTCTCTCTCTCTCACTAATGTCGGTCCCTCATGTCTGAGGATCGGGGTCACCATCAGGGTTGTACCTGGAGTGAATGATCTGCTTCCACCTGCTTGTTTAGCGCACCTCTAACGAAAGAGTAACAGATGGAGGACGATGAGTCTTTTATCTGATCGGACCACATTGTTGGTGAACGGCCGCGAGATCTTTTACCTTCGGTGTTCCTAAATACGATCAGTTTTTCCATTCTGTGTGGCCAAGATTCGTTGTATTGAGTGTTAATTAGTAATTGGATTTGTAAACTCCTGGATATCCTTAACATCCGCCTCCAGCACCACGTCTCGAATCCACCGATCCATGGGTCTCTATGGTGATTGTCCATGTTTCCATTACATACAAGAAGATGGCATTCCGTACCAAAGCTCATATCAATTTAATCTGGGTCTTGATACCAATTGCTCATTACTTCCAGATGTCATTTAAACGGGAAAATTTTTGCCGTTTAAGTTTGTGAATTTTGTCTCTACTCTCTGATTCTGGTTACATATCCACTTAGCGCTAAATTATTTCTATTCTACTTTTATATTTTGGTACAAAATACACGCCGCCCGCACGCCTTTTAAAATGTAAAAAAGTAAAAAATATAACATAGTATAGTGGGGCGTGTATGGTCATCTCTTGAGTTCTGGCCGCCTCCCAAATGTTGAATTACGTAAGCCAGCCTCTCAGCGACTACTGCGCGAACGATCATTACGAGATGAACCGAGCGGTGCCAGAACAGTATCACTAGCAGCAACACAGCATTACGAAACTACAAAGTAGTTAAATTGCAGTAATAATTGTATGGGAGTGTACAATTGCACCGACTTTACGCCTTGAGGTTATTGTCTGAGTAAATATTGTTCATTTGTTTTTTTCTTTCAATGAAAGTTTAGTAGCATTTGATTTATGATAAAGCTTCTCGTACCAAGGAGTTTCCTTTTCTCGTATTTTGCTCTGATACTGCAGAACGGCAGAGACATTGTAAATTTTAATGTAGTGTATAAGAGTAATCTCATTTAACCCTTGTACGTCATTTCAAATAAGCTATAACAACACCTTTGTTTTTTTGCACTTGCATTTATAAGGAGATGAGTTGCAACTAAATAAAGCTTCATAAAGTGTAGCCCTGCCTTTAAACGCTCCTCTGTAAAAATATGCGCGGGGAACGGAGCCAAATCTAGTGTAACGCAGCGAACGAACCGACGAATTTATTTACATGCATTTGAACTGCGATGCAATACCCGTATAACTGCGAGATAATTACTGTTCAAAAAACACAAAACAAAGTTAACGTTAAGTATAATATTATGTAACTCGAGAGACTGAAATCTAATCGTATAAGTCTTTTTCAACCGACTTCGAAAAAGGAAGACGTTCTCAATTCGTCTGTTTGTTTATTTTTATATTTTACCTCATAACTTTCGACTGTGAACCGATTTGCTTGCTTGTGGTTCCATTTTGGGTCAATTCTGACAATGGCATCCTCGAGAAAACTATACAAGCCTATTAAATTTCCATTAAGTATGTGCGTGAGAAATTGACGAAGAACTAATTATCACGCCAATCGATTTCGACAATTTTTATTGGAAAGGATGTACTTCAAATGTAATTTGATAAGAGTTTGGTTAGGTTCTGAAATTTTATATCGTAATATTCCCACGATAATTCGGAAACACAAAGAGGGCGGCGTGCGTAGGCGTCTGTTTTAGAGGCGTTAGTCAGTAGAGTGTATAGGAACATTTACTAAGCCAGTGCATTACGATCCAGGGCTGTATTTCCACTTGGTTGGAAAACAAACAACAGAAAATAAATAGTTCAATAGTGATGATAAACTATCGACCCATGTTTAAATTGATAATAAGTGGCTAAGTTTTTTATAAAGCAACTCTTTATAACAATTTCCAAACATCCAGCTTTTTGTTAGTTAGCCAATAAGTGGAATAAGTTTTAAAAGTATGTCAATAGATGGCAGTGTGAATAAGAACGACGATACATCGATCGCCATACATCAGAAGAAAACTAGGATTATTGCAGCGAACTATCCCTTTATTTTCGTCCATTAAAGTCGCTGGCAGTGCGGCTGAAATTCTACAATTTCGTTTCAAATTCTTAGCGTTACGCCGTATATCAAAATTATTCCTCTTGTAAGGCAATAAAATTTTAAAGTAAAATTTTGTCGCGTCGCCTATATGGAAACTGCGTACAATCGGTCTCGGAGCGGCGCAATGGCTTTTGTTGGAGTACATAAGAATTGGCGACCATTGTATTGATAGAACATACTGCAAAAATCTATTATATTACACAATAAAGCTTTGCATCAAGCGAATATCATAATATAGTAATGAAACACATTGTTACAAAATAACACATTTAATAAATTAAAAGATACGAGACTAATGATAATAATTAAATTAACTCTCAGGTCCTATTTAACATTGTACGAAAAAGGTAATGCGCCCTCGGATCGGAATGCTATCGCGCGAATGGAATGACCACTCAAACTCAGGTGCTCTTCCGGGGGCCCTTGCTCCAGTTACTTCCTAACGAGCTTGAGGCTAAGCGACGTAAGGGCTGCACCACCTCTCAATAGCCCGGTGAAACTGTAGAGGCGGCTTGGCTGGTCCTCGTAGTTTATTCTGTAAGAAAACAAAAGAATCACCTAAGTATCCTCGAAGATAAAGTGTTTTAACTTTGCATATACATCTATTATAGGGAAGCCAAGCACCGTAGGACTCAAACTATTTTCGGAATAGCACCATCGGTTTTATTTGTAAGCGTCAATAGCACAATGGTTAAAAGTACGGTAAAGGTACTGCGAAACATAAGATCGTAGGTTGGAATTTACCGGTCGACTATAACGCGAATCCATCTCCTAACACAGTGGCCGGAAAAACGAGCACTGCTCGCCCACACAGCCCCCAGCTGCGGCTCTGGTTTAAGGCTCCGCCGCTAACCAAACGGTTGCAGCAGGAGAGTCGCCACTCCGGCTGCAGCCTTACCACGCCGCAGGCGCGGGTCTCTCCCCCAGCGACTCCACCCTGGCTACGGGTGGAGGGCGCACAACCGCCTCCCATAGCCCTACACGCGTGGCGGGCTAAGAGCCCGCCATATGTCGCCTCGGTCGGCCCTACTTCGTGGACCGACGTGTGGATTCCTCTTCGCTTCACCATGAGTGTTGGGGGCCACTCCACAATTACTGAGCTCCCCGGCATGACAAGTCGAGTACCCTTTGGGGGGTCGTTGTAATCCTCTGAGTTAAGGTGTTGTAAACTATGAATTGGTGTTAATCCTTGTAGTGAGCCTTAGGTCTTTTTTGGTCATGTTCCTTTTTAACGAGCTTATTTGGTCTCAAATGTGACAGGGTGAGCCTATCCGTAATTCAAGAAGACTAAGAATTAAATCCCGACCAACAGATCGAAAAACGATCGCCGAGTAACTCATTTATCACTACTTGTTATTAAATGTTTTTATTAATATTTAAACAACTGATTATTGAAGTAAAGCACATAGTTCAAAACAAAGATAATAACGAGACCCGATCTTGTTTACTATAATTAAAGTATACTAAACATACTTTATTTTCTTGCCGTTAAGACACACGATTATGTTTGATGTAGTTATCACCTTTGGGCTAGAAGTACAGCACAGTAATTAACTTTAAACATAGGTGAATAGCTATTGTGATATCTTCTTGCCCTTCAATTTGAGACAAAATATAAAGAAAAACAAATAGGTTGCCTGCAAGAGATCCCTCTTAGCGACAAAGCCGGCCCATTACCTACTTTTAGGTAAAGCTTAGTCGTAACTTGAATTGATTGTACTTATTGTGAAAATGGAGCAAAAAAGAATCTATCTATCTTATTGCCACAGCAAGATTGAATATTTTTAGGAGAGCTAGGATGATGAACTTTAAATTAATGTCGTCCGAGGCAGAATGACAATGACATGATATAAAATACCAATAACTACAGGCGTTGTTTGCGTTTAATTTAAGTTAAAGTTAGCCTTTAGCGCTGAGTACTATCTAAAAGTCTCACGAAAACCGAAACTTATCTCCGCACCATCACAGTAATTTTAAAGCAAAGAAAGAGGAAAGGCGTTGGCAGCGATGTCAATAACGGGCGTATTGACATTCCTCTTGCCATTGTACAGTGCACTTGTGGTTTTGACTTTTTTTATATATTGGCAACTTAGAATTGCAATTTAATAACTAAAAAGAATTTAGATTTTATTGTATAAATAAAACACGCTTCAATGTCTTTGTATTAACGACCATATTTAAAAGCTTGATAGATTTAAGTCTATAAATTTATTTATTATATTATTTTAATGTTAAGTTATTTTGACCTCTTGTACCGTCTTTCTTCTCTTTCTGTCTTAAATCTATGTTTTGTCTAACTTCAGCTTGGTGTTAGAAGATGACTCATGGGATTAGTATAATCTGTACGTTGATCACGGGGCGGCTTTTTATCTCCTTTCGGTACAAGATATACCAAGATATACACAACTTCATGTTTAGGCTAAAGCTGTCTACCTTCTACGTTTCTTTAAAAAGTCTTACTTATAACGATGTATTAGTTTACATAAAAGGCTAAAATTTAATGAAGAATAAAGTAACAACCTATACATAAACCACGCGGCCCTACATATAGTACTGATTGGCGGACTTTACACGTTTTAGAAAAATTTCTAAGACTTGTAGGTTTTTTAAAGCTATTATAGCTAAAGATTCTTATTAAACAACCAACTAAGTTTGTGCCAGGAGATGATTCACGACAATAGTCGAATGGTGGATTCGAACCTACGACCTTAAGATTCACACACCATACCCTAAACCTTGGCTGTTGAAGCTTCAGTTGATGTTTCCTTCACCGCCCAATACGTGGTAAATGAGACAAGTAATTTAATTGGTGCCGGAACTGAGAATAGAACTCGGGTCGCTAGTGTAATCTTCCACTTCAGGCTGGACGACTCTGAAGGGAATGCAAATTTGATTTAATTACACAACTATTAACACAAAATATTTATCAAAGCGTTAAAAATAATTTTTATCCCATTACGTACACGATACGGTCACGGGTTTCTGTAAAAGAAATGAGTTCTGGTGCGGAGTTAGCATCGAGTTCATTGTGACAGGTCATAACAACTAATTAAACTTTGCACGATCTCGCCCCTATATCCGGTTGTATACCACGCTGTCATTACATGTCTCCGGTCTTAAGAGATAATAGGTAACCCTTAACATAATACGAGTCTCACAATTATTAACAAAGTATATTTTATCGACACTTTAGACAACTTCGTAGCAGCCATTCACCGGGTTGCTACGAATTGAGACTGGTTTTGATTTCCAGGTTAGATACAATATTTGGACATATTGAATTTGTATCGTTAATATTCAAAAATTATTAATTGCACTATTAACTAAATAGGTGCTGTGTTGACTAGATTGGTTTTCGGTTTATTGGTTTTCGTAGTAATACTTCTTTACGCTCTCTTGACTTGGGGAGTAAGCTGGTGAATGCGCTACGTTAAAGTGTGATCGGGCAGGGCGAAGAAAAGTTGAAAGGGAGATATAAGTTAGTGAAGAGAGAGAGAGAGTTATGTTTCGTATATGTAAGATATAGTGCAGGCGTATTGTCTGTATTATTATTGTAGACGACTGGCCAGCCGACCGAGCGAACCCGGGAATATTATATAGTTAATTTTAGTAAATAAGGATTATGTATAAGTTCCCAGTAAATTGTAAATAGTTCAAGGCGAAAGACCGATCCTAAGATCATTTAAAATTGTAAAGAAATCTATTGGAAAGAGCTTATTGGGTTATTGGGCATATTGCTCTATATTGCTGCCATTAACAATTCTAGGGCTATAAACGTTGCAGATGGCAACGTCAGGCATTGTTTTATATTTACAAATGCCGAATTGAATAGGATAATTAAGTTATTGGAAAGCGTCCTTTGCTAAATTCCCGCTTCGGTTAAATTTTATTTTTATGAATATTTTAACTATGAGACGGAGCGGGGTAGAGCCCATCTTCGCTATTTAAGGTGGTACATAGAATTTGCAAGCATGATTATTAGATTGAACCATAGTGAGACGGCTGCCCTGAACCTTAATTGTTGAACCTTGAACCGAACTATATATACAGTCCACTGAGCTCTCAGAACGAGAGCGAGTGCACGCGCATATGTATGTATGCGTGTGCATCTGAGCTATCCAAGAGGACCACTGTTGTGCGAGTCGCCTACAGAAGTTGGTCCTTCGAGCCGGATAAGCGCTAGTGACCAGGATATGCGCTAGTGAGCCGGATATGCGCCAGTGACCCGGATATGCGCTAGTGAGCCGCATTTTCATAAGTAAATCGAACGAACCGAACCATGGTGTTGACAAGAAGTCAATGGCACAAGAGAGGAGACGAAGAACGCAGTCGCTTTCTGTGCTACTCTGGAGCAACGACAAGACCGCAGCCGTCTACGTACCGAACCACAGAATCACAGGTCGAGTTGCCGCGCGTCGCCGACATAGAGGCCGCGCTTACCAGAGCACTATCGCGAGTTACGTTTAGTGAGCGTGTAAGAACACATTCTCCGACATCGTCTGTACCGTCCCACATAAGTAGATCGACATCAATAAGAAAGCGAGAAGCGGAGCTTGAATTAATAAAACGCAAAGAGGAGATATTAAACGAAAAAATGAAATTAATTGAAAGGAGATTCGAGTTGCAATTCGCCCGTATTGAAGAAAACTCGAAAGCTAGCGTCAAGGTCGAGTCTTACCGAACTACCGACCAGTGGGTGCAAAACGCTCGGTCCGAGAGAGAAATACCGAGCGAGAACCAAAGTCTATCCTCGTCGACGCCTGTACGGGGAGTTCCTACAAGATTATGATTCCATACGTCGAGACGACGCGTGTGATGAGATCCAAAGCGACAGATCAAGCTCACCATTTTGGAAGATAGTGTTAGATATAAGAACGAAATGGATATCGAGCAGGAATATCCAGACGCTGTAGAAGATGATTATGTTACGAGTTATATAACCACAGAAGAGATTGCAAACAAAGCATTGCAAATAAGTAATTCGCACGGCAAAGGCGGATTTGAGCAGCGTAGTTTAAGCAGTAACTGCAAAGAGTTATTACGCCAAGTTCCGAACGAACCTCGAACCGAAACACTAACACCTCAAAGTGGAAAGGATCAAAACAGAAGGAGCAGAAAATCTTAGGTATGTGTTGGGACACCGATAACAAAGAACTCAGTGATAATACAAAATGCTGGAACTACGGGTCAGTCAGAGGGAACGACCGCCGACAAAGCAAGAAATGATAAGTGCGGTGATGAGCATTTATGAACCTTTAGGTCTGATATCCCAATATGTTATATCGACCAAAGTTGCACCTTTAAAGCCTATCTCAATACCGCGTATGAAACTACAGGACACATTAATTGAGCTAGGTTAAAGCAAGCCGTAAGAAAATTGAACACATTAGATCCAAACTTAGATAAGAACGGTACTTTAAGATTGAAAGAACAAGTCGACGCCGAACCACGAACAAATATAGAGAAGCGTCCATTAATACCTAATGGTAAGAATGATTTTACAAAGATAAGGAACCAAGGAGCACGTAGACAAGCGTGTCGTTCAAACAACGCACGTGAACGTAACGTGGTTAAGAACGATATCCGAAAACAATATTGGGTTTTACAATTACGAACCGCCTACGAACAATGGCAACCCAAACTCCGAGAGAAAGCGCTGCAGTGGAGTTTTGACTGGCGCTTTATCTCTCCTGGAGCACCTAATCAAGGTGACGCGTGGGAGAGCTTGATCCTGCCTGTTAAGGCCGCTCTCACCACGATCCTGAAGTCGCGAGCGCCAAAGGAAGAGGTGCTTGCAACACTGCGCGCAGAGGCCGAATACACGGTCGGTGCGCGGTTTACGCACGAGCCCGTGCGTCATGGAGATGAAGAAACTCTAATGCCTAATCATTTGCTGTTGGGCAGCTCCGCGGGGCACCCAGTGCTGGCCCCTGCGTCGAAGCTGACAGCAAAGCCTGGCGCCAGATGCAGGCGCTCTCTGAGCCTTTCTGGGCCCGCTGGGTCCGAGAGTACCTCCCAACGATCACACCGCGCCAACCTCCTGTGGTGGGCGGTTTCGATCCTGGCGGGAGATTACGTGATCGTCGTGGAATCGGCACTGCCCCACAATGTATGGCCGTGGTTATCACGCGGGATTGTCGAGTGAATCTACTCCAATCCCGACGACGACGTGAGCAGCGCAGACGTCCGAACGCGCACCAGTCTTCAGATGACCTGTGACCCGACTGGCCGCTCTAACCCTTGCAACCAGAGCTGAAGAGGTTCAGCGGGGAGAATGTAGACGACCGGCCAGCCGACACTTTAGACAACTTCGTAGCAGCCATTCACCGGGTTGCTACGAATTGAGACTGGTTTTGATTTCCAGGTTAGATACAATATTTGGACATATTGAATTTGTATCGTTAATATTCAAAAATTATTAATTGCACTATTAACTAAATAGGTGCTGTGTTGACTAGATTGGTTTTCGGTTTATTGGTTTTCGTAGTAATACTTCTTTACGCTCTCTTGACTTGGGGAGTAAGCTGGTGAATGCGCTACGTTAAAGTGTGATCGGGCAGGGCGAAGAAAAGTTGAAAGGGAGATATAAGTTAGTGAAGAGAGAGAGAGAGTTATGTTTCGTATATGTAAGATATAGTGCAGGCGTATTGTCTGTATTATTATTGTAGACGACCGGCCAGCCGACCGAGCGAACCCGGGAATATTATATAGTTAATTTTAGTAAATAAGTGATTATGTATAAGTTCCCAGTAAATTGTAAATAGTTCAAGGCGAAAGACCGATCCTAAGATCATTTAAAAATTGTAAAGAAATCTATTGGAAAGAGCTTATTGGGTTATTGGGCATATTGCTCTATATTGCTGCCATTAACAATTCTAGGGCTATAAACGTTGCAGATGGCAACGTCAGGCATTGTTTTATATTTACAAATGCCGAATTGAATAGGATAATTAAGTTATTGGAAAGCGTCCTTTGCTAAATTCCCGCTTCGGTTAAATTTTATTTTTTATGAATATTTTAACTATGAGACGGAGCGGGGGTAGAGCCCATCTTTCGCTATTTAAGGTGGTACATAGAATTTGTAAGTATGATTATTAGATTGAACCATAGTGAGACGGCTGCCCTGAACCTTAATTGTTGAACCTTGAACCGAACTATATATACAGTCCACTGAGCTCTCAGAACGAGAGAGCGAGTGCACGCGCATATGTATGTATGCGTGTGCATCTGAGCTGTCCAAGAGGACCACTGTTGTGCGAGTCGCCTACAATTATATTGTATGTATTTTCACACTGTAGTCGCGAGAGAGAGCAATGCGCGCGCACATTTTCTTTCTCTTCAACAATCACGTATATTTTACATAATCATACACATACATACATATGTATGGAGCTAAGGAAGTTTTACTTAACCGTGTGGTAAAATAACAAGTAGAACAGTTGTTTTATATTACTTTTCAGTATAAAAAGCACTTTGAAAGCTACGGGGCTATCATAAGCTAAGTGGGTTGATTGAATGTTGTAGACACTTCCTTTAAAAGTTTATCAATAAAACACAGTTTATTAATAAAAAACTGTTTACATTTTCAGGGGCCGGCAGCAACCCAGTGCAGATATTGTCGTCGTACACACGACTAACATCTCTCCGCTCGCTAACATTGTTCTGACATCAAGTCTTATGAAGTGTCACGACATTAAGAAACAGACACCAGGTAAATTGTAATAATTATATAACAGTTGAAACTTAATAATTGACATCTTTAAGTGTAACTTTGGATGTAATGATATTCTATTACGTGTAAGATAAAAACCGTTTTTAATTCGTATCAAACGTGACACGGTGCCACGGGCGAACGTAGTATGTAAGTATTTTATCAATCGAGGTCTATGTTTTTGTTAAATCTGTTAACTCATAACTTTCGACTGGCGACCGATTTCGATGATTCTTTATGTAATTGAAAGCTGGTGCTTTGAATGTAAATACCATACAAGTCTTAAACTTTCATTAAGTATGTGTACGGAAAATGGACGAATAATTCAAACTAATCGATTTCAATGATTCATTTTTATTAGAAAGGATGTTCTTCAATGGTAGTTTGATGATATTTTGTTTAGTTTCTAATTATTTCTATTGCTTTTTTATTTGAAAAAGGGTTTTTGTTTTTAATAGTAAATATCCTTGTTGTACCAAATGTTGTAACACTGGCCACAAATAGGGTTAACTGTCCTCACAATAACGGTGACTTTGCTACATACAGAGACTCTACGCTCTCTAAATCATACACAGATAGTAAGAGTAAATAAAATATATTAATAGCAATATGACCCCTACTACATTATCTTTTGTTTATATTAAATGTTTTTTTTAATTCGAATATTGAACTTTTTTCTGAATACGTAGCTACATTAGTCTACTCGATATTGACAGTTATCTTTTTGTCTACCTTCCTTTGTTCATAAATATGCATCCTATAACTTCACACCCATTGGTATTAGAGGCTAAGTCCATTGCTATTTTCAACTGACCTCAAAAATTGCTGCAGCAACTGTGGACAGTCAAGGGTGCCCTTGCATGATAGCTTATAGTCGTCGCTTTGATGTCTGCCACGGAAACTAAGATATCGTAAAAATTTATTTTGCAAGCTTTCAATCGAATATATATATATACATATATATATATTTACTGGATTCCAACAGGAAGAACAATATTCCAAGACGCTACGGACGTATGAGAAATATAAGATTTTAATGCAATGTAAATCATTAAACGGTTTCGTAGCTCGCATGATGAATCCCAAGTTTTTGTAGGTTTTGGTAGTCACTCCCAAATCTTTGACTGTATTGGTCTTTGGTACCCGTGTTCCGTCTATGTGGTATGTGTATTGCAAAGTGTAGGTTTTACGTGTGAATGATATTGATACACATTTGTTGATATTAGCTGTAATACGGTTTTTTCTATAGAATACGGTAAGTCTATTTAGATCTTCCTGGATGACCTGACAATCTCCTTCCGAGTTTACACGCATGTAGATTTTATTTCTTGTATAGAACTTCTCAGAGGGTTGTCGAAAAACTAATAATTTTTTTTGCAATTTTCATCTCGAAGTATCTCAACAGATCACGTTGTTGCACTTTTGAACTCTAACTTCAAGATAAGACGGTGTTGGATACTTATATTTGTAAGGCACTTCGCCATTATATCACTTTATCACAAAACATTCGACCTCTACAATTTAGGCACTATTATTTTTCACTACAAAAACAGCAAAAAACTGGAATAGTTTACCCACGTCTGTCTTTCCCTCCGATTGAAATTTAGATGATTTCAAGACTAGAGCAAATAGATCTAATCTAATGCGCCTAAGTATACAGGGCTACATTTGCACTTAACATCAGGTGAGATGGAAGCAAACTACAACACTGAAACGTTAAAAATCACCATTTATGTAGCGGGTCTTACAACTTGAGTAAATTGTTATAAAATTAAACTGTTATTTGTGAGTTGCCGTGCTCAACATCGCACACAATTTTTAATATTTTATCATAATATTAACAGCAATCCATCAAAAGCCTTAGAGGTAATTTAATAAAGACTTACTGGCTTTGTTTCAGACATTAACTTGTAAAGGGCTTTTCCTTCAGCATAACTTACTTGTTCTAAACTGTACACTGATTGTCTACAGAGAAAGTCCTCTCCTTTTTATCCTAAATTTCTAGTATAGCCATCTCTTTCAAAGACGGAAGCAGAAACGGCCTTGGTTGACTAAACTAAAGTACTTTTATATTAGTCAGTCCATTAACTTATTCTAATTGAGAAGTATATTTTATAGATTATAATATTTAAAACTAAATTGGCATTTAGTAGGACTAACTGTCGCTAACATATGGTATTTGTTTTCACTTATAAGTACAAGTGCACCAGAAAGTTTACCCTCAACCATTATCAGCACCCTTTGACCCTTGTTACTGAGCCCGTAATTGTTATTTATTTGCTCTGTCGATAGCTTGTCAAAGGATACAATGAGGGGGGCCTTTTGCAAACTATAACAATATTAAATAATTATTTTCAATTGTATTCTTTCAGGGTTCCGTCCATGTTGGAAGATCCAGCCTCTGCTACAAGCAAAACACCTTTAAAATCAGCCTGTTACATTAAAAAATAGGTAGCCCTAAAATAAATATTTTATTTCACAACTATGTTTGCTATTCACAACCTACAGTACAGAGACCGGTTTCATCTTCATGTAGAAAACATTGAGACGAAACCGGTTTATGATGTCAACGTGTAAAATCGAAATGACGAAAAATGATCTATAACTACAAAGAAATTAAATTGGAATATGCCAGTCAAAGTGTCGTTAAAATTAGTCCAGCTGATCCGAGATTATCCGAAACGAAGAGATAGAGAGACAAAAATTGTAAAAAATATTTTTCGGTATATGTACCAATTATATATTTTTTTTTTAAAAAAGAAAGCTAGCAATATTTCTTTTTTTTTCATAAATATTACTAACATTCTTGTTAACCATTCCAACTAAGCTTAAGCTTGTGCTAGGAGATGGTTCACGTCAATAGTCGAATGGTGGATTTGAACCCACGACCTTACAATTCGCAGGCCGTACCCTAAACCATTAGGCTATTGATTTATCATGCAGTAAAAAGTAATTTTAATATTACAAATAGACATTGCATTTTTATTTTTAAATATAGAGATTATGTTTCTAAATTCCGATTCAAAAATTACTCGTCA
Source organism: Meandrusa payeni (assembly GCA_029286785.1). Classification (NCBI taxonomy): domain Eukaryota; kingdom Metazoa; phylum Arthropoda; class Insecta; order Lepidoptera; family Papilionidae; genus Meandrusa; species Meandrusa payeni. The sequence continues at coordinate 10,249,065 of JAGSMX010000029.1, read as the reverse complement.
GTTTGCGATGTTTCGCAATATTAATTGGCAATCATGTGCGCGAGATAAGAGGTCAACATTAGACCCGGCGACAATGTACGAACTTAACAATTGCAATATATTATCAATTCGAGTGGCGGATGTACGACGCACGTGTACCACGCTCTGTGCTAACACTGTGCATTACATTGCATAGATTAGATTTCGCCAGAGGTTTCGTCCATAAATATAAATCAACCAACCTTTTTTTTATTGTAATTAGTTTCAAAGTAAAATTTCTATACGCACACTTGTGGAGAAAACTAGTGAATGCGTTACGAAAAATGTGAACGGTAGTAAAGAGATATAAGTTACAGAAAATAGAAAGAGAATTTTCTTTCTTACTTTCCTCATAGCCAGTTATACCTGTCGTATATCTAAGATACACTGGGTCTGCACTGTGTTTTATTCTCTGTCTGTATCACACTGTAGGAGCATATATACAGATGGAAGCTAAAGAAGTTATACTTCAGTTGTTTTTTATACGGAGGAGCTACACGTAGGCTATCACTAACCTATATCTTCCTCTTAACATCCGTTGGCCCCGCCCAATTTCACTTTTCGTAACGCATTCACCACGCTCCAAGTTAAACGTAAAAAAGTTTTACTTCAAATGAAACGTCAACAGGAAGTTCCTCCTTAAGTCTTATTAAAAGTTCAAATTAAAATACATATTACCCAATATTTTCCTGCTTCTAAATAAGGTAACAAAATCTACTAACAAGAAAAGGCATTGAACAGAGAGTCGAACAAGCACAATGTTGTACAAAACAACTAAATAAATATAACATGAAATACAAAGACAAATAATATTTCTTAAAATTGAAAACAACAAACCGGATTGTAAGACAATTTCAACTCGATTGTTTTAAGCCAAAATCTTTACAATAGTTAATGGCGATGTGAACTCTTTGACACGTAAAATACCGGGAACAATACACAGGATTACGCTGGGTTATAGGAATCCGGTGTAAACAAAGAACACAAAACTTAAAGCCTAGTGTTGAAATAGAATATTCCTTAACAGTTATTAGCTAATTAGCATATTTAACTTAATTAACAATAGCTCAGTCGAGATGTGTTTGTTTTTAGTTATTATGTTTGTTCGTGTTATCGACAGTGATTGTTTTTGTTTTATGTTCTTAGAAGACCAATGCGTCGCGGAAAACATTTACTCTCCGCATGCGGAAATCATGACAACCGATTAAACTTTTAATTTAGATGTAGTTTTTTTTTCGTTTTGGTTTTGGTGTGTAATGAAGTCTAATAATCTAATAAAATCAATAACACAATTTAAGTAGGTCTGAAGCACAGGAATAATGTATAATCATTTTTTTAAGAAATCAGTCCACATCAGATATATTACTTTATATACTTTAGAAATAGGTGTGGTATTATGTATAATATAATCTATAATAATGCGTTTTAAAAATAATAATGTGTATAGATTATTAACGCACCCAGCCCTTTTCGCCGGACTAGATTTTGCTTTATTTTATTTAAACAATAAACTTAAATCATTAAATATTTCATTTACAATATATAAAATTATTGTTTATCTTTGTATTCATTCTCTTCTCGAGCGGGTGAACATCATTACCTAAACCCATGTACAAGCAATATATTCCATTGTACTTCAATATGGTTCATAATGACATAAATATACACAACGCATGTGTTAATACTAATTTGGTTTATAAAACAATAGAATATCATCATAGTAAATTAAAGCTGTATATGACAGTTCTAAAAGAGGAGTGTCCGATCGTCTCTAAACTTTACAGGATTACTCGCCAGGTCAATCTGAAGATTCCCTGAAAGTTTCATTGATCGGTCCAGCCGTTTCGTAGCCTATGCGGATCAAACCCACACACTTTCTCTTTTAAATATATAGATTACGCTATACTTATTTATTTTTTTAAAGGAATAATAATAATTTTTAACGTACAAATATTATTAACATCTCGTATTAACAATTCGAAATAAGCTTAGGCTTGTGCAAGGAGATGCTCTCCTGCCAGAAATGGGGATAAGAAGCTTTAACTCCACCCCATGTGACATAAAGCTCGTCAGAGCCAGCGTCGCCGGAATCACGGTAGCGTGTGTTCCCGAGGTTCCATCTCAAGGCGTCGAGTAGAACACCTTGGTTTTGGTCGGTGCAAGTCCGACATAAACTCTTCTCGCCCACGCGAGAGTAGGTATGCGTAGGCATTTTCCCCACATACGAACCTACGACCTTACGATTTGTAGACCGTTCGCTAAACCATTAGGCTATTGAAGGTGAAATAATAATATAATAATTTATTTAAATAGGCATCAATTAATAAAGACATAGAAACAAATATGTCTTATCCCATTTATAGATACAATAATAGGAACAGGTATGTTTGTGTTATGAGTGAGTGTATTTGTGTGTATGGATGTGATTTATTTCTTTCTTTTGTAAGTATAAATATATATTTTAACTATAATATTATACTTTAATAATATACACTTTATAAAAAAAGTTGTTTTACTAAATGCCAATTTACTATAATAATAAAATAATTATGATTTTAAATTGTGATAAGAATACAGTGTTACAAACATATTTCTAAACACAAGGCCGCAAGCAAGTTTTGGTTTCAGGCAAATCACAATAGGAGTGATAATGGCTTGTCTGAAATTGTTGGAGCTCTTCAACCACCGTGTGTACGGGAGTAGTGACTCCGTTGAGCTATGTTTATAAGAAGCGTACATTGCTCTTTGTGATATGATAGAGGCAGGGCAAGGCCCTCGTGGAAAATTGTCAAAGACTTGACCCGTGCTAGTCAAATGTATCTGAGACACAAATTATATATATTAGCTACATCTCCTAAGTATTTTATACCATTCACTGTAGCTTGGTAGCCAAACAAAAACAGACTTCTAATAAAAAAAATACATTTAAATTAAATTAATAATAAAAAAATTCTAAGTAGCAACAGATTTTTTTTTGCCGAACTACACAGATTGGCCAGGGAAGCTGGCCTTGACTGCTTCACCGGATTGAGAGGTGGCATAGCTCTTAGGTCGCTTAGCCTGAACCTCTATTGCTAGTAACTCGATACAAGGGCCCCCCCGGTTAGGGGAACCTTGGCTTGGACGGTTACTATGTTACGCGTAATCATTCCGATCCGAGGGCGCCAAAGAGGGCCGAACCACAGCTTATACATGAATGAATGAATAAATGCTTGAAGGAATGAATGAATAAAAATACCGTACTATACAACAATTAACAAATACATTGCGGATATATTATAATACATTTTAAATTTTGATGTATTACGGTATAATTGCATGCGTAATAAGTAGTCCGTTGCAGGTCTTGGATTGACATAAACCTACCAATATCTTAATCATCAAGCATTCTTTCATCCGATTCTCAGGAGCTCTCTGGTACATCTTCATAACCCAAGGCCCTTCGCCAACAAAATAATGATATGTAAATGAAACTAAATCCTTTCAAACACAAAATTATAGTGACATGACTGCACCAACATTGAAAAAATCTACTATTTGGGTACATTTTGCCGTGGCAGCTCAGTGTCCGGCCGGTTGGTTCAAGTTGCATGGTACGCTACCAATCCGAGTTCGATCCCCGGTGCCGGCACCAATAAATTTTTTGTTGCAAATTTATGTGCTGCACGCGCGCGACAGTGAAGAAAAACATCGTGAGGAACCCTACATGTCTTAGAAATTTTTTCTAAGGCATGTGAAGTCTGTCAAAATGCACTAGGGCCGCGTGGCGGACTATGCCCTTATACTCTCTTTACAGAGAACTACTACACACCCTGCCATCGCAGCAAAGAGATTGTAAAGTCTTAGTTAACCCAGGATATTTACAAATTCACTTCCCCTGTATTAGAAACACTTATTGACTTAAAAGGATTGAAGATATTTAAACACAGGCATTGTTCCGCTGCGCTGGACCCGAATGCATTCCTCGTTTTGTTTGTTATTGTAAGGTAGTCTCATTTCTTGCTCCACTTTGCGTGATAACGTGATACGGCCTCAAGATCGGGGTTGCGATTCAGAGCAGTTGGATTCGTACTGTGTATGTAAGTACATAAAGAATACTTATACTAAAATTTGATCATAGTGTGTTGGGATGGACTTATCCCCCGTCACATCGGATCTATCCATAGGTACAATTTATAGCGGGTACCAGTCGCTTTCTCTGTCTGTTGGTCAAGGTTAAAACGCAAATCCTCTCTTTATATAATATCTATAGAACCTTTTTAATTCAAACCCAGATAAGTCGAAATCTATAAAACTTAACCCTATATAGGTGTAAGTAATTAAACATGTCGGTACAAATCGTAATTTTTGGCATTTCTCTTGAAGTTCGACTTACGAAAGTTCTACTATATTATTAGAAACTACCTGCTTACTCGAGTTGAAAAGCCATTTAATTAAATTTTTCTAATGTAATCTAAGTTATGTCAGCTGCCAGTGAAAATCTCGTCAAAATCGGGGCAGCCGTTCCAGAGATTATCCAGATAAACAGACAGAATTTTTTTTTTGGTAAATGTAATATGATATTACATCAATTATATAAACTGTCAACTAGGTCCGAATGGTACTCGAATCACGCGTCTAGTGCAGGAATGTCGGAAACAAAGAATATGTCTTAACAAAAAATTGTTTAAGATACTTAGAGAAGTTAAAAAGAGTAATTTCAAATTTAAAACCGTTATTACTTCTATGTTTAAGCTCTGTATAAAACACACAATTAAGCAATAAAAGCGTTTAACGCAATAAAGCTCTGGAATGCGCTGCCCTCAAATGTACGTCCAGCTAGAACTATGGCTACATTCAAACCCTCTCTCTTAAATCTATACTTAAATAATTACATATATTATAATTATATATAATTAATATATCAATGTTATTTATGTGTTTGTATTTATGTATACATTTATGTTTATATACATATAACATATTTTTATTTTTTCTCTCTCTAAGGTTACACACGTGTCTTTCTTTCTAGAAAACCCTAAGACTAGACTGGCAGAGAATGCCTACTGACATTAAGTCCGCCATTTTGTACACTTTTACTATGTGGAAATAAAGATTAAATAAATAATTCTTGATGCAATACCTACGAGAGGGACAAGTCATTTGTTCTCTTTCCACTTCATGACTTTATATCTTTGTAACGATATAATAAACGCTCTCTGATTTTTCTAGCCACTTTTTTGGTAAGTCGCCCGGGGAACACTTGAAATTAATTGTTATTCCCGAAATAAGAAATCTATCCGAACCACTACTGTGACAATGTAAGCTAATTCTAATTTTTAAATGACTCCAGTAAGTCGTAGTTATATGTTTTGCAACACAAGGCTGCTTGAATCGCGGCCCCACGCCTTAATGGACTTTTAATAACGATATTTCGCAATAGAGAACAACAAATAACGCCTTATAATCATTACGGAGATGCGAGCTTGATTTACTCACGTTAAACACACATTTTTATTGTTTTAGTTCTAAACTAGTGTTGCTAGACCTTATACATTGGTATCTCTCGGGAGATCGGGCGATCCTTGACAGGAAACGTTTATATGGACAGGGATATATGAACTAAATGCCAGCATGATACTATTCTATATATAAAGCATCAAAATCCGAATGGTTTAGGGTGAGGTCTGCGAAACGTAAGTACGTAGGTTTGAACGTACGTAGACGTGAACCATCTCCTAGCACAAGTGTAAGCTTAGTTGATTAACAAGAATGTTAATAATATCTGTGAAAAAAAATTGTTAGCAACCTTTAAAAAAAACTATTTTACATTTATACTAATTAATCTACACTAAATAAATAAGTTACCATTAAATATACTAATATATACTTCATATAGTAAATGCGTCTTTATTGAATTGATGTTTTCATGTCTCGAAGTGTAAACGTGAAATACCTCACGGCTACAACGATGCTGCATAATCCAGAGCAGCAGAACCCCATAATACCTATTGAAAATCTCAATGGAAAAAACCCTAAGTTCAGTAACCTTATACTAATTTTGTGGCTAATCTTCACAAAGATACCCCGCCTTCTGGGGCGGTTATGTGGGGTTCTTACCCACTAAAACCTCCCCGGTGGCCCTTTCCTCGGTGCATGACGAGGGCTCCGGGATCTCCAGTGGAACGCACCGAAGCCCCCTCTGCACTGTGCTCAAGGAGAGCACGTCCCAGGGGGAGGTTACTCCCTCCCCCCCTGTGCCAGCGATGTCGCCTTCTTCCGGGTCCACTTTGGTGGACGACTCAGGCCCCCACCCTTGTCGCCCAGTGAACCCGAGGCCCCTTTTAGTCGCCTTGTACGACAGGCAGGGGATACCGTAGTCTTATTCTTGAGATCCCAGAACTACAGGGCTGTAATTTTGTGGCCTACTATAACCGATCATTTTCCCAGGTAACCACCACTACAAGATCATGCACTAAAAGTTATAAAATGGTAATTAACATTAACTCTGATATCTGGATAATAAACCAAGAAGATCATGAATTGAGATGAAGAACATAAGAATTAAAGAATGAATCGTTTAATAAAAGAATATGACTTGAGATGGAGAACATAAGAATTAAAAAAAATAATCGTTTTATTTAATGCAATCTGTTAAGTCTTGAATAAGGTAGCCTTTCGGTATTTTACAAAATGTTTGAGAGTGTGCTCAGGAATTCCCCCATCCACCACTTTGGTCCAACACTTGACTTTAAGACGCACTGCTGGGTTTCATCTTTTTGTTGTGAACGTCCCTGAGACTAGAACAAAGCGCTTTGCTCCGTGTTTTTTGTCTGTTTGTCTAGTGCGCCTTACCATCCAAGACTTCATTTCACATTACCATTAAAGTTTCAGTCTATAAGCAGATTACTTTAAATTCAGAACATATTATAATCTAGCAATACGCTATTGGCGTAATCTTTCCACAGCGACAAACAAGTTATCATATTATATTGTTATGACGATGTTATTCTCCAACAATTTAACAATTATTCCAACCCTAGGACGACCTTTGTCTTGTAACCGAACGGCCATTATCGCCCTGTAAACATATATTATTAAAATTCATAAATCGAACACTCGCTGATTGGTCAGTCAATTACGCTGCATCTATATAACGGGTAGAGGGGCGCGCTCTCATGCATTTGCCTTCCGGTCCCGGTTGGAGCTAGAAGTATATTTAGTATTTTAGATTAAACAAAGACTGATAAAGAATTAAGTGTTAATTTAAGCCCCCTGCAATATGGGGACGCCTAGAATAAGTGTCACGACACTAAGTGTTTTCCTAATTCTTGCTGTTTTATGGAGGCCCGCGTATTCTGGTAAGTTGGATATATTTTTATCATTGAGATAAAATTAATTTTAAATGTATGATACTTTTCAATAATATCTTAACACCAATAGGTTAAGTTGACCCGACTTAATTTTGGTTCAAAATTAATTATTTAAGTTCTAAATCAACTGGTTAGTTCGATACAGTAAACGCTTTCCAGTAGTAGAAACTTTTTAAATTTATCTAATTATTTCATATACATACAGTAACAACCAAAAAAATATTCAAATTTCAAAAATCATCTTTGGATAATTTTGGATTTGTCTCTGGATTCGAACTGCGATATATCATACAGTCGAATGCTGAGTTACTTAAATGTAAAGTTTTGCAGATATCTAATTCATGCTAAATTATATTGAAATATTAAATATTTTAATAAGAACATTCAAAATAAGGATACTGTCTACCCCGCCACAGTTGTAGTAAATTGTGTGTATGAATTATTTTTATATACATAAAAAAATGTTTACTTAATTTCTACATATAAACCATAAATATTGTCTAAACTCGAATTAACATTTTATTTGAGACAAAGGCCATCTAATTAAATAAGTTGAGAAATAAATGTTATAAATGTTTTCTAATTATTTTATATACTGTGTCACTCCGTTAGTTTGTAAAATATAAAAAAAGACCGGCGCTCGTAACCGTTTAACCATTTTGAGCGGCAACAGAGACTGCACGCTCTATCCACAATTCACCAAGCTTATTAGGTGCTAAATACAGGCAGTGAACTCAAACAGGTAAATAGCCTTGGAAAGCGCAGAAAGTGTTTTATTGAAAAAATAAATTGCGTATGTACAATACAATTTTCCTTGGCATATCAGTTTCATCACATTCTTATTCTGTCACTTTTGTAAATTAAGTAGATAAACAAAAATGTGGACCACGTCTTCCCGTCACAACTTGGCAGTAAGTAATGTGCAGTGTATATAACATAAACATAAGTATCTACGAGTAAAAACCAAAAATTGACATATTCAGAACCTAAATCCCATCAACCTACCCTTGAAGTATACTCTTTCCATTAAAAAATGAATAATCGAAATCGGTTATGGCGCTATTAAGTTATTTGTCCATTTATCGTGCATATATTTAATGCAAATTTAAGACTTGTATGGTTTTCTCATAGATGCTATTGTCAGATCTGGAGTTGTTGGAACCACACGAGAAGCACCAGCTTTCAAATAAAAAGAATCATCAAAATCGGTTTACCCAGTCCAAAGTTCTGAGGTAACAAATATAAAAAAGCAAGTAACGCTGTTGTCCACGCCATGACCGGTGACGGCGAACCTAACTAGTTTCAGTCATGAGACCTGATAGGTCTTCAATCATATGGCTCAACAATCATATTAACAACCTCCTCCTTTTTTGAAGTCGGTTAATTAAATACTATGTGTTAGGTTGAAGTCTATTCTTGGCTCCCTCATAAAACCTGAAGGTGTAACAGCCTCTAGGCTAATCTAAAATGGAGCTGATCGAGACAAACAGATGCCACATTTACCTAACGACATAGGTTAGTATAAACATAAGACAAAGAAGACATCTAAAGATGTTGAACCTAACCTCTTAATAAATTCTCGTTATCCGGCTCGCAATGGTATCTTTGTTGTTATAGCGGGCTGATAGCTTGCAGTTCGCAATAAACACGGTGCGAGATAAACTACAACTTTGACCCCGTGATTATTTTATCTCACTTTTGTCATTGTCAACGTTCAATGTAATACATGTCACATTGAATATTTTTCACTTGGCAAATTTCGTGCGAATTTGCGCACAAAGAAGTGAATACGAGACGCTCAGGCAGTTTTAAAGTACATATTACGAGTATGTATATCTTGCACACTAGCCCTGCGAGTTCAACTTTATCGTAAGATTTTCTTTAAAAAATAATAACAAAGCTTATTTGCAACCAACTTTTGCTAAATAAAAAGCACAAAAATAAATAAAACTATGAAACAAAAGCTATAGTCTCTTAAAGAATGACAAAGGATGCACAGTGCTGATTTTCAGCCTATCCCTTCTACTACTCGCACACCACACAGTAGAGGACCGCAAACTAAAAGTAGAAAAAGATGGCTGGATGGATGGATCCAGCAGGGCCAACCTTTCCAAATTGAATGTTTACAAGTGCGAGCAAAAACAAAATCCGACTTCAAATCAAATCAAACGTTAATAACGCTATTACGGCTTGACGCCCTCTTCGTATTTCCGAATTATGAGAAGGAATATTGATACGGAATCAATCAGTACCTAACCAAACTCATGAAGTGCATTCTTTCCAATGAAAACGGTCGTTCATTTGCGGCGCATATACTTGATGCAAATCTAATACTTACGAGTATATAGTTTTCTCATGTCAGAATTGAACCAAATTTAAACGGGACTACACGGAAAGCACCAGCCTTCTAATGGAAATATAATCATCAAAATCGAAACACAAACAACAGTTGAAAACATCCACATTGAAATCAAGGGGAAATATAGAAAGGTGGAAACTTTCTTCACTTAAAGCTAGTTAGCTATTGAGTGTCTTGATACTTTTCCGATTAAAGTTACCGACCAAGCCGTGGTTCAGACCTCGCGGGAGCCCTCGGATCTTTCATGAATGAAATTGAGAATTCTATCATGAATAGGGTAACCGGCCAAGCCGAGGAACCCCACTCGGAGGGTACCCCCTTGTAGCTGGTTTCTTCCTAAAGAGGCTGAGCTAAGAGTTGTGCCACCTCTCAAGAACCCGGGGAAAGGGAGGTTGCCGGTCCGATCAGGGATGTTTATTCAGAAAAAAAGGGCAATCTATTCCAATCCTTTTCTCTAGGAATAATTAAACACGAAGCAGAGCTTTCGGGTTTGGAGGATGTCCACAACAAAAGCATGGAATCTAGTAAGTCTAGTAGTTCTAGCTTTCGCGAAGTCATTAAATCCAGTGCGCGAGCTATACTGAATCTTTCTTACACCACACTTTTCCCGAATTGGTTAGGAGATTGAACGGCCTGTATTTTATAAAGTTAATTATCTCAAAAATTGTTATTATTTCGTTGTACTGCGATATGCAATCAACTGCCAAGCACACGTATACATATAATTTCGCCTTGACAATGACCACTAGAGACGATAAAATTTCATTAACCAAATTATAAGCAGGGACGAGATAGCGTTTACAATTCTTTGTCCGTATTATCGCACTGACCTCGTTATCGTGCTGCGACTTGGTAACAGTTCAAGTTGTTTGGTAAAGCGCAACAACATATAGTTTATTTTATTGCTCACTATCTAACTTATTTATAAGATGGATGGATGGATGGATGGATGGATGGATGGATGGATGGATGGATGGATGGATGGATGGATGGATGGATGGATGGATGGATGGATGGATGGATGGATGGATGGATGGATGGATGGATGGATGGATGGATGGATGGATGGATGGATGGATGGATGGATGGATGGATGGATGGATGGATGGATGGATGGATGGATGGATGGATGGATGGATGGATGGATGGATGGATGGATGGATGGATGGATGGATGGATGGATGGATGGATGGATGGATGGATGGATGGATGGATGGATGGATGGATGGATGGATGGATGGATGGATGGATGGATGGATGGATGGATGGATGGATGGATGGATGGATGGATGGATGGATGGATGGATGGATGGATGGATGGATGGATGGATGGATGGATGGATGGATGGATGGATGGATGGATGGATGGATGGATGGATGGATGGATGGATGGATGGATGGATGGATGGATGGATCCAGCAGGGCCATCCTTTCCAAATTGAATGTTTACAAGTGCGAACAAAAACAAAATCCGTTTTCAAATCAAATCAAACGTTATTAACGCTATTACGGCTCGACGCTCTCTTCGTGTTTCGAATTATGAGAAGGAATATTGATACGGAATCAATCAGTACCTAACCAAACTCATGAAGTGCATTCTTTCCAATGAAAACGGTCGTTCATTTGCGGCGCATATACTTGATGCAAATCTAATACTTACGAGTATATAGTTTTCTCATGTCAGAATTGAACCAAATTTAAACGGGACTACACGGAAAGCACCAGCCTTCTAATGGAAATATAATCATCAAAATCGAAACACAAACAACAGTTGAAAACATCCACATTGAAATCAAGGGGAAATATAGAAAGGTGGAAACTTTCTTCACTTAAAGCTAGTTAGCTATTGAGTGTCTTGATACTTTTCCGATTAAAGTCACCGACCAAGCCGTGGTTCAGACCTCGCGGGAGCCCTCGGATCTTTCATGAATGAAATTGAGAATTCTATCATGAATAGGGTAACCGGCCAAGCCGAGGAACCCCACTCGGAGGGTACCCCCTTGTAGCTGGTTTCTTCCTAAAGAGGTTCAGCTAAGAGTTGTGCCACCTCTCAAGAACCCGGGGAAAGGGAGGTTGCCGGTCCGATCAGGGATGTTTATTCAGAAAAAAAGGGCAATCTATTCCAATCCTTTTCTCTAGGAATAATTAAACACGAAGCAGAGCTTTCGGGGTTGGAGGATGTCCACAGCAAAAGCATGGAATCTAGTATGTCTAGTAGTTCTAGCTTTCGCGAAGTCGTTATGTCCAGTGCGCGAGCTATACTGAATCTTTCTTACACCACACTTTTCCCGAATTGGTTAGAAGACTGAACAGCCTATATTTTATAAAGTTAATTATCTCAAAAATTGTTATTATTTCGTTGTACTGCGATATGCAATCAACTGCCAAGCACACGTATACATATAATTTCGCCTTGACAATGACCACTAGAGACGATAAAATTTCATTAACCAAATTATAAGCAGGGACAAGATAGCGTTTACAATTCTTTGTCCGTATTATCGCACTGACCTCGTTATCGTGCTGCGACTTGGTAACAGTTCAAGTTGTTTGGTAAAGCGCAACAACATATAGTTTATTTTATTGCTCACTATCTAACTTATTTATAAGAGGTGAACGAAAACAAAAACCCACTTCGTATCTAATTAACGGTTAAACTCTATTAAACGCCAACGTCCTCGCATTACGAAATTGCATTATTCAGAACCAAACACTCATCCAACTACCCTTGAAGTACATCCTTTCTATTAAAAAAATAATCATCGAAATCGGTTATCATGATATTGAATTATTTGTCCATTTGTAGCGCACATACAAAATGCAAATTTAAGACTTATGCTTTTCCCAGAATTGGATCAAATAAAAAAAAAAGATTAAAAAATCAATAAAATTGGTTATGAGGTAACAAAAATAAAAAAAAAACATACAAACGTATATACTACTTTTGAAAGAAAAGAAGTCCGTTGAAAATAATTATAAACCACCTTAAATAATTGCTGGCCTCTATCTACGATTGTATGAGTGCAGTGAAATTTTGATGCGTGTATTTGTGAGATGATGAGTCGCTAAATGCATGGAAAAATTGATTTGCTTAAGTAAACAAAATAAAACAATACATATACTTTTTCTACTCTTCTTATTTATTAAAAAAATATATGCTTTTTATATACGTAAGAAACCAAAAATCGAACTCACTGGAACAAGCCGGTTGGATTTTAGCCCTAGATCATTAGATCGTAAAGTCAACTGCTTACGCTTTTAGCTTGCGTAATTTTGATATATCTGGAGACAAGATTTACTTTGAGAATATTTAGAAAGCGGAGTGTCACACAGTATCGAGTTAAACGGCATCAAATCTTCTGAAATTACAAAATCATCGATACTCTAATGTCAAGAGACGCAATTAGAAAGAAAGAGGTTTTCCTGATATACATGCCAGTATCTCCGGAAAAAATTAATATGAAACCTAATTGAAATCAAGCCAGCCATGTAGCGGCATGTAAAAACGTTAAAAAATTCAGAACAGTTGAAATAAAACCTTTTATGAAGGCGAAGTTGCGACGTAGACAATTAGAAAGAAATCAAATTAAGTTACTGGTCAGGAGATTACATATTTGGAACAGTATTTCGATTTAAATCGTTTAAGAATAATTGAATCGAAATTAATTGATGAAGAAAACTTGTCGAATATAAATTGGAGCACCCTCTGTGTACACGGATGCGTCAGATTAGTGAATTACGTATCATTTACAAATTAGTCGCCATGAAGAGACATCTTCCGCTCTCGTATTAAAATAAAATACAGCGGGAATCATTTCTCCCACTGGAAAATTACATATTATAGAGTTTAGTTCATCGTTACTACTTAAAGGCAAATATCGTATATCACTGGTCATGTGTAGTTAGGTTTCTATATATATTTATGATAATTGTATATGTATGTATATAAGTATTTATCTTAATATTTTGTTGTCTCTCATCTTTTCTTCGATGAATTACACCTACTAATATGTTTCTCCCTCTCTCACCCAGGGTTTCCTGGTAGAGAATGTCTATAAGGCATTAAATCTGCCTTTGTGAGTCTTAGTTTAAGGTGTTACAATAAGTTTAAACAAAAAATCAATATAGAATAACACACATAATGGCTGCACACCATATAATAAATACATAATAAAATCGAAACGTCACTAGCCTAATGATTTAGTGTACAGTCTGCGAAACAACAGGTCGCAGGTTCCAATCTACCATTCACCTATAGACGTGAACCATCTCCTAGCACAATCTAAAAGATCTCTTCCAATCTAGATGAACAGGAATTTTTAAGTAACAAGATTAGCTATCTGTGTACTGGTTTTACAAGTGGTTTTCTGTGAAAGGGTGTGGTTTCTTTGAAAGGGAGGACGGTAAAATATATGATACCAAAGTAAAGTAATACTAGAATAAAGGCTAAGAAAAGATAGATTTAGAGTATTCGCATATTGAAGTGTTGGTCGTAGAAGGAAATCATGGATGCGTAACATCAGAGAGTGGACCGGAATTGCGGAAGACAGAGAGAGATATTATGGTGAACTGACTGCCAGTCTTCGCACTTTATGTATTCTTATTAGGGAAATAATAGACAAAACAGTTAATACTAAAATCTCCTATGCTAAAATAAAATCATTAAAAGACGCAGCAATCGACGCGCTAGTTTCCTTCTCATACCGAAAGTAAGAACAAATTGCGTTAAAATGATCGATTTGCTTTTGTTGTAATGTTGTGCTAACAGTAACCCCAAAATAACCTTCTTGACGTAAATTCAAATATTGATACATTCTTATTAGTTATGATAATAAATTACAAGTCGAATTTTACAAAATAAAAAATTAAATTAGATAATAGAACTAGAAAAAATAATGAAAAATAGTGCATCAAAGAAATAAAATGCTATTAATATGTATTTTTATTTGTCAATTCCTCCACACCATAAAATGCTCTCTCAACCAGTCACGACTTCAATCTTTAGCGACGTTCTTAGGAATTCCTCACCATTAAATCTGAATATTCGCAGTCGATGCACGTGTGTACATCGGTGGATATTGGTAGAAGATACGAGAAACTCAGCCGTGTGCTGTTAGGAATATTTATTCATATAGCTACCAAAGGTAATTTGACACGGGAACGGTACAGAGTACAAAATGACAAACATGGGCCCCCAGGCTATCCGTTCCCAAATAAAATCATAAAGACAATTCGTCTCCCCTCCGGCTCAGGCAAATTGGGTAATTGCGTGTTATGCGCGACGGAACAAACGATCACGTGACCGGAGAGAAATTGTGAGAGCCCTCGGTCCTGGTATATGTGGTCATCTTCAAACACACTTATATATAAAAAACCATAGCTACAGCAATAAACTCCCTCATTAATAACTTCAATAGGATTAAATATAAGAAAATAGAAATAGGAACATAGATTTTTACTGCAGAGCCGTGGTAGTTCAGTGTCCGGGCAAACGGTCCGATCTACTCAAGGTGCACAATACGCTAGCAACGCAAAGATCAATCTCGGTGCCGGCACCAATAAATTTGTTTGTACCAATTTTACCTGCTAATTTACCACGCGCTCTATGGTTAAGAAAACATCGTGTGGAAACCTACATATAATAGAGAAAAAATTCTAAGACGTGTGAAGTCTGGCAATCGGCACCAGGTGTGCGTGGTGGACTATCCTCCTGTACCCTTTTTACAGAGAAGGCCTGTGCCCAACAGTCCTCTGTCATATATATAATAAAATGTATAATTATGTAACTTTAACTTTATGTTTGTTTGTTACCTCATAACTTTCGACTGAACTGATTGTGATGATTCTTTTTAATTTGTCCTAAATTTGCATCCAGTATGTGCGCCAAAACTAACTTAATATCACGCCAACCCGTTTTTGATGATTAATTTTTTTATTGGAAAGGATGCACTTCAATAGTAATTTGATGAGAGTTTGGTTAGGTTCTGATTAATTCTTTTTCACAATATTCCTACAATAATTCGGAAATACAAGGAGGGCGCGTAATAGCGTTTAACGTATGATTCTAAGTGAAGTCGGTTTTTCATTTTTCCTCGTAAACATGCATGTTTGAAATCGGTTTATAATTAAAATTCTTTAAAAAGCACGTAAAATGAATTTTTTTTATTATTTTTTTTAATGACGAACTACATAGATTGGCCAGAAAAACTGGCCTTGACTGCTTTACCGGATTGAGAAGTGGCATAGCTCTTAGGTCGCTGAGCCTGAACCTCTATCGCTAGTAACTCGACACAAGGGTCCCAGGTGAGGGGTAATCTCGACTTGGACGGTTACTATGTAAGCGTAAAATGAGGTCATTACGACTTCTATACTGATGCCGTTACATAAAATGCAGCGTATTTTAGATGTGTTATTACATCATATATTATAAATTATCTCATCATTAAAACAATCATAAAACTAATTATTTAACTAGTAGAATGTCCCCTTACAAAGTAAGCATCTGGTTTATTAGTGTTTGTTTGTCCGTTATGACCCGGAACTTTCCGCCTAACTAATACCCTAGTCTAATGTGAGCTGTAGTTTGTACCGCGCCTTGACCTGAGCATGTTTACTGTAGATAGCACATAATTAGCTTACAATTATAATCTTTGATCATTAGTTATATTATCATTATTGATATTGTTAACTCGTCGACAATGTTTACTGGCACAATAATTAGACTTATCTTTTGCTCCTTACTTAATGACCACCAAATTCTGAGTATAGATGGCACAAATTTTTATTTTGTTTTAGCAAAAACTGTGTTTTACAATGGCTTTTGGCCCATTTTTGTATATTAAAGAAGAAAGACGCGAAGTTTACGTTAAAAACAAACGACGACACAATCTGGTTTAATACATAGATAGATAAATCCTTTATTGCACCAAAGAATATGTACAAAGGCGAACTTAATGCTATTTAGCATTTTTTTCCAGCTAACCTTTAGTGGTTAAGAGCAGACTAAGGGTAGTGCCGCTTAAAAAAAGAAAAATATTGTTTAAAATATATATATATATATTACATAGATAAATAAATTTACATTTGCTTATAAATACATAGATACGTCAATATTTATAAATATAATGATATACAATACAATGATACACATGGAATAAAAAAACGATAGTATATACTGGTATATATATTAAGAAAGTATTCAGAAACATGCGATTTTAAGACGTTAGTTGACGAAGCCTCCCTAATCTCAATCGGCAAGCTATTCCATAGTTTTATAGCTGTAAAGGTAAATGAATTGCCATAAAAATTCGTGTGACATTCGGGGAACGTTAGAAATTTATTATAGTAGGTTTAATGCTGTTGTCTCTTACTCTTAGCAGACATTTAGCTTTGTTTTAAGCTTTGTACTTGCGTACTTATGTATGGGTCACCACATCAGATGGGATCGTGGTCAAGCGATAGTTTATACACCATAAAAAAAAATTAAGATATCTGCCCTCGTTTCACATCGGCTTATTTTACGTTAAACCTGATAAACCAAGTGTCAAATTGGGTAATAAGCAGTAATATTTACGAGTAAAGGAAAAATCTGTCTTCAAATAGAATCAAACGTTTCCGAATCGTAGGAATCATACAAAATAGGATTAATCGGATCCTGACAAAAAACTCATCAATCTACTACTACAATCGAAATCGGTTTTCGTGATATTGAGTTCATGTATTACCTTTAATTCAAATTCCATCCATGTTTGTCAATGTGATATGCAATAAAGAACTATTATTATAATTGAGTTAATCGTCCGTACATTTACGATTACTTAATGCAAATTTTATACTTACATGATTTTCTCGTGGATGCCATTATTCAAACTGGAAGCACCAACGTTCAAATAAAATAAGAAATATCAAAATCAGTTCACCCAGTCGAAAGTTATGACGAAACAAATAGAACAGCAGTCGAATTTAGAACCTCCATCTTTTTTGAAATAGGTTTAAAAATATATGCAATCGAAATTTATATATTTTTTTAAAACAAACATTTAAAAACCTATAGCTATAATAGATTTTTTAAGAATTTCTTATGATATTATTATTATGCTTTTAATATTAATAATATTATTATTTTTGTTACAGACAAGTGTTCGCTGACATGCCAAGGATGTAAGTACACATATACTTAGTACTTTTAAATATAATTAGCAAAAAGGGCAAAGAACAATGCCCAATGGGGCCGGAAAACTATCGACTGTAGCCCACGAACCGACAAGCGTAGCGACGTCCATTCGCAAGATGGTCTGACGACCTCATGTGTTTGTGTGTTGATTTCCAGGCCGATGCCGGCCATGGTGAATGTGTCACTGGACAAGCATTTTAATAACGACACTTCCTTCAGATAAGGCTTAGGTTTTCTGCCCTCTCGTGTGCTGTTTTATGGTTGGCGTACCTGAGCTTGTTGCTAAAAGCACGGGAGCAAATCGCACAGGTCAAAGTTCAACCAACATAATTATAGTGGATGGACTCTAGTTGGCGGGTCCGAAAGCACCCCTCTTCTTCTTTTTCTTCTTCTTGAAGATTTCTCCCCCCGTCAACAAAAAAATAAGGTTTTAACAATTACCATAGGTTTGTAACAAAAAGTACTTATCTCAACCCCAATTACGTGACAACTGACTTATTCATCTTGAATGCCTTTTGTCCTTAGCTTCATCATCAGCAACGTTCCTGAACGGCCACACGTACAACTATGGCGTGGACGGCACCGTGTCTGTCTTCGTGACCGGTGCTGAGAAGCAGGAGACAAGTGTGAAGATCTTCGGTCAAGTGTCTGTGAGCGCGCTGGGTAACTGCGCCTATTCGCTGAAAGTCAACTCATTGACCATATCTGGACCTGATGGCAAGGTATAATGAAATTAGTTTTAAATTAACAAATCTCTATCGCTGCTGCTTTATCTATACAAATAAATAAAATTTGAGTGCCTGTTTGTAATTTTTAAATAACCTTTACTACATGCATAACAATGTATATGAAATGAAATGAAATATTTATTTATTTACTTTTACACACACACACACACATTTTATATTACCGACATGCACATACACAAAAATATTAGATACATATTATATATCATATTCCATTAACATTTTCTTACTTAGTTTTCGTCCTTCGGTACACATCTCCCTGCTAGACTAATACATAGCCTGCATTTGGGAGATGTTGTACCTAACTCCGAGTTTATGAACTAAAGTTTGTTATATCACTTATGTGTTAGTCGTGTGTTTTTGCAAAGAATAGTGTGCGTGGGCGCATGTGCGAGTGAGTACATGAGAGTGAGGATAATTTATTTTATACTATGAAGAAATTTTTCAGTCTCTTCGTAGGTGAAATTATAGAAAAACGAGTAAAGTCACTTTTTACACTTATATTGAGATAAACTATGAAAAGGCACATAAAAGGTAACTTTATTATAAAGGTATGGCCCCAGGTAGTAATTAAATCTTTTGGCGGTCCACATTACTGCTGGAATACAGCAAATTTTATCTTTACGACGTTTATCCAAATGAACATATGGAATTTGACGATGCTGTAGAAAAACTGTATTTAGAATAAATAATTGTCTCGCGTTCAAGACATTGCAATCCTTGTATAGTTGTCTAGTAGAATAAAGAATTGGCCTAAAAGTAATAGTTTTTAAATGGTAATAATTAATGGTACATATATCAAATTATGTTTTTTGTCTGTCTGTCTGCCTGTTTGTTCCTCCTAATCTCTGGAGCGGCTGGACCGATTTTGACGAGACATTCAATGGGAGAATTAGTTGGATGGTTTGTGTTAAGTAACAACTATCCCACGAATTCCTCTAAAATTATTAATGTGAAAATTGGGATGGATGGATATTTGTTACTTAATGACGCTACAACAGCTGAACGAATGTCGATGAAATTTCAAAAACGAGGTTTTGTTGATAATTTGTGTCATTTCTATTATTATGTAGTTTTACGAATTTACAATAATTTGATACATATAAAAAAATAAAATATGAGGTATGGTTGTGATAGAGACATTTTTGGACCACAAAATAAGTTCACATATTGAGGCGTGCAATATTTACAGTCATAGTAACATTAATAAAAATTTACATATTGAGACCATAGATTAAAAATGGTATCTTTCTCCAGAAACACGGAAGCCCGCCAGGCTTAGACAAGGTGGTCCGCTTCGGCATGCAAGAGGGTCGCGTCGGTCCCGAGATCTGTGCGGAAGACGGCGACACAAGACGCTCTCTCAATATCAAGAGGGCTATAATTTCCCTTCTCCAAACCGAACAGAAACCTTCCACCCAGGTAAGGCAAAACAAAACAACTCAATGATAAACGTGAAGTTCTACAAGTTGAAGACTAATTTGTTAAATGAAAGAAAAAACCTAAATCTGTCAATAACTTTTTAGACAGCTGGAATATTCATAGAGCCGTCTTTTATACTAAAAGTTGTGTGTACGTTACGCGCACAAACTTTTGATTACATGTCTTGAATGAAAAATGAATTTTGTTCGCCAATGTTAGGAAAAAGAAAAGTAATCAATTAGAATGAGGTACAGATTAAAACATACCTCAATAATTGTTATCGTAATATCATAATTAAGCACTTCATGATAAATGATCTGTATATTTATAGTTATATATTTAATTAGAATAGTAATACTACGTACGTACGTACTAGTATAATAAGTTGAATGTAAGAGTGTAATAAATATAAAGAATGAGAGGAAAGGCATGGGAGAAAAACTGCCCTAACCTATCCACGTTAGGGGAACTAGAAATAGCATAGGCATACTATATACTATACTTAGATTAAAAAGGACAAGGGGCAATAACACTCTGAATTTAGAATAAGTCAGTAGTTATGCCTATTGTTAGTAATACTACTGTAATTGTGTAGTAATACTACTGTAATTGGAGTATATAGGAGCTACCCTAGCTCTGTAATCAATAGGCTAAAGCATTTGATTGATTGATGAAATGTTCCAAAATGTAAAAATACTTACGTAGTAAATTAAAGGGTACATTGCCTTTTGTCTTCTGCCTGATTCGACAATTTCTATGTAAAAAAGAGACCGATATGATCACAATACATGAGCATAGCTTGCCTTAGCTGTAGACTTCTTAATTTTTTTTTGTTGTGTAGATAAATATTAAAGAATTCGATAATGTTTTAAGTTTAGAAATTTATTAATCGTTTGTATATTCTGTTACCTTTTAAGCATGTTTTATATGAGTAATCCTGCGCAGGTGGACGTATTTGGCTCCTGCTTCACAGAAGTCTCGTCTTCTCAAGAAGGTGGCGCCACATTGGTGCACCGCAGCCGTGATCTTTCTCGTTGTGCTCATCGGGAGCAGGGCAGGAACGAATTCCTGACTGCGATCTACAATCCTACAGCTGTAAATATTGAACTTTAATCTTATTGCTAGCTGTTAACGTGTTTAAAAGTGTATCAAAAAGGATTCAAGATCAACTCCAACTCGAGATATTAATGTTCTTTTTTACTGCGTCGGCTATGCATTTTTTATACTTTCTAAGCAAGTGCTCGATCACGATCCCACCTTATGGCAATAAGTGGCAATGCTTAGTAATTACTTATCCACTCTAATCTTGCACAAAACCCTCTCATTGTAATCGGAGGAAAAGGCAATCCTTATCTGCTTTTAAATATCAACAAAGTAAAGAAAAAAGTTAATCTATAATCTTTTACGGTAAGGCGTCTCCCGCCGGTTCTACCGCATTTACATCATCATAACATCGACAAAATTTTATCATCACCTTACTGAATATCGCGTAATTCTGTTTAACAGGAAATTAAGAGCACTCAAGTGCTTCAGTCAACGTTAAATGTGGAATCAAAGGTTAACAACGGAGTGCCAGAGAAGATATCAGCCACTGAGGAATATCTTTTCAGACCTTTCTCCGTCGGAGAGAATGGCGCTCGCGCTAAAGTACATACGAAGCTTACGTTGAGTGGAACTGCCCAGGGTGGTGCTAACCCAGGTAATAATAAAATAAACATTGTGAAATAAAACTTTATGAAATTTAAAGAACCAAAGATTACCTTGTGATTAACTTGACAGGAAACTGCCCCGAAAGCCGTACCATCATCTTTGAGAACCCTCACGGAGTTGTATCGGATCAGAGCAATCTGAAGGCTGCACTCGATGTTGTAAAAGATATTTGCAAATATTTACAATCTGAAGCTTCGACAAAGTCAGCAGGCAAATTCGCTCAAGTCGTCAGGGTCCTTCGTCATACTAACAAGGATGATTTAATACAACTCTTCAACCAAGTGAAAGGAAACAGTTTGGAAAAGTAAGTTTATCAATGTTTTCATTTGTAAATTCCATTTGATTGTAAATTATCGTACCTATTGTAGGCGTGTAAAGGTATCTCTAGAAGATCTAGATCTTCCCTTTATCACTGAACAATGGACCTGTGTCGGTCTGGTCTGACGAATTCCATTCTAGTATCAGTTCATGTACCTGATCTATTAACAGAGATTCGTTGGCCTTTTGCTATTTCTTCCATAAGAAAATTTATATGAATATTAAAAACGTTTGTTGAATCATTATTCACAATTTTTCACAGACGTGTTTTCTTGGATGGTCTTCTACGTGCTGGTACAGGTTACAGCATAGAAGCCTCTATTCAGATTCTGAAAGGTAGAGAATTATCTGATATTGAAGAAAAACTTGTATTCCTATCATTAGGAAACGCTAGACACGTAAACAATGAAGCGTTGAAAGCAGCTACTGTAAGTATAATAATGTAATATAACTATACCCATCTTGTACTTTGATATTCCGACATTGCAAGAAGTCCAGTCCCGAATTCCGATAGTCGTTGAAATCACTACTAGGTTTCAAAAGTGTTAGTCAAAACATGCGTGGAAAAAAGTCAAGCACGTAATAGAGGCATGACTTAGACTTACATTAATATTACCGAAATAGAATGTAACACACTTTCTGTAATTGAAATAAAAACAGACTTAACAAATATACTTAATAAAATAAGAAATATCTTTGCGTAACGTCTTCGCTAGAGTTGTTGTTTCTTATTTAAATCCTCTTTTAAGAATATATGAAAACACTAATGCCCTTTTTTCAGACCCTTCTGGATAGACCTAATATTCCCAAAGAAGTTTATTTAGGCGTGGGAGCATTAGCCGGTGCGTATTGCAAAGATCACAATTGTCATTCAAGCAAATCTGAAGGCATTGAAGTGCTTAGCAAAAAGCTAGCAGCGAAACTCCAAAACTGCAGACCGAAAAACAAAGTTGAGGAAGACTACGTGAGTATAACATTTCTTGAATTGATTTATCTATGTAATATAAATTAATCATTTAATATAATAAAATAAAACAAATTCTGACAGGTCGTTGCTGCATTAAAAGGGATCAGAAATATTAAACATTTGGAGAACGAGCTCATAGATAAGCTTGTACATTGCGCTTCAGACCATAATGCAAAAGCTAGAGTTAAAGTAGCGGCCCTAGAAGCGTTCCTTGCTGACCCATGTGCTGCTAAGGTAAGCTAAAGTACATGTATATTAGGTTCCTTAATATTTTTCTTATCGTTCACAATCATAACATTTATTCTGAATTATATTTATTCAATTAACATGCGATGTTATGACTGCGATTAATGGATTATTGTTGTCAACAGGTTAAAAAGGCAGCCATTGATTTAATGAAAAACACCCAACTTGACTCTGAAATACGCATTAAGGCATACTTAGCTGTAATAGGTTGTCCTTGTGGAAAGTCCGCTAGCGAGATAAAGAACCTTCTGGATTCTGAACCAGTACATCAAGGTGAGATAAAATCATCTTTTTCATCTTCTACCTAGCGATTTCCCGGCCTACTGCCAGGGTTCATTGTCCAGTTAACGCCCCGTCTTCGGAATTTTCGTGACCATTAATTTTATTGTATTATTTTATTTAAAAAAAATTATATGGCCACGCCTTCATATCCCACATGGTATAGAATGAAAAGCCTTCGAAAGTAAAACGTTAATAGTAAATCTCATCATTCTTCTTTGAATATCTCATTATAATTTAAGCAGATAAATTATTTCAATCCACATCCATTAATTTCATATCCAGGCTAAAATAATGAAAACCTACTGGGGGTCTTGATTCCTCAATTTTTTTATTAATTTTTATTTTTATTTCCAGTGGGCCATTTCATAAGCTCATCTCTTCGTCATATCCGCACTTCTTCTAATCCTGACAAACGTCTTGCCCGCCTTCATTACGGTCAAATCGGAACACCAAATAAATTTAACGTCGACATCAGGTATGTTTCTTTCACAACAGCGCTCATTAAATATATTAAATAAAATATATAACAACATTTTGATAGACTATAGATGATAGATATTTCATGAGACTTTAACTTTTCAGGAAGTACTCATTCTACAGCGAATCATCTTTCAACGTAGACGCCCTTGGCGTTGGTGGCAACATGGAAGGGACCGTAATCTACTCCCAAGACTCGTTCCTTCCCCGTTCCGCCAGCCTTAACTTAACAGCTGAAGTGTTTGGACACAATCTGAATGTCCTCGAGGTAATTTAATAAAGCATTAAATATTGCCCTGGGTTGACAAGACAGTATTTGGCATTTGAATTATATAAAGACCTTTTCAATCATGTTTTTAGTTAGCTTTTAAAAATTAATGGAAATATAAATAGAAAATAGAAAAATATTTTTTAAATCATAGGTGATCAGTAAGCAACCGCTATATCGCACAATATGAGTAAACATCGACTACCAAACTAAGCAGACGCTTGTATATAGAGCCAGAGTTGCAGAATGGTATTTGCAAATACGGTGCAAATTGTGCAGAGTATTAAGGAAATAAATAATTAGCAGTTTCAATAATATTTTAGGTTTAATATTTTTATGTAACAAGGCTTTTTAGAGGACTAAAAGGATAAGGATCATGGATATCTGAGTCATTTTAGCTTGTCAGATTTTGTTCGATAATCTTGTAAAGCCGTTGTTATTTTTTAGGTTGGAGGTAGGCAAGGAAATCTCGATCGTGTGATTGAACACTTCCTTGGTCCAAAAGGTTTCTTCCGTACACAAAAGCCGCAGGAAATGTACGACAGTCTGGTGGAGCGCTTCGAGAACTCCAAGCGCAAGGTCGAACACGGCATAGTCAGACGGCGTCGATCGATCAAGAGTGAGGTCGATAATTTCGATAAGAAAGTAAGTTGAATAAAGAAATTTCAAAAACACAAAACCCTTTTCTCTTGCATAGCACCACTTTCTTACGGTACGTTTCTTCGCTTTCATTGTCTGAGATAATATTATGATTAATGAATTTTAGCTTAAGGCTGACTCCACACCGTACAACAACGAATTGGATCTCGACGTATACTTGAAGGTGTTCGGCACTGATGCTGTATTCCTGTCGTTGGGAGATGACAAAGGCTTTAACTTTGACAATTTGCTCGATCAACTCATTAACGTAGCACGCGATGGCATGAACAAAGTTAAAAACTTCCAGGTCCGTATGAAAATGGCAAAAAAAATGTTATTTTAGTTTCAATGTAATGCGTGTAAACAAATATATTGATTTTTCAGAATGAACTTCGAGCCCATCTTCTCTTCTTAGACGCCGAGTTAGTATACCCAACATCCACTGGTCTGCCAATCAAGCTGGATCTCGTCGGCTCAGCTACAGCTCGTTTAGATGTTGCATCACACCTTGACATCCGTCAATGTCTACGTAGCCCTGAAAATGCTAAAATCGATATTAAGCTCATCCCATCCACTGACATCGAGGTATCTGGTGTCATGATGATTGACGCCGATGTCGTTGGTACTGGTCTGAAAGTTATCACTAACTTGCATTCTTCTACTGGTGGCCACCTTATCGCCAAGGTAAGCCAAATGTGATTCATCATCCGATAACGCTTAATTTGGCTAAATAAACATATAAAATTTTAAATACGTCGCGCTTTCATTTAACCAAGATAGAAAACTTAATTTTTGCACATAAGTTTGGCCAGTAGAAGCTGGCTTATTTGATTTGAAAAACTTACAGCCATTACTTGTAATAATATAGAGTTATATTCATCCAATTAAAAGTTTCCACATTTAAATCTGAAGAATAGATGACCAGACAGTACTCATGTTCTAAAAATGATGTTAGAGAAATGTGATAAAATGTAAATATTTTATTTATTTCCAGTGGGCCATTTCATAAGCTCATCTCTTCGTCATATCCGCACTTCTTCTAATCCTGACAAACGTCTTGCCCGCCTTCATTACGGTCAAATCGGAACACCAAATAAATTTAACGTCGACATCAGGTATGTTTCTTTCACAACAGCGCTCATTAAATATATTAAATAAAATATATAACAACATTTTGATAGACTATAGATGATAGATATTTCATGAGACTTTAACTTTTCAGGAAGTACTCATTCTACAGCGAATCATCTTTCAACGTAGACGCCCTTGGCGTTGGTGGCAACATGGAAGGGACCGTAATCTACTCCCAAGACTCGTTCCTTCCCCGTTCCGCCAGCCTTAACTTAACAGCTGAAGTGTTTGGACACAATCTGAATGTCCTCGAGGTAATTTAATAAAGCATTAAATATTGCCCTGGGTTGACAAGACAGTATTTGGCATTTGAATTATATAAAGACCTTTTCAATCATGTTTTTAGTTAGCTTTTAAAAATTAATGGAAATATAAATAGAAAATAGAAAAATATTTTTTAAATCATAGGTGATCAGTAAGCAACCACTACATCGCACAATATGAGTAAACATCGACTACCAAACTAAGCAGACGCTTGTATATAGAGCCAGAGTTGCAGAATGGTATTTGCAAATACGGTGCAAATTGTGCAGAATATTAAGGAAATAAATAATTAGCAGTTTCAATAATATTTTAGGTTTAATATTTTTATGTAACAAGGCTTTTTAGAGGACTAAAAGGATAAGGATCATGGATATCTGAGTCATTTTAGCTTGTCAGATTTTGTTCGATAATCTTGTAAAGCCGTTGTTATTTTTTAGGTTGGAGGTAGGCAAGGAAATCTCGATCGTGTGATTGAACACTTCCTTGGTCCAAAAGGTTTCTTCCGTACACAAAAGCCGCAGGAAATGTACGACAGTCTGGTGGAGCGCTTCGAGAACTCCAAGCGCAAGGTCGAACACGGCATAGTCAGACGGCGTCGATCGATCAAGAGTGAGGTCGATAATTTCGATAAGAAAGTAAGTTGAATAAAGAAATTTCAAAAACACAAAACCCTTTTCTCTTGTATAGCACCACTTTCTTACGGTACGTTTCTTCGCTTTCATTGTCTGAGATAATATTATGATTAATGAATTTTAGCTTAAGGCTGAGTCCACACCGTACAACAACGAATTGGATCTCGACGTATACTTGAAGGTGTTCGGCACTGATGCTGTATTCCTGTCGTTGGGAGATGACAAAGGCTTTAACTTTGACAATTTGCTCGATCAACTCATTAACGTAGCACGCGATGGCATGAACAAAGTTAAAAACTTCCAGGTCCGTATGAAAATGGCAAAAAAAATGTTATTTTAGTTTCAATGTAATGCGTGTAAACAAATATATTGATTTTTCAGAATGAACTTCGAGCCCATCTTCTCTTCTTAGACGCCGAGTTAGTATACCCAACATCTACTGGTCTGCCAATCAAGCTGGATCTCGTCGGCTCAGCTACAGCTCGTTTAGATGTTGCATCACACCTTGACATCCGTCAATGTCTACGTAGCCCTGAAAATGCTAAAATCGATATTAAGCTCATCCCATCCACTGACATCGAGGTATCTGGTGTCATGATGATTGACGCCGATGTCGTTGGTACTGGTCTGAAAGTTATCACTAACTTGCATTCTTCTACTGGTGGCCACCTTATCGCCAAGGTAAGCCAAATGTGATTCATCATCCGATAACGCTTAATTTGGCTAAATAAACATATAAAATTTTAAATACGTCGCGCTTTCATTTAACCAAGATAGAAAACTTAATTTTTGCACATAAGTTTGGCCAGTAGAAGCTGGCTTATTTGATTTGAAAAACTTACAGCCATTACTTGTAATAATATAGAGTTATATTCATCCAATTAAAAGTTTCCACATTTAAATCTGAAGAATAGATGACCAGACAGTACTCATGTTCTAAAAATGATGTTAGAGAAATGTGATAAAATGTAAATATTTTATTTATTTATGGTACAAATGAATTAATGCGCATTAGTAGAGTTAAAAAATCAGTTAAGTGAATTGCTATCTTGTCTATCAAGCAAGAAAAAATATAAATTCACAGATCATAAATACAAATCTATTATAAAATTACATTATTTTTAGGTGATTGAAAACGGCCAAGGGTTCGATATTCAATTCGGACTTCCTGTTGAGAAACAAGAGATAATTGTAGCTTCAAGTGAACTGGTGTCATTCACTGCCGAAAAAGGTCAAATGGAGAAAGTGAATCCGGTGAAAATTGAGGTTAATAATAAAGAATATAAGGGATGCTTCGATCAGCTGTCCGACGTCGTTGGCCTTACTTTATGCGGGGAAGTATCTGTACCCTTCTCGGTCTCAGGTAAGCTTCTTGTAAACATCAAATAATAAGTTAAATTATTATTTTCAACCGACTTCCAGGAAGGAGCAGGTTCTCAATTCGTCTGTATCATTTTTTTATTTGAAAGGTGTTGCTTCCATTGTGGTCCCAATCAAATTTGAATTCAAATTGAAGCGTCAATAGCCTAATGGTTTAGGGTATGGCCTTCGAATCGTAAGGTCGTGGGTTCGAATCCACCATTCGATTATTGCCGTGAACCATGTCCTAGCACAAGCTTAAGCTTAGTTGGAATAGTTGGCAAGATTGTTAGTAATAATTCTGAAAAAAAATAGAAATATTGCTATTAAAAAAGAAATTGGTCCAATTTTGACATTCACGAGAAAACCATAAAAGTCTTAAATTTGCATTAAGTTTGTGGAGGAATTTGAAGTCAGTTTTTCTATTTACTCATAAATATAATTGTTATTACATTGTGTTTCAATACTTGATGTTTTTCACAGTATTATTAATAATCAATTTTATTTGATAGGTCCAGAAGCACAAACTTCAATTTCAAAATTCCTGGCCCGTTACCCTCTCACTGGACCGGCGTCAGTCAAGTTGATACTAGAAAAGAATAACCTTAGAGGATACCATGTCAAGGGTGTATTACGCAAAGACACAAGATCAGGAAAATATGGAATGGAGATTCTCTTTGACGCTGAAGGTAATTTATTTTACCAAACTTAATTTAATTTCGTCTTATATGCCTTTTCGAATTATTATTATTACTTCATAAAATTAATATTAATGGCCAAAATCTAACACGATTAATATTTTGTTTGCCAGGATTTGGTTGCCAATTAATTAAATAATTATTGTTTCAGGTTGCAAAACTGGTCGTATACAATTCAACGGTGACGTAGTGTTCTCTAACGAAGAAAAATCTCTGCAATTATCATTAGATTCGCCATTTAAAATAATTTATGGCAAACTAGCTCTTTATACTAAGGCAAATAAAGAATATGCAGTTCTTGCTAAAGCCAAAATAGATACCTTAGAATACTACGCAAGGTTAGGATTTGATGCACACCAAGAAGGTTCAAAAGCTATCTACAAACCTTTACTAGAATATTCTCTACCAGATAAGAAAGAAAAGCAAGTTGTCAAAATAGACGGTGAAATCACTCACGACATAAATAGTAATGAGGTTAAATGGGATTTGAGAAATATTAACGCTATCTTTGTCTATTCTCAAGATCCACTTGATCTAAACGGGCAATACAAACCATTACCTATTGGTTTCGAATTGGACGTAAAAGGTAAAACGGGTCAACACACGATACTTTTGGGGGCATCACAAAAGAACGCTGATTTTAAAGTGGAATTCCAAAATACTTTGAATCCCTATATCAATTTCAAAATCAATGCTCACTTTGAGAACAATAGAGAGGTGAGTTACATTATCTTTTATCAGTATGGTAACCGAAACTTAATTATACTTTATGCTTTAACTCCACGACTGACAACTCATTTGTTGATAATACAATTGAAAACCAACAGGTAATTCACAATGATATTGATCTGTGGTACAGCGGTGATCTTCGCAATTCGGAAAACCGTGTTACACTCAACCAATTCTATAAACGTTACGAAAGCGCTAAAGAATTTAGTGTAATCACAAAGAACAAATGTAAGTGCTTATATTTTTGATAAGGCAATTAATCTAAACAAACCAATAAATCTAATATTACTTTAAGTCGCTTAAGATATATTGAATATAGACAGTAAATAATATTGCTGCTAATTAAAACAAATCGTTTCATTCCAGTGGAGATTCACTGCCTTCCAGTGAAATTAAAAGTAGATGCTCAAATTGACCAAACAAAAGTTGATATTGAATTGGAAGGCCAATATTTTAACAGGAAAGCAGAATTAGACTTAGAAGCTAGAACTCACATCAAAAAACCCGGAGACTACAGCATGAAAGTAAAAGCCGAACTGGACCGTCACGGTGTTGAGGCTTTCGCTAAAAGGGATATTGTATCTGCCGACAAATCTAATTTTGAAAACTACATTACAATTAAGGGCGTTGCAAAGTACGAATTGTCTGGAGTAGTATTGCATAAAAATAAGGCAAATGATATGAACGTTGGTGCAGTTGGTCATCTTAAGATATCAGGCGGTGGCAAGAATGAAGATATTAAGTGAGTATCGATTCAATATATTATTTTAATGGATAACAACCGTTAAAAATTTGTATCTAAAGGAATTGACGACAAATTATTTAAAACGGACAGGAAGTCATTATTTTATTTTTATATAAAAGTATATGAAATTTAAATTATATGTTGTAATGTTTACATATTGTAATGTTAAAGTTCAATGTTTTATTTCCATATTCAAATAAGTAATATTTGTGAATTTGTTACCAGATTTGATGTTGGAGTAATTGAGAACACAAATCTGTACTCGTCTCACGCAAAACTATCTTCAAGCAAAGGCGAACTATTAGACTTCCTACTCAAAGTTACTCGTGGGGCCAATGCTAATGGGCAGTTGAAATTCAACCTTAGAGATTCCATCTCTGCAAATGGACAATTCAAGGTTACTGACAATGACGGCAAAGGCAACGGAATGATTATAGTCGACTTCCAGAAGGTAATTGTATTTCCATAGGCCTTGTTGTTAAACAATTTAACAATAACAGTTTTAAATTTGTTCCATTTAACATTTTGTCCCGAGGCGGATAAATGTTTAAATTAATATCCTTACAGCATCATTCTTAACGATGATAGCCAGGATTTTTTACAACGAGCTGATGTGAGCTCACAGTTAAATAAAATCTTGCACGGCACTAACAATGTACGTTTCTCCTTTTCACCGTAAAACTGTCTTGTACTCTACAGTTCAACAGCTAGTTAGCTTAAACGTTAATTAGACAGGAAAACGGTTATACATGAACATTGCTGCTTGGAAGAAACAGACACCCTCCGATGTTGACTTAGCTAAAGCGAAACCTGCATTCCATGCAGGGCCGAACTGCTTTGCATTTTCTTTATCATTAATCATAGTCATGAAGTAAATATAGTATTCATTATGTAAATTATGTATTATTTTCGTAGGCTCAACGTAAAATAAAAGGTGACATTAAATTCATCGTCAAAGACCCTGTGTACAACGCAGAAGTCGACCTGTTCCTCAACTTTGAGAAGGATAATAACGACAAGCTTCACATTAGTACGAGCAATAAAAAGACTGATAAATCCATCGACTCCAAGTAAGTTTTCTATTTTAATTATCAAATCATCAAGCATAAAATCTATTGTAACAACATCATCAAACTAAATGTAAATGAAATTTAATGCAAATCTGTTAGCCTAATAACTTTACTGGATTCAATTACGTAGATGACGCCACGATTTTTTTAATTCTGTAAATTTGTGACTAAACGTTGGTAAATTTTACAGGAATAAATTTGAATACGCCGGTAAGAAGACCGAGATTAATCTCCACAAGCAGGGCGAATTAACCGACGACAAAGCAAATGCCAATGTTGAAGTAGTTTTGCCAACGGAGAGGTGCCTTAATTTGAAGTTCAACAGAGACATCACTAATAAAGATAATGTAAGTTTAGTAATAAGTTCTCATATTTAACCTTACCTCTAACATTCGCCTCGCCAGAACACACTTATTGTGGCGCATTCACCGGCTTACTGCAAAAATTTAAATTTGCATGAATTTTTGTTCAATCTACACCTGCTCTGCTCCTGAGAGTTTACCTTCTCTGTATTTTATTTATAAGATATATAATCCTTACTTTTACGTTCAGACTCTGAATGGGAACGCGGAGCTCGTGTTGTCTGATTCCGAGAGACGTGGAGCAGCAGGCTCCGTGATCACCTACAAGGGAAAAGTTACAAACACCAACTTCGACAAGGACACCTTGGATTACGAAGGTCAAGTTGAATTACAAATAGCGGACGGCAAGAAACTTTTGAATTCTTTCTCTCTAAAGAATGTCCCTCTCGGGAATGGAAAGTTCAAGGGCGATGTGAAGGTAAGATCATCAGTCGATACAAGGTTCCAATAAAACCAACTAATTTAATATCTATGCAAACATGAATAAAATGAAAGAATCTGTTAGTAATATTAAAATAACCGCCTTTTACTAAGTGCCTATGAATTTACAGTTTTTTTCTATCTGTTTATTCCGGCTAATCTTTGGTAACATATGTACATACATTATCTTCCGTTTTTTAAATGACTGTGATATAATAAGAATATAAAACGATGTTTTATTATAAAATTTGGTTTAGTTACTTTTCATCCGTTCAACTTTCAGATTGACGTGGGCGGAGAATTAATGGTGAAACCGGCCTCATTGTCCGGTAGTGTCACTTACAACGATAACAACTTAATCGACGAGAACTACAGGCTGAAGGCGAACTACGGCGATGACATTGGAATCGAAGTGGTCGGTGACTGGCTCTACAAAACTGAGGGCGGAGTTAAAAAGTAAGTTTATATTATTAATTCAAATCACTTCTTTTAGTTAGAAACACGAGTTAGTCATAACCTGTTGGCCGCAAAAAAAAACAAATAGGTAATGAATGATAGCAGCTCCTTATTTTTTTGTTGAAAATAAAGAAATAAATTGGTTATTAAGTTTAAAACTTCTACTAACTTTTCCTAGGTACGTTGACGACAGCACAGTAACTTTAAGACTGCCAGTTGAAAACTGTCACGACGTCAAATGGGTTTCATCAGTGCAGTTCATTCAACCAGAAGATAAAGACTACACGGAGGTAAACAATAATTTTGGACACAAAGAATTTTGAATTGCAGTAATTTATTTGGTTAATACACAGCCCTGGTAGCTGTGGCCGGGCGATCGCCTCAAGTTGCATACTTTTTTTTTCAGAATTATTACTAACAATCTTGATAACCATTCCAACTAAGCTTAAACTTGTGCTAGGACATGGTTCACGGAAAAAGTCGAATGGTGAATTCGAACTCACGGCCTTACGATTCGCAGGCCGTACCCTAAACCATTAGGCTATTGATGCTTCAACTACAATACTCTATGCTACCCTAGCAACCCGAGTTCGATCCCAGATTCCAGCATAAATGAATTTGCTTGTTGCAATTTTTAGTGCTAGTGATTTATCATGCGCTCAGCGGTAAAGAAAAACATTGTGAAAAAACCTACATGTCTTAGATAATTTTTTATAGCATGTGAAGCCTTTTTTTTTTGTTAACAAAGAGGAAATCTTCAAAAAGATACTCCGCCTTTTGGGGGAAAGGCGGCGGTTATGTGGGGATTTTAGCCACTAAAACCTCCCCGGTGACCCTTCTTCTACAACAGGCAGGGGATACCGTAGTCTTATTCTTGAGAGCCCAGAACTACAGGGATGAGCATGTGAAGCCTGTCAATCCGCACTAAGTGTGCGTGGCAGACTGTACCGTTATACTCTCTTTACAAAGAAGGCATGTGCCCAACAGTGGGAAATATATATAGTCTGTTGCTTCAACTTTTAACTTGACTAATAGATTACCTATAAGGTAAATATCTATACTAGAGGTCCCAACTCAATTTAGTTTGAATTTGAATGGAACGAATTTGTTTATTTTAAAGCTAAAACGATAAGTTCTAGTTAATCATCAATACGTTATGCTAGATAACATAGAGCCGTGGTAACTCAGTGTCCGTGCGGTGGCCTCAAGTTGCGTAGTACGCTAGCAAACCGAGTTCGATCCGGCGGTGCCGCGGACCAATAATTTTGTTGTTGCAATTTTCTGTCCCGATTTACCACGCGCTCGGCGGTGAAGGAAAACATCGTGAGGAAACTTTTCTAAGACTTGTGAAGTCTGCCAATGCCAGTCTGCACTAGGGCCGCGTGGCAAACTATACCCTTATACTCTCTTTACGGAGAAGGCCTGTGTCTAGCAGACTTTAACTTTTTACCTTAAACTAAACTCTACACTATACCTGCAGTGAAACGTATAGTTTATATATTTTGTAGTTTTTTTTATTTATAAATTTTAACGTGTATTCTTTTTTCAACAGTTCACTATTATGGAATCATTCCAAATTAATGCCGACGTTTACAAGATTGACTCAAACGGAAAGGTCTCAATTGAAAGTGGAAACGCCGAGATCAAAGTGCTGGTGCCTCACCACGACGCACTTGTGATGCAGGGCAACTACCAAGTTTCTGCAAAGAGTAAGTGAAGTAGAAATTAAATCTAAATATATAAATATTAATCACATCATAAGAATTAGTCAAACATATAAATAACGATATTTCAAATTAATAAATTGTCTAAAGATCTTGTTACCGTCAACACTGTTTATCGATTGAAAAAAAACAACAATGATAGTCTACTGGTTCAGCGGTTTGATATTCAGTCCGGTCATTCCGGGCTTCCAATAATTGTGTCTGTCTACCCCGTAATGTTGACAAAGTCGTGACAGATTATCAATGTTTATTTTCAATGCCATAATTAGATTTATAGTCAGTAGTTAGATATTCATAAAAAAACATTGAAAAATAGCTGCGCACCGCGGTGTTGCCTGCAATTAAAAATTATTTAGCTGGAAGAAACAGATAGACAACACACAGCCCGACAAAAATTGTAATAGAAACAGATACTTCAATTTAATTTATTTATATAGATAATCACTAAAAAGTTATACGTAGAAATTTAGTGTTAACAATATATTTTATAATCACCATAGAACGATATAAGAAATAAGATTCTGATTCTCTGTTCACAGATGACGTCAAAGGTATTACCGCAGACGTGCAAGCTCGTTACGGAAAAATCAAAAGAGACGTTAAGTTAGTTATCAACGCACCGCCTCGGGAGTTAGATCTCTCGCTCGTGGCAACTGCGCCGGAATCTGAAAAACTAAAGAGGCTGGAATTCAAGATCAACAATAAGGTACTCCATCCACCAAACAATTCATTCAGACAGCCCATAATTCAATTCTATTCTTTTACGAAAAAAAATCTACTTGATTCAAGTAAAACTTCTTTATTTAAGCTAGTGAATCAAGAGCGTTACGAAAAGCGTGATTGGGCGAGGAGCGCGGAATTTGAGAGGGAGATGTAAGTTACTGAAGATGAAAAGAAGGAGGGTTTCGTATTCTAAAGTAGGGGCAAAAAAGAGAGATGCCAGCACATATTTTATTTCTCTCTGTCTCTCATAGCCAGTTACGTTTCATTTATCTTAGATACAGTGCAGGCTTATTGTCTTTATCACGCTGTCGATGTAAGAGAAAACAATGCACACGCACATTTTCTTTCTCTCTTGAGCAATTGTTTTTTATTTTTATAAGCAATAATTTAAAAAGTGACAATTTTCCAGAATCCTGAGCCTAATACATACAGTAATGTAATAACAATACAAGCTGACGACCGGGTCTACAAAACGGAGGGAGTAGTGGTGTATTCAAGATCACAACCTCTGTTTGACTTCAAGTACACGAGCCCCTCTACGACCAAACCTAGCAGGTACTATATCTAATACTATATATAAGTACGAGTAATGTATATTTGATGTCAGTCCGGTAAACAAGCATAGCATGCATGCGACCGGGGTCTACAGTCTGCTATTTGACGATGACGTTTCATTATCAAACTAATCTATTACAGTTATATCAAATATTATTATTCTATTAAAATACAAACACGATCGGCATGACAGTGGTACGCCACGCCATCGGTAAACACAGCGGCACCAATGGAGGCTTCGAGGCTTTGCGCAGAATTATTAGATTGACTACTGACCTGACAGCTCTGCCACTCTCGATCCTAGCGAAACTGTTGCGGTCAGCTCTTCTGCCTAATCGGGCCATCATGTGTGTCACAAAAAAACCTCGCCAACCTTTTTCTGAAGTAAGAATGCATAAACTAGAAGTATTATTTGATTTATTACCGCTATTTATAGGTGTGGTCCGACTACGCATGTGCTGGCTTATTTATGCCACACAAGAAGCCACTATAGTAACTTAATATCATTCCAAAAGAAGCTAGGAGGGGCAGATCAATTGCTGAATGGCGGGTTTGAAAATACCATTTTCACTGACAGTACAGCACTTCATCGGGTTATTGATAATACTTAATTTGAAGACGTCAATATAATATAAATTCATCTCAGGTTGTACGCTAAAGGCGATGTGGTGAGCTCGTCCCACGGCAAGCTAACAGTCAAAGTAGAGAACATCAAGGACATGGACTTCGATGCAACATGCGAAGGCGACGCCCAGAAAGATAACATCGTCCTCAAGGCTCAGGCTAACTCCGCCGCGTTCGGACTGAAGAACTACATGATGGACATCAGCAGCAAAGAAGCCGGCAACGGGAAACGGCTGGAGTTCCACGCTGTCAACGATAACAAGAATATAATTAGTGGCAGGTAATACACACAAATACAATATGTATATCGTACTTGAGCCGTGGTAGCTCACGCGCTCGGTGGTGAAGGAAAACATCGTAAGGAAATTTACATGTCTTAGAAAAATTCTAAGACATGTGAAGTCTACCAAAGTACACTAGGTGTGCATGGCAGACTATGCCCTTATACTTTATTTACAAAGAAGGAACACTGTTTAATAGAAGGCTTCTATTAGATATGAGTTTGCTTTATGATATCTTGCCCTTATAGACACGCTACACTACTAGCACGTATAACATTTTTTGCTCCTACGAGGCGTACTAGAAATACAGGATTATTTTATGTTCCATATCACCGTACAAATTATGGCAAAAGTTCCAATTTAACAAGATTAGCCGTACAGTGAAAACTTCAGATATGTAGATATTTTTCACCTACAAAAAGTGACTTTAAAAATATTTTTTTTATGTAATAGTAATTTTTTTTGTATAGTGTTTTATGTATAATACTAAGTATAATTTAATTTAAAAAATACATTAAAATGTATAAGAATGTGATCATGTTTGACTACTTGAGAATATTCTATCCTATCCGACTTTAATCCAGAAATGGGAGCTTTGAAATAACTATTTATATATATTCCACTGTCTATAATTAATTATCTATCATAGTTACTTCACCGTTGCCAAGCTTCCATATGACAGTCGTATGAATTTTGTGTAGTAGAATGTTTGTATAGTAGTATATATTTTTATTGGTTTAATACATTTTTAAACATAATTTTAAAACAATATTACTATTCATTTCCTTCTTTTTTCATAAGTACGGTTACAAAGTTTCTCGTTATTTCAGCACATCTTTCATCAGTAAGCAGGAGGGCACAAAGACTATAATAGAAGGTTCCGGATCCGTAAAAGTTAAGGATGAACAAAAACCCGCCAACTTCAAGTACATCCGCACCATCCTCAACGACGGCAGCGAGGTATTTTATTACAATACTTTCATAATCGTTCATAAGTATTTCAAGTTGGTACAGTTGGCGGCAAATAACACTAGCGCTGACCGTTAATGGGCAGAAGTTGACAAGTATATTTAAGAGTAAAAACAAAAGTCGACTTCAAATAGAGTCAAACGTTAAACTTTATTACGCTCGAACGACTTCTTTGTATTTTCGAATGATTGTAAGAACATTACAAGAACCTACCAAACTTTCATCAAACTACTCTTTGAAGTACCTTGGCATTAAAAAATGTATCACCGAAATCGGTTGGTGTGATATTGAGTTATTTGTTCATTTGTGGCGCACATACTTGATGCAAATTTAAGACATGGATTTTCTCATAGATCCCATTGTCAGAATTCGACCAAATTTAAATGGGTCAACACAGGCACCAGTTTCCAAATAAAAAAAAGATTCATCAAAATTATTTCACCCAGTCAAAAGTTATGCGGTAACTTGTGTAAAGAATAATTTTATCTATAAAAGTGTCAAGATATTCATTAGCTGACTAGCTTTATGTACCACCACCAAACCCCTAGAGAGATATATAGGATTTAACATAAGTTGTAGATATATAAGTCTCATCAGTGAATGTAAGATTATAGGATCAATATCTCCTAAATTTGTAATTCTAATAGACGTTCCTAAACCTGGCCATCGGTGAGCGAAGCTACGTCGCAGAGTCGAGGATAACGGAATTGGAATACAAGACCTCGTACCTGTACTGCGAGGAGAAGAAGCAGTGCGCCAACATCGACCTGCACTCCAAGATCAACGTCATTAGTAAGTTGAAATTCATTGTCTACTTTTTCATTGTCGGTAACACTCTTGACAGAGTGATCATCA
Source organism: Meandrusa payeni (assembly GCA_029286785.1). Lineage (NCBI taxonomy): Eukaryota > Metazoa > Arthropoda > Insecta > Lepidoptera > Papilionidae > Meandrusa > Meandrusa payeni. The sequence continues at coordinate 10,210,491 of JAGSMX010000029.1, read as the reverse complement.
CTTTAGATGCTGGTAGCAAGCTTCAGACCACGCAGCCACTCTTCTCTGATGGACACCTTTCCATTTATTCCCGTCCCTTCCCGTATCTTCCTCTTGGCCTAGTACCTCAACCCATCCTTGGACCAAAATTGTAATGACCACCTCGTCTAGGCGGCATAAGTGACCAAAAAATGAGATATGAGACTTTTTCAGAGATGAAAAACGATATTTGATGACGAGTTCTCGAATTCTTTTATAAGGTATAAATAGAAACTTGATCATTCAGATTGATTTAAATATTAATAGGGAAAGATTTTTTTTCTTTTATTGTTAAGTTCTCGTCCTTCAGTCATTTTAAGGGGGTATGCAGAGATCATCATTGCTGTTAAATTTTACCCAAGCTTATTACATCTGAATTTGCAAATTAAAGCAGTAATTTGCCGGGTAGATCAGCCGTAAAAGAGATAACTGTTAAATAAAAGGAGTTCTTGAGAGGCAAAAGCGAAGAGGGACCGCTGGCACCTGGATGAGAGTGGCGTTGATGATTAGATCCAATTTGTATTTATAAATATATAAGACCTATTTTTTAATTTACCAACAAAATATAACACATATTAAAAAAGAAAGAATAATAAACAAAATACAATTAGGACATGGGACATGATACCAAGACCGTCTCAGCTTGTGCTGTCATAAGGCTGCCACAACACTGATTTTCAACAGTGGCGATTGAGCCAATCGCTATAACATGAATTCAGCAACTGATATTTTTGTAGGTAAGAAGTTGTGCAAGCTGGATGGGATTCGAATCCCCATAATTGTAAAGTCGAATGCGTACACGTCATTGCTTCTAGATTTCTTTTAAACGTTTAAAGACTAAGTGTAATATATATATGAAACGTCAATAGCCTTATGGTTTAGAGTACGGTAAGTACTCGTAAGGTCGTAGGTTTGAATCCGCATTTCGACTATTGACGTGAACCATCTCCTAGCACACGTTTAATTGGAATGGTTAACAAGAATATCAGTAATATTTTCTAAAAAAAAAAATATATAATATTAGATCTTGTCTTATAAATTGTACGTTTTAATTTAAACAGAGCCGGGACACATCGAGCATCTGGTGAACGTGGACTTCGACCTTCGCAAGTTGGGCTTTGCACCAGAGTTCGGTTTGCAGATATCCAACGAGATCTCCGAGCTCGTCCTGCCCAAATACGTGTTAGACCTCCACGTCAACAAGAACGACAAGAAATACCATCTTCATATGTACTGCAAGCCTGAAACTGGATGTAAGTTATTATGAAGATATCACCTACAAAGTCCATTTCGGGCAGCGCTGGGAGAAGTGGAAAAACTTTATTATGCTGTGTAGTGATAATGCTTTACATATATCTGACAAGCAACTCTTCCCCCAGTGATACCCACGGGCGTGACCGTGACCATACCGTCGCGAGTGTTGGCGTTCGAATCACAGCTACGGTACGCTCCCAATGGTATGCTACTCTTCCCGATTCACGGCGAGGTCGCTCTGTATCCTGACAAGAACAAACCCCAGCAGAAGACGGCTGCAAAGATGACCATAACAGCCGACACCTCAGATTCCCACAGCACTGCTGTTGCTGACTTCGGATTCAGCCACCCCAAGCTCGGGGAGGTGCGTATTTCAAACTTAATGTTCTTAATTAAATTGTTAACGATACACCGCTTTTAATCAAGTATGTATGGGTCAAAATTAAGTAACTCTTTATACTGTTAGATTTTGTCTTCGAAAATTTTCTCACATCTTTCCGCATAGTCCACTGATATACTTAAAATTGTAATTAATATTTTCATTAGTGTATTTTGCTATGGAACTTAAGGCTTACCATTTTTAATATTACATACGCCGTTAACAGGAGCGGTAGGTACAGATAACGGATTTCCCTTTTTAAAGGTTCTGGCATACCTAGACATCGCTTCTTGAATAACATGTATGCGAGGACATGTTTGACAAACTAAAACTTGAATTAAGTTGTAATAGCTTAATGTGGTATAGAGTCCGTGCTCAGGTCAATCTTGTAAACTTATGTTCAAATAAATTCCACAGGAACTAACACTGACAATTAACGCAAAACTGGACCGACCTCAAGACAAAACTCTGAAGATCGAAACTTCTGCTGTACTTTCACACAATTGCTTCGGTGGCGTAAGTTCATTTCTGATATTTCTTTTTCTAAATTAAATATAAAATTTACTGTTAATAGAGAAAGAGAAGAAAGACATTGGTTACAACATTAAATATTTTCATTTCTTTTGTAGAAACGTGAATCGAAGGTACTCCTAGAGGCGAATCCAACTCACTTGAAATTCACGGTAAGTTCTAATTTCAGTAACGATTCTTTCTTTGCTTTTGATGTTTGGAAGTAACAAGGAAAGAGTAACATAGAAATTGGTTGTTGTCTCATTGAAGAACTTACATTAATAACATAGTGACATATACAGCGCTATGCTTCGTCTTTCATTTTTCGTACAGCAAAGGACTGAAATAGTTTGCTTACGTTTGGCTTTCCTCCGATTACAATTTTGATGTTTACAAGAGTACAGTGAATAGGCATTTATTTAGCTGATGCGCCTTACCATACAGGACTGCATTTATATTTAACATCAGCTGGGTTCGTGGTCAGACGCTTCGAAAGTATTAAAATTTTTAAGTGGAGATGTTTGTTAGAGTACTGACGAATCTACCGTTTACTTGACCTTTTGGTGTCAAGGTTGTGAATTTTACAATTAGATTTATATTTTTATAACTACTTTCTATTTTTCTAGATCGATACACCCCTGGTTAAGGTCATTAACCTGGAAGGTTCGGCGATCGTGAAAGACAACCTCCAACAAGGAGACTTGAAATTCAATATTTTGGAAGGGAAACCAGTTCAAGTGCACGCAGTTGCCAAGGACTACCAATATTATGAATTCACTACCGGATATAGCGGTAAGCAAGTAATATTTTATAACATAATTGCCTAAAATATCGAAAACTGCTAATCTCTAAAATTTACTCGTCGTAATTTTTACATCAGTTCAAGATATGGATTTATTAATTAAACGTTATCCTTCATTTTATTTAAAAAATGTAGAATTCTTGATTATGGAAAAACGTTTAAAAAAATAATGACATTGCATAATATATGCCTTCATTAAAGCTTTAACTAATTTTCCAAGCCAGTGACGAGTTTTATGCCATTGATGACGCTCCACCAGAAGCTTTTTCTCGTTATCAGGCGTATCTAGATCGCTATATTGATCCTGAACCTGATGAAGATTTGGAGTACCTACTTCTTTCTATTCCTTCCTTCTTCTAGCTGACCTAAGAGCAGAGAGCATTCTAATTCCTAGAAAGCCGAACCACCACTCAGTCAGAAGTTTCAGACGAATGATTCTGAAGTGGTAACTCGTAAATCTTGTGGTAAATTTCACCATCTGTTATTATTAAAAATTAGTAATCTGAATGGTATCTATATCATATCGTATAATCGTAATAGGTCGTTGTTACTACCTATCCAATGCTAGATTTGAATTGTCTTGTAGATGAATCGGAGCGCAAGCTTTCGATCGTGGGGCACCTGCAACCAGAGAAGCGCGTGGACGTGGCCGTGGACATCCTATTGCCGGGTCATAAGAAGAACATCGTGCACGGAGCGGTGTTCCTGGAGAATAACCTTGTCAAGAGCGACTATGGCCTGTCTACAGAGAACTTCCAATACTTCGTGGTTGGTATTTCGGATCAAATAATCAAATATTTACGAAGCCATTGAAATCTGTTGACGTCGAAACGAAACACCGTCCTGTCGCAACCGTCAGAGGTAGCAAGTAATCTTATCGCGATAGACCATACCCGTTAGACATTAAGAGCGTTTGGAGTTTCTTCGGCCACTTCTTCTCCCTGCGACAATGCTTCCCGAAGTGACACTCAAATCTAGTTAGCTATCGATCGTTTTGATAATTTTCTGATTACTTCTGTAGGGCTAGCATCAAATCAAAAACAAAGAGTAGAATAGAGTACAGGAACCACAGTTAATAATGGGATCGTTTTATTTATTTTAAAACTAAATATTATTGTTAAATAATTTTTCTTTTGAATTCTCGACATTTTACAGCGATCATGATAATTCCTCGTGTTCTCAAACGAAACGTAAGAACGTTCGAGAAATTTTCATTCAACAAATTGCCGCAACTTATCATAATTATTGTATTTATCTATTTCTTCTTCTTAAAGTACGTCTCCGACTAGCGAAGGTTGGCAGTCATTTATCATATTTCTCTGTCTCTTGCGAGGCAATCTATATCAGATTTAAAGTATAAAATAACGTTAATATTATAAATATCATGCTGTAATGGTAAACAATTTAAATTCCAAGAAGTCTAAGAAGAAGAGTATAACGTTTCAATAATTTTCAGAATGCGTTGAAGAACGACCTCGGCAACCTCCAAACGCGCGTCAAGGAACTAGGAGACAAGAGCAGCGAGGAATTGAAACGCACGCTGGATCGCGTGAAGCCAACGTTCACGAGATTGGAGCAGTCGTACAAAGAGGACTTGCAGAAAATTGTCCACGAGATCACCAATGATGAAACTCTTAAGGAAATTTCCGAGGCACTGTAAGTTAACTTGGTACTTAAGCACTAACTCAGTGGTTGTAAGTGTATAGAAAAGTTTTAAGCAATAATAAAGCAAAATGTTCACTAATTACTTTAAATATTATTATAAATTTTACTTTTATCTCTTCGTATCGTTGGAGTATATATGATGCAGAATCAGTTATATATTATTGAACAAAAAGGTAGAGGGCCTTAGTGGGCAAATTATGCGCGTAAATACAACTTGGAAAGTATTTTTAATACATCTACATTTATCATTAGAGATGTCAGGGAGTTTAAATATGTCACAAGTTGCCAAAGATTTTAATTATGTCACTAGTTGCCAAAAAGTTTACATATATTATTGGATGCCAAAGAGTTGATCCAATTGTCATGTATGAATTAAACAGACCTTGGAAATAAGTATATTTATTTAAACTTAGTAACAAGCGACTTACAATTGTACTACTGCGCGTACGCCATCTTGCTGCGTGAGCAGTCTAGCGAGAGCCAGAGAGAGAGAGAGAGAGAAAGCGCGGCTGCCCCACAGAGTATGCTAATCAGGGATACCACACTATCTTATTATTTTCGTTTTATTATTAAACAGTTATATTTGATGTTGCACAAAAACAATGATTCATGTTTGTTTTAGAACTGTTCTTATGGATAGTTATAAACGAACGAGGAGCTTGCAATTTAATGTTAAAACATGTTCAATTTCTTAACATTATATTGTGTTTTCTGTCAATGTATTATGTAAATTATATACTATTGTATTATGTTGCATTATAAAGATATTTATAGGTAGTAAGTATTCGATTACTAGAGACATTACTACAGCTACTACTAAAGCTTCACAAATAATAAAAAGATAAATGTATAAGAACATTGTGCATTGCAGGCAAGCTGTAGCTCACTTCTTGGCCAAGATGATAGACGACATGATGACAGTTACAAAGCCGATAGTGGACAATGTTACAGAAATTGTTAGCAATATTGCTGAGAAGATGAAGGAGCTGTACGTCAAACAGGTGAGCAAATACACAAACTGTTGATTTTTGAATGAAAACTTCTTTACGCATGCGCATACTAAGCAGGTGAATGTGTTACGAAAAGTTTGATATGTGATACGATCGGGCGAGGTGAATGGAAGCTGAGAGGTAGATATAAGTTAGTGATTATAGAAAGAGAGAGAGAGTTACGTTTCTTATATTACTGTAGGGGCTAGAGACAGAGGTGTAAGCGCACATTTCCTTTGTCTCTTCAATAATCATGTGTATATCAAATTTTGTGTGTATTATACATATGAATTCATATATAGAGGGAGCTTAAGAAGTTTTACTTCCGACGATTCAATTGTTTTTAAATCATTTTTGTAACGCAGTAGTTAAATCGGTTCAAGCTATGATAAAATTCCATTGCTGATTGCGTTTGTAATGTTAATTACAGCTGGAGCCTCAAATCAAGCAGCTGTACGCCAACGTATCAGCACTTATTAAGGAGTACTTCGACGGCCTGCTGGATGCAGCTGCGCACTTCGCCGCTCTCTTCATAGACTTCTTCGAACGTCATAAGCCCGAGATCGAAGAACTGACGAACACCCTCTCTGAGATCTTCAAAGGTAATCATAACATCCCTAAAAAATGTGAGTCATTGTCACAGTGCTTCATCTTGACTTGTCCCCACAATTCCCAATTTCATACCCCACCATAAACACACCTCTCTAGTACCTTTACCCATTATCTTGGTTTTATACAAAGCTTCCGAAGTCTTGTAAATAACTTCTTCTTCTCATTCTCTTCTACGGATATTACTTAGATTCTGGCACTAAATGAATTGTAAATGTAATTCAAAATACTTTTAGTTCAGCTTCGAATGCTATTGATAGATTTAGCTTTGTCCTTATCTTTTGTAAGTTAAATTAAAATGTGAATAATAAATAAAAATACCTACTTTATGAATGTATATGTCAATATTAAATTTATGTGAAGTAATTTTGACTATTTCTCATTCAATAGATTTGACCAAACTGCTGGTATCTCAACTGAAGGAATGGCGAACGAAACTGACACAGACATTCGAAGAACTATCCCGCCAATTCAATGACCTGCCAATAATCGGAGTTCTGAAGGAAAAAGTAAGCTAATTTTTATATTAAAAATTTGCTTTTATTTTTTCGTAACAGAAGCCGTTAACCGACTTCAAAAGAGGATCTCCTCCAGTCTTCTTCATTAATTCTCTGTCTGTTTATAATGCTTGTGTACTTATAGCGTTAACTTTTTAATTCCTAAGGATCGTTCATAACGGGTTGCAAGTTTGAAAATTTCTACGGTGTGTGGAAGTAAAATTGTGGAAAATATATTTAAACTATATCTATGATTTTTGTTTTACAGTGGCAAGAGCTGGCAGTACCAGAACGGGCTCTAGGCCTATTGAAACAGGCGCAGGAAGGAATCCGCCAAGTGTTGCCCACAGAGGAAACTAAGAACTTCTCCGACGAACTATTCAAATACATTTCTAAGGTAAAATTTTAAAATAATAATAGTTTTACTTTTTTGATATTTTAACCGAAATTAAAGAAAGCGAGGCAGTTGAGCAATTTCCCTCTTTTAAATTTTATTACTAAATTAAAATTTGTGTCACTTATAAGCTGATTTTTTTTTGTTTTCAAGAGTTTGCTTAAAATTTTGTTTCGAAGACAACACGAGACGACGAAGATAAGGGATTTTTTTAACATTATATTACGATAGAATTCTTGTTCAGTAAGAGTTGATTGGTGACAAAATATAATATAGGCTTCAGAATTTCGTAAATACGTTAGTTCGGGAAAGAAATCGATCGCGGGAAGAAACTGCGTCACTAGGAACGTCATTGCACACAAAAAAGTTTTTCGAGTAACATACATAGATATATAGATTCTTTGTTGTACTAAAATTAGAATAATTAATTAAAGTGAAAACTCAACTTCCTGCACATACCCGTGCAACTGTTTGTCTCCCAGTAGCAACTGTTGTCTGATATTTAAAAATCTCAATGACTCTATATATGTACTGAACTCTATGTATCTTAAGAATACCTTTGTCCTGTACAGAAGGTGCAGCAGGAGAAGGTCGATGAGGCAGCATCACTGCGTGTGCTGTACGAGAAGTTCGCGCAGGCTGTGACGTCACTCGTCCAGTTCGTACGCAACAACTTGAACAACATGGGAATATCTGTCACGCCAACCTTCACACCCGTGAGTATTACTTTGAAATATTCGAGACCTTCCTGGAGTGAACTTAGTACCATGATAAAGAGTTTATTAACAAGATGTTTGGTTAAATCAGTCGTGGTAGCTCGGTTTCGGGGTCGGTTGGCTCAAGTTGCATAGTACGCTAGCAACCTGACTTCGTTCCCCGGTGACAGCACCAATAAATTTGTTGTTTCAATTTTAAGTGTATCTACCACACGCTCGGTGTAGAAAGAAACCTAAATGTCCGCACTAGAGCCGCGTGTCGGACTATGCCCTTTTACTCTCTTTATAGAGAAGGCCTGTGCCCAGCAGTGGGACATATATTATTTTTAGACATTAAAGTTACAGCCTTTATATATTATACATATAAAGGCTGTAACTTTAATTGGTTTAATTTCGACGAATAGAAGACTAATTGAACAATGAAAATGTTAGTTTTCGTGTTGAAAACAGGGGCTGGTTCTTAATTCGTCTGTATTTTCAAGTTGTTCATGTTTGTTACATGCATAACTTTCGACTGAGTGGATCGGTTTTGATGATTCTTTCTTATTTGAAAACCGGTTCTTCCCGTGTGGGAACACAATTTTATTCGATTTGAAGTCGGTTTTTGTTTTAACTCGTAAATTATTTATTTCACAATTACGTTCATTTACGAGTAAAAAAAAATCAGATTCAATTTAAATATAAAATAAAATTAGACAGAACCTAACCAAACCGTCATAAAACTACCTTTGAAGTACATCCTTTCCAATGATAAATGAATCATAGAAATCGGTTCACGTGATATGCAAATACAACAAATAATACTTTTATGGTTTTCTCATGGATGCCGTTGACAGAATGTGCGGATTAGCGACACATGTCTTAGGTTAAATTTCCTAACCAACTCACCTTTTATAAACCTAACAGAATGGACACAAAACTATTTAGTAGAGCCCCGAGTTGTTACAAACGTATGTATTTCATTATTTTCAGCTGTCCCTGCCCAGCTTTGCGCCATTCTCTGTTCCTTCCCTGGGAGGCAGTGCATCGTTCAGCGTGTTCAACCAACTGCTGCAAGGAGACGTACCCGACCCACTGTCCCTACTCCGTGCATATAGACCACGTTACTTCGACCCACGAGATGAGGTCCCTAATAAACGTGAGTATATTAGTCGTCATCACCAATCTAAAAGGTCATTAATTACATGCTATAATTAGATATTTTGTTAATCTATATCAATCATATATATAAAGCCAGCTTCTCTGGCCAATCTGTGTAGTTCTTCATAAAAAAAAAACATTGTAATCTAAAATTAAAACATAATATTATACACATATCTGCGAAAGCTTTAGGCTTTATTTTATTATGATTGTGGACTTACTAAAGACAAAGTCCCTAGAATGTTAAGAATTTAAATGGTTCGTTCGAAGTATCAAAATGGTTATTTATTCCAGTTCGCGCAATGGTCATCAACGGTCAACACATCTTCACCTTCGACGGTCGCCATCTCACCTTCCCTGGCAACTGCCGCTACGTTCTGGTCCACGACCACGTCGACCGCAACTTCACCCTCATCCTGCAGCTGCAGAACGGAGCGCCCAAATCTCTGATCCTCGAGGACAAGAGCGGCACTACAGTTGAGATCAAAGACAACGGACAGGTTAATAAAATGCTATTATTTTAATGCAGGCCTTACAACCGGTCCAGCCCTGTAGTTTTGGGCTCGTCCAATTAACTTATTTTATATATAGCCAGTTCAATGACCGTTCTTAATCATCCGTATCTTAGGTGATGTTAAATGGAGCTAACCACGGACTGCCGGTGTACGAGAAGGATACGTTCGCTTTCCGCCAGGTGAACGGCAACGTCGGCGTGGCGACACTGTATGGATTGTTGGCTGTCAGTTACGGTAAACTTGAGGTAAGATTTCAACATTTCTTATCGGCTAGCCCGTGTCGCCTTGCATTGCGAGGGCACAGGGGGGAGGGATTAACCTCCCCTCCCCCTCGGGACGTGCTATGATGAGCACAGTGCAGAGGGGCTCCAGTGCGTTCCTCTGACATCCCGCAGCCCCTCATCATGCACCGAGGAAGGGCCACCGGGGGGGTTTTAGTGGGTAAAAATCCCACATGACTCCGCTTTTTCACCTCAGAAGGCAAAAAGATTCCACATTTCTAAGAACAGACACTAGAAATATATCTTTACTATATTGTAGCTGCTCGGACAGACTTCGTTCAGTCAAATGTTAATAGTAAAAATTAAATAAATATGACGTTTGTACGAGTGGTCGTATTATTAATATCTCTACAATTGGTGAGTAAGGAACAATCCAATGATTATCAATTTCAATATTTTGTTGATTTACTTTTACAACTGTTGATTTTTAAAGCATCTAATTGATTGAGCTGTAAAATAGTGTTGTAATTTGTCTAATAAATAAATAAAACTAACATTTTAAGTTTTATTTATTACAAGTGGGAACGAGAGAGCTTATTTTAATTAAATCTGTATATATTTAATTTGTTTATATTGTGGAACAGAGAATATACATCGAAGCGAATGGCTACTACCTCGGCAAGCTGCGAGGACTTCTTGGCGACGGCAACAATGAACCTTACGATGACTTCAGGATGCCAAACGGAAAGGTATTATGCCAAAGTTTCATGTATTGAAGCTTTTTGTTACATTTATATAATCACTTTGGAATAACAAAGTAACATCCCAGCTAGGCCCAAGTTACTTTTTATTGCACTTACATTGATAATACTGTATACCGATATGATGCAGTATTTATATAACTGCTACGAATTAATATACTTGAAATATCGCCGAATCATTTTACTCGTACTTTATTATCGGTGAAAAGTCGTTAAGACAATCTTTAGAATCACTAACGATCACTCTTACGCTTCACTCAGCTTGTAAATACATACAAAATAATAATATTGGAGTGTCTATTTGTAAAATAAAAAAAAACCTTTTACTACATGTATATGAATTAATAATGTATACAAGACAATATCCGTAGGTTACAAGTAATTCAGAATAAATAGATAAGAGACGAGCCTCGGGTGCGCCGTGGTGCGTACGTAATCGCGAGCTCCACGTTGATACAGGGTTACCTTCAATCAGCCTTGTAGTTCTGGGCTCTCAAGAATAAGACTACGGTATCCCTGCCTGTCGTAGAAGGCGACTAAAAGGGGCCTCGGGTTCACTGGGCGACAAGGGTGGTAAGGGGACAAGGTTATGGGGCACAGGGGGGGAGGGAGTAACCTCGCCACCGCCGTCGTCACTTGTCGCCACTTATAAGCCTTTCTCTACCAAATTAATAGGCTAAGACACGTTCTTGACGATCTGGATGACGTAATCACGTGGAGCGTACATTAATCAATGTACGCTCCAACGTGCATTTGGTGTCAGCGCATTCCAGATCCTTAAAAATAAAATAATCGTGTAATAAATCAATGTGATAGTATGATAATATACTTCTAATAATTAATTGGTCGTCTTCATTTCATGTACAGATATCGTCTTCGGAATCCGAGTTCGGGAACTCGTACCGTCTGGCCGGCAGCTGCCCGGCGGCCAAGGGTCCAGAACATTCGCACCATCAGATGCACCACATGGCCCTGCCGCCGGCGTGCGAGACGGTATTCGGAGGCTCTTCGCCTCTGAGACCTCTGTCTCTTGTCCTGGATGTGGCGCCTTTCAGGTATATAACAATTAACTCTATTGAAGAAATTAAAATTCTTATATTCTTTTTAATTTAAAATACCGAAAAGGAGAGAAACACAAATGTATGACATATAACTTATCAACTTTTACTTAGTTTTAAATTTGTATTTTTTGTTTATCTTGTGCATTATTATCGTCATTATTATCGATTTAAATCTCAAAAACTATGATTTTTTGTCTTGAATTTTTAAATTTGGACCGATAATTGTTTTAATATTGATAAATATCTACACTTTAATCTTGTTATAAATCATTTAAAAAAATGATTTAAATTGATATTTTTTTGACTTATTTCGAAAAAAGCTAAAAACATGATAGCTCAAAAATGGTTTACTTTTGCATAATGCTTATAGGGGTATAAATTATCGCAAATAGTCTGGAGGTCTGTCTTTCCCTTCGTCTTACAATGTGGGTACATTCTAGAGTACAGTGAATAGGCATTTACTAAGCTAGTGCGCCTTACTAACCAGGATTGCATTTCCACTTAACATCAGGTGGGATCCTAGTCAAGCACTTGCTTAGAAGTACAAAAAAAAAGGTTTTGGCATTGATTGTGAATCGAAAAGTGTTCAAACCCTTAAGAGAAATTACATTAATAGGCTCCCGAGAGGGAAACTCAGCTTGAACCGTCACTACTAAAAAGCTCAAGCAAATGCTTCAAATGAAGAATGGGCTTACAAAATAGGGAACTGTCACCGTGATATTTTCGCGATCTGTCCTTTAAGGATAATTTTTTTTGTAGACAAGCCTGCATCCACGCAGCAACGGGTGATTCAGCGGAAGCCCTCCATCAAGCTTGCGCCTTGGGTTATGGATACGGGGTACTTGCGTACACAGGATTACTCCCGGTCGTGATGCCGTCAGCCTGTGTCTCCTGCACGGACGCAGACAAGGAGAGGAAAGTGGGAGACACTTATGAATTGAAACTGCCAGCTAAACAGGCAGACATCATTATTGCTGTAGAAACTACTGTGGTAAGTGTTGCTATTTATAATCCTCAGCCTTAAATGTCAAAGGAAGAGAGAGAAGAGAGTGTAGAATGGTTTATATTATAAATATTTGTAGAACGCATTGACGTCAAACCTCACGTTCTGCTAAATTGCCGTTGTTCTGATGCAGTTCATCGCTACTGCTAGGCTCCTTACTATCCAGCAGACCACATGGTTCACCAAGTTTTATCTCATGCTACTATAGATTATTGTTGATGTTTTTTTATAGAAATTTAGGCTTTTCACGTGATCACTTTAACTCTGTCAACATTAACACTTTCCTTTTTCCTGAACAGAACAACGAAAAGAATTTCAAAGATCTGCTCGTACCTCTGGTGTCGCAACTAATCGACAACTTGAAGAGCAAACGCATCGGTGACATCAAGGTGTACCTGGCCGGCCTCAGCTCCAGGTTCCCGTACGCGAGCATCTACGACACCGACCGTGAGTATATCGGTTAACAAATATTGTAAATACCTTTCATATCTTTTGTCTCCGTACAGTGAGACAATAATAAAACTAAAAATACGCCCAGATCTATAGATATATAGAGATATATTTTTTTTTACACCAAAATCAAACAAGAGAAAATTACAGAACTTACATTTTATAATTTCATCAACTTCTGGTTAGGCCTTCTCCAATGTCTACCACAATATACGGTCCTCCGCTTTCAGCATTTAGCAACTTAAAGCTATCCTTAAAGTCGTCGGTTCATCTCGGAGGGAGGGCGCTCTACCCTTCTCCGACCCACGCGCGGTCTCCACCCAAGACTTAACTTATACGTAAACTTAGATAATACAGTATTTTTCATTTAATTTTAAGGATATTTAATTGTCTATTATATACAATTTATTTCAGTTAGCTAGCGTCTTTATCTTCTGAGATATTCAAACTTTCTTAACCGACCCTTTATTTTTACTCACGTGTGTGAGTTTAGAGCCGAGTATACATTCTATAGATAGTATAATGTTTTTATATGTAATGTAAATGATTCTGATGATGATGATGTAATCCAAATGATGTTTGGTTACAGTGAAGCTCAAGAGCGCTAAAGTGCAGTTCACCGACAAGAGCCGCTACGAACACATCGAGAGAGTGAAGACCGGCAACGCGCAACTGGACTCGCTCGAAGAAACCACTGTCAATTTCTACGACCACATAAGGAAAGCCTTAGGTATAAGAATCAGCATTATTTAATTTATTATATTTTTTGAAATTATTTTTTATTTATAAAAAAAAATCAACAGCGTTATATAAATATATTACACATATATTAGGACAACAAAGTGAGTCCAATTATAGGTTTTCTTTTATAAATATTTACTTTAGAATATTGTACTAAAGAATATCCTAATGTTTATACAATGAATTAAAAATTGAAAATACACAAGTTAATAGCAATGTATATATATAAATATATAGATTACAAACACACATTATACATACAATAGATAACGGGCTAGACTGTTTCCGAAACTCACTAAATACGTGCTTTTTTAATAGGAACGGAAGTGTGTTTGTCGTAAGTCTTCAGTTGTCTTAACGCATCAGATCACACTGTGTGGCTGTAGCCAGACATCGCTAATATAAATTAGGTCCAAAGATCTGAAAACAATTTATAAACATGGTTTAAAGAAAAAATTTGATCCCACAAAAATGTGTGCTAGTTGTTTTAACCAGAAGGATGAGGCTTTCAATTCGTCTGTTTTTTTTAATTTCTGTGCTATTTGTAGCGTTCGTAGCTCGTAGCTCGTATACATTTACCATTCGTAGTCATTTACCGAGCTGGAATTGTTTTGTTTGAAAGGATTTATTTTCAGTAAGTTATAATTATATATTGTCCTTTAGGATTCACCAACGTTATGGAAGGATACAAAGAATTACTTCATCTACCTCTGAGACCCGGCGCTGTTAAACACACTATCAGCTTGGTTTCCGACCACTGTGAAAAGAAGGACGTATTGGTAAGTATAATAAAATAGACGCTTAAATATTGTCCACCACTTATTAGTGGGAATGTGGTAAATCATATTCTTATATATTATTAAATAACATATTTTTGTTAGATTTCAACCTTCTGGGCAACATTATACGACACCGTGTACAAGACGACGGCGCACACCCATTCCATTATCGCAAACACGCCTGAACTACAAGGCGATGAGAAACTGAAAAACGCTGTTGGTGAGTAGCTGATCTTTTGGTTAGTTTCTATACTAAATAATACTGTCGAAGTCATGGCGGTCACCGGTCCTATCAAAAGGCATATCATTATTAAAAACCCCAATAAGAAACCGCAGAGCTAAGCGTTCATACGTGACCGTCGGGGTTAGGAATCATTCTTTCGTGTTAAAGCCGTTTTATGGGTAGGCCCCACCTGCTAAATCTTAAGAGCGCTGCTAGAGTTTCTTCGACTACTTCATAAACATATAATATAGAGATAGCAAAAGAAGTTTTACTTCAGTCGTGTGGTCTAAAGCACACAAGTTTTTTGTGTTTAATATATAAAAAAAACGATGTTATATCATAAACATTATTTGCAGGATTCACAAAACACTCTGTGTACGTGTGCGGCGACAAGAAACCGAACGAAGCCCTACGAGCTACCTTTAAAACCAACAATGATGAATGCATCGACTTCGTAGAATCGGTTAGTATTCTGTCAAACCTGGCAGCGAGGAAGGCATCAATGGCAGAAGCACGGTGATACGTGATAAAAATCGCGCAACAATATAATATAAACTCAGGTCAGTCCATCATGTCTGAAGTCTGGTTCAGCATCAGGGCCGCATCTGGAGCGGATAATCTGTTAATAATAATTTGATCGGACCACCTTGTTCGTGAACAGCCGCGAGATACTTACGTGTGACCACTACGAACAGCTCCCCAGACTATCGTCGTCTCTGCGCATTGTGTGGCCGAAATTTATTGTCGGCATGTAGTGGACAAACTTGTTTATTTTCTAATATTTAATTAATTTTTAAACTTTAAAACAAATTTGTAAAAACCATTTCAGACTGACGGCTTTGTATTCTCCGCGTCCAACTACCAAGACATGAACCCAGGCATGCAGAAGCAATTCCTGCAGACCGCAGCGGGCGCTATCACCAAAGAGATGCTCCGGGAGGTGCTCGTCCAGGAGTGCACTTGCACCTTCGTAGATCCCTTCAGAGCGCGCTCCGTTTGTTTCACCAAGGAGAGGAAAGAAGCGGTAAAGTATCAGCGACAATTATGATGTAACGTATGATCTATTTGAAGTTGTCATTCGTAGGCTGAACAAATGAACGTCATTCTGTCTGATGATTTATGTTTCATAAAATTTGATTTTAATAAAAAAAATTTTATTTTTTTATTTGTATATAAAATCTTTTAATTTATTTTATTTGTAAAATAAAATAAAATAAAAGATCTTAAAATCTTTTAATTTATTTTATTTGTAAAATAAAATAAAATAAAAGATTTTTCAAGTCCTAAAGATAACAATCACGTAAGAAACATCCAATTTGGTCCAGTAGTTCGAAAGTTATGCGCGTACATAGTACATTATAATAGCACAACACGCTGGGCTATATCTTGTACACCATGTAACTGATTGAAACGTTTTGCTTGCAGGCTCGCAGACGAAAATAAATGACATGGACTCTCTCTTCATCACCAGCATGCCATTTGCACCAAATACCCTTAGTTAAGTTGATGAGCTCTAACTGGACTTGATTAGGAATTATTTCGTCGCTCCTGAAATGCACTGTTAATTTATTATGTATAAAAGCAACGAAATTATTTGAAATATGTTCATTATACAGTATGATTTATTGTTCATTATTGATTTTACTTGCAAAACATGAATAATAAAATTAATTCGTCAATAGTCTTATATTAAACTTTTATCATGACTTGGATTCTCTAAAAGTTCTGTTGGAAATTCCCAACGGCGCGTCGAAAGATCTCGTAGCGGTCCCGTAGCGCTTATAAAAGCCCTGTTGGAGCTCGTAGCCTTTAAAGTCGCTTTGTTTTTATGAATAAAGACCTATTTATACCACAATGCTATAACTTCAAAGAGGTATTAATATAATCGATATTTGTATTAGAATAATAAAATATATTATTAATATATTCGTCCTTTTATTTTAAGAATAGTTGACAAACGCACCTTTTCCTTCGTACCTTCCTCCTGTGTCCTCCTTAGAGCTTCTCCCCTGGACTTGCTTCGCCGTTGACTACGACGTCTTTTAAGGTGATACAGATGTTGGTACTTATTCGAAACGAGGAACGAACGAAACTTGCGGGGAGCTTCAACCTCTGTTACCATGGTTCAAAAGCGCGCTGTACCTAATGCTAACAACTAAACTTATGAGGTAGAGAGATTGAAGCGCTATGCTACGTAGAGCTTCGTAGTGCTACACGTGTAGCAGGATTTCGTATTTTAAAAGTTAGGTGAATAGATTTGACAAATTACAACGAAATTTTATTTAAAAAGGTATACTTTTATTTATTATTACAAATTACATGTAAATTAGAACTTAATAGTGTAAATAAGGAACTTAAATAAGGATTTATGAAATATATAATATATTGCAATATCAGCAATACGTGATTATTTTGCTTAAATTAAACTTAACATTTTTTTTAAATTTTATTAATTATAATATAAAATTGATAAATACATTACGAATCTTAAGGAAATAAAACTTTAAATCAATGTAATAATATTATTGATACGTGTTCCATCGTTTAATAATTGTAGTAATTCTTACGGACCCAGCGAATCTTTGGTCCTCGCTGCGACATGATCTTCACGGACGCACTAGCTGCCGCAGCCACTACTTCTTGGATCTGTTCACAACCAAACATATGTCAGTATTCTCTTGGATAGGATCTGCGATACTTAACTAATGAAAAACGAGTGTGGTTTTTTAAACCATACTACTGAAGTAAAACTTCTTTTGCTCCATCTATATGGACGTATATCTTCTTTTTTAGTCTAGTCTACCTTGGGTTTGTGTGAAAATAGTTAAATATATAAACATTACAATTAAATGTAACAATATATTACTATATTTATATCTCTATATATAGATGGAATAGGACAGAATTTGGTAAATATATGTATATATATGAAGAAGAGAGAAAGAAAATGAGCGCGCACGTGACAGACAACGCAACAAAGAAGTTTTACTTCATAAATATAGTATTGGTACAGCATACGTATTGCTTGGTTGGTGTTGGAAGAGGTCTACTCCGTCCGTAGCAATAGTAAGACGGGGAAGTTACTCAAGGGGTTGCAAAACGGCTTCTACGCTGTTCTAAATTCTCTTTTCTACATGGGAAGAAATGCTGTAATTCAAATGAACTATGAGGCGTTGATACAATTATGGGCAATAACTAGGAAATAGTATTAAATGACCAACTTACGCTTTGCATCAAGTTCTGGGCGTTACACACCAGCATGTTGAATGCCTCCACGTCTTCTTGGTTACCTGGACATAAAAAAAGAAGTAACTTAACTGGTTTCAATTTTATTTTATGCCAGAATTTATTTGAACGCACTTAGATTTATCTGTCGCCGTAAACATATAACTCTATACATAAAAATAAAATTTGAGTGCTTTGTTTTTAATATAAAAACTTTTTACTACATGCATTTATGAATGTATGTAGTAAAATAATAATTTTTACAATTTTTGTCTGTTCCCGCTAATATCGACGGACCTATTTTGACTTTGAGTAAAAGTTGGTATGGACGTTTGCTACATAATCACGCCAGATGAAATTTGGTACAGAGAAAGATTATAGTCTACAGTAGCACATAGGCTATTTCTCATTTAACCGACTTTAAAAAGGAGTATTAGTTAAAATTTATGTGAATCGTCTATTATTTGATAGTTTTTCGAATTTCTGATGGATATGTACGTTAAAATAGAGAGTGAGCGCTTGAGGTATATTGCACTTAGTCAGGCCAGGCTACGAGCAGAGTGCTTTGCAGGATGTAATAAGAACCAATGGTAACGTCAGCCCAACAATTTAGAACAAATGGTAATCCTGCCCATAATTTGTAAATAGCTAAATAATAAGTAAATAGCCAAGTACTTCCACGAGGACAAACAGGACGCAGTAAAAAGCAAAAACGAAAAAACTAACTGTATCACGCGCGCAGCGACAGCTAGTTAAATATAGTAAATATAAATCACCTTGCTTTCCGAAAGACGATCCTTTGACTGTGGTCAACATCTTGAGCTGACCGCTGATAGTGGGTATCCTATCGCACACCTGCATGAGGTTCTGGAACAACCACATTCAAATTCAGTTTCTCGTCATATTTTACTGGCACAGATTTGTTAAAGAATTGTCTAGTTTGTTATATTTCTCGTTAAGAAAAAACAATAAGTTAATATAGCCGTGAGCAAAATAAAGGCTCGGTTACGAAAGTTTATTATCTCGGAAGATAAAGACGCCACTGTTGCCTCCACTAACTACTAAAATGTAATTATTAGATATTGAATTGTCTATCACGAACAAATTATTTCAATTAGCTAGTCTTAATCTTCCAAGATGTTCAAACTTAACCGACCTTTTTTTTTGTTAACGGGGAGGAAATCTTCAAAAAGATACTCCGCCTTGTTGGGGGAAGGCGTCCCCGGTGGCCCTTTCCTCGGTGCATGACGAGGGGCTCCGGGATCTCCAGTGATACGCACCGGAGCCCCTCTGCACTGTGCTCAAGGAGAGCACGTCCCGGGGGGTAGGTTACTCCCTCCCCCCCTCACAGTGCAAGGCTACACGGGCCAGCCGATGTCGCCTTCTTCCCGGGTCCACCTTAGCGGACGACAAAGGCCACCCTTGTCGCGCAGTGAACCCGAGGTCCCTTTTAGTCGCCTTATACGACAGGCAGGGGATACCGTAGTCTTATTCTTGAGAGCCCAGAACTACAGGGTTGAAACTTAACCGACCTATTCCGGACCTTTATTTTTGCTCAGGTGTGTATCTCATTAGCCCGACTTGAATAGGTCGTGACTATTAACTTTCAGTTTCCTTCCTTTCACTCTCCCCCTGCTTTCATCGTCTTATATATTACTTTTAACATTCATCTTTCTTACGTCTCTTTATATTTTTAATTTATTTTTCTTTATTACATTTAGCTTATTACGCGACTTATTAGTTGTCTTTATTTTTCCTCATTTCGTTTATTTGTACCCGGTATATTGACGGGGGCGGAATGATAGACTTACCACCTGTCACATATGGGGTTTTATTAGCTTGGAGAAAGGTGGACAGCGAAATCTGTCTCTGTGTATCTCCTATGGTAAAAGTAAGATTATGATTTTTTTATTACGAGACTCATTTCGTTATATTCCTACTGCATTTTATCTACTTCTACACGAAGATTACGTCCGAGCTACACCATGTCGGTTAGGCGACTGTAACACAACCAAAACACATACAGTTCTAATCCGAAGGTCGCTGCACTCCAGCGCTAGTTTCCTGGCCAGCGCCGCCACTTCACTGGACGCCTTCACAATTGCCTTGGACGTGACAATCACCTCTTGCTTCTTATCTGAAAAAGATAACATCTTTAACCAGTATCCTCACGGGTTGATTCCAGTCGGGACGATCAGAGTCACTTAAAGTCCTCAAAATAATAAAATGAATAAGGAGGATGTTTCCCTCCATGTCGCCCTAACCACCGGTTGCTGGAGCCCTGCTTAGCGGCGGCACACTGAGTTAGGTTTTTAAAATGTTTTTGTATTTTGTATGGTGTGTTTATGTATTTTACTTTTTATATGAATATCGTAAAAAATTAAAATAAGATTGATTGATAAGTGTTTGAGTGTGTGCGCGCGTGTGTGCATATATATATATGCACAATATATGGATACGGCCGTGGAGGGGCGGGCCTTATATCTCAGAACCCGTTGGACGGAGCGTCAGTCTGCCGTCTGCAGTTTGTCGTTAGACTGTCTTTAGTCTGCAGTTTGTCGTTAGACTGTCGTTAGTCTGCAGTCTGTCGTGAGGCTGTCGTCAGTCTGTCGTTAGACGATAGTCTGTCGATAGACGTTAGTCTGTCGTTAGACGTGAGTCTGTCGTCTGTCGTCTGTCGTTATGGGCTCGCACCGCGCCGACGTGTCTGTTCAGTTGTCGACTGCAAATAGTTATCTGGCGTTTGATGCTCGAGGCTACCCACAATGTCTGAACCCGACAGTAAAAGTTGCGCCCACTGAGTTCTGGAATCCACGCTCGCGCCGACATCAGAAGTGGGATCACCTTGAGCACGTACGACTTTTGAAAATCCGCAACCGCCAAGTGCTGACGAAGATTATTTCGAGGAGTGTTCGAGCTGCAAAGTAGAAATGTCTGAGCCTGAAGCAATCAAGCGTCCGGCGAGTGCGAGCATATAGCATCGAGCTGCCCGAATTCAACCCGAGAAGACCGACGCGGATGCGACCTGTGTTTTGAAAACGACCCGTTACAAGGACGGCCGTTAATAATAGCCATCAGCAGAGCCATAAAGGGAAGCGCCTCGTAATGGCTATCGCAAGTATCTTTCTGGGCATGCAGTGGTCGAGAACTATTTACTTCCAGGTTCGACAAAATAAGGCAGTAGTAAGTGAATTTGTTGTGGGTGAGTGTGTCCTTACAGAGGGCGAGGAACGAAGTCAGGTAAGGTTTTACCACAAATTCAAGGGTCCATTCAGGATAATAGAGGTTTTAGTCAATGACGGGTATCTTTGTGAGTAAGTAGGTAAGTAAGGTAAGTCGTTGACTTCTAAGAGAAAATACAAGCACTCTCATGATACGAGTAAGGAAAATACCAAATCATGAGATCCCAGTTGAATTAGATGATGAGTGTAATGAGTATGAGATGATATGATGAATATGAGAGATGTGAATGTAATGATGGTTGTAATGGTAGAAAGATATCCTTGATAACGTTGGTGCGTTATCAAGATGAGCCGTTGGTGCGGCGACAGGTTGTTAACCTGGATAACGTTGGTGCGTTATCCGGATGAGCCGTTGGTGCGGCGACAGGTTGTTAACCTGATAACGTTGGTGCGTTATCCGGATGAGCCGTTGGTGCGGCGGCAGGTTGTTAACCTGGATAACGTTGGTGCGTTATCCGGATGAGCCGTTGGTGCGGCGGCATGTTTCAAACCTGGAAACGTTGGTGCGTTATCCGGATGAGCCGTTGGTGCGGCGACATGTTTCAAGCCTTGTTAACGTTGGTGCGTTATCTGGACAAGTCGTTGGTGCGACAGTGTGTTTTGAGATTCATTGTAAGTCGTTGGTGCGACAGTGTGTTTTGAGATTCATTGTACGTCGTTGGTGCGACTGCATATTTTTGTGATCACTTGTTATCCCTGTTTTCGTTGGTGCGAGAGTGAGTTAAATGTGTGATATGATCATGATAACTACCAATGATCACCTAAAGAACGTAAACTTATTGTGTTTGTACCATAGTAAATTTTGTTTGAGTTTAGAAGTTTAACTTCGTTAGATACGATGTCAGAATAGCCGAACGACAAGATGCTTTGCCATTGTTGTCTTTTCAGAATACCCACACGAGGACGTGTGAGTCATCAGAGATGGCCGTGTCGGAGAATCAGGCGCCGACAACCGAACGCAAGTACGAAGTTGTACTTGATACGGCCGTGGAGGGCGGGCCTTATAAACCAGAACCCGTTGGACGGAGCGTCAGTCTGCAGTTTGTCGTTAGACTGTCTTTAGTCTGCAGTCTGTCGTGAGGCTGTCGTCAGTCTGTCGTTAGTCTGTCGTTAGTCTGCAGTCTGTCGTGAGGCTGTCGTCAGTCTGTCGTTAGTCGTCAGTCTGTCGTTAGTCGTCAGTCTGTCGTTAGTCGTCAGTCTGTCGTTAGTCGTCAGTCTGTCGTTAGTCGTCAGTCTGTCGTTAGTCGTCAGTCTGTCGTTAGTCGTCAGTCTGTCGTTAGTCGTCAGTCTGTCGTTAGTCGTCAGTCTGTCGTTAGTCGTCAGTCTGTCGTTAGTCGTCAGTCTGTCGTTAGTCGTCAGTCTGTCGTTAGTCGTCAGTCTGTCGTTAGTCGTCAGTCTGTCGTTAGTCGTCAGTCTGTCGTTAGTCGTTAGTCTGCCGTTAGTCGTTAGTCTGCCGTTAGTCGTCAGTCTGTCGTTAGTCGTCAGTCTGTCGTTAGTCGTCAGTCTGTCGTTAGTCGTTAGTCTGTCGTTAGTCGTCAGTCTGTCGTTAGTCGTCAGTCTGTCGTTAGTCGTTAGTCTGTCGTCTGTCGTTAGTCTGTCGTTATGGGCTCGCACCGCGCCGACGTGTCTGTTCAGTTGTCGACTGCAAATAGTTATCTGGCATTTGATGCTCGAGGCTACCCACAATGTCTGAACCCGACAGTAAAAGTTGCGCCCACTGAGTTCTGGAATCCACGCTCGCGCCGACATCAGAAGTGGGATCACCTTGAGCACGTACGACTTTTGAAAATCCGCAACCGCCAAGTGCTGACGAAGATTATTTCGAGGAGGTTCGAGCTGCAAAGTAGCAATGTCTGAGCCTGAAGTTAACTGCTGTCCGGCGAGGAGATATAGCATCGAGCTGCCCGAATTCAACCTCGAGAAGACCGACGCGATGCGACCTGTGTTTTGAAAACGACCCGTTACAAGGAGGGCCGTTAATAATAGCCATCAACAGAGCCATAAAGGGAAGCGCCTCGTAATGGCTATCGCAAGTATCTTTCTCGGCATGCAGTGGTCGAGAACTATTTACTTCCAGGTTCGACAAAATAAGGCAGTTGTAAGTCAATTTGTTGTGGGTGAGTGTGTCCTTATAGAGGGCGAGGAACGTCAGGTAAAGTTAGACCACAAATTCAAGGGTCCATTCAGGATAATAGAGGTTTTAGTCAATGACTGGTATCTCGTGAGAAGTAGGTAAGTAAGGTAAGTCGTTGACTTCTAAGAGAACATACAAGCACTCACATGATACGAGTATGGAAAAATACCAAATCATGAGATCCCAGTTGAATTAGATGATGAGTGTAATGAGTATGAGATGATATGATGAATATGAGAGATGTGAATGTAATGATGGTTGTAATGGTAGAAAGATATCCTTGATAACGTTGGTGCGTTATCAAGATGAGCCGTTGGTGCGGCGACAGGTTGTTAACCTGGATAACGTTGGTGCGTTATCCGGATGAGCCGTTGGTGCGGCGGCATGTTTCTAACCAGATAACGTTGGTGCGTTATCTGGCTGAGCCATTGGTGCTGCAGCATGTTTCAAATCTGGATAACGTTGGTGCGTTGTCCGGATGAGCCGTTGGTGCGGCGGCATGTTGTGAACCTGGATAACGTTGGTGCGTTATCTGGATGAGCCGTTGGTGCGGCGACATGTTTCAAACCTTGTTAACGTTGGTGCGTTATCTGGACAAGTCGATGGTGCGACAGTGTGTTTTGAGATTCATTGTAAGTCGTTGGTGCGACAGTGTGTTTTGAGATTCATTGTACGTCGTTGGTGCGACTGCATATTTTTGTGATCACTTGTTATCCCTGTTTTCGTTGGTGCGAGAGTGAGTTAAATGTGTGATATGATCATGATAACTACCAATGATCACCTAAAGAACGTAAACTTATTGTGTTTGTACCATAGTAAATTTTGTTTGAGTTTAGAAGTTTAACTTCGTTAGATACGATGTCAGAATAGCCGAACGACAAGATGCTTTGCCATTGTTGTCTTTTCAGAATACCCACACGAGGACGTGTGAGTCATCAGAGATGGCCGTGTCGGAGAATCAGGCGCCGACAACCGAACGCAAGTACGAAGTTGTACTTGGATGCGGCCGTGGAGGGGCGGGCCTTATATCTCAGAACCCGTTGGACGGAGCGTCAGTCTGCAGTTTGTCTGTCGTTAGTCTGTCGTTAGTCTGCAGTCTGTCGTGAGGCTGTCGTCAGTCTGCCGTGAGGCTGTCGTCAGTCTGCCGTTAGTCGTTAGTCTGCAGTCTGTCGTGAGGCTGTCGTCAGTCTGCCGTTAGTCGTTAGTCGTCAGTCTGTCGTTAGTCTGTCGTTAGTCTGTCGTTAGTCTGTCGTTAGTCTGTCGTTATGGGCTCGCACCGCGCCGACGTGTCTGTTCAGTTGTCGACTGCAAATAGTTATCTGGCGTTTGATGCTCGAGGCTACCCACAATGTCTGAACCCGACAGTAAAAGTTGCGCCCACTGAGTTCTGGAATCCACGCTCGCACCGACATATATATATATATATATGCATCTAACAATATCTAACAGAGTGAAGACGCTATTTATATTCATAGACAACGTTGTTGTGTGATAACACAAACATCAAACATTTTTATTACAAAAGTTGATCACCTTGGTTCATATAATCGGAGAGGCGCGCCATGAGAACAGCCATGCGTTTGGCGACACCCACAATCTCGTTGTCTCTGGCGGACCACTCGCGCACGGCGGCGTGAAGGTCCAGTGCCGCTGCCTGAAACGTTTTATACGTTATACGTAAACGTTGCGCGCGCACCCCGCACCCTCTCATTCGGCCGGCTCACTCGGAGCACACATCGTTCAAGGGCTGCGAGACTTATATTTTCCTTTTCTTTACCTTTACTATTTACTGTTGTGTTAAACTTACTGTTGTGATTGTTATTTTGTTTCTCGAATAATGAACGATAACGTAGATCACTTAAGTTTAAATGTTTGTCAGGTAAATTAATATAAGACGTGAAATTGTGATTCGTCTTGTTTTGTTTGTTGCCTGCACTAGAGCTCGCTAAAACTAAATACAAATTTATAAATGGACACGGTCACAGCATGTACTGTCGCAAGGCTACCACAGGCGCCCAAGACTACCCAATTTATATTATACATCATTATACTAGTACGTCATGTAAAAACTCTGTACCCCTTTTACGAAAATTTTGCAAACGCAGGAGTATAAAATTTCTCACACTTATAATTTGTATAGAGAAGGATTGCAGAATGCTAATTATCTTCAAATTATGCAATCAAAATGCGTTTAATAATTAAAAACAATACACACTACCGTACGCTTGTCACATAACATCCAGTTATTTGGTTGCTAAGCAAAGGTTACGAGTATGTAACCATAATAAATAATTACGTAAATAGCGAGTACAACAAGCCAATATTTTCTAGATCAGTTAAGTTAACATTTATATTCATTAAAATACTTACGAAGATAGGTTGATTGGTATCCTGTTGCTTTTGGAAGATACTCTCGCCGTTCAGAACGGCTTCCACCTCGCTGGTCGTCCGTAGGATCTGCAACATTTAAAAAAAAGTCGTAAATATAAGTTACTTACTAATGCCGTGTATGACAATCACACATGAGACATTAGAGGCTTGGTAGGCGAACAGCAATAGCTTTCCGACCACCCCTCTAAAAAAAGGGTTGAAAGAATACAAGAGTTTTTTCTTAAGTAAATACTTATAAAACAAACCAATCGGGATTTCTTATTTCAGCCACCTTGTCGAAATAAATTGCCGTTTCTCGAATCCAAAGCTTCATTCAGATCGTTAATATATTAATATCGAACTATTCAAGAGTGTTAGTATTTCACCGTTTAGTAAAACGAGGTCTTGAATGAAGACCGCAGAGAGGCAAACGCGAGTGGGATGCTCTTAATTAGTTGAAGCGCCGATCTTCGCAGGACGTCTGGCAGGAGCTGTATGACAGTAGCCAAGGATCGTGCTCAGTAGCATGCTTTTGGAGAGGCCTATTTCCAGCAGGAGACTGTTGCAGGCTTATGATGATGATTTAAGGCAATCTTCCCTCCCAAGAACATATGCTACGAATTGAAAACTGTTTTATGGAAATCGTTTAAAAAAGAATCTTGCCTCTGCTGTGACGTCTTTCCAGTTGCGCTGCAGGCTAGCCCGGGAGCCCGCGCCCGGCACCACGGACTGCAGACGTCTGTGTGCCTGCTTCAGTGCGCGCTTGAGGTCAGGATCCTGCAGCACGTGGTTTGAACTCATGCCCGCCTCTAGCACGCGCCAACCCAACCTGCCAAGGACAAATATGTATTGCCTTTTGTATAGCAGTAAGACCGCAGACCATCTCGCGTAGCTTTTTACCAGGATCATTTATGTTAATTTTCTAACCAAGTGCTTTACCACAATCCCGCCTGATGTTAAGTAGAAATACAGTCCTGGATGGTACGGCGCTCTAGCTCAGTATTCCAATGCACTCTATTCATCGAAACACCCACATCGCCCAAATTGTAATTGGAGGGCAATACAGCGGGCAAACTATTCCAGTCATTTGCTGTACAAATATTGAAAGACGAAACAAAGCGCTTCCTTCGCATTTGTGGGATGTTCAGGATGAAATCCAGCAATACGTATTGAAGTCCGATGCTGGAATGGGGATGGGGGAATGAGATCATGTAATTCCTGAAAACACTTTCCAAAATTCAATCTGTAGAAAACCGGCAGGCTAGTTACCTTACGCCTGTGCTTAATACTGAGCAGATTGGTTTCTGCTGCGTCACCAAATTAACCTCTTGACCTGCTTTTCTACCGATAAAGCTGATGATGCATTTAGCAGCGAGATGGTATTTAGAAGCGCCTTCCTAAATGTGATACCACTATTCTACACAAGACCGGACTTGGCCTTCATATAGTGTTAAAAGCACTTGTAGAGAAGTTGCAAATTATTGCTGCACTTTGACCAGCGATATCTAACAACTGATCACACAATATAAATTAAATAATTTGACAATTACTTGGTAATGACATTCGAAGTGTTTGCAGATTTCAGCGGATCGTCTTGTAAGCTGGAATGTTCCCGCATGCGATGCATTGTTTCACCTGGAATACAGAGTTTGTGAGACAGAGGAATCGTGGACCTTATATCCCAATTTCTGATATCATGGATCAGGAGCAAAATCTAACAGTGCTACAACGGCTTCTGCATGTTGCACGGGGGAGTCGCCTCAACCAAGGATGTACCAAGACGTTGGTTAATATCGACATAAATATTTATTATATTTATATAGACATTGTGTATATATGTGAATGTATACACATATATTTATATTCTTAAAACGAATTTTTTTGCGTTACTACCCAAATGTCTTGGGTCCGAATCCACGATTCGAATAATGACGTGAACCGTCTCCTAACAAATTAAGCATGTTTGAAATGGTTAACAAGAATGTTAATAATATTTATGACTAAAAAAATTGTTAGCGTTGTTTATAAAAGCAAAGCTTACCGGAAGAAAATTCGAAATAGCTTAATGCTATTACGCATTTTCACATATTCATAGTTCGCCTTTGTCCATGTATTTAGGTGCAATAAAGAATTTATCTATGTACCTATCACACTTCTACGACTTTGTGTTGAAACCTCACCTGCAGCCTGGACAAAGTCGACAGGATCCACGGAGCGATCGCACAGGATGCGAACCTCCGACATGGACTCATTGTACTGAGCCATTAGGGCTTTGTACTTGTCAATAATGGCCTGTAATGATAATATTGTTAGTATTTTAATAGACCATCAGAATAGACAATAGGTAACCGCTATTTAGGTATTAGGTAGGTATTACATGGCATCTATAATTCTTTATTAGTTATATCTTACTTGATGTTGCGGTGAATTGATTCTCTCTTGGGTAGCTTTTACTAACGACGGCGCCAGAAGTTCAACCTGTGACAGTCAAATGATTAAAAAATAAGCACTCATATTGTATTGATAAAACAAACGGGAAAAAGATTTACTCTAGCAGTTTCAAATTTTCAGCCTAGAGGTAACTTCTCGGAGCATCCCTTGCAAGTGAATTTTCGTACAAAATAAACGGAAAAACGGGAATCCATATTTTTTTTTGTTAACTCTATTATTCAGTTCCAATTAGGTCCAAAATATGAATTTTATTGGCATAGGACTTTATATTCCGAAGATATATTAACTCCTAAAAATCATATTTTTCATTGAGGAAGTTTGCTTGTTGATTCAGATATTAATGAGCGTTGAATATCACCAGAAGTTCCTGATGTAACTCTGGTATTTAGGAAATAAAAAATTGCACGTAGAAGCATTCAAAGTTAAATCAGTTACATTCGATTTGATTTAAAGTCTTTATTTTTGTTTTACAAATTATTCGGTGTTAGGGGTGAGATTTAGTTAAAACTAGAATTGTATTTTTTAGAATAAAATACAATATTTAGGTTGAGTAAGACCGCACGGTATAGCGTTCAATCACTTACTAAATGTTATTACACATGATACTGCGCGGTGTCACAGTTATAATAACCTAAGTACATTATAAGGTTATTGATCCGTACATATAATTGAATCTCCTAATACCTGTTGACTACACTGGGTAAGCTCGTCTCCCACATGCGCCGGCGCCACCCCGGCCGCAAGGCGCGCGGTGCGGGTCACGCGTCCCATCTGCGCCAAGAGTTCCGCTATCTTCAACTCCAGGAGGTACTTGCGTTTCACCTCGTCTACAAGTTTTTAATTATGTTTAGTATAAAATAAAATAAAACAGCTCTTATTTGCTACTAAAAATTAACTTTGAACTAAATGAAATTAGTTCAAAAACAAGTGTTGGAAATATTCCCCTCTACGGCGTAGGCCTCTCATTTCCTACTCCATTTTTGTCTATCACGCGCTGTTTGCATCCATTGAGATCCGTATGTGTCTTTGAAGACGTCTCTCCACCTTTTACGCAGGCTGATATAGCACGGTCGAAATTCGATAACAGGAAAACCTCCGTTTCTCAAAATTATTGTAATATCTATGATTCGAATATGTATGTATCTTGTCAATGAAGAATGAATAACATGTGCAGTAAAGACCTTTTTCATCCTGCACCAGCAGCACCAGGTCATCCAGCGCAGTACCGTCTTCCAGGAAGTCTTCCACCACGCGCGTCACCACAAACCGCTCCAGCATCTTCCTCAGCTCTAGCAGGCGTTCCAACAGAACACTTCAAACAAAAATATTATAAAACAGTTCAACGTGCTAAAGACTTATGTGTCTCAAAACGTATAAATTCTGAATCAGTAATGAAGTCTAGGTTTCATTTCGTGGTGGTCCAATACGTTCTAACATACCTAATATATATATATATAATATAAATTATATATATAAATTCTCTTTTACAAAAGAAACGACATTTAATGTTATTTATTTACAATATTTATCCCTATTCTACATGAATTATTTTCTAAGTTCAAGTCTCGCTGACATGATGACATTTGACAGAATTTTATAAAAAGAAAATTATATTTTTCTTTACATATATTTACCTAATAGATACCTAACGAATAAATAGGCACTGAGATGCCCAGCGATTGCTATTTTTTTCTAGCCGGTTTTTGGAGTAAGTTGGTGAACGCGTTATGAAAAGAGTGATGGGGCGAGGCGAAGGGATATACCTATATAAGTTACTGAAGATAGATAACATTTATACAAAATAGGCTCACATTTGGCGTGTATCTCGCTTGATGGAAGGCGAAGATGAAGCCTAGAATGGAACACGTGAGCCTATAAAGTGTCTGTTTACATTAGACTTAAAAGTGTCCAGATTGTACCCGTATGGAAAGACTGATCTCGGTATAGAAAGCTTTCTCTCTTGAACAATCGTTTATATATTATATTTTGTATATTTTATTATATATATATTTTGTATATATGTACATAAGGAAGGAGCTAAATAAGTTTTACTTCCGTCGTGTGATGTAAAGCACACTCGTTTTTTTATGTAAATAGGCACAACCTACGTACCCTTCGCTATACACCGGGCCCATATATTAACAAGTGATTTAAAATTTCGATTGCATTCTGACAAGGATTCAAAATTTAGTGTAGCGAACAAGAGAAATTAAAGTTCAAGGAAAGTTACGTAAGTTATTCAGCATAGAACATAATGTTAAGGTGTCACAGCGAAACTTGATTCTGTACAAATGAATAGTTGTGTCGATGTGCCTATGTATTGTCATTTTTGACCCACCTTGATTTTTGTTTATCATATTTCAAGGAACATTCCATCGAAAGTTTCTCCACTTCGTCAATAGCTTGTCGCATCTCCTCTCTATCTTCATCTTTTAGCTCTTCCACCATCTAAAATAAGGAGGAAAATTACAATAGAATTAATATATAAAATGACTTATTTCTTTTTCAGGTAGGATTTTCTGGTGCGAGGAGGTTGTTTATTTATTCAATAAAGTTTTCCAGTAGTGAGTACAATGTCCTTTAATAAACCCAGCATTTACAAATACTTAACTAATTTCTAAAAAAATCAACTAACAAAAAATTTAATTATGATTTTATTTAATAGTAAAAAAAGTAAAACTTACAGCTTAGGTTACATACATATTTATATTATTTTTGTGGAACAAAGTTTTGAAATCAATGTCACTGTAACCCTTATTAATAAAGTACATCCGGTACAGTCGACAGTGGCTTTAAGTATGTTCTATGCTTAGGTAATCGGAAGAGCTTAATATTTAGGTCTTTGTCATCTATTGGGCACGTTAAATAATGATTTACGGTGCGGTCTGCGAATCGTAAGGTCGTAGATTGG
This sequence comes from Meandrusa payeni, assembly GCA_029286785.1. NCBI lineage: Eukaryota > Metazoa > Arthropoda > Insecta > Lepidoptera > Papilionidae > Meandrusa > Meandrusa payeni. The sequence continues at coordinate 10,179,431 of JAGSMX010000029.1, read as the reverse complement.
AATCCACCATTCGACTATTGACCTGAACCATCGCCTAGTAAAAGCTTAATCTTAGTTCGAATGGTTAACAAGAATGTTAGTAATATATCTGAAAAAAAAAGAAATATTGCTAGCTTTCTTTTAAAAAAAAACTTAATCACAACAGATCGGGATAATCAAGTGTACCTGAGATTAGTTGTTTAAAAGACACATTTATCATTTTAAAATAGTTTTTGTGACTACCAGTGATGCCTTGATGAGTATTGTATCTTACCTGCTCAGCTATCTTGAGCACATTTCGGACACCTTCAATGCCGTTCGTTTTCACCTCTTCACTGGAGGTCGGTTTTTGCAGCCACTTCTTAGCTAGTTCCAATCTAAAACAAAAGCATATATAACGTTAATACCAACATTAGGTCTTTCCGATCAACACGGCGTTGCTCTGAGGAATTGTTCGGAATAATTTCACTGTAGATTTTCAAATCCTCTTGATGGTTGATTAACAAACCCTTGGGGTGAAAACTGTCAATTCTTATCTTAGGCCGGTAGTCTGATAGATTATGATACTTCCCTAATAGAGCCGAGTCATTCTAACATCAGAAAAAGACGCTGCGTAGACTTTCACTGCCGACTTTTTAAATAGAATAGGCCAAATCACTAGGCCTTAAGATTATTTACAACGGGTACATCGCAAATTCAGATCTCTCTTTCACGCGATATCAATGAAAACATTTAAATTAATGAGAAGTTACTTACTGTAGTTCAACGTGGCTCTTCTTTTGTACATCTGTGTCCTGCAAAATGTCGACTCGAATTTAAATATTTCAAATTTATTCCATGAACAAAATATAGGTAAGACCAGAAGATTTTAAAGTCGAAAGCTTAGCCATTATGCTCCATATTTCTCTTTAGATGCTTATTTAGGTACCTGCGGGATTTCATCTTTTTGTTGTGAACATCCCTCAAACCCGAACGAAGCGCTTTGCTTCGTCTTTAATTATTCGTACAGCAAAGGACTGGAATAGTTTGCCCGCGTCTGCATTTCCCTCCAAATACAATGAGGGTATTGTCAAGAGTAGAGTGAATAGGCATAATAGGCGCCTTACCATCCACGACTGCATTACTATTTAACATCAGGTGGGATCGTAGTCAAGCACTTGCTTAGAAAGTACAAAAAACTTACGTATTAACACCACCCTACAGTTGGTATTGCTTGAATGTTTTAATTTTTTTTTATAATTGTCATATACCGATTCTGCCCTAAAAGTACTGATACATATGAAATAATCGTAAATTTAATAATATAATACGCGGTGGCGTCAATACAGTAGTGGTGCCGTGGACTTTAATCTCTCAAAATAAGTCATGTATATTAACTTCAATTTAGACAGAGTTCGGTATAAGTTGGCGACAGCGCTTACGGAAACGGAGCGAAACTATTTACCTCTTCTTCCGCAGGATGAGACGACTCCAGCAGTCCAACGCGACGACCATTTTCCCTGCGAGTGAAATATATAATGAGAGTGAGATATGTATACATTAGTGAAGATTTATGACGTGATTTTATGACGTCATCCAATAGGCACAAAATTTAAACTACGATGAGCGTTTTCATTTGTACATTCAGATTTCAGATGTATCGTGCGTTTGGTTGACATGTGGTTTGTATGTCATGTGGTGTATGTATGTGCATGTATAACAGCGTACTCACTTGATGCTGTTCGCCAGAGCATCAAACACTTGTATGAGAGCCGTCCTGCTGCCGTCGAATGCTTTCCACGAAGTCACTCCGCCCGCGCTATTGTTAGTTTCGTTAACTAGAGTGACTGTTTTATTCAACAACTCCCTGAAATAAATACGAGACAGTATATACTATTGAGAGAAAAAACCCGTGGTAGCTTAGTATTCAGGCGGTCGCCTCAAGTTGAGTAGTACGCTAGTAACCCAAGTTCGATCCTCGGCGCTGTCACCAGTGAATATTTTTCTTGCAATTTTAAGTGCTGATTTATCACGTGTTTATCACAAGGAAAACATTGTGAGGAAACCTGCATGTGTTAGAAAATGTGATGTCTGCCAATCAGCACTAGGGCTGTGTCGCGGACTATTCCCTTGTACTTTCCAACAGTGGGACATAAATATATAGGCGTATAATGGCAGGGTGTGCTATAACAATAGTTGGCTTGAATGTCTTTCTTTCCGATTACAATGAGGTTGTTTTCAAGAGTGAAGTGAATAAGCATTTACTAAGTATGAAATGATAGATAAGTACTACTATTAAAAAGCAGTCCTAAATGGTAACTTACCATCCAGGACTGCTTTCTTACTTAACCATATTATCGTGGTCAAGCATTTGCTTAAACAGTATAAAAAATATTTTTTTCAAACGCGACAGTGACAGTTCTACGGTGAATGTCAGTCACATTCACTGTATCGGAAGAACATGAATTCATAGTATAGATGTTGATGAAGTAATATGCATGTCAGAATGATGAAAAATAAAAGTCCGTAATATTTACCTTTATCTTTACCATCTGAATTACAAGCGAGCCATTATATTATAAATAACTGACGGTTTCGTACCTAGAGTATTTCAAGACTTCGTCACAGGCAACAGACGTGACCTCCGACTTTTTGGCCACTTTCGGCAGAAGTGTTGGTCTCTTTATGACAGCATTGAGAGTTGCTATAGCGTCCAGGAGTTTTAACGTGGAAGAACTAATTTGTGTCTGGAATTGGAAATTATACTTATTAAGATTACGTTTATCAACTGAAGATCAAAGAAATCAAAACCCTGAAAATGTTTTGATCTCTATTTGATTATCATTTTATTAATCTATTAACATTTTTATTATTAATTTTTTGTAGTTGTTGTTGAACTGTTGATGAGTATATAAGGGAATCTCAAGTCTATAATTCAAGCCCGACTAAATACACTGGGGCTGGTTGTATATTATATACATTGATATACATAGATTACCTTTTTCTGTCCCAATCCATTTAAATATGGATATTATACAGTTAAAATTGTTATTGTTGTAAAGGAGTGTCGGTACTAATAATAAAATGGTTTAAAGTTAACATAGTTGTACTCTTTAATTGCGGTAAGACACACAGACAAGTAAAAAGTACAAAAAGGTGGAGCGAAATATAACGCCTACGATAATGTCGTAGCAACACTTTACTACCACAAATATTTACTGTTCCATATACATGTTATGGTTATGTTATTTAATTTTTTGATATATATGTGTACCTATGTATGTATATTTTGTATTAATTTATTATTTTCTCTAAGCTCGGCTTTTTCTTTAGACACCCCTAAGATAGACTGGCAGAGAATGCCTTTTGGCATTAAGTCCGCCTATTAGTGCATTAGTTTTATTTTGTGAGAAAATAGATTAAATAAATAAATATATTATGTACATATGTCATATATCAGGTAAGATTATAATCAAGAATTTAAATAAACGAAACGGAGAATAAAGTAACTTACCGTATTAGAACTGGAGACCTGTATACTGTCATGTAGCTCCTTCATTGACGTTTTTATATCTGAAGCAGAGTCCAGCAGTTCTTGCTCATCATCCAAATCGGTAACTTTGCCCTTACACTCGTTAACTATGACTTGTAGCTGACGTTCATGATCATTCAACACCGACTGTAAATCTTTAATCTGAAACAAATTTTGATTATTTCAGCTCGAGTTGCTAGTTCCCATTCCTGACCACCAAAACAAACAGTGCATAGTCCCGCTCCGGGAGCAAACCTTTTTAAACAGTTGGAAAATAATTCACTTGGAATAATGTTCTATTTTAAAAGGATAGACATAATGTAGTTATAGTTAAGTTTTGACTCTTCATTATTGTGACTTAAAAATATAACTAGTTCACAACAATGTTCAATACAAAAAAATAAAAAACATGCAGTTTTACTGAACAATCAGTACCTTAGCGAAACTACCATAAGGAATTGGCAACGAAAAGTATAGGCTACATATACCAAAAGTTAAAAAGGTAAAATACAAGCAAATTTTATTTACTCCGGGAGCGGGAGGTTTGCCACTCGAAGGATTGTAAAATGTGTTTTATAAAACCCACACCTACAAATTGGTGGTGGAATTAAAAGCTAAAGACGTAAAGTCCAACCTAAATAAACTCTTTAAACGTGTACCTGGCACCAATGAAATGAAATAAAGAAAAAATTGAAATCGATACACACACATCGACAAACACAACGTACATAAAATAAAGAGAAAAAAGCCTACGACGTAGCAAGTTCCAACATGTCATATTTTGTAACTAAATTATTTCGGTATTACAGTTGCTATATTAATTAATTGAATGGTTTAAAATATGTACCTGGTTCATATTGCTGGAAGACATAATTCTGACGCAGCTGTTCTGCATCAAGTCGGTTAGTTCCTGAATTTTTAAAACATCTGGAAGCCCTTCTCTAGCGACGTCTTTGTATTTATCGGATATGGATATCTTAAAAAAAACAAATGTGTAAAATAAACATAAAATCATAAAATGGCAACCCAACGGCTATGCACACCGTGAAATATATATATATATATATTATGTATATCCGTTACTCAGAGGTTCTGATGAAAAGTGTGTTGAAGCTCTTACCGTTATGCAACGTACGTGAAGTCAACTTTCTTTGTACTTTGATACAAAGACAGTCTTCAAATAATCCCACATCACGTTAGAGTGTCCCTTTAACTCTGCCAATAAATATGGCAGTAGTCTGGCCAGAAATGTTATAACAACAAAAAAAAATCACTAATAATTTTATTTAAATTTGGAACGCATTTAGATTTTCTAAATGCGTTCCATCGATCTTTCACCGCCCGTAAAGTGGGCAAATAATTTCCATACATTTCTAAATCTGCATCCGTGTAATCTTTTAATGATATAATATTACCAAATTATACCGTCCATTACAAAATTAGTATAACTTCTTACGCACGCTTGACTTAACTTGAAAAGTAAGCTGGTTACAAAAAGTTTGATCGGCGGAGGCGAAGGGAAGTTGAGATAGAAAGAAAGAGAGTTACGTTTTTACTGTAAGGTCAAAACAGAGAGGTGCACATTTTCTTTCGCTCTTTCTCTCACGCCCAGTTACGTTTCATGTATCTAAGATATATGACAGGCGTATTGTCTGTATCACACTGTAGGAGCAAGAGAGAGCAAGGCCCGCACATACTTTCTTTCTCTTTTCAGCAATAATAATAAAAATCTTGTGTATATATTATAAATACATATATGTCGATGGAGATAAAGAAGTTATACCCCAATCATGTGACACACGTCTTTTTAAGTTATAATGTGAACTCGTGGCCAGACTATTTACGTATATGTCATAGTATTACTGAGATCCCCAACTGTGTCGCACTATTAAAGGTGACAACTTGGTTTCAATATATACAGATAGTACAGTCCTAGAGTTCTTTTGCCAATATTTGCCAGTGAAGTAACCAGGTAACTCACCAGGTACGCGCACTGCACGGCGTATTCCGCGGTGTTGTTCACAGACGCTGTAATATATTGCAGTGCAGAATAACCTTCTTCGCGGGACATGCTCTGCTCGTTCTTAAGTTTATCTGGGAATGTTTATGTAAATAATTAGATTACACAATTTACGAGTAATAACAAAAACCGACACAAACGAAATAGAGTTATTCAGAACTTAACCAAAATCATTGTTATTGGTCTATTTGTCGCAAGTTTGATGAGAATTTAAAACATACGGGTTTCACATCAATGCAATCAAAATTCAAACAAAAAAAATCATCAAAATCGGTTCACCCAGTCCAAGGTTATGAGGTAACAAACAAAAAAACATACAGACAAATTGAGTAGCTACTAATCTTTTAAAGTTGATTAAACATATGAAACGAAACGTCTTACATATGATGTCACTCTGATGCTGTACAGCTTCCACGCAACGCGCGTAGCCGAGGGCGCAGGTGGGCTGCGCTCTCTGCAGAAAGTCCTGCTGCAGCTTCAAACCACTGAGTAGATCTTTACCATCTTCATTGTGACCTGTAGCTCGGCTCTGGAAGTTATTTTGAATAGAACATTTTATTTATTATACTCCTAGTCTGAGGGGAGGGCAGCAGGCGTCCATCTTAAGCTGCACAGTACTCTAACAACCTCGAGTTCTACCTCCAGCGCTGCCACTGTGATGAGTTATTCAAATATTAAGTACTGATTTACCATAATTCGGACTCCAAGATGCAATACTGTATTTCGACCTTTTATTTTGGACATATTGAGGGATGTCGAACGAAGAGATTTGCTACGTCTTTCATTATACGTACAGTAAAGGCCTACAATAGTTTGCCCTTGTCTTTCTTTTGATTACAGTGTTACCCACACTTTTCAAGAGTAGAATTAATAAGCATTTACTAAACTAGTGCTCCCTACCATTCAGGACTGCATTTCCACTTAACATGAGGTAGATTTGTGGTCAAGGAATTGCCTAAAAGAGTAGAAAAAAACCACAGCAATTATACAAAAAAAATATCTACATTTCGAATCCACATACCGCTTATGTTGAGGTTATATGATTCTCAAAACTTACTCACCAATTTTTTTATTGAGTTGTTCAATGACCGGATAGCATCCAAGAGTCGTCTTCTCATGTGTAAAGAATCGGGTTCCTGGGAGTAAAAATATGATCAAAATTATATACGTAAATAGAGGCCAGTATGGACATTTATATAATGATATAATAACTGATGAATACATCTCGACACGAGACACGTGCTTTCTTAAGAGATAAGGATAATTTTCTCACCTGGCTAACTTGCTCTGTGACCTTCAGTAGATTGAAAGTGGCGAAGCACATTTCCTTTGCTGAGTTCTCTATTCTGAGACTCTGTATTGGATTCTAGAAATATATATTTAGTTATTTCAAGTGTAATGTCACTTTAGAGTAAAACTGTTTTTTTTTTCATATTATTATTCTTGTTAGACATTCCTACTAAGCTCGTGCTAGGAGATGGTTCACGTCAATAGTCGAACAGTGGATTCGAACCTACGACCTTATTATGACTTTGAAGTAAACCGTACCCTAAACCATAAGAGTTAGGTTTGACTTACTTACATACATCAAACCTTTTTTATTTTTTATTATTTTACAAGTAAATTTTTTATCAAAAATTTTAAATTAAAAAATGAATTGGTAGAAAATTGTACCCAATTTTTGGGCGTTCCATATATCCAGTTCCGTATATAGTATATTCATAATAATATGATACATTTGAAGTCTAGGGTCCAAAATCTCAATAAAATTGAAATGAAATATCTCTTGAAAATTTGCCCTCTCAACAGAAAGATTTTTTAAATCGATTTGTAAATGACAGCGCTATGAGGGCAGAGTGATTAACATAAATAACAATAAAAATGCAGTTTTATTGGTGAAGTTCTCACCTCCTCGCTGCGGAGCGCCCGCGCCAGCGTGCCCAGTTCTATGGCAGTATCTGCAGTGGTGTGGAGACTCTTGGACAGAATTTGTGGTTTATGAATAGTGGACGCTACGTTCTCAATCATAGAGTCCAATTTCATGCAGTCTGATGGAATTTCTTTTTAAGTTCGCTGAAATAAATAGCACTATTTAATCTCTAGTGCGGCAGTCGCCATTTTGATTATTTCCGTTCCTTAGTGTTAAAAATTGTGCAGTGATTTTGGCTAATTTAATTAATTTAGTAGTTATATTCCTATTACTTTGTCATTTAATAAAATATTTTTGTAAGTATTAATAATAAAATCGTTACGTTTCTTTATAGCGAATGTTGTGTACACCTGTAATTGACATACACAACAGGACTTAGTTTGTAAACTTGATTATTACAACAATGTATGCTTGTGTAACGCTGTTGGTGTATCTTATTAAATAAATAAATAAATAAATGAGTGGCAAGTTCCCGCTCCGGGAGTAAACTTTTCCATACATCAGTTGGAAAATCTTTGACTTAGAATATTATTCTATTTTAAAACCATAAACATATTGTATTTATAGTTATGTTATGAGTCATTGTTATTAAGATTAAAAAATATATAACTTCAATGCACATGTTCCATGCAATTTTTTTTAAAATCAGTTTTACTCTACAATCAGTAAGTCGGCAACATAGAGTATATGCCACTTAATAACAAAATTACAAAATGGAGGCGGCTATCCAAAAATAAGTTTAACTCCCGGAGCAGAATTTTGCTACTTGTGGTACTTATGGGTCCTGGCCACCCCATGGCCGATAGCCCTGAAATCCTTCTCGATTCTGTCGCCCCATCTCATTTATGGCCTTCCACTCGGTCTTTCCTGTTGCGGCTTCCACCCGTTTATATATATATATTTACAGCCTTGGGTGCCCTATATGATAAATCCTGAATTTCCAGGTAATTTATATGTAGTATATGTATACTATTAACGCGAATATTAGGTATGCGATAAGATAACACCATTTTTGACTAGTTACAGTGTCTATCAAACTGGCAGGCGGTTACATCCGCATACAACTCAGCGACTACTTGCAAGGAAGACCTAGCTCCGATAACTTAAATAGATTATATTAAGTCCAACATATGTTTTAAAAAACTTAATTCATTATTTAGCATCATGTCAGCCGTACATCATCCTTTGCTGGACACAGGCCTCCCCCAACGATTTCCTAAACGAACGGTCGTAAGCGACTTGCATCCAGCATCTTCCCGCAAACTTAAATACTAACTTTTTATCACTGTGCAGATGGCAGTCGCCCGGCGGTAAAAGAAGTCGTCTCACGTCTACATTGTCTATAACTTTGTGTTGTTTTTTATCTAAACTCCTTCCAGCATCTTCGAACTCTTCAAGTTCCTGAAATTTTTAATTATTTTTACAAAAACCACAGCACTTAGTTTGTATTAGAAATCAAGTTATGTACATGTACTGACTGCAAACGAAGGGATTCACGTTATTCATGTGACGTGCGAAAATGTGTGTGTGTGTGTGTGTGTGTGTTTGTGTACTATGTACTGCCAAAAGAATCTACAACACATTTTTAAAGTAAAACTTCTTTACGCACGCTTGATTCGGGGAATAAGCTGATGAATGCGTTACGTAAAGTGTGATCGGGCCAGACAAAGGGAAGTTGAGAGTGAGATACAAGGTAGTCAAGATAGAAACAAAGAGAGAGTTACGTTTCGTATAGTATTGTAGGCGCAAGAGAAATAAGCGCGAGCATACATTTTCTTTCTATCGCCTTCGCCAGTTACGTTTCGTGTCTAACAAGCAGTGCCGTCCTATTGTCTGTATCACACTGTAAAGACACGAAAGAGCAGTGCGCGCGGACATTTTCATTCTTTCTTAAACAATCGTGTATATATTTTATTATGTGTAAATATGATATTATATATATATATAAAATACATCCAGATAGAGATATTATGTGTTATTTTAGTGTGATTAGTGTCGAAGATACGAAAAGCTTATTAAATACCTGTATAATTTGATCGGTGACCTCCATCTCTTCTCCGGCGTCCAGGTGGTGCCAGGTGGCGATGCGCCTGCTCGTGGTTATCATCAGGACTCTCAGTAGAAGTAGTAATTTTCTCAGATGTTTTTCCAACCTTCAAAACAATAAAGTAAATATGAATATATTGTAATTGGTAAACATTTACTGTGTCATTATAATTTGTCTGTACTTCTGTTGATGTGAGTGGCACTGTTGTCGTTTAAACACCGATTCTATAAGTTTTGTTCCTGAAAGGATTTTCAATTAGTATATATATATATATATATATATATATATATATATATATATATATATATATATATATATATATATATATATATATATATATATCTTTTATGTAAGAAGAAAGATAACGCAAGAGAGAGTTCGTGCGTAGTTCGGTATAGTTTGCGGTAACATTTATGTTGGTTTTAGCGTAGATTTATTTTTTGAAGCATCAACAGCCTAATAGTTGAGGGTATGGTCTGCGAATGATACAGTTGTAAGTTCGAATCCACCATTCAACTATTGACATGAACCATCTCCTAACACAAGCTTAAGCATAGTTGGAATGGTTAACAAGAATGTTAGTAATATTCATGAAATAAAATATATCTGGCTTTCTTTCTTTTTTAAATAAATCAAGTCGTTTTTTTATGAGACTATCTTACAGTTTATATGGATGTTATTCAACCGAATTCAATAAAGGAGGAAGTTCTCAATTCGTCTGTATAAACTTGAAACCAATTTCGATGATTCTTTTTTATCTGGAACCTGGTGCTTCCCGTATGGTCCCATTTGGTCCCATTTTAATAATGGTATCCAATTCTGATAAAGATAACTATGTAAGTCTTAAATTTACATTAAGTATATGCGAAGTGGACGAATAACTTAATGTCACGCCAACTGATTTCGATGATTTTTTATTGGAAAGTATTTAAGTTTGGTGGGAGTTTGGTTAGGTCCTGATTAATTCTATTTCGTATATGATAATTCGCAAATACAAACAGGGCGACCGCGCGTGATAACCTTTAATTGATTCGATTTGAAGTCATGAAGAAATGAATGAAGTGTTTCAAGAAATTAACATTATATATACTTGTTATTATATAATCTCTTTTCCAATTACCTTTGCTTTTCCTTTGGATCACTTAAATCGGTGCGCATGCGCAGGTCGGTGACGTAAGCGGCGAGTGCAGGTGCCAGCTGCGGCGCAGAGCTGTGCGGGGACGCCGCCACGCAGCACAACGCAGCCACAGCTGGACTGCTCTCCTGTATCAACAATAATGCAGATCCTTTACTCATACCGTAGACACATTCATTACCCAGAGGGACAGGCAGAGATCACTTCCTCTCAGTGCGATCCTGACGTAACTCATTCGCTTGATTCATATCTAAGCGACAATAACCTAATAGTTTAGAGTCCGGTTTGCGAATCGTATGGTCACAGTTCAAATCTACCATTCGTCTATTGATGTGAACTATTTCCTAACAAAAGCCTAAGCTTATTTTGGAATGGTAAAAAGAATACTATTCATGAGAAAAAAATGTCATACATCACATCTGTACATGTGCGCATACATAATTGTCGGTTAACGGTACTTCTTGCCTACCCTATTCCTTTTTTAATACTTTCTAAACATGCTTGACCACGATCCCACTTAATGTTAAGTGGAAGTGCAGTTTTGCATGGTGAGACGCATTAGCTTAGTAAATAACCACTTTGTAATTGGAGGGAAAAACAGAAGCGGGAAAACTTTTCCAGTGCTTATCTATACGAATAATGAAAGACAAAGCAAAACGCTTCGTTCGGGTTCAAAAGATGTGTACACCGTACAGCTGTGCAGTAAACATTGCAGACACACTCCTGATGGTCTGAAGTACTTGCCTTGATATATCATACTTATATACCTTTCACCCAGCAAATCGAATACCTAGATCCTCCTTTCACATCTCCCATTAATCACTTTCCCTCTCAGGTTCCTTGAAATACCTCTGGTACTGTGGTTACTTATTAAGCGTTCCACCAACGATCTGATCTTTAGGAATTCGAATCCTAGCAGCCTTGTAATAAAAGCGTGTCGTTTTTGATCTCAAACATACAAAAAAAATAATTTCTAAAATTTTAAGACGCGTGAGCGAAAATGTGTGTGTAACTTGTTTACTGGATAATTTACCTGAAGATATTGTTTTTCCCTGTGTCTCCTGTACTCATGTTAAGCATTCTGTCTATTTTGTTCTCAAGGTCAGTGAGATCATGGAGGCTCTCATCCAAAGCAGCGCTGTCGGCTGTAGCCAGGGCACCCTTCACTGCAAACCTGCAATGAAGAATGAATAAGCTCTACATTTGGCAGTAGTCTTTCAGCCAATCTAGACTTTTAAAAGATTTCATAAATTGCAAAAGAATCGTATAAGAAGATACTAATTATACAGAGAAATATTAATAGTATAAAGGTTTGCAAAATAAGACCCCACCTGTGTATAGTATATGTAAGATTTACAGGTCTCAATACAATGAAATAAAAATTGAAATGTGGTGAGACCCTTTAATATAAATTTACCAAACATAAATGAAGGAGTTAAGTAGTTAGTAAGTGATTCCTGAAAAAGTTTCAAACAAAAGATGTCAATGCAAAAATAGGATATTTATAGTTTTTAAATTTTATTCCTAATTCTATTGTGAGATCAGACGCAGTCATGGTTCAAACCTCGCGCCTTGGATAATAGACGATCACGATGCACTCATCCCTTTGTTTTAAGTTATTCATAATTAAGGTACTAATATGAATGGTCGCCATTAAATTATCAAAGAATTTGTATTTATTTACAATCAAAAGTGGTATATCTGTATATAAAAAGCTCACCGCAATAAATTTACGCTATCAGATAACGCCTGCAGCTTTATCTGTAACGTCTTTCTAGATCTTGAATCATCAATATTCCTCGTAGCAGATGTGACTTTCGGTACGATCTTCTCACAACCCTGCAAAGAAGAGTAAAAAAAAATAACTGTTTGTGTATATACGGTCGATCAAGAAACAAAATGTATGCGCACTGCTCTCTCTTGCTCCTACAGAATAATACAGACAATACGCCTGCAATGTGTCTTGGATATACGAAATCTAATTGTGTATTAGAAAAAGAGAGAAAGAAAATGTGTGCTCGCACCTCTCTCTCTCTCTCTTGAGCCTTCAGTAATATATGGAATGTATCTCTCTTTCTATCTTCACTAAATCTACCTCTCAACTTTCCTTCGCCTCAACCGATCACACTTTTCGTAACGCAATCACCAGCTTACTCCCGAATACAAGAGTGAATAAAGAAGTTTTACTTCAAAAATAAAAAACTGCAAATATGTCTTTTTGAGAGCTACGATGATGAATCTCTTCTGCTACGTCGAAGCACGTACAGTGGAGAATTTTTGTTGCAAAGAATGCACTGAGGTACGTAACTTACCAGAGCGAAAGCGTTAATACGCAACAAATCGTCTGTGAGACCTTCGTGCTCGTGGGGCTCGGACGGACCTGTCATTTCCGTTGCCAGAGCAGACATCCTGGCACACTCTTCTTTGATGTACTAAAATAGCAAACAAACACTTTATTAACAAAGTCCTGTACTTTTTATGTAAAATATAAGGAATACCATAATACGAAGCATGAATGTCTTATATAATTAAAATATAACAATGTATTTATTTTACATTAGTTTACGGTAATGTACCTAAAATGTTTAAAGCTTTGATTTTAATTTAGTATCAGAATTAAAGACATCTTGCGGAATTGTTAAGCAGTGTTGGTACAAGATGGCCTCTTAATATTATTTCGATAGCATTATATTTATATAAATAAATAAAATTGGAGCGTCTGTTTGTGATATAAAAATAACCGTAAAATAATTTTCCCTACATGCATATGGTAGTGAATACGTTACATATATCAAAAACATTTTGTACAATTTTTGTCTGTTTATTCCGGCTAATCTCTGGAACGACCGACGCGATTTTGACAGGACGTTTAGTACCATAAAGCTAATGTAATAAGTAGTAACTTAGGCTACTTTGAACCCATTAAAATGACTTTTTATTTGAAAGCTGGCACTTTGGTCCAGTTCTGACAATGGATTCAATGAAAAAATGGCTTATACGAGATAAGTCGTTAAATCCATTAATGATTTGATTCAAAGTAGGTTTTTTATTTACGTAAATATACTTGTTAATAAAAATATTGATTTCACTGCCGTTTTATTTTTAAGCCAGCTAATTAATAATAAGCAAAAACCTGAAGTTCCTTTCTGCCATAATCTCCATTCGTCTCTTGTGCTGTTTTAGATATAGCTTCAATGTTAGAAACAACATCCTTTACGAAGTCCTGAAACGCACAAAGTAATAAGTTAAAGTTAAAATATATTTTCAATAAATAGAATTGTAGTATAAATAGAATTTGGACAGATGAGGTTACCATTAGATCCACGACATTAGTTTGATCAGCACCCTGCGCTCGCCGACCCTGCAGCAGAATACGCTGCAGATCTTGCGACGCGTTCTCTACTGCGCGGAGCTTATCTTTATCCTGCACAATTTATTTTTATATTTGAATAGCGTACGCAGCCCGCTTCGCCGGTCTAGATTTTGCTTTATTTTATTCAAACACTAAACTTACACCATTAATAATTTAATTTAACTCAACACAATATATTAATTTCTCTTCTATTCTCATTATCTACACCCATGTACGTACGTACTAGTAGTATCATATTAAATAAAAGCTGTATTTGATGGAGTGAGGAGTGCTCCGAGCGTCACCAAACCTTACAGGATTACACGGGAGATGAATGAAGATTTCCTGAAAGTTTCATTGAAATCGGTCCAGCCGTTTCGGAGCCTGTATAGAACAAACCCATACACTGTCTCTTTTATATACATAAATTACTAGCTTTATTTAACATTTCGAAAATTAGTTATATTAACTTAATTCTGAACAAAAGCGGAAAATATGGTTTCTTGTTTCTTAGCATTGTAGATGCATTCAGAAATTATATCCTCATATCATTATTACTGTCAAATCTCAAGACACACATTTAATTACGGAGGATCTTCTACGTTACGATAAATTAGGTCGTCATTTAATTCCTATAGTTACATCACTATAATAAAATATTTTTTTGTTTGTTATTTCGATGTAGCTCTCTTCAAGAATATGATATTATATCTACTATGCGAGTAACCATTAAAAACTGCATGTGGATTTAGAGTCAGAAGAAATAGTCATCTGCTAGACTATAAATACAACAAACAAATATTTGCAAACGAAATTGTACACATTTATTCAAAATTTCGTAAATCAAATGTTCAATGGTGACTCCATTGAATAAGACTTTGAAAATGAGCCTTCTATAACTTTCGCTGCATTATCAAAATAAGAGTTAACTTACTTCAGGGGAAAGTTTTGAATGTGCATTGGCGACGTCTAGTTCGCTGAGTGCTGCAGTCAATTTGTCTGCCTCCTGAGCATATTTCCTTCTCTCCTCCATGGGTAAATCAGGAGACTCCACGTATGACTATAATTCAAATATTAATATTACAAAAGAAGTAATCTACTATATCCTAGATAACTCAGGTTCAGATTTCCGAGAGGTGAAATTTAGTAAAATATAATTGCGTAGATGATGGAAAAAGTTTCCCACGCCAAGTTGATCGCGTTTGGTTGGTTGGTTTCATATTTGAGCCGTTTGGGGTAGAAACTTTGGGTCCGTGGGGTCTTAGTGCACATCACCTTTTTAATGTGATAGCTAAGAAGTTGGTCGACACATCTGGTGACCAGAGGGCTGGCTTATACCTTGCACACAGGCTAAGCATTGCCATACAAAGTGGCGATGCTACCAGCCTTCTGGCCACGCTGCCAAGCGACGACGGTTTGGCACAGTTATATTTTTTGCAATATTTTTTAAAATACCTATTAGATTATGTATATATATTATATAATAGCGATAGCGTTAAAATACCCAAAAAAGTAAGGCAAATAAAAAAAAGTTGAACTCTAATGGTTGTGTTACATACATAGAAAGATACAATAAAGGTACATGAAGATGAATGAAAGACACGTAATATATAAACTGCTGTATTATGTGTTGGTTAGGGTTGGGCACTAGATAGTTAAACAGTCGATATCGATTTGCTATAATCGATAAATACTGGAAATGAAAAGGTATATTGCCCCGTGAGTGCGAAGCTAAAGTGTGTTTTACCTTGTAATTGAGCAATATTTCCAATGCTAATTGTCGCATCGGCGAGTTTTCCACCTTAAGCGTCTTCTTCTGCGTTCTCTTTACCAGAGTTTCATTTTTGACGTCGTGTTTCAGATCAGATAACAGCTTTTCCAAATTCTTTGATTCGATTTCGAGGTCTTTTATGCAAGTGGGTTTTTCTGGTTGCAAGGCGAGTTGTGTCCATATGGAAGAATAGTGTTTAACTTTCGCGGACAGTTGATCTGCGACCGTCAGAACAACACTTTGACTCTCTGGATGCTGTATAAACGGCGCTGTTAGCTGAGAAATAAATACAATTCTTAATAAAAGCTTGAAAAAAAATCATCTTAATAAATTTAAGGACCAAATTGTTTAATTTATTTTCTTTTTTTAACTGAACGATAGTTTTAATTAATCTCAAGGTTAACAAATCGTATATTTTCCTTTTCAATCTAGTTAAGTCAAAAATATTTTTTTGAAAATCCTTAAAGTTTGACTTCTCAACGTCCTACTGTATAAGTCACTTTGCGTGTGCCCCCAAGCCGTGTGGCCCCACACGCACCTTTTTAACTCCCTACAAGTTCTTTGTCAAGGCCTGTCCATCATTCGGAGCTCTCACCCTTAAGGGGCTCTACATCATTACGGCTCGCTCGACGGCGCCAGACGACTTTTTATCGGGTCCTTCTTTTGTGCCAAGCGTACCTCGTGACTTGTGTGCCGTACGTGTGTCATGTGCGTCGTACCTTGGTGACGTATAGCAGCTTGCTGGCCGCGTCTGCGCAGGCCGAGCCCGCGTCGCACAGGGGCTGCGCGTGTCGCTCGTGCGCGCTCTGTGCCGCCGCCGCGCCGCACGTCGCCAGCCGCGAGGCGCAATCGCCTATCACTTTGGCGCGAGAAATTACCTAAAGCGAAATCATGGAAACACAATGCATTAAATAAATAAAAAGCATAATACACACTTCCCTATGTTTGAGACACATACACGCGGATATTATACGGTTGCTTGGTAACGGTTAAGTACCTATCATAAATAATAACTGACAAATTCACAGAATAAGTTACGACCTGTAAATTATGGGTGATTGATGATCTAATTCCTGGGTTAAAGTCGAATTTCAACTTAAGGGCAACCACTACAACACTATAAATGGTTGATTCTAATGATTATTGTATCCACAAGCGAGTTTACAAGTAAAAACAAACATCGAAACTACGCTTAAAATGAACTGAAAAGTAAATAAAGAGTCTGAATGACAATTATTGCAAACGTCTTACTGTCAGAGACAGATTATATACTATGCTCGGACGCCCTTTTTTATTACCGTTGTATCATAGCTATATTACGAAGTTTTTAAGAAGAACATTCTCTCTCTTCTTTTCGACATTCCTGCTCTCCTAGGTTGGCATAAACCTACCAACATCTTCAATGAACAAATAATATTCTTTCTCTTAGAGTTGGGAGAAATCTTCGGAACCCAATATTTAATTTCAATAAAATTAATAGGTAGTTTATCGCCGATTGAAGCTAGACAAAAGTTTAAGGATAGTTTCGTTCATAGAAGTGAAATTGGATTCGAACCCATCACCGACAGTAAGTCCTTACCGCGTATTTTGTCTATTAAATGTTTAAAGTCGTACAAAAGTTAATTCTACCTGTCGCTCTTGCTCCGGGTCTACGCCAGACTCGATCTCGTACATAAGTTTTGTGGATTTGTTCGCAAACTCGACAGCGGTTTCGTTCAACTTCTGTAACATATTATAAGCATTTAAGAACTGTTTCTTCGGAAAGGTTGAACATTAGAATGAAATTATTTCTATGGATTTTGTATTAAAACAGTAACTTGCAGACAACTGTGACATATATGTTGCTTGTCTTTTGGAACAAATGTTAACAGTTTCCGCTTGACTCATTCTATGCACTATTGCGCCGAGCTGATCGTTAATAAGGACTGTTTACTAGTATCAAGTTTCCGGTACCCTCCTGTAAAAATTACAGCATAAATATATTATGTCCCACTGGTATAGGCATATATAGGGCAAGGTCCGCCACGCGCACCTAATGCGAATTGGCTAACTTCATATGCATTAGAAAATTTTCTAAGACATGTAGGGCTTTCCTCACGATATTTACCTTCACCGAGGAGTGCGTGGTAAATCATCATTTAAAATTTCAACAAAAAATTTAATTTGTGCTGACACTGGGAATCGAACTCAGGTTGCTAGCGTGTTTAATAGTACACGAGGCGACCGCCCGGACACTGAGCTATTACGACTGTTCTGTAAGGATCTTATTAATGATGGCAATATATATCTCATATATATTCTCATATAACTTACATTGTTGTTGCTTTGAGCATTACTGCATAAAGCTTTTGTTGTCTGACACAATGCGAGAACGTCTTCCAAGATTGATTTCCCTCGAGGATTGCTGGGATTGCAAAGTTCTTTTGTATCTGAAATTAATGTTATATAAAAACTTTATTGCAATAAAAATGACGTCATTTTCAAGGCCTAATAGACTAGTTGAACAAGCGAACGGAAATACTTAAATCTATACCATAGCCCGTTTATGTCAAGAAGTACTAAACAGCTAGTAAAGAGCAACGGGTAAATTTGCCTTGTGTATAATACAGGGGTTATCCACCACCTCCCATGGCCCAACCAACCTCGCGGTTATATGGGACGCATATAACCGGGAAACGCGGGAGGGTACGCGTGGTCTGGCCGTGTGGCCCCTACAAGTTTTTTATCAGGGCCTTTCTCCACCATTTGGAACTCAACCCCTTAAGGGGCTCTACGGCACGCAACATAATGGCTTGCCATGCGTATAGGAATGGTATGTATGAAAATGGCATCCGCAATTGACCTAGTTTTCTATATTCAATTGAGGCTACTTCACTGCAATAACTATCTCTGCCGTCAATCAGTACTTTATGTTATTTAGCATAACTGTGTTATTTGAATTGCGCTGAAGCTGAATACATTAATTGGCTAACAAGGCGTATCGTCTAGTGTTTCGGGGCATGCGCGGATTTTTAGCAAGAAAATCGTACGCAGAACTGCGCTTTTATGATGCCGGCGTACCACTTCATTAGATAATTATGAATTCGTTTCATCTATTTCTTATGGAAAACAATGTAACTATAAATAGTTCTATAAAATTTTGATGTATATTCATTATTGCAGGTCTTAAAACATGGAATAAATACATAAATAAACTATGCTAGTCAAAAGTAATTTTTCAATTACCTGTAGCAATAGTTGGGAAAAGCTCAGACAAATTAACTACAGACTTGGACGCCACCTTATAGTTGATTTTCTCCGGATCTAAAAAAAATAAGAATTTAAAATTATTATTTTTAAATAAAAAGGATCATAGAAGATTATGACGCACCTGGTCTTAATTAATAAACGTTTTTTTTTATGCCTTTAAACTAGCGCTTGACCATGATCCCACCTGGTGTTAAGTGGTGATATAGTCGAAAGATAGTACGCGCTAGTTTAGTAAGTGCCTATTCACTCTACTCTTGAAGGCTCCCACGTCGTAATTGGACGGAAAGACTGACGCCGGCAACTTATTCCACTCCTTTGCTGTACGCACGATGAACGATGACTCAAATCGCTTCGTTCGGACGCGCGGAACATCAACTATAAAGGGTGGAGACCCGCCGAGTGTCTAAACGTCCGAAGGTAGAATGGGGATGGGGAATTAACTCGTGTAATTCCTGTGCACACTCTCCAAAGTGTAATCTGTAAACACCGAAAGGCTGGCCACCTTGCGCCTGTGCTCAAGACTATCTAGGTGTAGATCTTGGTCACCTATCAACTTTTGGCCCGCCTCTCCATGGAATCCAGTGCCGCGAGTTGGTATTTGGCTGCACCTGCCCAGATATGACAACAGTACTCCACACATGGCCGGATCTGTGCGAGACGTCGAACATGTACAATAAAACCTACGTAACGTTAAAGTCTACGCCATTAGTTCAAATCTGTATCCTCAACAGAAACTGAATTGAGGAGGTAAAACGGCATACGAGGATACAAAATAATGCTATTTATTACGAAAAAACAACACACCATTGCACATGACGAGATGCGATGCAGCAATATTTGCCAGCGCTAGTTTCTTCTCCAGCTGTTGTGCTGCAACTTCAATTGCTTCCGACGAAGGTATGTCGACACTTCGTACATCACACGTCTGAAAGGGGTAAAGAATTTTTAGCAGGGACATATAATAATAGCTTATCGATGATTAGAAGAAATATATACCACGAAGTTAGAATAAGCCAAATACCACTCATTAACTGACCACGAAGAATCTTTATCAGCAACAGATTGACTTGAAATTTATTACTGCAACTGTAATTTTACGTCGAAATTTTAGGTAAATTTTGTACAAAATTGATTGCCCACCTAGTCTCAATATAATAGAAACGCGAAAGTTTGAATGGATGTTTCTTGGTCAATCACGCCAGAACGGCTTAACGGATCAGGATGAAATTTGGCTCCCAGATAGACTATAGTCTGGAATAGCGCGCTGATTATTTAGTAGGCTTCAAAAGTTAGGTTATTGATCAGGTACAAAGTGTAATTTATGAATTAGTTGAATAGTTTAGTTGTGTGCTTTTGTAATTAATTTATTTTAGGGTTAGTTAAATTTTCTATGCTTACAGATTTAAGTACATTGTTCTGAGGTTAGTTATAATTTGTGTGATCTGTTTATTATTTCGTAGTTTTTCGAAACGATTATAATCAATTTTTTTGTTTCATGTACCTTTTTTTAACGAAAGTGAAAAGTATACAGGTGACCTAGCCGGAGACATAGGCGTAGATGGAGGCGTAGCGTAGACGTACGCGTAGATGTATACATTGGCGTAGGCGTGGTGGCCGGCGTAGGCCTACGTGGTGATGTAGGTCTAGACGTGAACGTATGTCCAACGTCACGTGGCCATGGCCAAAAGTAGGTGACAAGTCAGCTGACGCATAGTCAAATTTGTGTGATTATCGGTTTAAACCTTATGACTGCAGGCCGTATCCTAAACGATAAGGCTATTATATAAACTATAAACCTATACCTAGGCTCTTATTGTTATTCATTTAAGTATATAATTATATTTAAAATACTTTAACCTTTCTTATTTCCTCTTCAGTGTTATCAATACTCTTTATCGCTGAGTCTACGCAATCGACAAGTTGCCTTTTCTCTTCTTCATGATTTGAGTCAATATGTACAGGCTGTATTCTTTTTGGAACAGAAGGCTTCATTGGCTTAAGTGTTGTATCTGAAATATTACTTTATTTTCAACACTAAACTAGAAATGCCTTACTATATAAATCTACATCCCCACCTGTCATCAGGTTAGATCGTAATTAAACACTGGATAAAAAATTACAAAAAAAAAGATGTCTCTACCGCACGAGGCGCAAGTGCGCTCACCGACTTCAAAAAAGGAGGAGGTTCTCAATTCAACTGTATTTTCTTATGTCTGTTACCTCTTTAAACTTCCGACTGTGTGAATCGATTACGATCCTTATTATTTATTATTATTTTTTGTGTGTTTTTGTCTGTTTCCCGTGTGTATTTCATTCCAGTGGCATCTATGAGAAAACCATATAAGTCTTGAGCACAGGCGTAAGGTAGAGCTAGACGCACTGCGGGATTTAATCCTTTTGTTGTGAACATCAAACCCGAACGAAGCGCTTTGCTTCGTCTTTCATTATTCGTACAGCAAAGGACACAATGTGGGTATTTTCAAGAGTAGACTGAACAGGCGTTTACTAAGCTAGTGTGCCATACAAAAGAGATAGAACGAAACTTCAAGGGTAGGTCGATGAGAATTGCGTTAGGTTCCAATTAATTATAATTCATTATATTCCTATGATAAAGTAAAACATAATGAACCACAGTCGTCATTAGGTTTTAAGTTAAGTAAAAGTTATCTCCTTACAATCTCTGCAAGCAGTTTTCAACTTTGCGATTTCCGTGTCTACTTCCAACCTCATCTGAGTCAGCTCATCCTTCAGACTCTTCCTCTGTGGATCTTGTAACAAAGCAGACCAGGTATCATCCAGCACACCAGCCATGGAAGATACTTCGTCGGCAGATTTAAGTAGTAACGACTGACAATTAGGATCGTCGATAAAGGATGCTGTGAGCTGAAAAGAATTGTACCGTGTACTTTACTGCAATAGTTTCAGAAATAAATAGCCTCACTTATATCACGTATGTAAGCAATCCAAATATTATAACTTATATCAGTAAAACATCTAGAACAACTAAGATTGATAATAAACATTCAAAATAAGCCAAATGGTTATGCCACATGATGGTCCACGAGTGACGAGTTTTATATTTTAACCACCGAGTGGCGCCTCTGCTATTTAAAACACGACCGATACATTGATCGTCGGCCATTACCTTCAAATATAACACGCATCGAGCTATCGAAGAAGTCTTATTTCAAGTCCCTACAAAAAATTTCGTCCTTCACCGCATGAACATAAGTTTGGTTAATCACCGGAGGCAATACCATGTAATACACAGATGTAATGCAGACGCACCTGAGCAACGGAGAGCACCAACTGGGCTGCATCCACGAGGTCAGCCCCGCGCCGGTCCAGCCGCGCCCCCTCCTCCCCACCAGCACTCTCCGCGAGTGCATACACTTCTGTCAGCAGGACTGACGCTTTGTCACAAACCGATTTCGATAGTTCTATTATCTAAAAAAATAAATATATATATATATCTACATACGAGCGAATGTATTATTAGGTTGTTATAGTGCAAGTTTACAAAATCTAAATCGCTCTCTCGACTTCGTAACTTAAAAAAGAAAGGGACAGCTTAATGTTCCATTGGCGGACTTCGCTTGTCTGAAATATTTTTTAAGATTTGTAGGTGTTTAGTACAAACCATAAAATTAATATTGTGTTATCTGTCATACCAAAATATGTTATTTTTTTAATTTATAGTAACACTATGTTTCTTTTGCTCCATCCATTATGTGAGCAACATATTTTTTTTCGATTTCAATAAATCGTAATTATCACAAATTTCAAACCTTTTTCTATAGATAAGGCTTTTTGGTCCTTCGAGTTGGATATGAACCAGCGACCTATAATTTCCTCATGTTTTCCTTCACCGCCATCGCGTGGTAAACTTACTTACACTTACGAGCAGTAGGATACAATCTAATATTGTTGCTTGCGTACTATGCCGTTAGAGGCAACCGTCCTGACGAGTTTACGCCAGACTTCTTAATGTTCACAGTAATTGAAATGATCCCTTCGTTCGTCGTCTTCATACAAATTTGTTTAATAATAAATATTAGATCGACCGTGAATGTAAAGTTCGTCGTATGAGATTTACATTTTCCATTAAATTGTAAAATTATAGAGAAATTAAAAGAGCGTTCGACTGGTCCTGTATCTCGAGAAATTTTTAAGTCTACTTAAAGCGGCGGTATGATTACGAGATATACCAAATTCTCTCTCTTCAAATCTGCTCTCGTGTTGTAGACGTAGCTCAGCTTGCTGGAAGCATTGACCAGCTTCGTGATAGAATCGAATGCGTTCTGAAACAATGTACATACATATATATTTATAACATACTGAGCGTAGAATTTGACCTACAATCTGAGGATCCGACTGCCTACACAGATTCCGACTTAAAGCTTCTTACGTACAAAAACTGATTGGTTAAAATTCGTTACATTTAACTGCTATGGTTAAAAGGATAACATGGTTTTTAATATAATGAATAGCATAAGTTCTTTCTTTTTCTTTTTCTACTACATAAAGCGATATGTTTTCTGTTAAACAACTTTAATGAATCTGATTACTATTGTTAACTAAATGTTTTCATTGCAATGACAACAAAACAAGACATATTCTAAGTTCTCTGCATATCTAATAAGTTTATTTTTGTCTGTAATTTATCGAGCTAAGAGAAAGTGTAAATGCGGTCAGCATTTACATGATTTTTTTTTTGACGAACTGACACAGTTGGCACAGAGCTGGCCTTTACTGCTTCACCGGATTTGAGAGGTGGCACAGCTCTTAGATCGCTTAGTCTAAACCTCTATTATGTGGTAACTCGACACGAGGGTCCCCCCGGTGAGGGGTAACCTCGGCTTGGACGGTTACCATTATTACGCGTTAGCAGTCCGATCCGAGGGCGCCCGAGAGGGCCGAACCGCGACTCAGTCGGTAGCTATTTTATTAACAAAATCTATTGGGACAATCTAAGCTAAACTAACTTATATGCCACTTCGGGAAGACCAACATGAAGGCACCCTCACTCTCTGTGGAAAGACGAATTGAAAAGTGATTTGAATTTACGCTATTTTGAAAAAGTTAGAAATAAACGTCAGATATTTTGCGTCAAGTAATTAATGAATGAGAATATCTACTTAGAGACTACTTAATCTAGATTGTCTACTAGTTAAAATCGTAAAGATAATTCTGAATTTATCTTTATCGTTTAGATTTTTTTGACAGATTAGACAGAGAAACTGACTTTGACTGTTTCACCAGACCGAGAGGTGGCATAGCTCTTAGGTTATTACGCGTGTACCTTAATCGTATTACTTACTTTAGCTTGTCCCCGCTCAGCTTCGAGATATATGTCATGTGTAGCTTCACAAAGCGATTTTAACGTGTCCGACATATCTTGTCTGGCTGCATCATCCATTGCAAGGAATTTTGAATCTGAAAAATAAATGGTATCATTCCTTTGTATGATTTTTGTATATATATGCTTATATGATTTATTATCTGTACAAATATATGAAATTGGAGTGTCTGTTTGTAATATTAAAATAACCCGTTTTACTACATGCATCTGAATGTATATAACGTACATATACCATTTCTTTTTGTTTAGAATTTCTGTCTGTTTATTTATTCCGGCTAATATCTAAAAAGCCTGGACGGATTTTGACAGGACTTTCACTGGCAGATAGAGATAGAAGAGTAAGGCTCCAAATTTTATTTAAAAAAATAGGACGCATCTAGTATAATTTATAATGCTTGTTAACACATACACGTAACTATTTGTATTTATTTGCTGTATTGTTTTATTTAGTAGTTAATAATGTTAAGAGCTCTACACTTATACTAATAAATATTAACGTTTTCTTTGTTCAGCTTTTACTGGAAACTTGCAAATAGGAAAATCATGATACTTATACCAAAAGAAACAGCGTGTTTTAGAGTTTGTTTATCCCCATTTTATACCAAAAAAACATGTGTTTTTCGTATAAAACAATATTTTCTATTACATGGTTCTATTCAGTTACCATGTAATTCTTTTGTTTAATATTAATTTTGACAGTTGCTAAATTAATAATGAGTATAAAGACGGATCCCTAGTATAAAATTAGTTAAATTATTACCTCGAATGATTTGTGGCAGACATTCCGAAATAGTATTTACAGCCTCGTTCGCATCGTTGTAGTTGGCCCCTGCATTACCTGGATATAAAAGTTCGTAAACAAATAAATTACTTATAAGTCGAAGTCATAACAACTGAGAGAGCAAGAGAGGTTACGCCCGCTCCACATCCGGTACGTTTGGACTGAATCGATGCAGCTAACAAAGAAGTTATTGTAATGGTAAAAAACTTAGGCACTTCCGTTATATATTTTTCTTACGGTTTTAGTCTCACATTTATTTCAGTTCGGTCGCACAATGATCAACTCCAATCTCCTGCACGCTCGCCGTAAGGAACTTCGTGCCAATATTCGTTATTCCGAGACGTGGCCTCATCGGTGTCTTTTCCCATTGAATGTAACTTACTGTCAGTAGCACGCAGGAGAGAGGCGATGGCTGCATTGAGCTGAGCCAGCCTTTGTGTCAACTTGCCCTGATGATCGGGTCCTGGCGCGGGGACTTTTGGTGCAGGCTATGAACAAAATATGAAGGTTATATTCAAGTACACATGTTGTATGACACACGTTGGCCCATATTCTTTTTCGCCGGAATACCGGAATCCTTAGGAATAATTAACGATTATTGAAACATTGTTACTGAATACTAAATCTTCAAAAAAGCTTGTGTAAAAAAGTTCAAAAATGAATGAAGTAAATACTAAACGTATATTACCTTATCCAACTCCTTCGCTGCATCGAGTACAATATTCTTAGCAGCTGATATATGGGAGATGAATTTTAGCCTTTCCTTCTCCATGCCTGGTGCTAGGACATTAATATAAACAAAGTCATTAGTCAAATATCTACGAGGTAACGGCTCACCTAATCTTAAGTGATCACCGTCGCCCATTAACATCCACAACACCGGAGGAGCTGCAGGTGCATTGCCGACCGTTAAGACAGGCGTATGCTCGTTTCTTAAAGGTCCCCAAATCGTAAAGGTTCAGAAACACCGCTGGTGACAATTGATTCCACAGGTTGACAGTGCGTGGAAGAAAGTTATGTGAGAAACGTACACGTAGTCGGACAGTCAAAAGTCATTATTTTTTAATGTGTTCTTCCCATTGCGTCGTGCTTGATAGCGATATTGAATCGATGGTGTAACGTTTACTGTGCTCCTGTTATTAAGTCACGCGCAGCATATTTCTTAATGACCACAGAACTACCGCTAAAATAATACTCACTCAATAATACTACTACGAAGCGTCAATAGCCTAATGGTTTAGGGTATGGTCTGCGAATCATAAGGTCGTAGATGCGAAACCACCATTCGACTATTGACGTGAACCATCTCCTAGCACAAGCTTAGTCGTTAATATGAATATTAGTAATATTTCTGAAAAGAAAAAGAAATATTGCTAGCTTTCTTTTTTTAAAAACAATACTCAGCAGTCTTTCATGCTTTTTCTGTTCTAAATTATTTCTATCTTTACCCCACTAAGACATTTTGGTCGTGAGCGGCTGAAAATTATATATCCCACTGCTGGGCACAGGCCTTCTCTGTGAAGAGAGTATAAGGGCACAGTCGGCCTCAAGGCCCTAGTGCGGATAGACAGACTTCACATGTCTAAGAAAAATTATCTAAGACATGTAGATTTCCTCACGATGTTTTCCTTCACCGCCGAGCACGTGGTAAATCTTCGGTGAGCGGTTTAGTCATATTTATTTAGTTAAAACAAAAAACAATGTTACTTAATAAAATTGACATACCATCGTCCGTTTCACAGGCAGCTTTCAATGCGATAATTGTAGCATCTAGTTCCTTCTGTTGAGCATCGAGCCTGGTCTTCCAGGTATGATGCGCGGATGTTGCCACCAGCGGACGATATCTCGCGGACAGATCGTATATCGACGTAGACAAATTGTCAATAGACGCCAGTAGCATCGATTTGCAGCCAGCGTCGTCGACAGTGAGCGCGTTTATCTGCGTAAAAATGCATTAGTTGTTTTGTGCAATCGATTACAACATTTATTAAAGGAATTAAATTTATTGTTCACGTGGTAGTGGGCCATCCACATTTGCAAATGCCAACTACCTTATAAGGATAGCCGGAAGCGGCTGAATACGTAAATAATCCGGTCAATCTAGACGTACGTGGCGTACTCATTCATACGAGTACAAGGAGGATAATAACTTTTACAACTTTTAAATAGTTATATATCAACAGTTCTTCCTAGGAAAAATATTGATTCATTTTATAAATCATTTTATAATTATGTACTTTTATTTATGAGAAACTTAAAATTTTATTTATAATTATATTATGAACAATTTTACTGATTTTCAGCGTGTGATTTTATGGACCTCCACTGTAATGCTTTCTCTAGTTGCGCTCCAGGACGTTACCCGCGATTGATAACTATTTATTTAAATTTTTCTAAACTTAAAGTAGACTTATTTACTCCTTATTACATCAGCTATCGATTGAAATCTATTCAGCAGTTCCAGAGATTAGCCGAAACTAACAAACGATAAACAGACAGACAAAAATTTTAATTATAAAACCAGAGACTATTTTTTTTTTGAAAATACTATGTATTATTGTCATGTAAAGGTAGTATTGCGCTCGCACGATATTAGGTAGTTCTAGACACCGCTGAAAATCAGCGCTGTAAGAAAACTTTGTAACAAATAGCTTTCAAATATACGGTTTGACTCGCCTCTGCTGTTATAAGTAATTTCTGTACAGCGTTTTCAACTTTCTTTTCACTTCTGCCCAGCCAGGCCCAATCCCCTTTGGTGTCGGACTCTGCACAATTCTTCGTGTCGCCAAGCAGTTGAGATGCCCTCTCGCACGCGGCCCTACTTAGATCTTCTATCTGTAAAGTATAACATATCTGTTTGACACATCAGCGGACGGACATGATTGATTTTATCATAGGTACACCGATCAAGTAAACCAGAAAGCTGGCGAAAATAATAAATATCTAAATCAGTTTAAAAATCATTTTAACCGACAATAAAAAGGAGAAGATTGAAAGCTAGTGCTTCCCATGTGGTCCTAAATTAGTTCAAGATAATTTTTTTTTTGAAAAAGAAATATTACTAACAATCTTGTTAACCATTCCAACTAAGCTTGTGCTAGGAAATGGTTCACGGCAATAGTCCAATGGTGGATTCGAACCCACGACCTTACGATTTGCAGGCCGTACTCTAAACCATTAGGCTATTGAAGCTTCAGATAATGGCATGCATGAGAAATAAAGGTCTTAAATTTGATTAACGTTTGACTTGATTTGAATGCGGTCTCTGTTACTCGTAAATATACTTGTCATAAACGAAATTCTCAGTTCGTCTGTTTTTTCAATTATAAAACAGAAACAAAAATCCTAAATCCATAAAAATCAACTTTCAAATAAATCCCATGTTGATTCCATTGGCATTAGCCCACTTTTTTATTGTAACTGTCTAAAAATTTCTTATATAAAAATGTTTATTGATTGAAATATTAGTACATGTATGACAATCCAGTCAGACCAATCTTTAGAGAATTTTTTTTTGAGTAGTTATTTTTTACATATTCTTGTACATAGTACATTGAGTAGGATATCCTGAAACACTTCCCAATACCAAGCATTCAATGGATTGTGTTCTTACGATTTGCCATGAAGAAATCAACTACACCGAATATTTTCTTTATTTTTTTTTTATTTTTTTAAAAAAAAAGAAAACTGGCAATATTTCTTTTTTTCACAAAATATTACTAACATTCTTGTTAACCTTTCCAACTAACCTAAGGCTTGTGCTAGGAGATGGTTCACGTCAATAGTCAAATGATGGATTCGAACCCACGACCATACGATTGGCAGACCGTACCCTAAACCATTAGGCTATTTCCTGCAATACCATATTATTATGTAATTGATGATTACTCACTTCTTTTTCTTTACTTAAATTAAAGTCAGGATTGATCACGAGCCTCAATCTCCGGCAAGCTTCCACGTAGTTAGGTAATGATTTAGTAGCATTCTGAAATATAGTGACAAATATTGAAATGGAAACATCATCATATCACAATTGATATGGGGTGTTTGTAAATGTGAGTACATACTATACGGTCTGGATATTTTACAAGTTTTCAAGTCTTCCTGTCTCCGACTTACCTTTCAGTGTAGGCAGGTGGATAGGAGAGGAGTTCATAATTATACAAGGGAAAAAATTGAGAGTGGTTTTTTCAACATCTATCCGGTTAACTAATCCGTTCCGATTTAACTAATCATCTATCATATAACGGGCTACCCTGAGAATCGTTGCCGTGACTTACAGAGTATGTTCCGAGCAGATCTCAGCTGCCTTAGATTACATCGAGAGCTGACTCACATTTATTTATTAAAATTTAACCATGTGTATCCATGTGTATTTATGTAATTTAATTGTGACTATGACTTATTGTAACACCTTAAATAAAGGGTCAAAAAAAATACTCTATCAAATGCACATTGAGGTATTGACTATTAATATGAATGCAAATTTTACTCTCTTTCGTAAGCTTTTATGTGATCTATCTGTTAACTTGCAACTTACAACAAGTTTGGTTAAATATGCATACAACTCTACCTCAATATCAGCCCCATTTTCAAGTCCTTCAAAAATATTGATTACTGCGTCATACAACTTCTTCAGTTGCTGCATGGTCTTTTCTTCAGTCTCTTGCGAAGTACTTAGTAACCTTAAATCTGTAAAAAAAAAGAATTTAATGTCACGCCAAATAACTTTGAAGCTCATTAGCTCGCAAACTTTACAAAAGAAATTTACGTCAAAAAACGTCTAAACACCGATTACAAATATTCACAAATGATTTCCATAATATATAATAAGAAAAAAATCGCAGGTCAGCGCGCAGCGCACGGACGTTACATTCGTGACAACGTATCCCAGGTGCTACAACGTACTTCACTGAGCACAAATTCTCATTCTCTATCTCTCTCATACCGCACGTAAGGCGCACTAACTTAGTAAATGCATATTACTCTACTCTTGAATACACCAAAATTATAATCAAAAGACAGAAAGGGACCAATTCCAATCCTTTGCTGTACGAATAATTAAAGACTCAGAAAAGCGTTTCGTTCGGGTCAAGAATGTCCACAACAATGTCCACAAAATCAAAATGTTGAAGTCCGACGGTGGAACGAGGATGGAGGAACTGTTTTCAACAGGAATCGTTTCAAATATCGAAAGGCGATTACTGTATAAATAAGTATGCGGTATAATAACAAGTCTTGGATAGTTGAAAGGGCAAATTTATAGTGTGGAGGCATTGACAAATCAAAATACATATTCTTCAACTAGCGAAGGTTGGCAGTCAGTTCACCATATCTCTTTTTCTGTCTCTTGCGAGGCGAAACATTTGGGAGGCACCAAAATACATATTAATAGCATTTTAATTCTTTGATGTACTATTTTTCATTTTAATTTTTTCATAATTTTTTTGTCAATTATCTAATTTCTTGTTGTCAATTATCGAATGTAAAATCGACTTGTAATATTATAATTAAATATGTATGTATGTGTATAACTACGTATCGACAACACTTACCATTAACAACATCGGGCATTCCTTCTATAATGGCTCTAGCTCCTTCTTTAGCAGTAGCTGCTTCTGGTGTTTCTTGATCTGAAACAAATAAATGTACTTTGAAGCAATATTACCTGTGACGGCCGTGCTATATCATAAGTTAATTGTAAGAACTTAAGTTCTCAAATCCTGATATCTGCTGGAGAAGTCTGTCTGGAGCACTGTGATATATAGTGACTTATACTTGAAAGATGGAACTTTTGGTATTATTTGCTGGGTCTATGTCAACAAGTGGACAAATTTATTTTCTGAACTGAAATATTGGGTTAAATCCAAAAAAAACGGCAGAATGCTAAGGTTAATTAAATGTAAAAACTTTTTTTATGTTTGATATCTAATAACTTTCAACTGTGTGAAAAGATTTCGATGATTATTTGTTTATTTAAAAAATGGTGCTTCCAGTGTGGACAAAAGTATCCGTGAAAACAATATATAAGTCTTAAATTTGATTAAAATTTGATGCGATTTGAAGACGGTTTTTGTTTTGATTCGTAAATATACTCGATTGAAATAACAAATTGAGTTTCGGCATTAAACTATGAAAACAAACATAAAAAACGAAGTCTTTTCCTGATTGCTTGTATAAAAAATGCACGCAAATTACCTGATGCGGCTAGAATTAACGATGCCACAGCGGCGTTCAGACTGGCTAACTTCTTCGCCGCTCTCTGCTGCAAGTCCGATAACTTCACCATGTATTCTGGTCCATTTACAGGCTGGTAACAAAACGATCACTTTTATTTTTTTAAAGAATTGACGAAAATCATTTTAGCAATAGTAGTAAGGTGCAGTATGCAGTAGCACGAATAAGTCGGCATTACCAGCAAAGGACTACTACAGTAGTGCTTTGTCTAGTAAGCGAACTGCCGGAGTCCGCTTCCAATATAAATAAATAAGACTTACTTGCTGAAATACTGCGGACGTCTTCTGCAATTCGTTTTTGGCATCCGACATATCTGATATGAATGTCAGCCACTGAGTAGTCCTCTGATCAGAAACATGAGGTACTGGCAACATAATAATATTTTCATTAATGCCATATGAATTAGCATTTTTGGACTCTAGATTCTGAGTCCCGGGTAGCAGATTGTAATTTCATTTGTAGAGATTGCCTTAGCACATCGGACAGACTGCTGAAGTAGTAAAAAAAGTCTGTATAAATCTCCTAAAATGTTTGGGAGGAAACATTTAATTCCTCGTCTCCACGCTTAGACTTCTTGGTACATAATAGGCGGCATCTAGACAGCGGTAATCCATCCAGCGGGCTATAATAATTATGATTTATGCTTTCTAGCTAACATTTTTCTCATTGAGTATTTGAGTAGCAAAGTGATATACACGCTACACGCAAGATTTTAGATCATTGAGTAAGGTTATACACGAACTTATATCACCCTATATGCACATTTAAAACTAAGTAGACGTTAATTTCTAATATGATAAAACCACGTCCTACCTTGTGTGCAGGAATCGCTGATAATTCTCAATACAGAATCCAACTTCTTTCGCTTGCGCTCTATTTCTTCGACTATCTCCTTGTAAGCCGGGTCATGTCTTACTGGACGGCAGCCATCTGCCAGCTTCATAGACGAAGCAGCGATGCCTTCGATAGCGGTGGGCACTGCGCATGTGTTGCGACGGTCAATAGGAGAATGCAAGTCGACCTGCGTGCATGAAAAATGTTAAATTATTTTTACCACAATCCTAGAGTACTTCTGACTTCTTTTATGTTCATACGTCTAATGCAGATCCCATTGCTAGTTGGTTTCAAATGTACTTTTATGGACAACCTAACCTAACCTAGGCGGATTCTAGCGCCACAGCTTTTCAATGTCGCGGCATAAAGTTTTTTATGCCGCGACATTGAAAAGCCCCATTACACAGTCAACGTTTCTATATGTCCTAACTGGTAAACTGAAATGGACAGTTCTTATTAATTCTAGACACAATTCCTCTTACAAGCCACAATTTTCCCTTATATATTTATTTGACTAAAAGAGATATATTCACAGACCCTCTTAAAACCCTTTCTAGAAACAAATATTAGTCCATGCACCTGTGTCTGGAATGAGACCACTTTTTCCATAAGACCGCCCATTGCGCATGCAACAGTCATTTGAAGTCATGTAGAAATAATAAAGATGTAGAAAAAGAAAAAGAAATAAGAAATTATTAAATTGTATGAAATATCTTCGATTGTATTTCCATCAGCAAGTTTAACAATTAAAAGTCGACGTTGTTCTGAGTGCACAAACCTATAATAAACGACAAACGGAAAAACTTTTTTGTAGTCGGTTAACAATACATTGCTGATTATGCCGTTTTGTTTGATCACTGTCGCCTACAACACGAGAGCTGCAGGTGCGTTGCCGGCCGTTAAAGATATTGCTGTCCCGTTTCTCGAAGTTTCGTTTCGTCGTGATTCTTTTTACCCCAAATTTTGTGACATTTTGACACAAATGCTAATAATAGAATAAAGTTGTTTAAAGGGATGTATACACTTACTGCTACAGTTGAATACAATTCATTCGCCGCATCCACCACCCACTCTCCGCACAGCATCAGCTGCTCAGCTTCCTCTCCCTCCATCAAGTTAGCCAACGTGTTGGCATCATCCGCCATATCCGTTGCGATATTGTACACATCCTTACATAACTGATTTAACTGAAAAGAAGAATTGTGCATCTACATTTCGTACATATAAAGAGAGAGAGAGAGAGAGCTACCAAGCTCTATGTTCGGGCGGTCGCACTAAGTTGATTAGTAAGCTAGCAACTCGAGTTCGACCCTCAATGCCGGCACCAATGAAATTGGTTGTTTGCATTGAAAATTCTGATTTACCACGTTCGGCGTTATCGAAAAACATCGTGAGGTACATATCTTTGAAAGTTTTCTTATCTGCACGAAAGCCGCGTGGAGGACTGTTACAGAGGTTTGTGTCCAACAGAACGACATATACTTATATAGGCTTTAACGTTTTTGGTAACATACATAAAAGAAGTGAAAAACACGGTGGCCGAAATCACACAGTTTGAAGAATCAATGTGTTGAAATAGTAGCATAAAACAATTATATTTGGTAGTATAAAACAAACCGTTTTAAAAACTAACGTGATGAAAACTTTAAACGCTTCTACGTAAAGACGCTCTCTCATATTTCCGAAGTATCACATTTGATGCTCGAATAGTCGACGATCAGTGTATTTCCGATCGACTCGACCCTCTGAGTCTGCGAACAGGTGTCGGTTCTCTATGCATCCTGTATCGCATTTACCATGGGGAGTGTTCTGAGGAATTGTTCGGAATCATCCCAGCTACCGATTTCCATTACCGCACATCCCGGCAGAATTCCAAATGCCACCATCTTGATGGTTGGCGTTCAACGACTGCACGTTTTTCACGTAACTTTCTTTCAACACGCACTGTCAACTTGTGGAATCAACTGTCGCCAGCAGTGTTTCCGAACGTTTACGATTTAGGGACCTTCAAGAAACGAGCCTATCCGTATCTCAAAGGTCGGCAACGCACCTACAGTTCCTCTGGTGCTGTGGATGTTCATGGGCGACGGTGATTACTTGAGCCGTATGCTCGTTTGCCCCTTTTCATATAAAAAAACGTCGTTATCAACTTCCACAAAGTGCTGCATTTCCTTTAAGGAGAACTTACCTAATCTTGAATTATTAAACTGCTAATATCTCTATCAAACACATTTTTGTACGATTTTATAGACGTACGGGTCAACAAAATTAACAGGGGACCCAATTGAAAGTAAAACCTATCAAACAAAATAAACAAAACCGGCTCATAATCGTTGGCACTGTATATTCCGCCACATTAATACATCTATACAAATAAGAATTAGAGCGCCTGTTTGTAATTTAAAAAAATATTGACTACATAAATTTGAACGTATACATGATACCAGAATAGAAATTTTTATATTTTTTTCAATCTCACTATTTGTCCCGGCTAATCATTAGGACGGCTGGACCAATTTTGTCGGAACTTTCAACACAGGAATTTAAAAAAAATAAAACGCGCACGGCAAGATACATCGTACCTTAATTCATTATTGAACTACCCTCAGTTTTAATAAAACGTATAACTCGAAAAAACATTACTTATTTATGCAAGACGGTTACTTAAGCGCTAGTGACAAACCACTGCTGTATATATAGTATTGTAATTATGTATCATTTCCTTATTGTAAAATTGAATTGTTAATAAAACAAAAGTCTCCTCTTATTTGAAGTCGGTTACATGTTAAACTTACATTAGCGATCTCCGCGTTCACGTGTGGAGCAACTTTCTTATCGTCTACACTTCTTTTCTTTATCTGCACCGTTTCCTCGTTAGACTCTGGTATGTTTTTATCTAAGAACAAAAAGGCAACATGAATGCAAAAGTACAGATAATAAACTTAAAATAAGATATTAGAAAACAATTAAAAAATGTGCTAATTCCTGTTGCAAAATATTTGATACAATGATGACGCATTCCTGTCTTCCAAGGATAAGAGAACAAATTTTAATGACCATCACGACAACCCAGTATTGGATTGGTAAAAGACCAGTATTGAAATAGTCCGTGAGGCCAGTGTCAGAATCTTGTCTTTTTTTCGTAAACTTTTTTATTGGTTACTCGTAAATTTACCTGTTTTCAAGTTGTCAACCGCAAATACGCGCTACGGTCGTAACCTTTGCCTTTTTAGATGAAGAGACGTTTAGTTCCATTCATTGTAGGGTAAATGTTGTCAGTTTACTTAAGTTACAATGTGAGACGAATAAATGTGTGTGTGTATGAAAAATGTTCTAGGGAACTCATACAAATCGTACAAAAATCGTTACTCGAGATATTTAAGAACCATTTGCCGTAATGTTGAATAAAGTCACCTTAATGTTGTACTTAAGCTTAAGAAAGTACATGATCTAAGTAGAAAATAAGTGTTACCGTCTGTCGTCTCACACAGCATGCGCAGATTATCCAACGCTGACTCCAGTTCTCTTCGTCCTTTTTCCATGTCATCTAAATTCTTTTTATACTTTGGATCACGTTTCATCGGAGTCCACGCTACGCCTAGATCTTGGGATGCCGCAGAGACGTTATCTATAGTAGATAGCAATGTAGTCTTGCATTGAGACTCGCCGAGAGATGGTTCTAATATCTGTAACATTAAATGATAGTACATTTATGCGCTTAACTTAAACAATCGCCACGATGAGTGGAGAGAGAGTTACACAGTCGCTATACATAATATGATTCTTACTATTATATACTGTGGCAACGCGTCGCCACACCAGCGATCCGATATCTCGCATAAGACGTTACAAATAAAAAAACGAGTGAGCTTTAGACCACAAGTCTGAAGTTAAACTCTAAACTTTAGCTCCATCTCATTATACATGTGATTTTAAATGTATAATATATGCAAAAAATAAATATAATATAAACACGATTGTTCAAAGGAGAAAGGAAATATGCTCGCGCATTGCTCTTTCTTGCCCCTACAGTAATGTACGACACGTAACTCTCGCTCTATTATCACTAACATACCTCCCTCTCAATTTCCCGTCACCTTGCCCGATCACAGTTTTCTTACACGTCAAGTCGAGCATGCGTAAAGAAGTTTCACTTCAAAAATCTATGAAGAATTACCTGCGCAGTGGTAAGCAGAGCCTTTGCAGCGTTGACCAGCTTCACGCCTTGATCGTCCAGGCGGTTCCCATCGTCACCCCCTACCAGCTCTGCGAGGTGGTTCACGTTAGCTAACAACTTGGATGCTTTGTCGCACGCGTCAGCAGACAACTCTGTTATCTGAATGAAAGATAGATTAGAACGACAGAGATCAATTTTTGTATTATAAAATGTTTATAAAAGCAATTAAATATTTACCGACTTCTCCGCATGTCTTGCCGTTGGCTGAGGGTTAAAAACGTAACAGAGTTTCCGAGAAGCATCCGCGAATCTCAGAGCACTGTCGGTAACGCCCTGGAAATATACGATATAGATATACTGGAAATATATATATTGAGTATACGAAGTAATATATAATATTTCGATGTATTCTAGGCGTTTACTTATATTCTGAGTTAAGGCCCATGACTCTAC
Organism: Meandrusa payeni; assembly: GCA_029286785.1. NCBI lineage: Eukaryota > Metazoa > Arthropoda > Insecta > Lepidoptera > Papilionidae > Meandrusa > Meandrusa payeni. The sequence goes on along the minus strand of JAGSMX010000029.1, from coordinate 10,142,593 downwards.
GCCATACAGAAGAACAGAAAACACATAGCTACGTGACAAACGCAGGGTAGATATCTTCAAAGATCGATTGCAGAGAAGGTGAGATAACTTTAGAATTGCGTTTCCCGCTTGCTCTATACGACATATGATCTCCACGCTGTGATTCCGGCTGTTCAAAAATGAAAATAGCCGACTTCCAGTAGGAGGTGGCTCTTCAAGAAGAAGAAGAAGAATGTATTTATAGTTAAAGGTAAATTCAATTATTAATCGAATTCTAAAAGATGATGCGGTATTCATTTCGTCTTTATTTTATGCAATGACAACGCAATCGTCTGTCCGCTAGCAACACGTTCCCTGTGATAGAACCCAGCGTGCTCACCTGGGCGTCTCCTTGCTCCGCGAGCTGGCAGATGCTGCGCGTTGTCTCGAACAGTTTCTTGAGGTCGGAGAGCATCGCCCGCCGCGGCTCGTCGTCGCGCAAGTAGCTCAGTGACTGCGTGTCTACAAGTGCAGCGAAGACTCAATATAAATAGACTTGGTTTTTAACAGATTTAAAAAAAGAAGGAATGTATAAATTTATTTTTTTGCGCTAAAAGTGATACATCGAGATACATCCACGTGATGATATAGTCTACAGCGATAAAGCGCAAGAACGCTTTCCCGTACACGTCAATGCGACCTGAATCCCACTATTGAAGTTCTCTAAGAGACCTGCTTATCGACACATGAACTCTAGATATGACCGTTTCCCGAATCTCTTTTCCCCTCGATAATCAAAACAACTAAATAGGTCAATTAGGTTAGTAACATTTGTGTAAAGCTATGTTGAAATGCTTACTTTTTTTTGTTGACGGGGGGGGAGGGGGCGGAATCTTCAACGAGGTTAGGAAGGCGGAGATATGTGGGATTCTTACCCATTAAAACCCCCCCGGTGGCCCTGGTGCATTATGAGGGGCGACCGGAGCCCCTCAGCACTGTGCTCTCTCTGCTCTCACAGCTCAAGGCGACACGGGCTAGCCGATGCTGCCTTCTTCCCAAGTCCACTTTAGCGGACAACAAAGGCACCCACCTTTCTCTCCCAGTGAAACCGAGGCCCCTTTTAGTCGCCTTCTACGACAGGCAGGGGATACCGTAGCCCTATTCTACGAGCCCAAAACTACAGGACTGATGTTAAAATGTTTACCTGACCCAACTAATATAAATTGCAAACTTACTATCAATGACGGCAGGCAACAGTTCTGTAATGGTACTGATAGACTGCTCCGCCGTGTTATAATCCAAATTATCTGAATCTGAAAAAAACAACATAGGTTTATGTTAGTTTGAAATTAAAAAAAAATCATAGGTGTGACAAAACAGCAGCGGATCCAATATAAACAAAAACAATCTAGAATAAATTATATTTCGAGTAAATCTTGCATCATAATATGCTCCTAAATGCCATCTCGCAGCTCTGGAGTCTGTGGAAAGACGGGCTAAGAGTTTTGGATTCTACAGATTGCATTTTGGAGAGTGTGCTCAAGAACTACATGATCTAATTACCCCATTCCCTGTTGCACAATCGGACTTATAGATTGCGGGATTTCATCCTTTTGTTGTGAATATCCCTCAAAACCGAAGGAAGCGCTTGTCTTTGTCTTTCATTATTCGTACAGCAAAGGACTGGAATAGTTTGCCCGCGTCTGTCTTTCCCTCCGATTACAATGTGGTTATTTTCAAGAGTAGAGTGAATAGGCAATTACTAAGCTAGTGCGCCTTACCATCCAGGACTGCATTTCCACTTAACATCAGGGGGGATCGTAGTCAAGCACTTTCTTAGAAAGTATAAAAAAAATAATGAAAATGTCTTAGTGGTGGCGAAAAAATCTATTGAACTAAATATCAAGGCTATTAAACTCCTCTAGTATCACTATAAGTATACTAACCAGTAGTGGCACGTACGAGGGAGGCGATGGCAGCATTGAGGAGGGCGAGACGGTGCGCCAACTGTCTCTCCATGACAACTGCTTCCTCACCGTGTACTTTAGTAGTAGTTGGCTGGACATAATATCACGATTTGTAATAACATTGAGACACTATGCAAAGTCATACATATAATGAATAGAAAATTAGGCGACGCCCTGTTTAGCATACACTAAAAATGTCTGGATATCTAACTGCTGTTTTTTTTTAATTAAAGCGCAACCGAAGATTTGTGACGACAAAAACGACGACGAAAATACGACTAAAACTAGCAAATATCTACCACTATGATGACAATGAACGTTCATTTTGTACACGATTGGTTTAGCAGACTTGGGAACCCTTGCAAATTTTACCGAATTTTCGGATCAATCAGTATTTACCTGAAAATAGCTGGTCATGATGATAACTTTACTATATGAACCACAATCCATAAGTGATTCTAATACCGTTGAATTCACTAACTTGCATTGAGGCTTTGAAAAGCTTGCAGGGTAAGCTAGATGCTAGCATATTTCTCTTATTGACAACACCGCATTCTCCAAACGGATTTAAGTTCCAGTAGAATCGCCTTCACGAGAAATTTATTGATTTTATTTATTCAAACAACTGTTTTAGTTTGGTTGTACAACAATTACCATAAACCTTACCATTTGCAAATTCATTTCCGCATCTACCATTTTGTTCTTCGTCGACGCCATGGTTGCAACAAACTTAAGACGGTCCGCCTCTTCATCTCTTGATTTAATGACTTGAGAGACGTTATGGTCACCACCAGCTCCGACTTCAAAAACTAATTAGCAAAAAGAAGAAAAAAGTTTTAAGCAAATAATATCTAATGTATTATTTCATTACAATGTAACGAACTCTAGAAAGTTTATCGTGGTTATTGTAACTTTAAATTTTCCACCGTTTCGGATACCATAATTTAAGTTTTATTTTTTGCAAGGACCTACGATGGCTGGTCACAAGTCCAGGAGGTGGATTATTGTTTTTTTTAGTTTAATTTTAGTGTTCATATTAACTACAGTAAGTAGTTACTATGATGTGTTCATAGTAACTGTACAGTAAGTAATTAAAGTTAGTAGAATTAAGCTTAGTGATAAAATTTTACTTAAGACGCTGCCATTAATGGCTGCGATGGGAAATGTACGTAGACGTAGAGTTGGCGACAAATAACTCTAGCTTGAAGCGAACAGAAAGCGTGGGAGGGATAGCTGAGCATTCGTACAGTCGCGCACACGATTATACATAGGCATTTAGTGATGCAGCTGAAACCAATCTGCTCAGTCTTGAGCACAGGCATAAGCTAGCTAGTCTTTCGGTTTTCTACAGATTGCATTTTAGTGAGTGTGCTCAGGAACTACATGATCTAATTCCCCCATCCCCGTTCCACCATCGGACTTCAAGACGCGCTGCAGGGGTGTGTGTATTTTCATGAGTAGAGTGAATAGACATTTACTAAGCTAGTGCACCTTACCATCCAGGACTGCATTTCCACTTAACATCAGATGGGATAGTAGTCAAGCACTTGCTTAGAGAGTATAAAAAAAATACATATCTACAAATTACGAAAAAAGTGTTTTTGTTTGTACTTTTTACTAAATCATACTCACTATTTAACATCACAAATAAATTAAGAAATTAATAAATAAAGTAAAAACTACAATACAACACAACTTAATTAAATAAAAACAAACTATAACAGTCAATAAAAAAGACAAACTAGGTCTTAACAGTAAACAAAAGTCAATTAATTTAAAATTATGAAAGCGACTGTACGCCGGGAGCGAGCGGGGTGTGTATCGGTGCGGGGCGGAGTACGACAGGAGAGCCAATAAGCACCCGCCACGCCCTCCCGCGCCCCCCTTCACTCCTCTGTGACACCTTATTTTCGACTTCTGCGCAGGTCAGCGCTTGAGTTATTTGCCGCCAACAATACATGTTTTTAAATGAGAAATAAAACTTTATTTAAAATCGAGTTGATATTTAACATGTTATTTATGTACAAACAGGTTATACGTTCGTATGATAGGACAGACATGACCAGAATAGATGCTACAGCGGTTAGGACAAGTTAAAAAAGAAGCGTATACAATTTATATAGTGAATAAGTTTTACCTTCGACTTCATTACACGCTGCCCGTAAATGATGTAAGGCTTCATCCAGTTCTTTTCGCTCTCTTTCAATGATCTCTAAACTCTTCTTATATTTCGGATCTCGCTTAATGGGAGTCCACGCCGAACCTAGTTCTCGAGATGCCGCAGAGACGTCATCAATGGTAGAGAGCAACATAGACTTGCAGTTGGTATCGCCTAAAGATGGTCCTAAAATCTGTAATACAAAATGGTTCCATTCCACATCTCAGTCGTCATTATTACAGACAATGTGGTGATTCAGGTTGATTTCAAACACGTCAAAATCATTCTATAGGAGTAATAGTGGCATATGTGTAAACTCAAAACAGATGGACTAACTCAAAATTGTCTCTCTGATAAAATAGAAACGCAAAATATTTTAAAGGAATATTCTTCGCCCTTAAGAATACATTTCTTAAGAACGAAGAATATAGGAAAGTGGGCGGGTGAGTGATCTCTGATAGGTGGGTGTTAAAAACGGGTAAATGCAGCCATCGGCTGGCCCGTGTAGCCTCTCAGCCGGGACGTGCTCTCCTTGAGCACAGTGCAGAGGGGCTCCGGTGCGTTCCACTGGAGATCCCGGAGCCCCTCGTCATGCACCGAGGAAAGGTTTTTTATATTTTGTAGTACTTTCATGTATTTTACTTTTTATATAAATATTGTAAAATCTTAACCATAAAACAAAGATATTAATTACATATATACGTAAAACGTACATAGTAGTATAAGATCCTCCATTGGGTGTGCGATAGGAAAGTTTTAATCTAAGTAACTTATTGTTTAACTTATGTGCTCAAGCAAAAGAAATTCTCAATGGAGGATAAACTTCCAACAATCACTTTTTGTTAATATGTAATAATAGATATAAAAAATATACATAAACACATCACCTGGGACGTGGTGAGCATGGTTTTGGCAGCGTTGACTAGTCTCACGCCACGATCGTCCAGGCGGTTCCCATCGTCACCACCCACCAGCTCCGCGAGCTGGTTCACGTTTGTTAACAACTTGGTCGCCTTGTCGCACGCGTCAGCGGACAGCTCTGATATCTGTTAATGTAAAAGACAAGGAATACAGTTATTTACGCACATTGTCCGCCGCCTCACTAAATCACAAAACACTAATTGACTTTATTTTCCAAATTTGATGATTAAGTGTATGACCCGCTAAAGAGCCCTCAGCTACTTTGGACACATTATGCGGTCTTCATAGCTTTGTCTGGATTTTTTTATACTTATAAGCAAGTGCTTGAGCACCATCCCACCTGATGTTAAGTGGAAATGCAGTCCTGGATAGTAAGGCGCACTAGCTTAGTAAATTCATATTAACTGTACCCATGAAAATACCAACATTGTAATCGGGGTAAAGGGCAGTCGCGCGCAAGCTATTCCAGTCCTTTGCTGTACGAATAATGAACGACGAAGTTAAGCTTTTCGTTCGGGTTTGAGGGATGATCACAACAAAAGGATGTAATCCTGCAATACGTGTTTAAGTCTGATGCTGTAACGGGGATTGGGGAATTAGATCATGTAATTCGTGAGCACACTCTCCAAAATGCAATGTACGTCTACTTAATGATTCCACATAATCGTGAAGGCGGTAGGACGCAGTATGCAGTCCTCTCAGAGTGTTAATGTGTACTAGAACAAGTCGAGGCTAAGTAGTTTGTTCCACTAACCAGGTCCTCCTTAGGCGAAGATGGCCGCGGGTTGAAAATGTAGTGCAGTTTTCGAGAAGCTTCGGCGAACTTAAGAGCAGTCTCATTAACAGCCTGGAATAATAAAACCCTATCATCGTTTTATCGAAACGTTTATTTAAACTTATATTACAATAATAATGTTTTAGCAGCTTATAGCAACACGTACTAGAGATTATCGGAGTTGATATTAGCGTGTTCACCTGAGCGTCTCCGTGTTCTGTGAACTGGCTGATGTTGCGCGTTGCTTCGAACAGCTTCTGCAGCTCGGAGAGCATCGCGAGCTGCGAGCTGTCGTCTTCCGTGCAGCACAGTGAGCGCGTCTCTACACATTATAGTAGCAAGTAATTACGAAAAAGTGAAATAAATTAAGAAATAATATAGTTTTGTTTTTTTTTTGTTATGAAAATGGAAAACTAGCGTGAATCGCCCTAGTGTTGTCAAGACCGTCCACGGACATCCACCAGAGGACAAATCTAACTCTAAACTCTAACTAAACCTTAAGTCTAACCACGAAAAATCGAACCTTGATTCTATAAATCTCAAACAACTTTTTGTCGTATTTGGCGTCGCCTTTGACCTTACAGAGGTTCAATGGCTATATAAAAATGTGAAAAAATAATCACATCCTTCAGAAACATCTAGCGGGGTAAACAGACACTACTGCTGCCCGCTTTTTACGGAGCTTATTATCGCAGCCTGTCATTCGTCACTGGGCACATATTTTAATAATGCATAATTCGTACTTAAGTAGACCAGGATTCGAACATCGGTCCGTCAGATCCTAAGTCAAGCCACTGAACTACTGCCAAGTCATAAGCGTCAATAGTCTAATGGTTTAGGGTACGGCTTGCGAATCTTAAGTCGTAGGTTCGTATCCACCATTCGACTATTGACGTGAACTATCTCCTAATACAATCTTAAGTTTAGTTGGATTGGTTAACAAGAATGTTAATAAAATTTCTGAAATAAAAGAAATATTCAATTTCTTTTTCAAAAAAAAACTAGTGTGGACAGAGACAGATATTTATGATTCTTGACTTTCATATTATGTAGCAGCCAGTGAATGAATTTTTCAGGAAAATATTTTAAGGGGGAAGTTAAATTTTTCAAAGGAAAATACTAGTAGTATAGCCTACTACACAACCCATTACACAGTTACTCTTGATCAGGTCTTTGGTGTAAACTGATGCTGGTGTATACTCTGGTATCCACAGCAGCAAAAACAATAGCAACATACCATGAATAAAGTCGGGCAACAACTGTGTCATTATTCCGAGTGACTGCTCCGCCGCAGTGTAGTCCACATTGTCACAATCTGAAAACAAATAACAGAATTTCTTTTTCAATGTTTACCTGAAATACGGAGTAGGTATATTATGCGATACGATTCAGACCAAATCTTTGGGAATTGTTTGTGACCCTGGTGTTATGTTTTATATATTTTTACTTAATAAATAAAAACAAGAACAAAGTAATTTTACTAGGAAGTAGATACTAACCAGCAGTGGCACGGACCAGGGAAGCAATTGCAGCATTGAGCCGAGCCAGGCGCTCCGTCAATTGTCTTTTAAGACCTGCTTCGTTGTCACGTGTCGATTGATTGGCAGAAGCAGGAGTTGGCTGTCAGATAAAATTCCGTTAGAGTCATGGAAGCAAAATAAAGCACACTCAAAGTAATCTTGTAGTAATCTACTCAAGTGCTTCGGCAAATACTTAAGTTCTAAGGGCATGTTATAGTTCTTATCGTGCAGGGCAAAATGGAAGGAAGTAGACCACGAGGTAGATCGCCAATGCGATGGACGGATCAGGTGAGGGGAATGGTGGGTGCTCCCCTCCACGGGTATTGTCTCCTGCGCAACCCACGGGATCATGATGGCTACGGCCACTCTGATAAGAGTAAGGCGACCAGGAAGATATCCCACACAGCCATGATCCGATATATTTAATCCAGCTGAACCCAGAGTCCGTAACTAACTTGACTCCTGCCCCTGCGGATTCTTAAGTAAGCGAAACAGAATACCTTTTCTAAGTTCTTTTCTGCGTCCAACATTTTGCGCTTGTGTGAAGCCAGCGTCGCGATGAACTTTAGCCGCTCTTCCTCATTGGGTTTTGGTTTAGCCACCAGCGAGGACTGCACACTAGCGTCACCTATAACAAAGACTTGTTACAGTTAAATTGAAATTAATAAACTGGTGTCTGTTTAGAACTACTGTTTCTAAAGTAACTCTTCTCTACGTACGCTGGACTTCGGAGTAAGCTGGTGAATGCGTTACAAAGTGTGGTCGGCCGAGGCGAAGGGAAGTTGAAAAGAAGATATAAGTTAGTGAAGGCAGGAGAGAGAGAATTACGTTTCGTACAAATAAGACACAGTGCATTGTCCCTATCACATTGTAGGAGGAAGAAAAAGAAGTGCGCGCTTTTCTTTCTCTCACACACACACGGCTGAAGTAAAACTTCTTTGTCTCCATTTCTCATCTTTCTTCATCGTCTAAAGCAATCTCTTCTTTAAGAGCTTTAACTACATTAAACTCGCTGGCTTGTTGTTGAAGTTTTAAGTTAACTGGAGACCAGAACGGTTCGCCGCTAGCGAAACATAAGCTGCTCAAATGCAATGCAACTTCTGCATTTATACATTTCATCTTCTTTTAGAAGGGTTTTTTTATTAGTTATAGTTTATATCCTTAAACAAAATTATAATACGTGAATTCTGTTTAAATTAGTTTGGTAAATAATATATACCAAAGTTCTCGCAAGCGGTTTTCAGGTTATTGAGAGCCGTCTCTAGATCCGAGCGTCCCGTGTCAAGATTGCGGCGCAGCTCCTCGCGTCCAGGAGTGTGGACCAGTGGAGACCACGTGTTTGCGAGCTGGTGGCTTGTCGACGATACGTCATCGGCAGCGGCCTGCAGCGTCGACCAGCATCGAGCCTCCGCGCACGACGGAGCTGTTATCTGGTACAAATACGTATTAAAGTTAAAAGTTAAAATTACAGCCTATACAGATATATACGTACGTCCCCCTATTGGGCACAGGTCTTCTTTGTAATGAGAGTACAAGGGCATAGTCCGTTACGCACACCTAGTGTAGATTGGCTTCACGTGTCTTAGAAAATTTTCTAAGGCATATACTAGGTTTCTCACGATGTTTTCCTTCACTACTACGCCTAATGAATGGATATTTCTCAGTCACATGTTACATGAGCAAGGAGCTCATAAACATAGTCACACAGTAGTATTGCCAATAAGATCAAAACCTGAGCGGTAGTCAGAAGTGCTTGGACCACGTCGACCAGCTTTGCTCCCTGCAGGTCCAGTCTCTGGCCCTCGGCGCCGCCAACCTCATCCACCAGCTGGTTGACGTGAGTCAGCAGTTGAGAGGCCTGCTCGCATGTCCTCTTCGACAGCTCCATAATCTGCAAGATAAAAGAATCAACGATACACTTTTGTTCAGCTGGAGACAGCTACGCGGTGTTCATAGAAGAAACGTAGAGGTGAGAACACTGTGTAGCATCTGCGCTTGACGAGGAGAGTGCTAAGGAACTGTGTCACAAACTAACCTCGTAGCGCATCTTTTTGCCGACTCCTGATGAGGAACTTATTGTACCTTGTGGATTTTATTGAACCCAGTAGATTTGTACGTCTTGTGATTATTTCTGGCATTGTGACAACATGATTTATTGCGGCGATGATCGGCTATAAAATTTATTTAATAAAGTGGAATCTCCAGACTTTGAAAATGAATTCGGATTTCATCATGGTTCAAAAGTATTGTGAATATTTACTATCATATCTCGCGTTAATTTTCCAAATATTTTAAGAGGCAGGTACACGTCCTGTAGAGAAGAGATGGTCGTGTAATCGAAAAAAGTTCTTTAAATGTTAAAGGACATGTTAAGTACCTTATTCTCTTTTCTGGGATCAGCGCGCGGTATGAAGGCGTAGCACAGCTTGGAGGAATGTCGAGCGAACCTTGCGGCGGCGTCGTTCACGTCCTGAAACCAGACGTTACATAAACAACTGCACGACCGATCACGCAGAGAGATCTGATTTATAATTGCCTTATCTAAGCAAATAATCTTTTTTTTTTCACGTGGAGGAAATCTTCAACAAGATACCCCGCTTTCTGGGAAGGCGGCGGTTATTTGGGGTTTTCACCACTAAAACCTCCCGGCGGCCGGTGCTTGGTGAGGGGCTCCGGGATCTCCAGAGGAACGCACCGGAGCCCCTCTGCACTGTGCTCTTAGGAGAGCACGTCCCTTGTCGCCCAGTGAACCCGAGGCCTCTTTTAGTCGCCTTCTACGACAGGCAGGGGATACAGTAGTCTTATTCTTGATAGCAAATAATCTGACCCAACTACTTATTTCGTGAATATGCGAATGTCAGATATGGAGCACGAGTTGTGTGACGATGTGTATCGTCTTATCAGTTGGACATTCTGCCGCTGTGTTTAGTACTATAGGTCGGCAAATGAGAATACTATCTTTCTAAATATTCTATCCATGGCCTGAAGCATCCTGTAGTATGATTTCACCTGCCGATTCTGTGGCCTATGAAGTTTTACTACGAGATTCCCTTATCTGTGGTATTTAAGGATGACCATAAGCCTAAATTAGTTACTCTTGCTAACGTCACGCTGCAAACAGGTATATGGCTTAATTAATGAATCGATTTGCGGGATGATAATACCAGTGTTCAGAAGAGTTATAGTTAGCTAGTCGAGAAATTGATTTACACTAACATTTACGAGTTTCTGGCAGAAAGCCAACGTTGGTGTCTTTTAATAATCTTTTTTGTTTATTACTATCATAGAAGACTTAAAAACACACAGACAAGATAGTGAGGAAAGCAAAAGTCGTAAAAATGATCCCAGGAGGATGTTAGAAGAGCAATTCCTCTCCATGGACGTGACAGTACAGACATTAGATTCCGGAGCCCCTCTTAATAAAGAGATTTAATGGACAGCATCCGGTGGTAAGACAAGAAATTTCACATAAACGTCGCTTTCTCCTCAGGCGTGCTATTCTATTGAAGATTTCCCCATCGACAACAACGAAAAGACTATAACCATCAACTGCAGTCAACAGATGTAACTCGCCTGCGAGCTGCTGTTCTCCGCGGCGGTGCAGACGTCCCGGGTCGCCTCGCACAGCGCCCGAATCTCGTTCATCAAGGCTCGTCTAGCGTTGTCATCCTTTGTCGCACTGACGGTTTTTACATCTAAGGATAAATAAGGGCTCGTGAATGTGTACACACAATGGACAAAGAATGAATTACGTCGGTTCGACGTATTTACTGCTCGAAATAACTCCAACTACGTCACTTGCAGAAGTATTGAGATGAAAGCTCTCGATTTATACATATAAAGCTACAGGCCTAACATATGTATATATATCCCACTGTTGTGCACAGGTCTTCTTTGTAAAGAGAGTATAAGGGCATCGTCCGCCACGCACAACTAGTGCGGATTGGTTGCTAGCGTACTACGCAACTAAAGGCGACATCCCGGACACTGAGCTACGAGTACCACAGCTCTGGAACGAATCACGTTTGATGGAGGATACTCGTTTGCTTCCGTTTGTCCAAAATATAATATCACGGAAATACTGACCTCGGCAGAGAGTTCCACTCCTTAGCCGAGACAAACCATCATGTTCACTCAATGTAAAATAATATTTAATATTTTACCCTGCACCAAATGAGGTATCACTTCAGACACCAAGGCGATAGCCTCATCCGCTGCTACGTAGTCTGGACTCTCTGGATCTACAAAAAATTATCTCTGCTGTATTCTTTCATCACAGCAGTTTTTTTTAATTCTTTGTGGTTGTCTGACGTTTATGTGGTTTGATTCTTTGTGGGTGTAACTTATTTGTGGTTTAGATTACCTTTTTGTAGTAAACTCTTAATCGTTTCTTCTTAATTCTCGATAGGTACAGCCCTATTCCATTCTGTTAATAATCTAATAATTTTTTAGTCGTTTCTAATATATTGTATCACACCCAGCAACAAGGAGATTTTTCATATCAATAGCTTAATTTCATACCACGTTTTGAAGTCATACAATTTGGATTAATTTTTGGCATTCTGCAACAGTGGGAGGGCCACTGAGCGACTTCTGCTGACACATTCAAATCGAATAAAACGCGCCGACGCCCTCTTTGTTATTGAGAATTATCGGAGGAATATTACGAATTAGAATTAATCAAAACCTAATCAAACTCTCAACAAACTACCCCTGAAATACTTCTTTTTACAATAAAAAAATAATTATCGAAATCGGTTGGTGTGATATTGAGTTATTTGTCCGTTTGTCGCGCACACATTCGCAATTTAAGACTAATTGCTTGGACCAGTAAATTCCAAATAACACAAGAATCATTAAAATCGATTCACCCAGTCGATAGTTGTGCGTACATACAACAACAAAATACAGTTATTCCTTTTTTGAAGTCGGTTAAAAAGATATAGACAACAAAATAAAGATACGATGAAATGTAGTCACCAGAGGTCGCGCGGATAAGTGTGGCGACGTAAGCGTTGAGCGCCGAGAGCCGCTGTCCCAACACACGCTGGAGCTCCTTCACGTTCTCTCCGCCGCCCTTCTCCGGAGTCGGCTGGAGACGAGAATAAGAGCAAGCTAATAAATAAAACAATATAAAGCGAATCGAATTCAAATCGAATCAAACGTTTATTTGCTCCTAAGAATTGAAAGTTCCGTTATTTTATCGTGGATCCCAAAATCAGAACTTAACCAAATTAATCAAACTACCCTTGAAGTATAAGCCCTTTCCGATGACAAAATGCATTTTTCTTAATAAATATAATAGACGCAAAGGGATGCAGATCGCATTACTCGTCAAATATTCAGTCTTCTTGGTCCTTCGAGTCGGGTTGATATTATAGTTTGAAAGTGAATTATAGATTCGTAGAACACATATCACCTGGATTAAATTTTTAATATAAGTACTATTACAGACTGACTGCAAATGTTCTAAATTGTAGGATATTGTAATGTCAAGAGTATCTGGCCTTACTTGAACGTCTTGTGTTACAATTTTAATTTTACCTTGTCCAATTGCTTTTGAGCATTTGTGATGTTATTAACCGTATCCTTCATGGAGGCGATGTATTTAAGACGTTCTCTTTCTTTTTTTTCCTCGCCTTTCTCCTCCTCCATTTCTGCAAAAATAAATGAAAAGCTTGATGTTTTAATCTGTAGTTTTAATGAACAACGGATAATTATGCATCGTTACCCTTACGCGTGATTCTGGACTTGGTTTTTTTTTTAATTTCTAAGCAAGTGCTTGACAACAATCCCACCTGATGTTAAATGGAAATGCAGTCGTGGATGGTAAATGCCTATTCACTGTACTCTTGAAAATACCCACACTGTAATCGGAGGGAAAGACAGACGCGGGCATATTGATGTACGAATATCGAAAGACGAAGCATAACGCTTCGTTCGGGTTTGATGGATGTTCACAACTAAAGGATTAAATCCTGCAGTGCGTCTTGAAGTCCGATAGTAGAACTGGGATGGGTTAATTACATCAAGTAGTTCCTGAGCACATTCTCCAAAATGCAAACTGGAGAAAATCGAAAGGCTAGCTACCTTACGCCTGTGCTTCAGACTGAGAGGGTGATTGGTTTCAGCTACGTCACCAAATAGCCTTAGCCCGCCTTTCCACCGCGTCCAAGGTTGCTTTTATTTACCCGACAAATCCGTGTAAGCATCCTTCAATCTGTCCAAGGCCTTCATGAGATCCATCGTACGGGCCAGTAGACTCTCCTCAAACATTCTTCGGCCGGGCTCCTCCGCCAGGGTTTCCACGTGGCGGCTAGACGTTGGGTGGACGATGCGAGGGCCTCCGCCGCTGCTGTCATTGCGCTCTGACAATGTGGCTCTGTGATGGAAGATGCAGTCAACTGAAATAATTGAAGTAAAAGAATGTTTAAGTAACATTGCCAAGCATAACTTTCAGGTCAGCAGAAAAACTACCTTCGCAGTCATTAACAATAGGATGGCAGTACCATCCATCATTAACGATAGAAAAAGCCATATGGTGGTACTCAAGCGGTATGGAGTACCTTGTCGGTCTCACCATCACTAAATTATTAAAAAAATTAAATTTACAGCCTCCTGGGCCCAGCACTTCCCTGTAAAAGAAACTATGAGAGCAAGCGGCCATAATGCGGATTTGCAGACTTCACAGAAAGTGGTCTCTTAAAGGCTGCAGGACGCCGCTGGATGCAAGCCGTTTAAAACCAGTCCTTTTGCAAATCGTTGGCAGAGTCCTATGTCCAGCAGTGGATGTTTCACGGTTGTAATGATGATGATGATGAAGACATGTCTTAGAAAATTTTAGTAGTGTCTTAGAAAATAGGAACCGGGGATAGAACTCGGGTTGCTAGCGTACTATGCAACTTGAAGCAACCGCCCAGACTCCAAGCTACCACGGTCCGACTAAATTATTTCTGGTTTGATAGATTATAAGTTCTAGCAAGGTTTCATCTCCCACTTTTTCTTTCAGTTCAGTCGGCAGCTGTGACGCACTTTTACAAATGATCCGTTCTTTCCTCCTACCCGTTTGTAATAATATGAGTGTACCTGAGCGCAAGTCAGCAGCGTCTTGGAGTCATCATCGCAGCGCTTCATGTTGGACTCCATGTCGCTGGCTCGTGGGTCCCTCACCACCAAGTTGTTGAGCTCGTGCGCCTTCATCAGTAACATGGTCGTCTTATCACCGACGTCTTTAGCTAAATCTAGAATCTGGAAGAGATGCACAATGTTTTATTCAACTATATCAAGGCAGACTCCTATAAGATAGAAAGTAGGTAAATACAAGAAAACATAATCACTAAGTTATGCAATTTATCCAACTGGATTAACTTCTGTTAGAATATCGGCCAGTTTCACAAATGTAACGGGTAAAAATTAAACGACGAAGCACAAAACTCCACACATCCCGCCTTTTGTTGACACTAAGGAATGAATACAATGTAATATAATTGTATGTATAAATAACTGAACTAAATTAGCAGTCATTACCCAAGATATATTCAAACAACGATTATATAATAAAGTCGAAGTCGAATTCAACCTAGCAATTGGAACATAGAAATCATAATTCGCAACTTATAGCGCATCATAGTACATTTTTTTTTATTTCACAGATTAATATAATGATGACGATGATATAATGAATTGGTCACCTCATTCTCCTTATCAGGTACGGAACCTCGGCCGAAGGTAAAGATGAGTTTGTCGGACGCCTTCGCGTACTTGAAGGCGAGCTCTTGCATTTGCTGTAATGAAACCTACAGCATTAGTTGTGACAAGTGAAAGTTGTGAAGAAGTGCAGCTCAGGTCACAGGCCATACAGATTACATGTAACAGGTTGCAGGTCAGACCACTATTGACAGGCGATAAGCCAGGGGACATGTGACACGTCAGGTAACAGATTACATGTACGAGACGACATGTGACATGGTATAGGTGAGCTGTGACATTTGACATTGTACTTTGTACCGATATGTGATCGGGAAGAAGGTTATAGTTCTGGTGTCCTTTTGAGGTAATTTATTGAATTAACGTTGAGGTTTACGGTTGACGGAATGATTAGGACTACGTCCACATCATTCGCAATAAACACCGTGTTTATATATATTGATCTACAGTCAGCTGGGTCTATTGCACAGATGACTGTGACGACGCAATAGGAAGACTGGTGACAAGGGCAATGGCTGCGTCAAAAGAGAAAAAAATGGACTACAACTTAAAAATGGCCATGAGAAGCAGGGACGCAGCGGTTAATAGCAATGCAGCGGGTAGTTTTCGACGCGTAAAAATCAGGCATTATATATATATATATATGCAGAGGTGGCACTCTATTAATAAATCCAGAGTGAAAAATTAAAGTGAATTGGAAAAGAGAAAGGACACGGGTCTGTAGTTGCGATTTAACAATAATAAAATAAAGTTATATAAATTGATCCACCTTGCGAAAAAGCTATTATTGAATATCGTTTTAGGTGGAAGGCATGGAAGATTCCTATGCCCAGCTGTTGCTACGGCCTGTTGATGATCGTGCTGATAATATATTGACGCTGACCAAAAATTAAACGCTACAAATTAAAAATAAACAACCTCCTTATCTTCGTCGCCGGTGAGCGCACAGATGCTCCGAGCAGCGTCGCACAGAGACTTCATCTTATTGATCAGAGAGCGCTGGTCTCTGCCGTTCAAAGCCTTCGCATCTATAAATTATGTAAATAGGAGTGAGACAAATATTCCACTCGCTGTAAATGTCATAGCACATAGAAATCTACATTTGTACAGAGATAGAGACGTACTTTTTCGGGTTTTAGAATAGATAACAATTCACTTACATGAGATAGTTACAAATAATACTAAAAAACAATTATGCAAATATCGGGCATCTACAAACAACACAACATTAACATAACCGACGAGGACTATATCGTATAACAAATACATTATAAGAAGAAATAACAATAAAGGTAGAAAAAGAAAAATAATAAGGTGTTTGAAAGCGCGGGTACTCGTATGTTACCAAACTGTTCAAGGAGTCGTTAAATTTGGATGTGTCAGAGGTGTACTCAAAGCTTATTAAATATTTTGTTATTTAGCACTTATTATTTATTTATTTATTTATATATATATATATATATATATATATATATATATATATATATATATATATATATAAATAAATAATAAGTAATACTCTCATCTAATATACTTTTTACTGAAATAAAAGTAAATGAAAGATAATAACGGCGGCACAATTGCTCTAGCAGTTTAGCTAAATACTAAAGATAGAACTATGATATAACAACGTTCATTGTGAGATAATTTTAATGCATACTTGGACCCTGGTTGAGCCGTATGCTCGTTTGTCCCTTCTGCTAAAAAAAATAAACACGATTGACAAGCCAAGTTTAAGTATACACTGAAACAGCCACTGAATGAAATAATTGTAATAGCATATCACGTATTTTTATGAGAACGCCAATTCAAGCTGCTTCATTGGGCCCTTTTGGAAATCGTTGGGGTAGGCCTATTTCCACTTTAGGCACGACGAGGCCTAGATAAACTATAACTGTGCCTGTCGCGGTAGAGAGATGGTGAAATGATAACTTGACCTTATCTCAGCCCATCATGGCGGTGGATGAGAAGACTCGGACATGACTCAACCGCTACCCCGACGTATAAGAAAATGCATTTCCTCCCACACAAAAGGCCCATTTCCACTTGTGAATGTCCTAAGATTAAATTGATAATGATTACGTACCTTGTATCAATTCCGGCAGCAACTCGTCGATTGTGGTCATCGAAGTAATGGCCGCTGTGTAGTCTATGTTGTTTGAATCTGCAAAAGAAAATTCATATATATATATATATATATATATAAACTCTGCGAGATAAATGTCACGTTTTCATCATTTGTGGCCGCACAGTTGCGAGGCGTAAGCAAAGCTAGCATTTGCACAATTTTGATTGGGGAGCATTCTACTTTTTTTTTAATTTCTAAGCAAGTGCTTGACTACGATCCTCGATGGTAAGACGGTAACTGGCTTAGTAAATACCTATTCACTCTACTCTTGAAAATACCCACATTTTAATCGGAGGGAAAGACAGACATTATTTTTTTATATATATATATTTTTACATTATATTGGAGAGTAACCTCCGTCTCTCCGTCCGTGTATATATCGCATCAGTCTGCAAATCCTGACGACCTACGAGTCCGTCCTTAAACAAATTTCCCTTTGTCAGCATAAATTATCTTCGCCTTTCATTATCCGACCAGAATTCCAAATTAATACAAGTATTTACTATACTTTATTTACAAATCAAAACAAACCCCAGCGATTAAAAACTGCTTATTTAATTTTATCTAGAATAAAAATAGCCTAAGTTACTGTTTATTACATCAGCTAACTGCCAGTGGAACTCCCGCCAAAACCGGTACAGCCGTTCCAGATATTAGCCGGAACAAACAGACAAAAAATTTAGAAAATATATTTTTATAAAAAAAAACTATATTTAGCAAATAGTATTATATAGTAAATTCATATTATTATTATCTATATCTTTTGTCTTCTAATATTATGTACATAATTATAAGTTTAATTTGTATTATATTGTTTGTGTCTCGAGGTGGCGTAAACTGCTGCGACACAGTTGCCAACTACTGTAGCAGTTTACGTACGTTCTGTATTGTAATATTTCTTTTTCTTTTGCCCAAATAAAATTTTATTTATTTATTTATATGCATGTCACCTCCAATTTTATATATACGTACAGATTATATGCACATTCACGTACATATCTATGTATGTATATTCAGTCACATAGATTTTTAAAACGCTAATTTCAACGGGATTGTCCTTCTCCTGCTCTTAACCACCAAAGACCAGCGTTAAGAAAATGCTACATAGCATTAAGTTCGCCTTTCTATTTATATTTTAGTGCAATGAAAAATTTATCTATCTATCAAAAAAAATCTTCAAATCGGTTTGAACATTCAAGACTGCTGAACATATTATAACCAGAATCTAATTTAGTTTTAGTATTTATCACCCACCTGCTTGCGCCGACATCAGCAGAGCGATAGCTGCACTAAGTTTTCCAATCTTTCTTCTTGCTTCTCTCTCTAGCTTGTCCACATCCTGAGCTTCCGGCAATGGCACTTCGAACGCCTGAAAGTGTTGCATTACTTTTATTTTGCCATTTGTTTCTTTATACCTTCGTCTAACCCAGAATGTATCTAATAAGACGACTAACGCTATACTCGTTCTTCTACTACCTAAGTGATTTGTGACGCAATATACTATTTATAATCTATAAGAGTACAAATAGTACTGCCCGACGGGGCCAGCCTCTAATGACTTATCCCCTTATTTTATTATTATATTATACTATTTATATATCCGTTTTTATTATAGTTCCGTTGGACAGGTGTATCAAATAGCACTGCCCGACGGGGCCAGCCTATAATGTCCTATCCCCACTCTATTGTTATATACGTTGTAATTTATATATTTCATTTTATATATATATATATATATATATATATATATATATATATATATATATATATATATATTTTATTATATATATATATATATATATATATATATAAAATAACATATAATATTATATAAAAACCGTATTATATATATATATATATATATATATATATAATACTGTTTTTTATTGCTTTATTTATTATATTACAAACTACGGCGATCACTCCAAAATCTTGGAATAAGTGATTGAGAGTCGTCAAGCATTGTATCCATTAGCAACAGCTCGATGACCCCCTTTTTTTTTTTTTTTTTATTATATATATATTTTATTATATATATATATATATATATATATATATATATATATATATATATAAAATAACATATAATATTATATAAAAACCGTATTATATATATATATATATATATATATATATATATAATACTGTTTTTATTGCTTTATTTATTATATTACAAACTATGTCGAACCACTCCAAAATCTTGGAATAAGTGATTGAGAGTCGTCAAGCATTGTATCCATTAGCAACAGCCTGATGACCCCCTTTTTTTTTTTTTTTGTTAACGCGGGGAATCGAGTTATCAACCATCCTCCGGTACCCTGGGTGGGCCCGGAGGGATGTGGGACTCGGCCTGGGCAGCCCATACCCACTAAACCTACCGCGAATGCCATCAGCCGTTATGAGCGGGTGCCCCGGATCTGTCAGCGACAGGACACCCTAACGACCGGCCGGTCTCGGCAAGACCGGACTTCACCCTCGAGGGGGACTCCTCCGGCACTCAGAGAAGTCCCGACGACGCCGAGCATGCTGGGGCCAGGTTCCCATCCTGGCCCTGCTTCGGATTACGGGGCAGCGAGGAGGCGTTTGAAACGCCTCCTGCGCACCCGACTCGTCGCCTGTGGAGGGAGGGAGCCCCACGGCTCCCTCGAACCCGCTCGTCGGCCTCCTTCTGGGACATGACTGTCTCGCAGAAGGAGGCGACTGCCGACCAAGACCTGTCGCTCCGTACCATCGCAAGTGAGGCCTGAGGCGACAGGTCTACTCCACCGATGGCGGATGCCAAGTCGCAACGCTGCGCTGCCCATCTCGGGCACACCTCCAGGGTGTGCTGGCAGAGTCCACCGCAGCGCCACAATCATGGCACCGCTCATCAGCCTCCCGTCGGGCCGTCCGACACAGGTAGTCCCCGAAGCAGCCATGCCCCGTGAACACCTGCGTCAGACGGAAGGTGAGAGGTTTGCGCTTTCTGCGCATCCATCGCTCCAGGACCGGGCGCAGAGCACCCGTTGTACGTAAACCGTACGGGTGATGCGCCAGGTCCTCCTCCCACCTCCGGCATAGTGCTACCTCACCTAACCGACGGATCCGCCGGACCTCTTCTGGCAGAGGGTTCTCCGAGGGCCCTCCTATCCGAGACATAGTCGGACACCTCGGCCAGAACCCCGCCACGAGCTCCCACGCTCCCAGCTGATGACCCCTGCACCAGCCAAGGCGACAACTCAAAAAATTCTCGAAAGCAATCAAAGTTGAAAAAAAAAATCTATAGGAGTTCCCTTATGTACCTTCAAATTTCAAAGTCCAATGCCAATAAAATTAACCTGGCACCGAATTCAAAGCTTACCCTTTCCAACATATGTATATTTACGAAAAACCGACTTCAAAGCGTTTCAAACGTTAAACGAGGACGCTCTCTTTGTATTTCTGAATTATCTTAAGAATATTACTAATAAAACTAATGTAAGTAGTACTAGATAAAATTAGTCAGAACCTTATCGAAATCGGTTGGCGTTGTATTGAGTTATTCGTCTATTTGTCGCACACATACTTAATACAAATTTAAGACTTATGTGGTTTTCTCATAGTTACCATTATCAGATCTGGACCAGTTGCGATGTCACTGATAAATAAAAAATACAGTCGAATTGACACCTCCTTTTATGAAGTCGATTGAAAAATAATTCAAAATCGGTTTATAAATGTCAGAGATATAGTCAAAAAGACGAATTAATTGGAACCTTCTTATTTTTGAAAAGCCGTAAATTTATGCGGTAACCGTAGAAAATTTCTTCCTTTCTAGATGAGTTTGAATTAATTGGGCAGGCGGTAGAGTGACTGTATCAGAGTTATGTAACGCTGGTATACTCTACCGTGTCCAACGCCTCCCGGGCTCTGTCGATGGCCTGGCAGGCGTGCGAAGCGGCTGACAGGAAGGAGGCACGACGCAGGGTAGCTTCCGTTTTCTCGTCTGCTATAAAGCTCTTGTGCGATCGCTGGAAAGATTATTACACGACTAATTGTAGTAACTCTCTATCGCATTTCCTATTGTGTTTTGAGAATCTGTGCGGAATCAACCCAGCTACCGATTTCCATTACCGAACATCTTAGCAGAATTCCAATTTCCATTGACACCATCTGGCCTTCCACGACTTAAACAGTCAATCAACGGTCACCAGCGGTATTTTCGTTCCGATACGATTTGGCGATCTTCAATAGCCTACTCCTTTCGGAAACGCACCTGCAGCTCCTCCAGTTGTGGAAGTTAGGCACTGTGATCACTTAAGATCAGATCATTACGCCTTATGATACGTACCCTCAAGATATTGCTGCGGCGTTTGATGCCAGGATCTAAGGAGCAGTGCAGCTGTGTGCCGTGGCCAACGATCTTCTCGGCTGCCTCTTGCACAACGTCAAGGCTCGCAGGTGTTCCCTGCGACAAGATATTTATTTATTTCGATACACCTTTCGATATACCTTAAATTAAGATTCACAGGACAGGGAGAGGGCCGATCCCGCCCGAAGACGGACACGCCGGGCCGGTGGCAGCTGACGGCCAACCTCCAATAGTAAAAGGCATTTAAAGAAAAATATCATTTGCCTGTGGTAAAAGGCGACTAATAGTAGCTATCTATCTACAGGAGTGGGCGCCCTCGGCGAGTGCTACAGTCTGCTATATGTCCCAGAATGTAAACCCATAGTTTTGTAATATTTCGCATATTATAGTTTTAAAAATACAAAAACAGGAAAACGCATTAAGAGCAATAAAAATCTTTCTAATATGCGCGAGCTTAAAGGGTGCTCGCATGTTCAAGGCTGTGAAACTATCGCGTATTTTAGATTACATGAGGTAATTGGTAATAACATTTTACTTACAAAGTCGTTCTGACTGGATGTACCAATGAGAAGTTGGAAGCTCGCACAAAGTTCGTCCAATTCCGAAAGAATTTTCCTTCTCACATCTTCGTTGTCGTTTTCAACGCTCTTATGAACACCTGGTCAAAATAGAAACGAGACGAGATAGACATTTTATTTATTGGCATCATATACAGACACATTATGAACAAAATTTTGAAACGTCAATAGCCTAATGGTTTAAGGTACGGTCTGCGAATCGTATAGTCGTGGGTTAGAAGCCACGATTCAACTATTGATAACCATTTCATAACACAAACCCTAAGTTTATTTAGAATGGTTAACGAGAAAGGTAATAATATTTGACAAATAGAACCCGATGCCCACATTGGACACAATCTCAGCGTGTGCTATCGCAAGACTGCCACAGCCTATTAAGGAGACAAATGCGGTCAATCTTCCTCGTAAAGGTCTTCATTTGTCTTTAATCCTTGTTTGTTTTTCAAAAATTTTATAATTTCAAATATCAAAGACATTTGGAGTGTGCTCATTGGTCGTAGGGAGCAGCTAATATTGCTCTAACTGTTGGAATGTCTTTGGCCAGCAGTGGTTCATAGACATTTTTTTTGTATATGAGCAGTAAATCTTTACGGTTACTGCCTGGTTTATACCGGACGGCATGCCCGACTCTTCTGGAACAGATTCCCGGATCCCGTAGACCTCATCACACGCCAGCAGTCTCTCCTTAAACCGCTTTCGCATTGCTTTAGGAAAGTAACTATTTATGTAGAGACGTTTATGGATCTGCTCATTTCGTCTGTTCCTCGCCTTTTTATTAAATAGTCGAAGAAAGGTACTGCTTCGATTCTCGTATTCTATACCCTCTAGTTTTTACTATAAGGCTGCTGCATATACATAACCATTTGCAGATGAGTAGAGTACAGTTACAGTGTTACAGTTGGACAACGTCAAGCGAGCTATATCGCAAGCAGACAACATTAATTTATTCGAAAATTATTCTGCGAGGAATAATTAATGTTGGCAGAGTAATAAAACTTACATAACACAGAATTAAACGTCTTACCTTCAATGATGTCGTTCATGTCTTCCTCGATGATGGCGGCTAGACGTTTAACTTTTTTCACTTTGTCCACTTGACTGAATTGTGGCTCTGAAAAATTAACGATTAAAAACGTCAATAAAACTATTACAGGTATTAACTAGGCTGATGTTTTGTCGAAGTTGACATCGCCACTGTCACATTTTCAAAACGGTTCTAAGCCAATAACATTTCTAAAAAAACGTAAAGTTTCTAAAAAAACAAAATGGGTTATTAGGCGACGGTGTTTTGAAAAACAAAGTAATATACAACCTCCTCCTTTTTTAGAGTCGGTTATCAATATGAGTCGTCATTAGATCTAAAAAATGTCAGCGACATATATACAAACCATAATATGGTAATTTATGTTAAACAACGAATAAGGAAACCGACTTTGTGGTCACATAAGCAAATAATTGCGTCCTAACTTCACTTACCAGTTAAGAATCCCACCGTCTCCACAGAATTTGAATTCAAACGGTTAAGTTTTTTCAGATAGCCCAACGAATTATTTCTTCGTACGCCCGCCTGTGACAGTAAAAGGCATTTTTAACAATAAGAATTTCCAAACGCAGACATCATGCGTTCTTCACTGAGCGTCAACTGTAGCTGGGGCTCAAAGCCATACATTGGACTGAAGCATTTAACAAGTACACAAACTATACGGCACACACCGATCGTCGAATCTAACGGCAAAGGACTGGAACAGTTTGCCGCGACTTTCCCTCCGATTACAATGTGTGTGTTTTCCAGAGTAGAGTGATCTACAGGGCTAGAGCGCCTTACTATCCTGGACAGCATTTCCACTTAACATGAGGTGGAGTTAAGCACTCGTTTCGGCAATTTTATTTTTATCCAAGAATGTTAATTTTTTTACAAATATTAGTAACACTCGTGTTAACTATTCTAGGTCAATCTTGTGCTAGGAGATGGTTCGAGCGAATGGTGGATTGAAACCTACGACCTAATGTTTCGCAGACTGTATGCTAAGGCATTCTTCGTTCAAATTGTAAGTGCTGACTTACTACGTGTTTGACGGTGAAGAAAACTGCATTGACACGTGGAGAACTATGCTACAACAACAACAGTGGGACATTTACAGTCTGTCACTTTTTTTCTTTCAATATAACGCAACCACAGACTTGTGTCTGTGCTCTATTGTAATGTTCGTGATACTTTGGTTTTTATCATAATGCCTGAGTTTTGAAGGTGGTGTTGGAGAATGTTTTGGTTCACGCGTTGCATTGTTATAAGTTTCCCTGCGGCCGTTGCGTCCCTGTTTCTCACGGGCATTGTCAACACATTGCCAACAGTCTGTTACTTACAATCCCACGTTGTTGGTTCGATCCCTTATTGGTAACCGTCATCTGCTGTATGGTTGTTACATGCGTACCCCGCATTGGTTCCGTACCTGAAACGGTATATTAATGAGTAAATTTTACAAATTTTAAGTAAGGCAAGTTGTAGCCTTTTTAACCGTCTTCAAAAAGGGAAGAGATTCTTTAATTAATTTGACACATGGACCTAGAGTTATCACGATAATTCAGTCCTGAAAACCGTGCATTCTTCTTGATTGAGATTCTAGTAGGTTTGTATATTGCACATTATCGTCCTAGTTGTCCACACCGTGACAGTGAATCAGTTTCGGGCATGAGCCCTGATATGTCTAGCGAAGCTGAATCTTGAATACCCGGTCGCAAGTGGTACAATATAGCTGACCAGTGTCATTGTAAGTATAGTTGTAGAAGGGCTTAGGGCGAGAATTCCGTTCGTGGCGTTTTGCATCTAGATCAATGAGACGGATCTTTTCAAAAACCGTCACACCTGCTATGACACGAGAACGCCACTCTGTATGCAATGAGGCAAAGCTCTCCCATCTGTCGGTCTGTATGTTACAGGCATATATAGAGCTCGGAATATAAAGCTGCTTTAGGCAGTTTGGCGTAATGTGCAATAATATGTACAAATAAATAGACCGAATAAACAGAGTACGCCAGAACATAGAAAGAGAATATAGCACGAGAATCCTTTAATAAAAGAGTGCGCTTTATTTGAAGTCGGACTTCGTTTTCACTCGTATGTACGAGACATGTCGGTGCAAGCCAGGCATAACACCCTTTCGCCGCAGAGCGCATACGCATTAGGCGTTTCCCCCAAGAAAAAAAAGGACCAACCTAAGGGCACGACATGCATAACAAAGAGGACTCACCGTGAGCATCTGGTATAATGGAACTGGGCCCGACGAACGAGTAATTCGTCGTCTGCATGGAGGAGAAATTTTCAATAATCTGGTACCTGTAAATAGATTACAGTAGAAAACTTAATTGTAAATTTTTTAAGGGTCAAGTGGCCACATCCCGTTTCGGAAGTAAAATATGCATGTATGACGGCCACCATTTTGAAATTTTGTGGCAAATACATGTCGTTGCAAATGTGATAAGGTACGCATTGTAAAGAAAAAATGCAATTTTTTGTGCATTTAGTTATATTTCTTGAGTCATAACATAACTATAAATATATTATGTCTGTTGTTTAAAAAAAGGTTTAGCGAGACTATGCTACACGCGCTGTTTGTTTTGGCGAGCAGCAACGGAGCTTGCCACTTAAGCATTAATATCGCTAAATGCGACTGCTGCTCTAGGGGATATACATAATCACTGTAAACGTTAAGAATATAGTGAGTCATCAGTGCGACTGCAGGGTAAAGGTCTCTTCATGATGGAGTAAAAATTATTTACTACTGCGCTCCGCGTAGTGACATTTAAAGTACCCTATAACATTGTAAATTACCCTTCATTCTCCACTATGAATTACCGATCCACTTGCATGCTAAACTAGGCCTTATAGTGACCGTTTAGCGGTGAAAATCGCGTATTATTTACACTTATGTCGGCACAATAATTTGTTAGTACACCGCACAATGTTTTCTGGTGATCCAAATTTTCGTTGTGCTCTCTGCTCGGAGGAAACTCCCGCGCCAGATGTCCGGAGTCACCTCGATGTCTTGGTCACCGCTTGCAGGCTCCTGGTTAACTTTAAGTTTGTTGACTTGACAGGCCGCCAATAAAAACACGAAGTACAAGTAGGTAGCACCAAACAGACAACTGTCATATATTTGTTTGCGGTTATAATATCACTTGTAGCACTTTATAGGTTCGTTTCAATATACTTTAATTACACTTTTATGCACTACTAACTTTTAGTTAACTTTCGAATCGAGTTAATTACTAAGACTTATTAAAATCAATTTTGAGTGAAGAGCGTTACGGAACACGTCCAATCGGTTTGACACGCGGGGCGCGGGGAACGGGTTTCAAAACGGTTATAAGCCAATAACATCTAAATCTAAATCTATAAAAAGTAAAGTTTCTAAAAAAACAAAATGGGTTATTAGGCGACGGTGTTTTGAAAAACAAAGTAATATAAAACCTCCTCCATTTTTTAGAGTCGGTTATCAATATGAGTCGTCATTAGATCTAAAAAATGTCAGCGACATATATACAAACCATAATATGGTAATTTATGTTAAACAACGAATAAGGAAACGGATTTTGTGGTCACATAATCAAATAATTGCGTCCTAACTTCACTTACCAGTTAAGAATCCCACCGTCTCCACTGAATTTGAATTCAAACGGTTAAGTTTTTTCAGATAGCCCAAGGAATTATTTCTTCGTACGCCCGCCTGTTACAAAAAGGCATTTTTAACAATAAGAATTTGCAAACGTAGACATCATGCGTTCTTCACTGAGCGTGAACTGTAGCTGGGGCTCAAAGCCATACATTGGACTGAAGCATTTAACAAGTACACAAACTATACGGCACACACCGATCGTCGAATCTAACAGCAAAGGACTGGAATAATTTGCCCGCGTCTGACTTTCATGATTACAATGTGTGTGTTTTCCAGAGTAGAGTGATCTACAGGGCTAGAGCGCCTTATTATCCTGGACAGCATTTCCACTTAACAAGAGGTGGAGTTAAGCACTCGCTTCGGCAATTTTTTATCCAAGAATGTTAATTTTTTTACAAATATTACTAACACTCGTTTTAACTATTCTAGGTCAATCTTGTGCTAGGAGATGGTTCACGTCAATGCGAATGGTGGATCGAAACCTATGACCTAATGTTTCGCAGACCGTATGCTAAGCCATTCTTCGTTCAAATTTTAAGTGCTGACTTACTACGTGTTTGACGGTGAAGAAAACTGCATTGACATTGCGAACTATACAACAACAACAGTGGGACATTTACAGTCTGTCACTTTTTTTCTTTCAATATAACGCAACCACAGACTTGTGTCTGTGCTCTTTTGTAATGTTCGTGAATTGGTTACTTTGGTTTTTTATCATAATGCCTGAGTTTTGAAGGTGGTGTTGGAGAATGTTTTGGTTCACGCGTTGCATTGTTATAAGTTTCTCCGCGACCGCTGCGTCCCTGTTTCTCAAGGCCATTGTCAATACATTGCCAACAGTCTGTTACTTACAATCCCTCGTTGTTGGCTCGATCCCTTATTGGTAACCGTCATCTGCTGTATGGTTGTTACATGCGTACCCCGCATTGGTTCCGTACCTGAAACGGTATATTAATGAGTAAATTTTACAAATTTTGTTTGTGGCAATTTAAATCGCCCTTTTAACCGTCTTCAAAAAGGGAAGAGATTCTCTTATTAATTTGACACATGGACCTAGAGTTATCACCCGGTCGCAAGTGGTACAATATAGCTGACCAGTGTCATTGTTAAGTGTAGTTGTAGAAGGGCTTGGGACGAGATTTCCGTTCGTGGCATTTTGCGTCTAGATCAATGAGACGGATCTTTTCAAAAACCGTCACACCTGCTGTGACACGAGAACGCCACTCTATATGCAATGAGGCAGAGCTCTCCCATCTGTCGGTCTGTATGTTACAGGCATATATAGAGCTCGGAATATAAAGCTGCTTTTGGCAGTTTGGCGTAATGTGCAATAATATGTACAAATAAATAGACCGAAGAAACAGAGTACGCCAGAACATAGAAAGAGAATATAGCACGAGAATCCTTTAATAAAAGAGTGCGCTTTATTTGAAGTCGGACTTCTTTTTCACTCGTATGTATTCGAGACATGTCGGTGCAAGCCAGGCATAACACCCTTTCGCCGCAGAGCGCATACGCATTAGGCGTTTCTCCCAAGAAAAAAAAGGACCAACCTAAGAGCACGACATGCATAACAAAGAGGACTCACCTTGAGCATCTGGTATAATGGAACTGGGCCCGACGAACGAGTAATTCGTCGTCTGCATGGAGGAGAAATTTTCAATAATCTGGTACCTGTAAATAGATTACAGCAGAAAACTTAATTGTAATTTTTGAAGGGTCAAGTGGCCACATCCCGTTTTGGAAGTAAAAAAATATTCTTGAATGATTGAAATTTTGGTATATGTGGCAAATACATGTCGTTGCCAATGTGATAAGGTACGCATTGTAAAGAAAAAATGCAATTTTTTGTGCATTTAATTGTTTTAAAAAGGATTAGCGAGACTATGCTACACGCGCTGTTTGTTTTTGCGGGCAGCACGGGAGCTTGTCACTTAAGCATTATCAAATGCCAAAATGCCAATAATCAAAAAGGCGACTGCTGCTCTAGGGGATACACATAGTCATTGGAGTTCGTCAACGTTAAGAATGTAGTGAATCATCAGTGCGACTGCAGGGTAAAGGTCTTTTCATGATGGAATAAAAATTATTTATTACTGCCCTCCCCGTAGTCACATTTAAAGTACCCTATAACATTGTAAATTACCGATCCACTTGAATTCTTACGGACAGTATTTTATATAGCTAACGCACAAAAGACAAAAGATCTGCCATCAACTTGTCACTGTGAACTTAGCTTTCTAATTTGTTGTGACCAGACTAGTCCGCAGGACGACAATGTCTTAACGCGAACGGACTATAAGCTTAAATGTATTTGTGTAAATAGAAGTAGGTTACGTGGAAGACTGCACGTTATCCTCGTAGATGGCCTGTCCTTCATCAGGGCTGACGTTAAAGGGCGCAGACACTGAGCGGTGCACGATGTCGATGTAGCCCTGCAGGATGTCCCTGATGCGGTACGCCTCGTTAGTCTTCACCGTGTACTCTTTGTCGCTACATAGAAAAAATAAAAAGTTAAGTTAAAGTTATATATATTCTCAAACAACACTTCTACCCAGCGGAAATTTCCAACCATCGATCATTTTTTCATTTACAAAGTGAAATAATAAAACGATCGTAGCAATGGCAGCGTAGTGGCTAATTTTGGTATGTTCTGTAAGTAGACAAAAGCTGCAAGCATGGGCTTATCTCCACCCTATTTATACACAATATGATCGGTGTTATCTGCAACATGTACTGCCAAAAATTTACACAACAAAAATATTTAGCATATTACACAAAAAAATTATCGCTGTAGCACGCACTCGTAGCACGTAGCAGTCTTGTATTCCCACCGCTACGCTATGCATGCCAATATATTTACTATATTTATATAGTACTTTGTCGTCCGCCAAGGTGGACCCGGGAAGAAGGCGACATCCGCTGGCCCGTGTCACCTTGCACCGCGAGGGCACAGGGGGGGAGGGAATTGCCTCCCCCGGGAAGTGCTCTCCTTGAGCACAGTGCAGAGGGGCTCCGGTGCGTTCCGCTGAAGATCCCGGAACCACTCACCATGCACCGAGGAAGGGACACCGGGGAGGTTTTAGTGGCGGTTATGTGGGGTTTTTAACCTCCTAAAGATACCGCCGCCTTAACCCCAGAAGGCGGGGTATGTTTTGAAGATTTCCTCCTTGTTAACAAAAAAAAAACTTTAGTTGTTAAATGAAACTAAACCACCTATAGTCTCCGAAATCCAATGTGAACATCTCCTTGCCAGCACGGAAGGTCTTCACCTGCGTCAACATCCACACCTGAAGGATCTCCTTCGTGACCTCGTCCAGGCGGAGGATGGATTCCGCGTTGATACCCAGGAGACGTGGCACCAGCTTCTTCTTGCCTTTTTGTTGTTCCTAGAATTATATTACACAGGTTACCGGAAACCAACTAAACAAAATGAGAACGTTTAACAGTAAAATCATGACGCAAACCAGTAGATGAAGATTTATTCAAGAACTATAGTATCATGGAGCAGATGACAGACTGCGAATCTTACGTTTCAAGTCATAGGTTTAATAAACCTGCCTTTCAAAAGAAAAAAAAAATTACAATTTCTTAAGTACAAAAAATTTTCTTGTTCTAAAAATGTGTCTACTATATGGAGGTGGACTCATACAGGGCATATACATGTCATATAAGGTACTTAATAATTTGGCAAAAAGCAAACAGCTGTTACTTTCTCTGTCTATCCTAGATCATTATTTTAATGAATTTCAGTTCTTCGGTTAGTTATGTACAAAAATATAACAATTTACTTATTTCTCTGTCTATATTTAAAAAAAATACTTTTTGTCATAAATACCACCAACCTTCACCAGGAAGAAGGTGACCCCGTAGGTGGGCAGCTCTCGTGCGTTCTTGGTGTAGAGGTGCTTCGCCTCCAGCGGACTGAGGCCGGAGTGTTTGCTGTGCTCCTTGAACACCTTGCGCTCCACTGTCTGCGTGCTGCCCCAGGAGTCCGCGTACTGCTCCGGTAGGAACTCCTTCAGGCTTCACACAAATAAGATCACATTAGGCTGGGACTGCCCGGCTACTCAGCCTCCTAGTTCTGGGCTTATAGAAAAAGGCTTAAAGGGGCCTCGGGTTCACGGGCGACGAGGGCCTTCGTCGTCCTCTACAGGGCTACACTGGTGGTCCCGTGTCACTTTAGCACTGCGAGTCCGCTGGGGGAGGGAATAATCTGGAACACTGGAGATCCTGGAGCCCTCTCCACGCCGAAGAGTGTCACCGGGGTGTTTCAGTGAGTCAATCCTCACATAACCGTCGCCTCCCTCCCCGAAGACGTGGCATCTTGTTGAAGGTTGCCACCCACCAATCCCCCTTCTACCCCGTCATCAATGTCTGCTAGAGCGAACCGTCAACTCCAAGGACGATAAGGGAACATAGATCGATAGCGTGTTGCCTGAGCAAAGCGAGAGCGCGTGTGTAGTTATTCTTCCCAAAGGCCATACCTTAACGACTCAGAGGGGCAAAAGGATGGCCAAAATAAGCGGACCTTCGAAAGGTTATGAACATAACAGGCGGAGGCCACCAGATTAAGGGCTATATAAAAGAAATGCAGTGAATTTTACATACTTCTCTATGAAGCCCGGCTTGTGCTTCTCCTCTTGAAAGTCCCCATACTGCACCTGGCATTGTATACCCGCGAATTCGATAGCTGTAATATTCATAAAGATCTATACTAATAAATGTGAATACGTATTTTTAGCATTTTTCATAAAAATACTATATGACTACTAATAAAATTATAACTAGCGGCAGGTTTTAGTACTCGTGTATGATATATTGTTTATCATTTGAAACCTATTTATTTTTAGGGTTTTAAAATAATATTTTTCGACTACAAGTTCGTTCCATTTGATTGACATGTAATTCAGTCACCTTTATCTTCCGTGAGAACTTGACGCCCGTCCAATATGGCGTCGCGAGTCTGCACGTAGAGCAGGTTGAGCTGGACGGGGTCGCGCGAGTCCACGTTGCGGTCGGAGTAGAACAGCCGGCGCTTCAGCAGCACGGTCTGCCGGGGCTCCACGCCTATCTCCCGCAGAGTCTTGTGCTGGGCCAGCCATTCCACTGGTATAAAATAAAAAATAAACTAGTCTTTATTATGTGTTAGCAACAGTTAACATCAAAGAGTGGACCGGCATTGCCAGCGTCGAACAACTGTTTCTATATATATAAAAGAGAAAGTGTGTGGGTTTGTGTTCCTTATAGGCTCCGAAACGACCGGCGAAGCGGGTACGCTAGTAATACATAAATTTTCATTGAGAGGAAAGCCCTTGGACTCGTATCTCTTTAAAGAGCATATATGAGTAAACTAAATTAACATTTATTGACGTCATAGTATTCGCTTTTTGAATTGGTCGTCGGCTACTTCAGTGCCACTAGGGTTTTCCGATAGTTTACCTTTGGCATTCATTTCAATTTATGATTACAATCTGTCTATTACGTTGTTATGCACAAAGACAATTGAATTGTAGTGATTCGATTGTCATAGAGAAAATTAAGTATCAACAGCATACCTAGATTATTGTAAGATGATGTCCACATCTTACAATTGCCTTGTTACTGGTCGCCTGCTAGTAGAATCCGCCACCTTGATGTTATGACAATATAGACCGACTGATAGATCTATGTTATTGTTTTCATTCATAGAACTTTCGCGAACATCGCCGAGCGGTGTGGTCGTTGTTATAGACATGAGGACAAATTGTCTGGCTACTGTTGTTACTCCTTACATACTTTTGCGCCAAAATATTTTACGTACAGGCTTCCTTTCCAATTAGTTAAGACGTTACATTACCGTTGTCATCAGTTTTAAGTTTCTTGCTGAGCTCTTCCAGCTGTGCATCTTTCTCCCTCGTCTGGAGCTTCCTCTTCAATGTGAGGGTGCCGGTGGCTGGTTTCTCCTCAGGCGCTTCCTCTTCGTCGAAACACTGAATAGAAACCAAAAACTTCAAACAATCTTCAAAAATTGCAGTCAATCGACATTACCTAAGTTTTTATGGCATCACATACGTCACGTACTTCATGTCCACCAGAAAAAGACAAAACGCACATATTATAACTAACCTCCTTTTTGAAGTCCGTTAAATAAAAAGTAGCCTAATTTCCTTCTTATTAGATCAGCTATTAGCCAGTGAGAGTCCCGTCAAAATCGGTGCAGCCATACCTCAGACACATATTATCGACGACTTTTACGTCGATATAAATGGCGTATCGAAGTGGAGTACGAAGTAAAATGACTCACCAGGCCGTACTCCTCATGGTTGGTGATGCCGATCTTGTCGCATATTACCATCATCAAATCACCGACACACTTTGACTCGTCGATTTGCATAGTTTTCTCTGACCCTAAAACAAAAAATAATATTTCTCACAATACAAAATAAATGCTAAAAGAACGGTTTCATGAAATAAAATTATGTCCATTAAATCACAACCGACTTCTATAAACAGTAAAAGAATTCATTTATACCCTTTATCTTATATTTTTAATTTTTTGTATACTTTCTAAGCAAGTGCATGACTACGATCCCACCTGATGTTAAGTGGAAATTCAGTCCTGGACGGTAAGGCGCACTAGCTTAGTAAATGTCTATTCATTCTATTCTTAAAAA
Source organism: Meandrusa payeni (assembly GCA_029286785.1). NCBI lineage: Eukaryota > Metazoa > Arthropoda > Insecta > Lepidoptera > Papilionidae > Meandrusa > Meandrusa payeni. Next base: position 10,109,222 of record JAGSMX010000029.1, on the reverse strand, counting down.
TACACACATTGTATTGTAGGGAGAGACAGACACGGGAAAACTAGTCCAGTCCTTTGCTGTACAAAAAATAAAAGAAGAAACAAAGCACAAAATGATGAAATCGTGCAGTACATCATATTTTATAGACAAGTATATTTCGATAATAAAATCAAAAACTTGAGTTATGACGGATCAAATTAAACCCGCAGTCACTTTTATATGCTAGTGACAGACTATATATATTATAAATATCCCAGTATCGGGCATAGATCCTCTGTAAAGAGAGTAGTCTTGGTGCAAATTGACAGACTGTCTTCAAAAAAAAAGATCTTTAGGTACAATGCAACTTGAAGCGACCGGTGACACTGTACTGCACACTGCAACAAGTATGATACTTATATTACGATAACTTGTCGTAATATAAGTATCGCTATATTATATTATTTTAATGATCAAATCTTGAATTGTCATAATCCTGCCAATACCATAATCACACAATCAACATAGCATTCGAATTTTCTGATATATTCCTGGTATATCTTGGGAAACCAAAAAAAAAAGAAAAAAATTCAATACCGGTTTATAAATAAAACGAGGATTGTACAAATATAAAAAAATAGATAGAAATTGGGAAGCTTTTCCTTTTATAACTCTAAAAATCTTCAACTGTGATGTCTTCAACCTCCTCTTTTGAAGTCGGTTGAAAGCCTAATAAAGTATTATACGATACCAAGTGCCATCTATTAATTGTTTACAACTACGGGCACTAACCGTCCAACATCTTGACTTTCAGGTTCCGGGTCTTGCAGAGGTACTGTAGGGAATCCCCGTCTCGCAGGATATAGTAATCCAATGTCCGATGACCTTCCAGCCACACCCCGGACAGGTCATCGTCAGCCGATGTCAGGAAGAGACCATAATCTACAATACACACAGCTGTTATTCTATAAATATAAAACTCAAAGGTGACTGACTGATCTAACGATCTATCAACGCACAGCCCAAACCACTGGACGGATCGGGCTGAAATTTGGCAAGCAGGTAGATGTTATGACGTAGGGATCCGCTGAGAAAGGATTTTGATCAATTCTACCTCCAAAGGGATAAAATAGGGGATGAAAGTTTGTATGAAACTTTGTCAATTTTAAACCGATCGGGCTGAAATTTGGCATGCAGGTAGATGTTATGACGTAGGCATCCGCTAAGAAAGGATTTTGATCAATTCTACCCTCAAGGGCATAAAATAGGGGATGAAAGTTTGTATGAAACTTTGTCAATTTTAAACCGATCGGGCTGAAATTCGGCATGCAGGTAGATATTATGATGTAGTCATCCGCTAAGAAGGGATTTTGATTAATTCTACCCCCCTAGGGATAAAATAGGGTACTAAACAAAAGTAAAAACTGTACTTACTATACTTCGCGAGCGAAGCCGCGGGAAAAAGCTAGTTTAGTATAAAACTTATGTTACGGTATGTATATGTATTAGTTTAAAAGCAAGTATATTTTCGAGTAAGTAAGTAAGTTAGCAAGCATATTAAGAATTAATAAGAACCTAACAAAACTTTCATCGAACTACCTCTAAATTACATGATGTACTATAAAAAAATAAATCATAGAAATCGGTTGGTATCATATTGAGTATTTATCCATTTATCACGCACATACTTAATGCAAACGTAAAAACATACAGACGAATTGAGAACCTACTTCTTTTTTATGTAAAAGAAAAGTAAATATCATTTCATTTCATACACACACGTTCACATATCACTTGATTGACAGATGTTTCAGAATAGGGAACTTACCTTTTCCTGAGTCTTCGAGCAGCATCCTTTCTTTCACCATTTCGAGCGCATCACTAACCCTCGTCCTGGTATCAAACAACAATGTCCTGGTGACGGCCCCACCACCCTGCACTATCTTCAGAGAGATGGGTGCCATGGTATCCTCTGTTTCTATGGAGAAAAAGGGTTGCATGTACTTATGCACGCACGTGAGAAGTTTTACTTCTTTGGAATGATAAAAAAAAAAAAAATTATTGCGTACAAATAACAATAATTACAATAAGATAATAAAAGTCAGTCAAGTTCACTTTAACTATATTAAATAATATAATATTGAGACTGAAAAATTTCTGCATAGCATAAAATAAATTATCCTCACTCTTATGTACTCACTCGCACACACACTCTCACACTCTCACATGCACCCACGCACTCTACTCTTTGCAAAAACACACGAATACTCAAAAGCTATATAACAAACTTTAGTCTATAAACTCGGACTTAGGTACAACATCTCCCTAATACAGGCTATAAATTAGTCTAGCAGGGAGATGTGTACCGAAGAACGAAAACTAAGTGAGAAAGTGTTTGTGGAATTTGTTATATAGTATGTGTTTTACATTTGATAATATGTTTCCAATATTTTGTGTGCATGCCGGTCATTTAAAATGTAAGTGTGTGTAAAATAAATAAATATTTCATTTCATTTCATAAAAAAAGATTAGCCGGAACAAACAGAGAGGCATTTGACAATTGTAAATTTATTTATTTATTTAAATCAACAAAAATTATAACACCGTTACAGACAATCCAATTTGATGTTATAAAAACTAAGTTAAGTTAAATATATATTACTAAAATTAAAAAAAATAAAAAGCAGCCTGATGCACTGACAATAAATATTTAAATGTAATAAAAAAAAATATTAATTAATATCAATACATAATACATTCAGATAGTCAACCTCAATTATATTAGAGCACTTGAAAAGTATGTAAGCACATTTTTTTTCACTGCAGCTTCAACCGACTGTCATCATTTTTTCATAACGAGCCTAAAGAAGAATTACTTCTAAAATATTTATAGAAATAATACGCTTTCTATGTTTCTAACAAAAATCATTTTTTTTGATAAACACTAATTTTCGCGGAAAAAAATTAATACAGACGAATTGAGAACCTTTTGAAGTCGGTTGAACACAAAAACTGATTTGAAATAGTTTCAAACTTTACACATGCACAACTTCCCTTATTTTCGAAATATCATAGTTATATTGTAAAGTTTTTGCGTCTCAATTCTCCCATCTTCGTTATATATTGTATAAAATAATGCTTGTATTGTGTGAGTACTCAACTCACACAATACAAGCATTATTTCATACAATATTTAGGAGTTCCCTGGTATGCCTTCGGAACTCCTGGTGCTTAACCAACAAAATTCCTCCATTCTCCAATCCTTTCAAACAAAAATAGAAATCGGTTCATAAACGACGGCGCTATGAGTGTACTGCGCAAACACCTATGTTATGCGAATCACTTCAAATAATGGGAATCAAACTAAATTACGTCATTTGGAATTGTATGCCATTAGCAATTCCAATCGACCTCTATTTCATAATTTAAAAAAATATAAAAAAACGAATTTGACAACTTCCTCCTATTTTGAAGTCGGTTAAAAATTGGCGGGAAACCGACTTCACTTTTTATTTTTCTATTTTTACAATGTCATATATTTTTTTATTTATTTAATACATTTTACAATAAAATTTACACTATAAAGAGCATCCCAAAACCTATCCCAGGTTTGTCTGGATGCTCACCATTCAGTCCTCGTCCATTTTATAGTAATACTGATTTAAAGAAAATACCGCAACACCTCGTCACGAGCCGTTGCGAGCATCTTTACAAACGAACGCACACACCCATCGTAAGCGAAGACGCCTCAATGCGTGTGAGCGCTCGATACAGGCTGCTCTTAATATAAATATATTAATGATATAAATTTGATTTGATGATATAAAAACAATTTGATTTAATGATATAAAAAACAACCAAACAAAAACAGCCACAGACCAAAAAGATTTTACTGCAACTATTTATTAAGTACGAACAAACCTTTTCCCGACCTTTCCTTATAACACTTATGTACAAGCAATTATCGACATAAAATTAAAAAAAGAACTCAAAACCAATGCACTTACAATATCGACCCAAACCCAACGAGTGTGCTCACAAAACTATTAATAAAATACGGCAAATTTACCTCCTTCAAAAATACATCGCCGGATTTTCCTGCTACTGGCAAACAAACTACTGGGCGCATAATGCTGAAAAACTCGGGACAGTTTTATTTGGTAGGAAAGGGGCTGATGAAGTTTTGCCATTGTGTAGTGACCACCCGTCCTCACCGGCACCAGCGATACTATGGTCTATATCAGTTTGTTTTGTTAATTTGTTTGTTTGATTATTTGATATTTATCTGAACCGGCATGTTTGGAACATGTTATTGTATACTAGACTAGCGTACCCAGCCCGCTTTGCCGAGATAGATTTTGATTTATTTTATATAAACAAGAAATTAAATATTTAATGATGTAAATCATATCGATTCTCACAACATATTAAATTATTCATTTCTCTCCGTTTCGCTTCTATTCTCTTTTCGAGCGGGTGAACATATATCAGTAAATACAATATCATTCTTATCATTTATACAAAACAATATCGGGCTCAAGCAAATGTCAGAAATAAAAGTACGAAATTTACCTAGCAGTTCAAAAAGAGCAGTGCTCCGATCGTCACCAAACGAGATTACTCGCCAGGTCAAACTGATTCCCTGAAAGTTTCATTGAAATCCAGCTGTTTTGTAGCCTATGTGGAAAAAACCGACACACTTTCTCTTTTATAAATTTAGATTACAGAAAAATGTATTTACGAGTAAAAAAAAACCGACTTCGAATCAAGCGTTAAACGTTATCACGCGCGGATACGCTCTTATTAACGAAGTGTCATAGTATCTAAGGTCACATACCAACTGAATTTATTTATATTAATTTATTTATAAACAAAAACGGGGATTACAAAATTGCGGGATTACAAATTCAGAGGAGGCCACATGGAAAGCTCAGCTTTTAAACAAAAAAAAATCTTAAAAATCGGTTTACCCATTCGACAGTTATGAAGTAACAAAATAAAAAAACATACAGACGAAATTTGAAGTCCCTTGAAAGTTCGCTTCACTTTTTAACAAAAAGAACAAATCCTACAAAAAACTAAAGTTATATTGACACTAGCATTTGACAAAACACGTTCGATAACAGTGGGTATTACATTTTTCCTGTTTATTCAGACAGACACCTTGTATGGCGGCAGTTGGGAGTGCATTGTGCCTTATCTATTACTTTAATGGTGGTACAATTGTTTTGGTCAGAAATCACAACAATCTGGTTCAAGAAGGATTGTACGCCGCCAGCTGCACTAAAAACATAGGAAGTCTATGTAACGTCTAATCTATGTCGCTTCTACGTCGCGCATTCTGATCCCCGCTGACTCACCATATTTGTTTACTCAATGTCATGTACCTCGTTGCTCATACGGAACAATTAAGTCTGCTCCCACTTGTAGAAATAATCGGAATAAAATAAACGATAATATAACTCACGCGTATGATACGAGGGGTAGGCAGAGCACGTTGTATTGCTAAAGTGTCGGACGTGAGAGCTCAGTGTCCAGGCAGTTGTCTTAAGTTGAATAGTACGAGTTTTTTCCCGGTGTAATAGTACAGTAGTTACATATCTACTGATTTACCATGCCCTCAGCAGTGAAGGAAAACATCATGAGGAAACCTACATGTCTTAAAAGAATTTCTATGGTATGCGAAGTCAGCCAATCCGCACTAGGTGTGAGTGGCGAGCTATGCCCTTATAGTCTCTTTACAGAGATGGCATGTGCCCAGCAGTGGGACATGTAATAGACTTTAACCTTTAAAGGGGAAATCAAGCATGAGCTTATAAGCCGATTCTGTTATTTCCGTTCTATTACAGTCATATCAATTTTTATTCGATCACTACCAAATAAGTCAAATACTGTGTGTGTATACATGATAGAAGTGCCAGTGGTACGCCATCGGTAAACAACAGTGGCACCAATGAACTAAAAGACTTACAAAAATAACAAACACCGTGATGCTAATGAAAGTTCATTTGATACACAATTGGTTTAGAAGACTCGAGGGCCCTCAAGTTATGTGATCAAAGCCCAATAAAATCCTACACCAAAGGGATTTGCAGGTAAGACTTCAAGAAGAGTTGTTGACTTGGAGTTATCAGATGCGACATGAATGAAGAGTAGATTGGTATGTAAAGCAGGAATGTCTTGCCACAAGTTCCTAAATTTTACACTACTGCCACGCAGTAATAGGAAAATATTCATCAATCAATGTTTTGACTGTTTGTTATCCTTATTTAGGAGGTGAATACATTATATTATATTACTACCGCGTTTTATTTACCTTATTTATCGGTTATTGTGTTACTTCAGAATATAATCTTGTTTTGACGAAACTATGCACTATGTCGGTCAGAAAAGCTGGCCGCGACTGTCTCACCTTTTGAGAAGACTAAAGCTCTTACGTCGTTCGACTTGACTGGATATAAGGGTCCCCTCGGTGAGGGGTAACCTCGGCGGAAAGACCATGGCTGGACAAGACAAGGTATACATAACATGATATCGAAAGCTAAACTAACTTTAATTGCCACGTCGGGAAGCGTGGGCGTTGGTAGAAGTGGCATTTTAAGAATACTACATAACCTTCCTTCTGCGGGGAAGGCGGGGTATCTTATTCAAGATTTCATTAAAAAGATTAGAGAGATTCATTAAAGAAATTAAGATTAAAACTCTAGCAACACTCCTAACATCTAACGGGTGGGCCTACACATGATATGGCGATACCGTGATAAAATTATTCGCAACCTCCGACGGCCGAGCCATTTGTTGGCTCATCATCTGGTCCGAAGGATGATGGGCTTAACAAAAAAATACAAGAATCAATAGAAAAATACTTTAATCATGTTTCATAATTGAGATAAAAGTATTGAAAATTATGAATATAACAAAACGGTAAATGTTCAACGGTGTACAACCTGCGCATACGCCTGACTTTAGCTTCAGTATTTATTCACCGATACAGCAATTTTTAAGTGAAGAAGCGTCACGAAAAGTGTGACGAGATAAGGAAATTGAATATAGAAAGAGAGATTTACGTTTCGTATATCTTACTTACTGTAGGGGGAAGAGAAGATATGCGAGAACATATTTTCTTTCTCTCTGTCATATCCAGGTACGTTTCGTATATCTAAGACACAATGCTTCTATTGTCTGTATCACACTGTAGGACCAAGAGAGCGCAGTGCGCGCATTTTCTTCTCCCTTGAACAATGGTGTATATATTATACATAAGCAATTTACATAATCTATATATACATATAGATGGAGCTAAAGCAGTTTTACTTCAGTCGTGAGGACAACAAGAAGACGTTTTTTTATTGTGCTTATATATATATATATATATATATATATATATATATATATATATATATTCATATATATAATATTATTCATCTTATATATAATATTCACTGAAAATTTGTATTTTTAAACATAATTTATAAAATACTAATTCCACTCTATTCTAAACATCACAATTAGAGCAGGACGTATAAAATATAATATTAAAATAATTAATAAAATTAAATCATAAAGGACTTGGCAATTCAACATTAAAAAAAAACTCTCACGCCCATGCATTAGTTTGCTTCCGTGCACGAAGAAGTTTCACTTCAAACATTATACGTAATCATTATAATAAAACGTGAAACAAAAACATTGTACGATAAAATTGTGTTGACGGAGGAGTTTGAAATATCCCTCATAGATAATATATTTATTAGATTACATTTAGATAATATATTTTTTAAGCTGATGCATATAAAATGCATTAAATCAATAAAAAAAACGCATGTAAAGAGCCATGGTATGGAGCCCGGGCGGTCGCCTCATGTTGCGTAATACGCTAGCAGCACGAGTTCGATCCCGGTGCCGACACCAATAAATATGTTGTCGCAATTATATGTGCTGATTTACCACGCGCTCGACGGTGAAGGAAAACATCGTAAGGAATTTTAGAACATTTTTCTAACACTAGAAGTCTGCCAATCCGAACTAGGGTCGCGAGGCGGACTATGCCCTTATACTCTCTTTACAAAGAAGGCCTGCACCCAACAGTTGGACATATAGTACATATATATATATATATATATATATATATATATATATATTTATGTGTGTGGAATCGAAATTCCACTATACAGCAACCACCAGTATAAATACATTTTACAATTAAAGTCTTACTTTACTAAAACATTGCCATGCAACAAGATAAATATAATACATACAAGGTTCTCACTAGTGGGTAAGCGATTCCACTCACAGTCTGATAGGCGCAGGTGTGAATCCCAGCGCGTTTGTATCAATGGGGTATTGTTAACACAAAGAAACAGATGAAAATGCTAATAGATTCCATAAATTCCCTTCACACCTTCTCCCTGAGGTGAGAACTCATAAAGTCAGGACTTGATCTTAGTCTAGAAGACCTTATATACCTCATCTATATCTAAGGACGATATACAAATAATATACTTATGACGCCATCTAGTATAGATTGCAGGATATCAGTGATCTTCTTCATACCACCAATGTAAACGCAACAAGGGAACATCATGGAATATAGAACCCTGTCTTCGAACAGTAAAGTTTCTCTCACTACCCTCTTGCATTGTTGGCAACACGTTTTAGGCAGAAATAAATAGATCACACTGGTTAATCGGACCAACAGGTCCAAGAAAGCCAATCCTATCTGTCCGTATCACTGACTGGCGGCTGGTCTTCCTTGTTCATGATCTGCTGCAGCTCGTAATCTTGAACCACCTGGAAGATTTTACTCTTCGCCTGGTTCAGATAGTATGGGCTGAACTTCCTTAATGTCGAACCTATTGTTATTAAGAAGACGTCCAAAGGATCTGCCGGGTTCAACTCTTGGTATGTGTCGTGATGAATGGAGTCTTGTGATCTCTTTCTCTTAAGAGTTGTTATGTTCGGTTTCACTTCTCTGTCATTTCTCTCGAAGTCATTAGCCTCGTCTGCGAACACTTCTGAGGGTATTCCGATCTCACAGCCCCCTGCGCTGTGGTCGAGGAAGTCTGAAAACTCCTCGCTATTGTTAGTAATCTCCTTGAAGTACGGAAGCATGAAGGAGAGCTCGTCTTCGTATTTGTAGTTGTAGATGCGGTTGTTCGGGTTGCGCAGCCGGTCCCTGATCTTCCTGCGCATCATGTCCCGGATGTTGATCCAACGGGACTTGCACACGACAGCTGGAACACGGGAAAACACAACTGTTTAAACGGTTGATAATTTTATTCGTATTACAAATATATTGACATGCAAAAAAAAACCGACTTCAAATCGAATCAAAAGTTAAACGCTATTACGCACGGACCTCTTTGTACTTCTGAATTATCGCAGGAATATTACGAAATAAAATTAACTAGAACCAAACCAAACCAAACTACTCTTAAAAGTATGAATGAATGAATGAATGAATCAATATTCTTTATTGCGCAACAATTAAAAATACATCACAGAAATAGTAAATACAATTTTCACATTAGACAAGGCCATTGCATGCGCAATGGGCGGTCTTATCTCTTCCAAACAACCTTTGTATGGACAGTGGGTGTGTGATTATATTTATTTTAATACAAAACAACAATATACATATATATAAACATACGCATTTATCAATATATATACTATTAAAATGCTAAACATACAACAAATACCTAAGTATATATATATATATTCATACAAATACCATATAAAAATATATATATATTTATAAAGATAGTGTCTATGTACTAAGTTCTTAAAAGCTGTCAAGGATTCTGTGCATCTTATGCTTTGTGGCAGAGCATTCCAAAGTCGGACTGCTTCCACTGAGAACGATTTGTTCAAAAATTTTGTAGCATGCTCTGGCATTTTGAGTGTCAGTACATCCTTTCCAATATAAAATTAATTATTGAAATCCGCTGGCGTGATATTGAGTTATTCTTCCATTTGTTGCGCACATACTTGATGCAAATTTCAGACCTCTATGGTTTTCTCATGGATCCCGTTGTCAGAATGTCCAACTTTCGCACCTAACCAAATCACACGTGAAGCCCGAGCTTTCAAATAAATAAAGAATCATCAAAATCGGTTCACCCAGTCGAAAGTAATGCAGTAACAAACATAAACAAAATACAGACGAGTTGAGAACCTCCTCCTTTGATGTCAGTTAAAAAATAAAACCCAAAACTAAATCAAACGTGATGGATCAACATAAAACGCTACATCTATTACTAGAATCTAGCACTCGATGTCTAGCCCCTTTAAGTCGCCTACTACGACAGGCAGGAGATACCGTCACCTTATTCTATAACCCCAGGACAACGGGGCTGGGCCTGTTATAAACTTATATCATTGTCAACAAGCAAATTTCCTACGGTTTAAGGAGTCTCCTGCTGAGTATATCTTTGTAGACCAAGGTCCTATGCCAACAAAGTGAACACGAGACCTAATTAAAACCAAACAATTTGTATCAAATAAAAACTAGATAAAATCGAAATCGGTTGATAAAGACCGGCGCCATTGTGCACGAACATACAACATTAACAAATGAATAACGTCGTTGGATGTACAGATCATCGTCAACCGCTGCCCTAAGCCATTAACTTAGCCTTTGTAACCTTTTTGTAAAAGTGTAACATGTATTGTTAACATGTCATTTAACTATAACACAAGGTAATTGAATACAATACATACATGTAATTCAAAATTAACGTTCAGTAACATGGTAGGTATTGATATCAAATATTGTTTCAATTGTTATTTGATAATGACTTCCTCCAAATTAATTGAAATAGGTTGGTTTCACTGTGAAATGTCATTGAAATTGCCAATGGGCGCTGCGAACACGTGCAAAATAAAATCTCTTTCTTAAGGCGTCTCAATGAATGGCGATAGGTTCACAACCAGGGTATATGAATCCTTTTAAGCATGGTGAAAAGTTGTCAGGAATAACTGTCTTTACTCTCCCCTCTAGCAGGGTTATAAGGACACGGGCTTTTTATAATGAATTAAGAAACGCTTCTTAATTTACGGTCCGTTAGAAGTGTAACTTTACATTTTAAATATGGCCGTTTCTCCGAACAGCTGACATTCGTAGTAGTGTACTCCCAGTTTACTTCTTAAAAATTAAAAGGAGGTCTGTTAGAAACTGTATATTACAGTGTATGTAAGAAAAGTTAATTTTACAAATGCAAAAAGCGATATTATTGTTGCTATAAAGCATGAATGACAAATAAAACTAATAAAGTGTGTGAAGAAAAAAGTATATCGACTATATTTACATATTAAAATACGACCTATTAAAGAATTCTTTTAACGGAACATTACATATGCACCTAAAATGGATTGGAATAAAGCTGAATAAATCCCTGCCTACCTCTTCGGTTATGACACGCGATTAAAAACGTTTTTTTTAAATAATAATAGCCTTAGTTACTCCTTACATCAGCTATCTGGCAGTGAAAGTCCTGTGAAAAGTGCCGTTCCAGACATTAGCCGAAACAAACAAAATTTGTTTGGATGTACCTATATTCATATGAATTTAGTAAAAAGCGGTTATTCTAATGTTACAGCAGACAGTCCAATTGTATTTTATTAGATGTTCAATTTAAAATCACGCAAACGTTTGCAAATTGTTAAAAACGAAAGATCGTAACTTACCTGGTCTACCGAGCGCATCTCCGATTTTCTGCCAAACGACTTCCCTAGAATTGAAGTCTAAATACTTGACATGTTTCGAATTGTAGATAATATTATTTTCCTTCACAAGTGTTATAAGTTTCAGATCTAAATTCTTGTTGAACGGGAGCGGCATTTTAATTTGCTTGTTTTTTTTTAATTAGTTTGTTTAAAATTTAGTTGGACGCAATGTCGCAGCGGACACGTCGCGCGACGACTGCCCGCCGAGCCGTCGTGCACGTAGCGGCAACGTCGCCCCGCCGTCACGATGCGAGCGCGTGTGTTGTCGCGGCACGCTCCTATACCCTTTACAGATTAATGAACTGCCTAAATAATTAATGATTAGGGGAGAACGTGACGCTTGCTTACTTGGTTTTAAATTTTATTTATTCTTATATTTTACACGGCTTTACTAAATGGGATATATCTTAGATGCAGAAGTCGGATGGTATAAGAGAGGTTATGTTTTTCGGATTACGTACAAGAAATCGCATAATAAATTACAAATTTAATATGTGATTTCTTGTACACACACAAAAAATAGAAATAGCTACAAAAAGTAAACTTCGAAATTTATTTTTAATCCGTTTGTAGGCGACCTGCACAACAGTGGTCCTCTTGGACAGCTCAGATGCACACGCATACATACGTATGCGCGCACTCGCTCTCGTTCTGAGAGCTCAGTGGACTGTATATATAAGTTCGGTTCAAGGGTTCAGTGGACTGTATTAAAAGGTTCGGAAGTTCGGTTCTATGTTTAATTCACAATGCACATTACAAACAAACACATAAAAGTTCACAATAATCAAAAGGTTCACGATAATTAAAAGGTTCACAATAATAAAGTTCACAAAGGTTCAGGTTCACTATTTAATAAGGTTCAGTTCACTTACGGTTCAGCGCAACGGTCGTTCTACACGTTGCGTTCTAATTAATTTGGTTCGTTCAACCAAGGTTCAGAGCACAGTTCAGCTCACAGTAGTTCAACAAAATAATCATCTACTTATAAGGTTCGGTTCAGAGCAACGGTCTGTCTTTAGATCACGTTGCTTAATAATTAATTAAACGTTCTTTCAGCTGCGGTTCAGAGCAACCGTCTCACTATAGTTCACCATAATAATCATAACAACACTGTTTATAAGGTTCGGTTCAGAGCAACGGTCGTTCTACACGTTGCTTACTATTTAAACGTTCTTTCAGCTGCGGTTCAGAGCAACGGTCGTTCTACACGTTGCGTTCTAATTAATTTGGTTCGTTCAACCAAGGTTCAGAGCACAGTTCAGCTCACAGTAGTTCAACAAATAATCATTTACTTATAAGGTTCGGTTCAGAGCAACGGTCTGTCTTTAGATCACGTTGCTTAATAATTAATTTGGTTCGTTCAACCAAGGTTCATAGCACAGTTCAGCTCACAGTTTAACAATTAAGGTTCAGGGCAACCGCCTCACGATAGTTCAACAAATAATCATTAGGTTCGGTTCAGAGCAACGGTCTGTCTTTAGATCACGTTGCTTAATAATTAATTTGGTTCGTTCAACCAAGGTTCAGAGCACAGTTCAGCTCACAGTAGTTCAACAAATAATCAACTACTTATAAGGTTCGGTTCAGAGCAACGGTCGTTCTACACGTTGCTTACTATTTAAACGTTCTTTAAATTGAGGTTCAGAGCAACCGTCTCACTATGGTTCAAACTAATAATCATGCTTACGCTTTCTTTGTACCACCTTAAATATCCAAAGATGGGCTCTACCCCCGCTCCGTCTCATAGTTACAATATTAATAAAAAGTACAATTTAACCGAAGCGGGAATTTAGCAAAGGACGCTTTCCAATAACTTAATTACGCTTTCCAATAACTCTATAGAATTCGGCATTAGTAAATTTAAACAATGCCTGACGTTGCCATCTGCAACGTTTATAGCTCGACTTATTAACGGCAAATCATAAAACTAACAATTTGGAGCAATATGCCCAATAACCCAATAAGCTCTTTCCAATAGGTTTCTTTACAATTTTAAATGATCTTAGGATCGGTCTTACGCTTTGATCTATTTACAATTTAACATTAATATTTTTATGATTGCGAATTCCTGGGAACTTATACATAATCACTTATTTACTAATATTAACTATATAATATTCCTGGTTCGCTGGTCGGCTGGCCGGTCGTCTACATTCTCCCCCCGCTGAACCTCTTCAGCTCTGGTTGCAAGGGTTAGAGCGGCCAGTCGGGTCACAGGTCATCTGAAGACTCTGGTGCGCGTTCGGACGTCTGCGCTGCTCACGTCGTCGTCGGGATTGGAGTAGACTCACTCGACAATCCCGCGTGATGGCCACGGCCACACATTGTGGGGCAGTGCCGGTTCCACGACGATCACGTAATCTCCCGCCAGGATCGAAACCGCCCACCGCAGGAGGTTGGCGCGGTGCGATCGTTGGGAGGTGCTCTCGGACCCAGCGGGCCCGAAAGGATCAGAGAGCGCCTGAATCTGGCGCCAGGCTTTGCTGTCAGCTTCGACGCAGGGCCAGCACTGGTGCCTCGCGGAGCTGCCCAACAGCAAATGATTAGGCATTAGAGCTTCTTCATCTCCATGACGCACGGGCTCGTGCGTATAGCCGCGCATCGACCTTGTATTCGGCCTCTGCGCGCAGTGTTGCGAGCACCTCTTCCTTTGGCGCTCGCGACTTCAGGATCGTGGTGAGAGCGGCCTTAACAGGCAGGATCAAGCTCTCCCACGCGTCACCTTGATTAGGTGTTCCAGGAGAGATAAAGCGCCAGTCAAAACTCCACTGCAGCGCTTTCTCTCGTAGTTTGGGCTGCCATTGTTCGTAGGCGGTTCGTAATTGTAAAACCCAATATTGTTTTCGGATATCGTTCTTAACCACGTTACGTTCACGTGCGTTGTTCGTATTGCACGATTTTTGAGTTCTTGCTCCACTCGTTAAATGTGTAATTTGTTCTGTAATGTTTATACGCTGTTCTTCCTGTATTAAAAGATGCCTGCACGTTGTGTTAATATCTCGGTTCGAGGTTCACTCGGAACATGGCGTAATAACTCTTTGCAGTTATTGCTTAAACTACGCTGTTCAAATTTCGCTTTATTCGCGATCTCTTCTGTGGTTCCATTACTCGCAACATAATTGTCTTCTACGGCGTCTGGATATTCCTGCTCAATATCCATTTCGTTCTTATTTGTAACACTATCTTCCAAAATGGTGAGCCTGATCTGTCACCGCATTGTGTCTCATCACACGCGTCGGCTCGACGTGTCGAAACATCTTCTTGTAGGTCGTGCAATGCAGGTAACTCCCCCCGTACAGGCGTCGACGAAGGTAGAGTTTGGTTCTCGCTCGGTATTTCTCTCTCGGACCGAGCGTTTTGCACCCACTGGTCGGTAGTTCGGTAAGACTCGACCTTGACGCTAGCTTTCGAGTTTTCTTCAATACGGGCGAATTGCAACTCGAATCTCCTTTCAATTAATTTCATTTTTTCGTTTAATATCTCCTCTTTGCGTTTTATTAATTCAAGCTCCGCTTCTCGCTTTCTTATTGATGTCGATCTACTTATGTGGACGGTACAGACGATGTCGGAGAATGTGTTCTTACACGCTCACTAAACGTAACTCGCGATAGTGCTCTGGTAAGCGCGGCCTCTATGTCGGCGACGCGCGGCAACTCGACCTGTGGTTCTGTGGTTCGGTACGTAGACGGCTGCGGTCTTGTCGTTGCTCCAGAGTAGCACAGAAAGCGACTGCGTTCATCGTCTTCTTTCTTGTGCCACTGACTTCTTGTCAACACCATGGTTCGGTTCGTTCGATTTACTTATGAAAATGCGGCTCACTAGCGCATATCCGTCTCGCTAGCGCATATCCTGGTCACTAGCGCTTATCCGGGTCACCAGCGCATATCCAGGTCGCTAGCGCATATCCGGCTCGAAGGACCAACTTCTGTAGGCGACTCGCACAACAGTGGTCCTCTTGGACAGCTCAGATGCACACGCATACATACATATGCGCGTGCACTCGCTCTCTCGTTCTGAGAGCTCAGTGGACTGTATATATAAGTTCGGTTCAAGGGTTCAGTGGACTGTATATATAAGTTCGGTTCAAGGGTTCAGTGGACTGTATATATAAGTTCGGTTCAAGGGTTCAGTGGACTGTATATATAAGTTCGGTTCAAGGGTTCAGTGGACTGTATATATAAGTTCGGTTCAAGGGTTCAGTGGACTGTATATATAAGTTCGGTTCAAGGGTTCAGTGGACTGTATTAAAAGGTTCGGAAGTTCGGTTCTATGTTTAATTCACAATGCACATTACAAACAAACACATAAAAGTTCACAATAATCAAAAGGTTCACGATAATTAAAAGGTTCACAATAATAAAGTTCACAAAGGTTCAGGTTCACTATTTAATAAGGTTCAGTTCACTTACGGTTCAGCGCAACGGTCGTTCTACACGTTGCGTTCTAATTAATTTGTCTGTTCAACCAAGGTTCAGAGCACAGTTCAGCCTACAGTAGTTCAACAAATAATCATCTACTTATAAGGTTCGGTTCAGAGCAACGGTCTGTCTTTAGATCACGTTGTTTAATAATTAATTAAACGTTCTTTCAGCTGCGGTTCAGAGCAACCGTCTCACTATAGTTCACCATAATAATCATAACAACACTGTTTATAAGGTTCGGTTCACTTACTGTTCAGCGCAACGGTCGTTCTACACGTTGCTTACGTTCGTTCAATTATGGTTCAGGGCAACCGCCTCACGATAGTTCAACAAATAATCATTTACTTATAAGGTTCGGTTCAGAGCAACGGTCTGTCTTTAGATCACGTTGCTTAATAATTAATTTGGTCTGTTCAACCAAGGTTCATAGCACAGTTCAGCTCACAGTTTAACAATTAAGGTTCAGGGCAACTGCCTCACTAGAGTTCCAACAAATAATCATTAGGTTCGGTTCAGAGCAACGGTCTGTCTTTAGATCACGTTGCTTAATAATTAATTTGGTTCGTTCAACCAAGGTTCAGAGCACAGTTCAGCTCACAGTAGTTCAACAAATAATCATCTACTTATAAGTCTCGGTTCAGAGCAACGGTCGTTCTACACGTTGCTTACTATTTAAACGTTCTTTCAATTGAGGTTCAGAGCAACCGTCTCACTATAGTTCACCATAATAATCATAACAACACTGTTTATAAGGTTCGGTTCAGAGCAACGGTCGTTCTACACGTTGCTTACGTTCGTTCAATTATGGTTCAGGGCAACCGCCTCACGATAGTTCAACAAATAATCATTAGGTTCGGTTCAGAGCAACGGTCTGTCTTTAGATCACGTTGCTTAATAATTAATTTGGTTCGTTCAACCAAGGTTCAGAGCACAGTTCAGCTCACAGTAGTTCAACAAATAATCATCTACTTATAAGTCTCGGTTCAGAGCAACGGTCGTTCTACACGTTGCTTACTATTTAAACGTTCTTTCAATTGAGGTTCAGAGCAACCGTCTCACTATGGTTCAAACTAATAATCATGCTTACGCTTTCTTTGCACCACCTTAAATATCCAAAGATGGGCTCTACCCCCGCTCCGTCTCATAGTTACAATATTAATAAAAATACAATTTAACCGAAGCGGGAATTTAGCAAAGGACGCTTTCCAATAACTTAATTACGCTTTCCAATAACTCTATAGAATTCGGCATTCGTAAATTTAAACAATACCTGACGTTGCCATCTGCAACGTTTATAGCTCGACTTATTAACGGCAAATCATAAAACTAACAATTTGGAGCAATATGCCCAATAACCCAATAAGCTCTTTCCAATAGGTTTCTTTACAATTTTAAATGATCTTAGGATCGGTCTTACGCTTTGATCTATTTACAATTTAACATTAATATTTTTATGATTGCGAATTCCTGGGAACTTATACATAATCACTTATTTACTAATATTAACTATATAATATTCCCGGGTTCGCTGGTCGGCTGGCCGGTCGTCTACACCGTTGTTGGTTCTATCTTTAACTTCTGTTTATAACTATGTTTCACAATTCTGAAATGTAGATTTATGAAATTTTCAGCAAAATAAAATTATTACATATATAGTATGTCAAAAAAGATAACGAACTGTTTTTACAATACTACTTTGAAATATATTTAGAGTAGTTTTAGTGTACTGACTGCCATATGAACAAAATTAAATAGCCTACGTCCATCAATCTTATTTTTATCTTGATAGATTTGTCCTTCATTATATTTAACAATATGCCTAATATATAAGTTATTAACAAAAAATATTTAATCGATATCTTAGTTTAGATAAGATATAAAGCAATTAGGTGTTAAATCCTAATATAATTATAATGATAAGAAATAATATCAATCACTGAATTAAGGGACTGAAGGACATTCTTTTCGAAGCATTTTTGATAATTTGGGTTCGCGGTTTTTGTTTTTTGTACATTTACAAAACATTTGTGGAAATGGCATTTCAATTAATTTCAATGGGAATAATTACTTAAAAAAACAAGCAATATTACGAAACGAATTAAAATCATATCTCGAGCCACCACCAATAAATAAAAGCGATAACTAAAAATCGTAGTGATATAGCCACTTAAACGCACACGGGGTTACGCAAGCGAGCGACGGCGCGGCGGGCGCTCGCCACTGCGTGAGACTGCTTCGACCCGACTCCGAGCCTCGTTTGCGTGACGACATGATACGGCGAGCTTGGTACGTTTTCCAGATCAATGGCTCACGACTTCAAATATACTATTGGAATTTATTTAGGACCCAAAAATTACTTGCTCGCGTGTAAGCGGTCTCATCAGAAATTGTAGTATTGAAAGCACACAATATAATTCATAGCTCGTTACTTATTTAGTGAATCGTATCGTAACATAATATCCGCATATATGTGTTTCTAACGCATAGAAGCGGGTGTAATATTTATTTTATTGATTTAATACATTTTGAATCCATGATTTAACAAAAATGTTATCATTCTGCACTTCTTCGTCCGCGCAATTTTCGTAAGAAGGTATATTCTCGGTACATATCCGATATAAAGCCCACGCATTAATATAATAATTAATTTATTGAACACCAACATAGTGAATATGTTTACTATATAAAACTATAAAAACAATGGATTCGTTGAAAAAAATAAAAGTAAACAGAATCTTAAATTAAAATTTACAATTAAAAAGAAATTAAAAAATGAATAAGTATAGGTTAAGGACTTTTTAAAATTACAAATGCTGCGAACAAAGAGATCGACATATTCGTTGTCAAATTTTGCATTTGTTTTAAATTCTTTAATAAGTCTATTTAGAGGCGCATTTTTAACCAAATTCGATTTGTAACAGTTCTTACACATCTGTCGTTGTTATAGAAATATAATACGAAATATTTAAGTATTTGCATATGTATATACATAAATATGCATGTACTTTTTTTTGGACGAACTAACACAGTTGGCCAGAGGCCCTTTATTGCTTCACCGGATTGAGAGCTGGCATAGCTCTTAGGTCGCTTATCCTAACCTGTGATACTTCTTAAATATAATTATACTATATAAACAAAGCCGTATAAACCCATGTATCGAAACCGAATTGTTCTAGGCTAAAAGGCTGAGAAACGCGACATTCATTTGAAGTGATTCTAAACACCCAATCTTAACACTTAATAACGGCAGAATGCAATAGGGAAGAATTTTAAAATGTTTTTTTGATTCGACCTTACTACGTTTTCTAGAACTCACATCATTATCACTTTCGAGTATTATGTTGCAAAGAATTCAAACCTTAAAAATTGAGGACTTTTAAGACAAACGCACTTGCAACACCTGTAGTTTAATAGACACTTGAACGGTTCTATCACTTCGATACATATTACTGTTAAGAACTTTCGGGTGTAATGGCCGCCTATGAGATAAGTTTGCAATATTCGGTGTACGAATAGTTGTTTCCATGTGCGAAGAACACTTCTAGAGAAAATGTTTTGACAAAAAAATCTAGGGGTCTACATATACCGTACTTTTCTCTCTTTTTATTAAACATTGCTGAATTTAAAATTAAAGTGTACAAATACGAGATCTCAAGTAAATGGTAGTAATCCATTTATATCCTCTACTTTTTTAATTAGGATATTTTGTATAGTAATAGGTCGCTTTGTAGGAATTGATGGCAGGCAAAGTGGGCCACTCCAAGACAATACGGCATTGCAAGGTCATTTTAAATTGATTATCTAAAAATTATACAATAAAGTACAACCAAATTTATTCCGTCACTATGAGTACTCCAAAGTACATAAAACATGCAGAATTTATGAATACAGATAAATTTAAAATCAAAGGATGATAAAATCTGACAAATTAATTTTATTCAATTAATAAATGCTTATAATATTGATTGTATTTTTAATGTTCATGTTAGGCCCTTATTAATTTAAGTATTTTTAAATGACACAATCAACTTAGTTCTTAGAGGCTAGAAGTAAAAGATAAAAAAAAACGTAGAAGGCCTCGAAAGATGCTAGCGCCTTATACGATTTTTTTCAGCCTAATTCGAAAAAAATGTTTCGTTAGCAAAATACACAACTATCAAGTACAAAAAGCAAGTACAAGTGAATTACACAGGCTTTTAAAGGCCAGCAAAGACAGTCCAATAAATGTTAAGTGATTACCACCGCTCCAGGTTATCTGCACACTCTGAGATCGTTGTCAAGTTGCCAATCGTTAGTAAGTTTCTGGCAACTTGATATGTGATGGATGCAATATTATTCACTAACCGAGGAACTTAATACTTATAAAAAAATAAATGCTGTAATATTTATACCCACTCTCGTTAATGTAAGAATTCTGTATATTTCTCGGGCGCAATAACATCATGTGATGTTGCGTCTGGACGCTGCTTGTGCACAATCTGCTGCAAATCATGATCTTGCACCACGGAAAATATTTTCGATTTTGCTACATTTAAATGGTAGGGGGAAAACGTCTTCAATGTCGCACCGATGCTTAGAAGAAATGCATCGACTGGATCAGACATATCCAACTCGGAAGGTGGCATATCCTCGCTGAACGTCATGTTCGTTTGTTCCTGGTCTTCGTCGTAAGTTTTCTTCTTTTTCTTTTTAGATCTCGATTTACTAGACCGTTTTGATAATTTTCGTATCGGCTTGTCGTCTTCAATGTCGCTGCTTGGACCATTTTCGTAAATATCACCATTGTCATGGTCATTGCTTTTGCTGTCCGAATCGAAACCGCCGTTCGGTAATATAACATCTTTATAGAACGGTCTCATGAATGCCAGTTCATTTTCATATTTGTACATTTTGGTACGCAGTTCTGGCTCCTTGATGGTTTTTTTGAGGATGCGTCGGTACACGTCTCTTATGTTGATCCACCTTACTTTACAGTCTGCAGCTGCAATGTAACAAAGTACTTAATATATGCAGGAATAGAGTTAAAGAAAAGTTTCAGATTTCACACAACAATTAAATTTCATAAGTTTCGACAATATTGCGGGGCCCTGAAGCTTATAAGTTTGGAATGGATTACAGTCCGCGCACATAATGTCCAATGCCCTGGGCTTTTTATAATAGTATTTGTTAAAATACACACTTTCAGAAAAACACCTTATTCCTCTGCCAAAGACCACTTGTGAGTCTATTAGTTAATAAAAATACGATAATTTCAATATATAATTTAAATAGAGAGGGTTGGCTGCTGGCAGCTGCTAACACAAACACAACATACAGTGAGTTCGATGTGTCAAAATCGAAATTATATCTTAGATATCCTCAATAATATTGGAGCACTTGAAAAGTATGTAAAAGCACAATTATTCTCATTGCAGCCTCAACCTGTAACTGTCATATTTTTTCATAAGGCGCCTAAATAAGTATAAATACAATAAAGGATGTAAGAAAATCACTCATAAGTTACAATAATATTCTAAAAGTATTTCTCGAATAAGAATCAGTACGGTTCGAGTTGGAATCGTAGTACGGGTGTACAAAGAGGCGATTAAATCGTAAGATATAAAAGTCACCATTGCTAAAACTTACCGGGGCGCTTTAGCTCGTCGCCAATCCTCTGCCAGGCGACCTCCCGCGCGTTGAAGTCCATGTACTTGACATTGTTGTAGTCGTACAAGACCGGATTGTCCCGGACTAGTTTTAAAAGCTTCTGGTCGAGTTTCTCGCTGAACAGCATGGCGTCCCGCGGCGGAGTGCGGCGGCGCGGGGCGGCAACGTCGCGCGGTCGTAGCGTCGCGTCGGCCCGGTCGTGTGGCGCTCCTTTAGCGCTCGCCGATCGATCTATTTAACCGACTATGAAAAAACGAAGTAGGTTCCCATTTTGTGCAGTGAATTTAGAAAATTATATTAACCTGAAAGGATTTATATCATCTACGATCTATATGAATCTTACTAGCGTCATTGATAAAATGCATGCGGGGCGCTACAGCCAGTCCTTTTGGAAATCGTTGGGGGAGGGCTATGTCCAGCAGTGGATGTTTTACGGCTGTAATGATGAAATATTTTACAAGCTATTGAATCACACTGCTATAATAAGAATATTAAAATGGTTTTCATCAACGAATTCATCAAACAGCGAAAGCTGTCTCTGTTTACCCTGCTAGAATTGAAAGGATGTCAGAGCTTATATATATGATAGTATAGAAGTATGCGAGGTATGTAGTATATGTCGGAGTAGGCTGTTAATGAAGGTTGATTGATAATTATTAACATTGCCGCATTTTGAATAGGATGTGGGTATAAAGATATTTAAATGTAATGGTAAATTAGTGAATTCGTGCCCGTTGAAACCACCCCGTCGAAAGCTATGAGGTGACAAACATAAAAAAAACATTATTGAAGTCGGTTGAAAACAATAATATTGATTTATATTAAGGGTAGTAAATAAAACACCTGAATGAAAGAATATGTTTTTATTTTCGTGTACCTTACACAATCTATATAATGCATATAAATATTTGAGCTCTACATAAAGCAGCCTACAGTTAAATGAAAACGCTATCACAAATTTGCTTATTATTTTATTAGTTCCGACGTCTGTGTGCTTCTAGTTTTAGGACTTGCTTATTCTAAATGTCAACAGCGAAGACACAAATGGGAAGAATATCTAACCGGTCAATTGTATTAAAGTAAATGAGGAATCTTTATATCGTACTTAGAGGTTAAAACCAGCTCCCCGAGTCTGTGAATCAATTGTGACAAAATTATTCTTAGTTTTAGTAATGCTAGTTGCTGCTAGTTTAGTTGTGCCACTATGGTTTTTCACTGATCTATCACAGGCGTCCAGATCTTATTTCAATTGTTGCTATGCAAATATGCTGATACAGTTCATTTAATTATAACATAGCTTTTATTCAGATAACAATTTTACAATAGTAGTGATTAGTGTTACGTCTCCGATATTATTTCTCACTGTGTGTCCATTACGGACAAACTACTCCCAGCTTTACAATTCAATATCAAATAATCAAACACTTCAATGGAAAATGTTTTCAAATTCATTTGTAGATCACGGTTTTTGGCACAATGACAATTGAATTAATAAATATCTTTCTCTTTCCATTGATTGTAATATTGGTTTCATAGTGAAATATCCGTGGTAAATAGCAGAGTCGGGAACCAGAACGTTCAAGTGGTCATAAACAAGTGAATTTGATAAATTTAAACTCTCACATATTCATCGGTTTGCATCCACTAGTGCCTGTATCATGTCTTCTACGGATCTTCTAGAACTTGGTGCATCTTCTACATACGACCCTAGCATACTATAATTCTCGATACAAATCGGTAAATTTCTATATATATATATAAAAATAATATAGTTGTTTTTATTAAAATATTCTTTCCATGAACTAATTCATTATTTGCAAAACACTACAGTATGAAGTTGGCGCAAAAAATATAACTAATTCGTCCGTCGGGTAAAAGTCTATTACATTAGATATATTATTGTTCCTACTGCCTGTCTCCAGGACTAACTTGTCCAGGAACTCTCGTTAAGTTTATTATTACCATCTCACTGCAAATAGATATATTTCGTTGCACTCCGTCGGTCTTTATCGAAGCTGCCTACAAATGCGTGGAAGGTGTTTCACTCTATAATATTTATATATTATTGTTAATACATAAAGCAGCTTTTTATTTGTTTTAATTTTAATAATATATATTTTACTAAGTTTTTATAACATCATATTGGTATTATCTGTAACGGTGTTACAATTTTTCTTGATTTAAATAAATAAATATCAATCATCTGTCTCTATTATATTAGGCAAAGGCTCTAGGCTCTCAATTTATAGTGTTATAATCTATTCCTATTAAATTACATGTACACTAGTTTGAAAATAGAAGGTGAAAAATATTTAAATACAACGAAAACCAAACTACAAATAGAGAAAAAAAAAGTTTATTAGAATAAATAAAATAAATAAAAAGAGGGTTCATTAAATACGCACACTCTAATAGGCACTGTTACATAATTATTACACGATACATTTCTCAATTACATATATATATATATATATATATATATATATATCACACTACAGCTATTATTATACTTAGATATTTCTCTCACTCATACAAAAATATATTTCATTTTAATTTTGAATCAACCTGTATATTTCTTGCCCGTTGTACGAAATAGCTAAGTGTATTTCACGACATTAGAAGAAGAGCTGCCTATGAATTGTATTCTTAATTAAAATCTTTCACAACCGTATATATTAGGATATTACAATATTCCTGCTTCATAGTCGTCTCCTTCATTGCTGAAGGTCGTGTCTGGCACGAAGAGTTGATGGTTTACTTAACGATTAACTGCCACGTGTCCCTTCTTCATGGCTTTGGTTATTGGTGGGCCTGTGAGCGTCTTAACTGCTTCTATTCCACATTTAAGAACCCTTATAATACCTATGGATTACAAATGTTACTCTGACCGTCACCGTACAGCATAAAAACCTAGCATGGCTGGGTTTTTATGCTGTAGGGTACTGTACCCACAGGTGCAGGAGGCCAGATTATTGTAACCCGGCCTGTCGCCAGGGCGAGATGGTGAATGCTAACCCGGCCCCATCTCGCCCCAATTACTGCGAAGAACTGCTCACCATGGGAGATTTTAGATAGATAAATCCTTTATTGCACCAAAGAATATGTACAAAGGCGAACTTAATGCTATTTAGCATTTTCTTCCAGCTAACCTTTAGTGGTTAAGAGCAGGCTAAAACAAATATATATATATTACATAGATAAATAAATATACATTTACTTATAAATACATAGATACGTCAATATATATAAATATAATAATATACATACACATGGAATAAATAAACGATAGTATATATATATATATACCAGTTTGTTCTTTTCTTTGTTTGAGAAGAAAGTATTCAGATACACGCGATTTAAAGACATTAGTTTACGAAGCCTCCCTAATCTCTACTCTCTGTACAGGTAAATGAATTGCCATAAAAAATCGTGTGACATTCGGGGAACGTTAGAAATTTATTATAGTAGGCTCGAGGTTCGCGGCCGACGAACTGTTTGAGTACGAAACGCTCACGAAGATATTCTGGAGACCAGGTGTTATGTAGTATGTTATATAACATGGTAAGTGAGTGCACGTCTCGCCTGTCGCGGATGTTGAGCCACTTGAACTGAGGCCGGTAGTGTGACACATGGTCATATTTACGTATTCCGAAGATAAACCTTATACATATATGGGAGATTTTAGTCCATAGGGGCCACTTTTAGGCCAAGCCCACTTAACTTGCCGCTTCCTCGGCGGGCATGTATGAATAACAGCATTTCCTCCCATAAACAAGAATAAAAACCTCAGAGTTTGTACTTTTTCATAAATCACACCAACAAAGCAGTTCATATACAGGTGATTCTAACGTTATATGTTTATATTACACTTTGTTCTTAATTGAAATATAGTTAAGGCAAGTGATTAGTCAATTTAGGTTGCAATTGTATTAAAATATAGATAACGGAGCCCAACGAATCGACCCTGGAGTACTGCAAAGAACCAACTCCTACTTATACCGTCTAATTATATCTCCTCGGTTATATAACACAGAGAAAGGAGACCCTACTGACCTACCAATTATAGATACGGTAGGCGAAATCTTCAATAACACCAGCACGATCATACATGATGTGAAGTGGAAATGCAGTCCTGCATGGTAACTGAATTAGCTTAGTAAATGTCTATTCTCTCTGCTCTAGAAAACACACACATTGTAATTGGAAGGTTTGAGGGAGGTCTACAGACAGACAGAAGGATGCTGATGGAGTGCGTTTTGAAGTCCGATATTGGAACGGGGATTTAAATTAGATATATGTATATATAGGAATTAGATTATGTAATTTCTGATCACACTCTCCAAAATACAACATGTAGAAAACTGAAAGACTAGCTTCTAAAATACTAAGAACAGCACTTGGAAAAATATGTATTTCGTGGCTCAAAAATCTTCGCACATATTTCAACTAGATTTAATGCTAGTCGACCTCCGCTAGATGGCATATGGTACCTGGTGGTTGTAATTGGTAGGCTTGTCCAGGGACAGTTCGTTTGGCTCGCGCTATACCAGCTATGTTACTCCTAAATTGTGGGTATACATAAATATAACTCTTTCTATAACATAACTGTATGTCTGTTCATAAAGACAACAGAATCGACCGAATAAAAACAAAAAAAAACGATTTTTAGGAAAATTACGAAATAGAATTAATCAGGAGCAAACGTTTGGTTCGATTAGTTCTCATCAAACTACTCTTGAAGTACATTCTTTCCAATAAAAATTAATCATTCAAAGATGAGTTAGAGCGACTTTAATTCTTAAAATTTTCCATAATCCAAAATTAGTTAGAACGAATCTTATTAACTTTACAAGTTACAAATTCTGTCAAACACACTGCCAATCAAAAGTTTTTAACAGTATCTAGATTCTGGTGAAACTATCTATTCGAAATCTTAAAATGGTTGCATTATCTCTATCGCTCCTTTGCACGGCAAGAAGAATACAATTTCAGAATGTATTTAACTCCCTTTTCCATGTAAAGATTCAGTAACATAAGGCAGTGAGTATCGCAATAGGAAATCTTAACGGACAGACATACAGATCTTACTTATACACTATAAAGCACGATAAATGGCACTTTGCTTAGATAATCACACTCGATCACATCACGTCTCGTAGTTTCGTTGTCCAAAACATTTAGAACACGCTGTATATAATCAAAATATATCAATAATATTAGAGGCTTTGAAATACAAACTTCATTTGATGGGGCCAATATGATCATGAATTATAAATTATATTAGACCAATAAATTATATTTGAAGTGTCTATTTGTAATATTAGGTCTTAACATATAAAATTTGCGTTTTTGTAAGGGAGTAACCTAAAGTAGATTTTTTCAAAAAACGATATATTTATTTAATCAAATTATGTACCGAGGCTATTTATGCACTTTTGCCATCTCATATGTAATTATCATTGAACTTCACTTAAAAAAACCATTCGGAACGGAATCAATAAAATCTTTGAAGGCGCTTTGGATTTCCCCATTGGAGTTGATTTTTTTCCTTGCATGCAAAATGCAAAACAAATGTATGATTAAATATCTGTATAAATTTGAAATTGGAATTCCTAACCAAAGAGGAGATACAACACTTTAGAGAGAGAGAGAAAGGGCGTGACGCAAGCGCGTTCGGCTTTACGATCAAGAACAATGAAGACGTGGCTTCGGCCTTTAAAACTAAATAAATTCTGTTGTGTTCATATTTAGTATAAATACTGAACATTTAGCGTTTGGACAAATGTTTGATCAAATACAACGTGTTCGTACAAACCAATAACAAATATCGCAGTATACAGCTTTATATAAAAATACAATTTATAACACAAGTGTCACACTTGCTAATCACTACTTATGAATCTACAGCTGTCATGAAAACAACCTTTATGTAAATAGAATTAGATCTACAAACTGTACTTCTAGTATATTGCAAAGTTGGCTAGGAATTGGGATTTTAAACAAAAAAAAAATATTTATATTCGACGCGAAAAATGTTTTAATTAATTAATTATAAGCAAAAAAATAATAAAATTTAGACAAAAATCACGATCGAACGACAACTAACACGACACGATTGGTCGCCATATTTGTGACGTCATAAATTTAAAATTAAGCGGTTAATTTAAAAAGTCACTGTTTTCATTTTAAAATTTCAGGTATTTTTATTTATTAAAAGTTATTTTAATAATGAACGCTACGTATGCCTATAATTGGCATAAACAATATCACAAAGATTTATGTCACAAACTTGTTTATGACTTATGTATGTTTGTGTAATGCTAGTAGTGTACTTTATTAAATAAACAAACACAATAGTACTGAATTTCTGTATGCTTCAATGATTGAAACATTATGACGTCACAGGTGCTCCGGTTTGTTTGGAAGCTGTCGGCGTTGTCGGTACTAGCAAGAAAAATACTTTTGCCATAAAACTTAAACATGGTTACACAAAAAAATAGTTCAAATACCCAATTCTGTCAATAATAGATATCTAATATTTAAGAAGTAGCTACCAAATATGTACTTTATTACTTACACATAAGATTCAAATTATATTTGTGTACCAAACAAATTAGTATATCAGCAATTAAAAATGAGTCAGCAGGATGGTGAATGACAAGCAATAACATAACTTAATACAAATGTAACATTTCCTGATGAGCTCTGAAGCGAGCGCATACCGCAGACCGTACCAAAGCCCTGTCGCCTAGATCTGGTACCAGGGGGAGCGGCGCACCCAGCGCAGCCGGTACCCGCCCTGCTCCGTGCGGATCTTTATCGAGGCGCCCTCTGCCGCCTTCACAGTTTCCTTCACCTGCATTTAAACAATTATATGTCAATTTACCACGTGCTCGATAAAGTAAGAAAAAGAAAAAGGAAGATGGAATTTTTTTCTAAGGCATGTGAAGTCTGCCAATCCGCACTAGGTGTGCATGGCGGACTATGCCCTTATACTCTCTTTACAGAGAAGGCCTGCGCCCAGCAGTGGGTCATACATAAAGGTTGTAACTAAACTAATGTTAATGTCCTCCGTGACCTACGGTGCAGTGATTGTAAGAGTAAGAGCCTCAAGAGAGAGTTAACACTTACGCTCTGCATCAGGTTCTGTGCGTTGCCAACGAGCATCTCCGTCGCCTCTTGGTCTTCTTCGCTACCTGATAAACAAACAATATTTAATAGAACTAAGCAATAACAATTAAATAGATCTTTTTTATTACATCTAGGATGTTTAAAATAGCTTCAGAGATAACCTTATGTTGGAATGATTAGATGCTGATAGAGAAGTCTGCTACTATAATAGTGTCAAAATGAATGTTTAGTGACAACAAATCAACTATGGTTAACATGAAACCCCTGGTAGTGAATCCAAACACGGAATGGTCGTTCTAACTTCAAGAGCACCAAGTGTCGCCATCTAAATAGTATCAAGGTATGAAGGTGTATCCACATGCATACATAAAAAATACAGTTAAAATTATAAGCATAGATTTATAATTGTTCTTATCAGGATCGAAATTGCCCTTTCTTGTAGGAATATTGATATAGGTATATATTATTGCATAGATTATATATTACAGAAAAATATAGAGATATATACCTTTATAATCCGGCGTGCCGACTGTTGATATAAGAAAGAAGTTATATGGCAGAATAAGCATAGAATATAATATACATGCATATACCTTGTAGAGAATTGGGAAAGGCTTACAAAACTTAAAACTATTCCGTTCACCGGCTTCGATTCCGGTTCATTTGTCCGCTGGCCTGGTCCCGCCCTTCAACCGGTTACGTCGCAACAAATTAGAAAGCCAAGTTCACAGTGACAGCAGATCTTTTGTGTATTACATAATCTTAGAATTATAAATTGTTTCAATTTTTACTCTATTGTGAAAACACCTTTACCCTGCATTTTGTGGAAAAGCTTAGAAAATTGCTAGGTAGCATTATATTAATTTATGAAGTGTTATGATATTAAACAGTATGTACGTACCTTGGGCTCCAAGCATAGTTGCCTTCACAGTGGACAAGATCTTGAGCTGGGTGCCAATGGTCGGGATTCTCTCGCACACTTGCAGCAGATTCTGCGGAAGGTTACAAACTATTGTCACTAACCAATACGATATTCCCAACATTTTATATGTTTGTGTTCGCAGCACCGACTATTTTAAACTACATTATTAGTTTTTTAGATACCGTTGTCTGTAGAAACGTCTCTCCATTTATTAGTATAGAATTATTATATAGACGATACAAAAACTTTGTACCCTTCAAAATTGCGCGGACGGAATACCATGACATTTCCTACAGTTATAGTTTATATAGAGAAAGGGTGGGTGATATTTAAAAAAAATGATGCATACATAATGCTAAAAAAATGATGCATACATAATGCATTAAAAATAAGATTTGCATCGCCTTTGAGACACATACACACGGATATTGTACGGTTGCTTGGCAACGGTTAAGTAACTATCATAAATAATGACTAATAGATTCAACGAATAAGTTAACAAGCTGTGAATTATGTGTAATGGAAGCTCTAATATCTTGAATTTAGACCTTTTTAGGTGACCACTAGCACTTGTAACTTTTCTATCGTATTTAATATAGCATGTTACCGGTGTCCAGTAAGTCTCATAGTCCTAATGTCATTCATCATAATTACCGTGCGGATCCTCTTGTCGGTGCACTCGAGGGCCAGCTTCTTGGCGAGCCGGGTCACCTCCTCAGAAGCCTCCGCAATGGCTTTAGCGGTTGCGATCAGCTCACGTTTGCTTCCTAATGAATACCACATCAGCAATTAATAAAAATATTTATAAATAGCAGCGCCTGCGACGTCGTCTATGTGGGATTTAACAATAAAGTTATTTAGAGCTGTTTGTACCTGTGGTGGTACATTGGGCTATTTACAAGTGATGTGGGCATGATTACCATTTGTCCTAAATTGTTGGGATCGAATTACCATCGGTTCTTATGTTATCTTGGTTATTATATCCAGCAAATGTGTATTTTATTTTCAATATTTTCCATGCGGAAATGAATCACAATATATAATATATATCGTGCAGATAAATAGATGGTGAGGATTGTTTTTGTAAAATACATGACATATACTTTGTTGAATTACTTTTGACATTAAGTCCGAGATTTTGTCAACTTTTATTTTATGTAAATAAATATTAGATAAATTATTGTATATATAAATATATGTCTATGCATACATATAACATATAACTATATGTATTTAGTAGGTGACACGTATTAACAATAAGCACAGGCAACACTTACCGCTGAGATTCATAGCGACCTCTGTCCATACGTAAGCAATGGAGAAATATACACAATGAATAGCTAGGCATGGCAATGTGCCTACATTATATACAGCAATATATATTAGTAATATTATTATATACAACTTGTGATAAAGCTAAAACACTTTTATGTATATAAGGGCTGTACCTTATCATCCGACTCGAAGGACCAAGGTGAGACTTATAATTTATTTTTGTTGTTTTTTGTTCTAAGTTTATGTCAATAATCTAACGGCGGGTTTGAACCTACTAGGTTGCGTTTCCCAGATTATTCACACTAATGGAATTTATTATACAGTCTGAAGCGTTTATTAATGTTTATAGGGTGTGGGATGATTTCATTTATAATTTGTAAATAAAAGCAAAACGCAACTACGTGTACACATGAAATATGTGAACGTTCATTTCATATATAGATGTAGTACCTTTAGAGTCAGAGCGCACTAGATCAGAGAGGCGAGCCATGAGTATGGCCATCCGTTTGGCCGCTGCGATGATCTCGTTGTCCTTCGAAGACCACTCGCGCACAGCTTTGTGCAGGTTATGAGCCGCCACCTGTATGCAAATATTATTATGTCATCTATAATTGCGTAGAATATAGAAACGGTAAGATGGATATGGAATGGCTATCGTCTTACAAGGTATAACAGTTTTACTACCTAAACATTCAATTAGTCCGTCCGCTTTAAGAATGTAGTGAGTCAATGCAACTGCAGGGTAAAGTGTTTTTACAATAGAGTAAAAATTATTAATGTGCTCTCCATAGTCATATTTAAATAACATATTTTAAGGTACATAAAATATTGTAAATTACTTTTCTTCATTGCGAATTACCAATTCACTTGTATTGTTACGAACAGGCGAGATATTCATTTTGATTTCTATCATTTCATGACCTTGTCACTGTGAACTAAGTTTTTTATTTTTTTGCGACCTTATTGGTCAGTAGGCGGGGCCAGGTCGACGGACAACGATGATAAACTATTTTCTTAACTCGAACGGATTAAAGATTATTCTGCACTGATCTGACACTGAAGATTGACAAGAATTTAACTTGATGCTGCCCCAAAAACATAATATGCACTGTGAATGGTGCGGCGAAGGATAACATCGTGAACGAAATCTACATGTCAGGTCCTACAGACATTTGTAGTCTACCAATCCGCACTAGGCGTGCGTGGCAGACTTAACAGTGCTGCTGCTGCTAACCACTGCTTGACAGTGGGACATATGTTGTGGGCTGTAACTTTAAATGTGAATGGTAAGGTACCGGAGGAGAAATGTTGGTTGAATTACGACATATAGTTTAAATATGCTTACCAAAATCGGTTGGCTGGGGTGCGGTTGTCTGCGGAAGATATCCTCGCCTTCGTCGTCAGTGTCTGGAGGTGGGGGCCGCGGGGGTGCGAGGCCGGCAGGCGGGTGAGCCGCAGGGGGCGGCGGGCGCGGGGGAGGCTGCTCCTTCAGCTGCATGGCCTGCAGAGCCTCCGAGAGGGACGGCGCATGTGACATGTGCCGGCTGAATGCTGCCTCGACTTCGCTCGCTGCACTCATTATCTGTGAAGGTAAGAGAAGTTTAGATAATAAGGCACCGGTGTGGTTAATCGGTGGTTCACATCACCCATTTCTGGACAGAGGTCTCTTCTCGTAAGAAAGTATCGGTATCGACCCGGTAGTAGTGCTATTTGACTTTATTATATTATTAAAAAAAAATGAAAGGAAAATTCATTCATACACCATTCATAAATACAAAAAATAACAGGAAAATGTATTAACGGGAAAAAAGTAAATGGGACTGGTTATTGTAATAGGTAGATAGATTTTTACCGATCCGACCGATGTTAAAGTAAGCATGAAAATCTTAATAACTTAGCTAAATCTAAAGGGGGGCGAGGGGCGCTCAGCAAACGTGAAGGCGTCTTTCCCGCAAACCCGCCAATATGCGAGGACGGTGGAACATTTTGTGGCTTTGGTCGGTGATGGTACGACATAACTCGTCCTTCCACCGGGACGAGTATGCAAAGGTACGTTCCCATAAGTAAAACAAAGGTGAAGGTTTTATCATATTTCTGATATTTTGGAGTTTCTCTATTGTATTAACAGATGTCACCTTGATGTTAACTAGAGATCCGTCTACTTAAGTATGTTAAGTTATGGCAGAGGGTCACCTCGTTATTGGCAGCCCGCCAGCCGGCCACGGCTGCGCGATCTCCGAGCGCCACGCGCTTGGCCAGGCGCACGGCGGGCGCTATGCTGGCCTGCAGCCGCTGCTGCGCGCCGCCGAGCGCGCGGGCGAACTCCCCATCCTCCGTGTTCTCGCGCTCCGCTCCGCCCACCAGGAGCACACGGTTGGCTAACCTGCACAGTTTTTTATATTAATAATTTATATTTATATAAATTTGTAATTCATATACTAGCTGCGCCCAATGGCGTTACCCGCGATTAAAAATATTTAATTGATTTCTTCTTTAATATTTAAAGTAGCATAAGTGACTCCCTATTACATCAGCTATCTGTCAGTGAAAGTCCCATCAAAATCGGACCAGCCGTTCCAGAGATTTGCCGGTAAAAACAGACAGACAGACAAATAATATACAACTTTACACAATAACAATTAATATTACAAACAGACACTCTAACTGTATTTATTTGTGCAGACAACACGATTAAGTTACGAGCTGCGAATTATTTGTTATTCAATTATCCAATTGCTGGGTTAAAGTCAAATTTAGGGCGACCAATAGTTAGCTGAAATATCAGAAGTCAGCCTAATAAAACTATGTTATATAGCCAGCTGCGGCAGTGAGCTCACCTGGCGATCGCAGAAGTGTTGTCCACCATCTTCTGAGCGTCGTTGTTGCGTATCGCGTCCTCGCACAGGTACGTGTGCTTCTGCATCAGCTCACCTGGGAGGAGGAGAATTGTAGCTCTTTAAAAAGTGTGAAATTTTGCAAATTATAATTTTGTACTCTTCCGACTAAAAGGTTGCCGATTCCTGGACCTGTCCATAGTCCATACATATTCGTTTTCATTATTCTATTTCCTTATTAACCAACCTCAAAAAAGGAGGAGGTTCTCAATTCGACTGTTTTTATGTTTACTAGCACAGAACTTTCGACTGGGTGAACAGATTTTGATGACACTTTTTTTATTTGAAAGCTGATGGATCACGGGTTTTTGTTTTTATTAATAATTATACTTGTAATTCTACAAATTAAACAAAACTTTACCAGCAGTCCTGACGAAGTCCAGCGGGTCCACCGCCTGGTCGCAAAGATCCCTCACGCGGAGAACAGCGTCCGCGTATTGGTTCTTCAGGTTGTTGAAGTGCTCCTCGGCCACCTGGTGGAAACAGCGTCGCACGGTATACATACAGACAACAACCACATTTAAATATATTATCACGTAACTACATAGTTATTGGATTGTACTTGATAACAGGAGGACATTCTCATTCTGTATTTTTTTTTTAACTTTTGTAAACACAAGAGCGTGGATTAGCGTAATGTAATGCGGTCGAGTTACGGACGAAACGTAAGGACGTAGATGTATGTGAACTCTCTCCTAACATAAGCTTAAAGTTCATTACTGTCCTGCATTTCGTGAGGTGCCTTTGTCATCCCACTACAACATCAAAAGACTCCTCTCAGATTCCTAAAAGTAGTCATAAGCTAGATCTTCAAATAGAAATATGAAATAAACTATCACCTTGCTTTCGGGGTAGTGTAAGCGAATTTTCCCAGCGGCTATAAGTTGCGGCGACAGCTTCTCCACCTGGAAACACATTGAAATATGAATCATAATATAGTATAACTAAACCGACGACTTTGTTTGACGCTCTCCATATTAACTAATATATTACAACTCTTAATTTCCCGCCAGCACACCGTTGCGGGTACGCTCCGCTCGCTGTTTATAATTTTAGAGGAATTAATGGAATGAACTAAACTATCCAACTAATTAATATTTTACAGTATGTCCTGATCAGTAAACTCCTTTTTTGAAGTCGGTTATATATAAAAGGTATCCTAAGTTACTCCTTGTTACACCAGCTAACTGCCGGTGAAAGTCCCGTCAAAATGAGAGATTAGCGGGAACAAACATACAGACAGACAGACAAAAATTGTTATTGTTTTTCGAAATAAGGTAAATGTATCCGCATGTCGGGGTGCACACCTCGCGCTTGTTGTGCGCCAGCTGGTCCGCCAGCCGCTTGTCGTGCCTGGCCGCGGCCGCCACCACGGCGGCGGCGCCGGCGGCACGCGCGCTGAACGCCTGCAGAGCCGCCGCCCTCTCCGCGAAGTTAGCCTCGCGCCCTGGGGTACCTGCGAACACAACGACCAACACCTTAAAATATATTTAGTTTTCTCTAACATTTTACAAACACATAATAAACATTATTATATAACTAAGGACCGGGCTAGAGCCGTAGTAGTTCAGTGCCCGGGCGGTTGGCTCAAGTAGCGTAGTACTTTAACAACCCGAATTCGACCCCGGTGCCGACACCAATAAATTTGGTGTTGCAATTTTATGTGCTGATTCACCTTGCGCTCGGCGGTGAAGGAAAACAACGTGAGGAAACCTACATGACTTAGAAAATTTTTCTAAGGCATGTGAAGTGAATGTGAAGCCAATGCGCACTAATTGTACGTGACGGACTATCCTTCTACTCTCTTTAAATATATATATATATATAAAGGCTGTAACATTAACATTAAGAACCGGGCTAGTAGGACAATAATGGACTAGATTGGTAACATAATAAAGAATAATGACGTCGGAGATGTTCATGTATGCGAAGATGGACCCTAAACATTGGAAATCCGTAATTTCTGTCTATCTATTTAAAACTGTATGTTTTAGGATAGTGAACAATGGGAAACATTTTATTGTAATTATTGTTACATGAACATGTACTTAACCGGGAGAGATATAACGGGCCTCACAGTATTGTAATAAACGATAAAATACTTGCTATTTTCATTGCTATCTTTGACACCTAAACAGCTCATGTCATGGCGACTTGCATTCGCCTATCACCAAAAAGTATTTTAGACGTGAAAATTATTTATATTATATTTGGAATAACAAAATGTATTATAAGACACATGTCAATGTTTTCCTTTGACTTACTTTTGATCTTTTTGCTTCTAGACATTTTCCAAATTGTATATTTTAATGTAACAAATTTATATAATATAATTTCACTATTCTTCATGATTCTGTGATACATTTATTTACCGGCGGCACACTGGAAGACAAAGAACACGTTCAAAAATAATGATGGAAGGCATTCCGCTCTAATGCCACATCTATGCCAAACTCACAAGTATGGGTTAGCAATGCACGTTAACAAGCGGCGAAAACCTCCCATACATCATACAAATACAAACACTCACACCAGGCACAAAGGAGTGGACAAAGATCACGTTTCCACTTGGTACGATTTTCTTTCGCTTCCTCTACACTATACATCTGAGCGTACTATCATAATACTTTAAAAAGGACTTTGAAGAACCTTTTTTCACTTGAAAGCTGGTGCTTCCCATGTGGTCCAATTTTAATATGGTCCAATCATATGTCTTAAATTTGCATCAAGTATGTGCAACTCAATACTTATTGGAAAGAATGTACTACAGGGGTAGTTTGATTTAAATTTGATTAGGTTCCTATTATATATTATATCATATTAATTCTTAATATTTAATAAAATTCCTACGATAATTCGGAAACACAAAGATGGCGTCCGCGCGTAATGCCGTTTAACGGTTGATTCGATTTGAAGTCGGTTTTTGGTTTTGGTCTTAATGTCAGGGTATAATTTGATTCAATTACTCGGCTATAGCAAGGCGCTGGCATACCTTCAGGGGCATTAACAGCGTCGGTGAAGTGCCTGAGCGGCGCGGCGACGTCTATGAAGTCCTCCACCACGCGGTTGACGACGGCGCGCTCCATGCCGCGCTTCAGCTCGTGCAGCTTGTCCGTCAGCTCTCTGCCCACACCAGTGCCAATATTACGTGAAGCAAAAACTTTGTTAAAGTTTAAATAAACGATTGTAGAAATATCTATATCTATCACTATATTAATGTGTATATATAAGTAGTGAATTCACTCATTTGCCATTTGTGACCTTTTGAAGTCCATCCAATACCATACACAAATGTCGAGGTTCTACGACTAGTCAACGAGAAGCGCAAACTATTGCAGACCATCAAGATAAGAAAAGTGTCGTATCTCAGTCACCAGAGATATGACCTTTTATTTTTTTTATTCACGGGGAGGAAATCTTCAAAAAGATACCCCGCCTTCTGGAGGGATGGCGGCGGTTATGTGGAGTTTTTACCCACTAAAACCTCCCGGTGGCCCTTTCCTCGGTGCATGACGAGGAGCTCCGGGATCTCCAGAGGAACGCACCGGAGCCCTTCTGCACTGTGCTCAAGGAGAGCACGTCCCGGGTTATTCCTCCCCTGTGCCTTCGCAGTGCAAGGCAACTTGGGCCAGCCGGTGTCGCTTTCTTCCCGGGTCCACCGTAGCGGACGACAAACGCCCCCACCCTTGACAAGCGGGGGATACCGTAGTCTTATTCTTGAGAGCCCAGAACTACAGGACTGGACGAGAAATGTGACGTTCTTTAACTTATTTTTTGATGGGCAAAGTCGTTGGCAAAAGATGTGTTGGTCGTAGAAAGAAATCATGGCTGCGGGACATAAGGCAAGATGTGGCACACTCCACTTTATTTTGTAACAATAAAGGTCTGACTCCCGAATCCCGAAACTTGATGTAAAAACTGTACAAGTGAGCAATAATGCTGACTTGCAATGGTTATTCCATATATTCCATAAACAGCGTCGTTTTGAAAGAGTGCTGAATGTACTTTGTGTCCATACTATTAAGGTTTATAACACTACGCTAGTCGGAGAGAGACTTTAAGAAGACTTCACTTCTCACAATTCTGGATTATAATCCGATTTCGACTATACGCGTAATAATAAATGGAGACATTTTTATTGTTTCCTTTTTCTGTGATAAGCGTGATTCGGAGGAGATTTTAATATATAATATATTTTTTTAATAAAATGCTTATTTTCAATTCGTATTTGGTCTAATTGTATGTCTGATTGGCAGCTTAGACAGACCTGGTGAGTGCCCTCGCGTCGTCGGAGTCCCCGTACCCGCTCATGCACATGTCGGCCAGCTTGTCGGACAACCGCTGCACGTCGCCGCACAGCTGCAGTATCTCCGCCTTCTCCCGCCCTTGCAGACCGTCCGCGATCTGTAACAGATAATATATTTACAAGTTATAACAGAAACCGAAACTCCAATCTACGCTAAAAATTTACTAAACATTAAAAAAAAAACTCTTTGACGTAGACACAATTGTAAAATGACTGATTACGTCATTCACGCCAATATCACGGCCTACGCTAAAGTATAGTTTTTAATGCTTTCGGAGTACAGACGATAGTAATAATGTCACGTTTGATGATGGATTGATGATCAATCCTGATTTAAAAAAATCATATTTTTAGAACGTTTTATTAGCATTATAGCATACGGCCCATTTACTTACAATTATACCTATATGTATGGGACATACATACATACTTTAACCAACTTAAACGCCAAGCAAACCTCTCCGAAGTCTGTCACTCAACTCACCCTCTGCCCTTGGGACACCACGCTGGTTATAGCTTTCTGTCCCTCCGCCCTGGTCTGCGGGTCGGCAGCAGGGTGCAGGAGCCATTTGTGAGCTGTCTCCAACCTACGAATACAGGCAAGCATGAGAAACGAGTAGTAGCTTAGAATT
The DNA here is from genome assembly GCA_029286785.1 of Meandrusa payeni. Lineage (NCBI taxonomy): Eukaryota > Metazoa > Arthropoda > Insecta > Lepidoptera > Papilionidae > Meandrusa > Meandrusa payeni. Next base: position 10,070,310 of record JAGSMX010000029.1, on the reverse strand, counting down.
ATTTTTAAAATCTACTTCTTTAGGTGCATTATGAAAAAATGATAACAGTAACAGGTTGAAGTTGCAGTGAAACAAATTGTACGTAAATACTTTTTTAAGTGCTCCTACGGCCTATTCTTGTTTTGATGTGTATGTAATATTGTAGTGATATGTGAAAATTCATTGTAAAATTTTAATAAGAGTATATAAATAATATATATATAAATTAATTAATATATATATTTAAAAAAGTGCTCCAATATAATTGAGATTAACTATCCCTATGTATTATTTAGTGATATAAATTAAAATGTTATTATTTATTATAATATTTATTTAATTATTTAATACTTTATTTGTACAACTACTATTTATTGTTGGCAAGAAAAAAATATATGTCTCTTTAAAATCTTTGAAATTTGGTATTTTACAATTTTTTACTCTTCTTCAAAAGGTTGTTGAACCCTGCCCTAGACGTTTGCACACAGGATTACAATAACAATAGGAGTAGAAGTGAGAGAGAAATAAACTCTTAAGAAGATATAGTGTGGAACCATGACACGTCTTTATTTTAAGGAAGTATAACTACCTAGATTGTATTGTCTTCCCTCCTTGTTTCTCCGCCGCTCTCACTCCCTCGTTCACTATCCCCTCCACTTCATTCAATTGGGAACGGAGATCGGAGGCAAGGTTCGATGCCTGAAAAATAGAAAACACCTAATTTTTACCACAAAAGAATTAGGTTATAGGGGCCATTGCACATGCTGTAAAATTAGGTTCTTTTTGAAGAGAATCTCAGCCCCAACTCTCACCTTATGTTCCCGACCGCGGCCGATTTGCCTCTCGTCACAGAGCTGGTCCGCATTGATACCTCCCGACCTGTAGAACGAAATACATTCATTTATTGGGGAAGCTACATCAACGATTATTTGTGGGTCAAAAATAGGGCACAAAATAAATCCCATTTATTTGCTGACCCCGGCAGAATACCAGGGTAAATGCTGTGGTTAAATTTATTTATTAAATTTATTATACTTTTTGTTTAATAATTATTGATAAAGTCTAATATTTTATACAATTGTAGTTTTCTAATCCTGTGCCATGTTCAGCAGTGGACTCTTGCAGGCTGACGATTATGAAGTCTTGTATATAGTAAATAATAAAACTTTTGTTAACGGGGGGAAATCTTCAGGAAGATACCCCGACTTCTCGGGGGTGGCGGGGTTATGTGAGGTTCTATACTCATTGAATTACCCTATAATAAACTCTACACCCCGTAGTAAATCGGGGAGAGACCAGCACCCACGCAGTGCAAGACAACACGGCCCTCTGCCTTACCCGTTCGGCAGTCTCCTTCTGGGCCATAACGACTATGCAGAAGAAGACAAACGCCTTCCATTGGGTTTTCCCCGCCATAGCAAAACAATAATACTTATAGTAATGGTGTTGCTTCACACATGTTTTATCTATAACGTGGTGTCAGGTGTGGGGTAACACATTATAAACATGTCAAAAAATTTGTCGGAATAATTATTAAAATCTCTAAGAAATAAAAATGTTATCCTATCAAACTAGAAGCTATGGCACAAACAGCGATATATGCGGCTTTGTAGCACGACCGCTATGCAAGAGAACGACAACGTGGCAGTGAATTGGAGTGAAAAAATTATTTGATTATTTTTTAATAGCTTCAGGTCGAGAAACAGTCACGTCGAAAGAAAAGTGTGCAGTGTGTCTACATGTCATAGGAAAATATGGCAGAAGTATATGAAGAATCATATTGTAATAACTATATTATTCCTTTAATTGGAAAAGGGTGGGTAAATGAACTATAGGAATAGGAGAAGTCTAAAGTGATAGCGGGGAGCGGGACTAAGAAGAGAGTGAAAGAAAAGTGGACCTGACGGCACGCCGCACGCTGTCGGCGAGGTCGGGCGCCAGGTGCTCGGCGGCGCGCTGCGCGGACGTCAGCACTGAGCGGAAGGCGCGCTCGTTGGCGCTGTTCCGCAGCGACGAGGGATCCTGTGGAAAAAAAATCGAAATCTGGCGCAGGGACTCATGGGGTATCATGTAACTTTCATTTTCATCGTAGATGTAAAAATTAAGCGTATGTGTTTTAAATTTGGCTTAAAGGTCTTGTTAGCCGGCCATAAAAGATTCAAATAGGGATCCTGTCACAACATCAACATCCATATTATTAATGCATCATGTTCCTTTTTCAAAGGCCTACATCCTCTGGTGTGGTGGACTTTTTTTACAAATCACTTAGCATAAGAGGAGCCGTAAACTCGTTTATCTCTTATCCTATAAAGGATACCACGCCATTAATAGTCATTATTTGGTCAAAAATTACAAATCAATTGATAATGCATATGCTGAGACGGTGTCCGATATTGGCATCACATGTTATGTACTACTTGTCCGTGTAACTGTGTTTTGTCTATTTTTCATTCTTTTTTAATGTGTGTTATATTCTGTCTGTGATATGTTTTTGTATTGTGATGCCAATAAATAAATGTCTATATCTATGTCTATGTCTAAACGAAAAAGTTTGCACAGTGTATGTACAGTGTATGGCAATGGGTTCGCGTCAAACAAAAAGCTTCGTAAAAATATAGCTGTGACTTTCTATGACTACCAAAATCGTATACACGGTTAGAGGGCAGGCACTCACATTGAGGAACTCGTGCGCGGCGCCCATCTTGGTGTGTATCTGAGTCTGCAGCGCCTTCAGCACCGCCACATTGTCCTTCTCGCCACCATCCTCCACGTACGACGTGAGCTGCAGCACTCTGACAACACATTGTGTATTTAAGAACAGCCGTGGTAGCTCAGTGTCCAGGCGGTTGCATGGTACGCAAGCAATCCAAGTTCGATCCACGGTGCCGGCATCAATAAATTTGATGTTGCAATTTTATGTGCTGATTTACCACGCGCTCGGCGGTGAAGGAAAACATCGTGAGGAAACCTACATGTCTTAGAAACTTTTTCTAAGGCATGTGAAGTCTACCAATCCGCACTAGGGCCACGTCGCGGTATACCCTTATACTCTCTTAACAGAGAAGACCTGCTGAAGTGGGACATATTACATATATAAAGGCTTTTATCGGCTAATCGTAAACCAAATCGACAATGGGTATAACCACTCTGATTTAATATAATTCAGTAGATAAAAAACCACCGTCAAACGAGCGACCGAGTAATGTATACGTTCCCGTTACAGATGGTACATTTCGCGACTTTAGCAGGTGCAAGTAATTTAAATACTAAAGGTATTTAAACCTGGAACGCCAGTCTACATACATCACATGTCCCCAAGTAAAAAAGCTCCATCCCAGAATAACACGTTAACAGTATCTTTCTCACCGAATAATCTCGTGAATCTCATCAGCCATCCTCTGCGCCAGGTAATTCCTGTTCTCCGCCGCCTCCTCCATTCCTTTGCCACCTTTGAAATGGATTGTTTCTTAATTACTTAATTAAATTTTAAAGTGAATTAATTTTAAAGTGATTCCATCACTAATTACACCGAATTAACTGACAAAATAATGTATAGATTAAAAATAACTGTGCCAAATGTTTATTATCAAATGGTCATTAAGCCTAATAAATTCATAATCGATCTGCTAGTGGATTAGTCATTTCACTAGTAGTCGAATGGTTCATCGTGTACGTCTCCAAACCTAAATTTACTCATTGATAATTCTATTTGTTAATTCATTTCATATTTTAATTCTTTTGTTTCAACTTGAATATAGCAAAAATAAATAAGTTGTAAACGGGATGGACAGAGAGCTGCAGTCCGCTTCAATCACGTATGTTAATATAACTTTATTAATATCACAAAAACAAACATGTTACATATACAGGAGCTCTGTTTCCTGAACTAGGTACAGTGTACCTGTATCTCAGGAGACAGTGCCTTCCAGAGTCACAAACAGTAAGTCCTGCATACAATAAGTTTTTAATATAAGTTAAGTAAATTATACGATAGTTAATAATTAAAAAATATATGTAAAAAACAAAAATGTGTGCAAAAGGAAAAAAAAGGGAAAGAACTAGTCATAGTTGAGAAGTTATGCGAATGTGTAGTGTGTATGTGTTTGTGTGAGTGAGTGTGTGGTTATCATGAGGTTAATAATATATTTTCAATTTGGGTGTAGTCCTGATTCTGCAACTATTTTAATAACAATGCCTTGAACTTACGACTGTTAAGCCTTGTGAGATAATTAAGGTCGAATGGGATTTTATTATATATCCGTGGTGCAACAGAGATATAGTGGCGTTGTGCAAAGGTGGACCTTGTTATTGGCACCGAGAGACGATACCTTCTTTTTTTAGAAGGCAGTAATGGCAACTCTATTTCACGGTGACATCTCAATAGCGTTTGAAATATGAAAAGCTTTCGAATTGAAAGGACTACAGTCCGCTGATACACTTCTGTGGTAGGATGTTGGTATGGAAGACTCATCAAAACCTTCAACACTGCTCTCTGCACTCGTTCTAATTCAAGCATTTTCGTTTTTGTGGCGCCACCCCAAGCTATTAAACAATAGCTGATAACACTCTGGCAAAAATGTTATGTTTGTTACCGCATAACTTTCGACTGGGTGAATCGATTTTGATATTTTTTTATTTATATAAAAACTATTGCTTTCAGTAAGTCCCATTTATATATTTTTGGTCCAGTTTACAAAATTCATAGCATTCATGAGAAAGCCACATAAATCTTAAATTTGCATTATGTGCGCCACAAATGAACAAATAACTGAATATAACGCTAACCGATTTCGATGATCTATTTTTTTAAGAAAGCAATCAATATTACTAATATTCTTGTTTACCATTCCAATTAAGCTTGTTCTAGAAGATGGATCATGTCAATAGTCGAATGGTGGATTTTTTTTTCTATACATGCGTTCTTTTTACAAATTTAGGCTGAGACGTTCTATAAAGCAAGGAATATGCTTGTGTCAGAAGATCTCGCTCTTCCAAATCAAACTTATTATAATATTATACAGGTTTTTCTTTTTTTTTAATTAAATATATATTAACACACATGTGTGTGTGTTAATATATATTAACACATATATATATTTATAAAATTATTAATTTATTATTACTATAATATTAGTACAAGTATTTTTAAAGCATGTCATCCTAAATGACTTTTATTAATTGGATTCGAACCTACGACCTTACGATTTGCAGACAGTACACTAAACCATACCCTTTTGACGCTTTTATTGGAAAGAATTATACTTCAAGAGTAGTTTGATGAGAGTTAGGTTCTGATCAATTCTATTTCGTAATATTCGTACGTTAATTCGTAAATACAAAGAGGGCGTCTACGAGTAACAGCGTTTAAATGGTTGATTCGATATGAAGACAGTTTATGTTTTTGCATGAAAATATACTTGTCACTAAGTAACACATTTGATGACGTAAAATAACGAAAACCAAGCTCGATTTGTTCGGATTCTGTTAAAATGAACACGGTGCAGATATGAAGATAGAGCTGAGACCTGGTTTCCTTCCGTATCACGGAATTACCTTCAGTCAGTATGTGTATATAGATCTTCATGGAGCAGATGAGAACAGGCGCCAGCTGCTTCACGCTCTCCAGGCATCGCGTCAAGGTCTCGGCATGGGGCGGATGGGTCAGCTCCGCGGCTCTAGCGGCCACCTGTTAAAGTTGAGTCACGACTTGATGTAATACCCCCAGGGATAAAGCTGTTCGCTTCACCACCATCCGCCGAGTAGTAGTAACGGACATTATCCATCCTACTACATTTTCTTACAGAATAATCATCAACAGACGACACAGGACGTGTCGCCTTTTCCTATGACCACTATAGCAGACGACAATAGCCCCCACCCTTGTCGCCAGTAAATCTGAGGCCCCACTTAGTCGCTGTCTGCGACAGACAGATGATACCAGCCTTATTTTAGAAGCCCAGGACTACGAATATATATAATTTTATTTAGCAGAAGCATTTCTACCACGCTATCATTTACAGTTGGCGTCTAAAAATAATGTGTAAAGCAAGCGTAGTTAAATAATTAATTTATTTATATAATAAAGTCAGATATTGGCAGTATGATTTAATAGACCAGTTTGTAAAATTTAATTGTAAGTGCTGTGTGATTTGTTAGTAAATCCACCCTCTGGGTGGTCTGAGGGAAGCCTTCGTCCGACAGTGGATGTTCTACGGCTAAAATGACGATGATGGTATTCATAGAAATAGTGTATGAACTCACCTCCCTAGCCGCTCGGGACAGTGCCGGCGAGATGTCGCGCAGGAACTGCACCAGGTCCTCCATTGTATCTATAACCTCCGCGACTCCGAGATAGTCCAGCACCTGCAGAATGCACAGATATTAAATACTACAGAGCCTACAAGGGTGAAGCAAATCTTCTACAAGGGTGAAATAAACTTTAAACGAACCTTTTTGCATTCCTTGACTATTTTCCTAACTTCTGATTCGTCAAAACATAATAAGAGACCGGAAGTGCCCTGCAGGATGCCTCGCGACCCTTCGATCAATTTCTTTCTGCAGACAAATAAATACCAATATTGTATCTGTTACAGTATCGCATATTGTTACAATAGGAAACGGGCACAATTGTGGCAATCCATAAATACCTGCTTCTATCCCTTATATATAAAGAGTATGAAAGCGTTTTGTAGTAGTTTTTTGTAAATATCTCTAAAATACCTATTATATTGTAAATATTTATTTTTTTAATTAGTATTATCTGTAAGTTTGTATTATTGTAATTAAACAGTTAAGAGTATGATAATAATTAGTAGATCCAGCATATTTTCTTTACACAATGAGATCGAGTCTACGCGCTATGAAGAGGAGATTATAAATATGTTGTAATTACTTAAACTTCCTAAGCTCCATCTGTATATATGTATAATATATACACAAAATATAATATACATGTGCGCGCACACTGCTCTCTCTTCCTCCTACAGTACTCAACTCAGTAACTCTCTCTCTTTCTATTTTAACCAGCTTACTCCTCAAGTTAAGTGTGCGCAAAGAAGTTTTACTAAAGCATTTGGACTTCCTTACCTCGCCGGACCAGAGTATGGATCAGCTCGCAGCATGTCCGAAGCTTGTTGCAGAAGGGTGGCGGCGCCTTCCACCCGCCTCAACGCGCCCGGCATGTCTTGACGCAGGATCACATCATCAGATGATTCTATCGTTTCGTGACCAACCTGCAGAGAAGAGATGCTATGTTTGCATATTGTCTGTGCAAGTGATGCAGTTTTATTGCCAAAAATCCATTGCCAAAAATCCAAACCCTTTAAAGGAGAGTTGAGCAGGAAAGAAAGACATTGACTTGTAGGGAGTCAAGCCTGCTCACGCCTGGTGCCCGTGGAGTTACGGCCATATCACTCGTGCCCTCCCGCGTTTAACACATATAAGGGCGAGGTTAGTGTGGACATGGAAGCCGATGGGTTGTTATAAACCAAAAATGTAGCGACGGTATCGTCACAATCACTGTTGTCTTCAACTTAAAACTTTGAAACGAAAACATACATATAAATTCTTTGTCGACTTCTCATGACAGGGTGGTCACTTTCGGTGTTGGTGAGAAGCTTCGCAATGTAGAGAAATAAAAGTGTGATTACCTTAACAAGATTATTGACAGCAAGCGACACGGCCTGCACGGGCCGCGCCAGGTCCGGCATAGCGTTGCCATCTTCTGCCTCCTCATGGAGGATCACCAGACGCGACACCTGGAATTATTAATTATATTAGACATTGCAACTTTTTAAACATGTCATTAACATTGATGAAGTGGAATTAGGTCTTTAACAAATATGCTACATGTGTGAAGAAGTGCAAAGTGAGGGTAAAAAAGATAGGAGGATTAGGATTAATAAATATTTTTTTTTTTTTTTATTCATTTATTCCGTGTGCCGTCATTTTGTTTTAAGTGTAGGGGAAAAAACGCTACCTTGAGGCACACTTACCAATATCTAAACATCAGATACTTAGAATAATACTTTTCGTGGTGAACACACTGCTTATGTCCTTACAAATTAAAATAAAAACAAAGCAATAAGAATATACTGGAAGTAAAAGATTACATAACAGTTTGTTATAAACAACTTAATCAAAGGTCTACTAACGTCCAACGACTCTATTACATCAAGACCTCCGAAACGAGTGAGTTACTAAAAGTAAGCTAACGCCGATTGTTGTTTTCCTTTCAAGTGACGTGAGCTATTGTTTAATTTTAATATGTGATTAATGATTGGTGTTAATTTAACTTCAGAGAGAGCACGTGGTAAACAAAACAATTCATATATATTCCGTACGGTATACCAAACGCATTTAACCGAGACCGGACAATGCGGCACGTTACTTAAAAGGAAATGGACCCGCCATTCATGTACGACTATAGCCTGTTGTGTGAAGTTATGATTTTAATTTACCAATGGAGCCAATTTGTGATAGTCCTGTGCCGAACTGCACAGATACATGCAATCCATATTCGAGATCTGGTATAATTTTAAGTACTGATTTACAACAGAATGTTGAGAAGATCAAAATCAAGAAGCTTAGCTTAAGCGATCGCCGTCGCCCACATCCACAACACCGGAGGTGTTGCTGGCTGCCTTTATAATTTTAACTGAAGGCTGTGTCTAGATAGGGTTTAAGACCTGTTATAGTAACAACAAGCAAAATATTAAAAACATAAACGTAAACTGGAATGACAATGAAGCTGTGACTTTCTCGGGAAATTCGGTATTCGTAAACCTTGATACAATTTGGTATGCGTAGATGTTAAAATTGGCGTGTGTGTTATATACCTATCAAACGGGTATGTTCATCTTAACTTTATCACGCTTTACCCTACTTCGCGACGGAGCTATTGATAACCTCAGCGACGTCGGTCACCGCAACAGTCGTTACGGGCTGCAGTGCAGACGACCTTACGCACCGCCCACACCTCGCCCCACGGTCACATTGACACTTAATGGTGCCAAGTTATTTATTATGCATTTATTTATTTAAAACAACAAAAATTATCAAGATAAATCAATTTGATGTTATAAAAACTAAGTAAGAACTATATACATATAAACATTTGTAGGCAGCTTCGATAAAGACCGACTGAGTGCAACAAAATATATCAATGTGCAGTGAGATGGTATTAACAAACCCAACCGCGCGCGACAGCGGAGCGTTCCTGGACAAGTTAGTCCTGGAGACAGGCAGTAGGAACAATGGCGGACGACGGAACATGTTCATTAATAGGTATATAGCTGCATTACTGTTTAAATTGAATTATCCTTTCTTGATTCTTCTTTATAAGTTAAAGCCAGTAAAAACAGAATCACATTCTCTTCGTAACAACCGCTTTGCTGATGGAAGTTGTCGCCGGTATATGATTCCAGTTCTGGTAAGACCACTTTCTCGGACTTCCTCTACAATTTTTGCCTTCAACCGTTCCCGCCACTATCAATTTTTCCACATTGTCGAACTCTCTGCGTGCAAAGTGGCCAAAAAATGCAATCACATTTACTTAGTAATAAATTCAATATAAATGATGGCTCTATCTTACCTACCTTAGTAAAAGCTATCAATTATCTCTTAAGAAAGTAGCCCTTATATGTGTTAAAGAGAAGGAACCAATTATTTCAGTTTAATTTTGCTATCATAATAACAAAAGTCATTTCCGAATCTACCAGAAGTCCATAACAAAGGGAAGGAAATCCAAAATAATTTTTGATAATAAAATGAAATGCTACTTTCTCCTATAATGTCTTATGCTCAATCTTCATTCACTTTTAGCTGGTTGCAGTTGTTGTACTGATGTATTTTGTAAACTTTAAGATGAACTTGGAATTCTTTATTTAGACTTAGACATTACAAACAACTTTCACCTACCGTCTGCAGGCAGTAACAGTCATTGTAGCGTATTGCGTCACTCACCGCCACGAGTGGCGCCGCCGCCATATTAGGTGCGCACGACAAACCATATCTGGCCGGTTTCGTTCATTCATGGGTTTTTGTCGTGTTAGGTGGGCGACGTGTTCTATAGAGGCGTGAAGTTATTGTTTCGACGTTTATGGTCTCGTGAAATGCATGGGTATTATCCAGTGATTGGATAATTGTTATTGATTACTTCCGACGGTCTGTGTGTGACGCGAATACTACTTATTAAATACAATGGTATAATACCTCGATATACGAGTCTATTTCGATCCGTAACCTTGCTCGTACGTCAAATTGCAAATCTCAAAGCAATTTTCCCCATTGAAATTCATTGAAAAGCCATTGCCACAAATGTTTTGTTAACCAAACCCAACTTATTAAAAATCCGAGCTTTGATAACGAGGGAAACATGCACACAGACTGAGGTCTAGCCTGGGGTGGGAGAAACTGTTAGACATTAGTGTAGTGTGTAACTCTTCGTATCTCAAATCTTGCTCTCATCGCAAAGCAAAATCTCGCTCGCTTGGCGGCAAAAAAGCGAAATTGCCACAAAAAGTTAAAACAAAATTGCCAAATAAACTGTGCATACCAAAACAGCAGATAAAGCTCTGTAGTAGTAATGCATATTGTATGGAATTGTCCATATTTAATACACTTCAAAAGAACATTATAGATCTAACGAGAAAAATTTTCAAAAACGAATTATATACCAGGCTTTTTTCAAAAATGTATTATATTATAAATGATTACATAAATTAAAAATATAAATAATATATGTCTGAAACGAGCTTGTGTCTATGTAATCGTAATTAACTGTAACGTTAGGTACTAGTTAAAGATTTGCACGCTTTTAAGCAGAATATCTAAAACTCTAACTAAATGAACATCTTATTGTAAACCATATCCTGGCATGCGCAATGGACGATCTCATCGCTAAGAGGGGTGTCTTACAGACAACATTTTAGTGGGGTCTTTGATATATTTATATTTATTTTAATACAGAAAAAACACACAATACACATATATATAATATATAAATATACTATTAATAATAATAATACATGAATATATTATATTAAACATACTACGGATATATATATATATTATAATATTTGTTAGCTGGCAACACATGACACCCAGCGATTGTTATGCATAACTACTTCCAATGATATCATGTGACGATCAACATAATTAATAATTTAGTTGATCGTCACATGAACTTGCCATTGTAAACAATAGTTTAACTTTATTAGTTTGTAATCTGTCTTCTAATTAATTTTGTATAAAGATTGTGAGGACACGCAGTTGTCACGGTATTTGTTATAAATAATTCTTCGTACAACGTAACGCTGTCTCAATAAAGCGAGTGTATTAGTTGTTGGACTATTTTATTCTACGAGACCTACAAATTATATCATATTATATATTTAAACAAATACCATATAAAAATTAATTCATAAAGAAAGATAGTGCTTATGTACTAAATTCTTAAAAGCAGACAAATACTTTGTGGCAGAGCATTCCAAAGTCGGACTGCTGCTACTGAGAAAGATTTGCTCAAGAATTTTGTAGCATGCACTGACATTTTAAGTGTCATATTATCAGATGATTGCAAAGATTATGAATGCGAGTCGAGTAGAAACTCAAAATGTTTCTTAAGATAGGAAGGGTAGGATGGATTGGACAACACATTGTGTAAAAGAAAAAGAACGTGAGACTACGCCCGTTATAGTTTCACGCACAACTTCCAACATCGTTAAACAAGAAAGGTTAGTTATTAGCTTTGTGCCTTCACAAGGATAATGTTAAAACCACAAGTTGCGCTCACACGAGCACAATGGCGCGCTTGTCTCCACAGGAGCACCTTTGTGCTGTCGCGTTATCAAGTGGACCGGTCGGTGTACAGCTACGGATGCATATCACACCGTTAGCGGTGGCATTTATGTAATTAAGATGATCGCTTACTGTTGCGCCTTCATGGTGTCACAAGCGACGCAAAAGTTATCTTTTAAACTCAAATAAAATGAACCGGTCTGTCAAATTCGATCGAAGCGATTGATATTGTTTAATTTTATTACTATTCCACGATGAATTTAATACTATTCACTAATGCGTTAAACCAGTCTTTCTCAAAGTGGACGATAACGATTTGACACCTAGGGGGTATTACGGGATTCAGAAAAATGGGGGCGTTGATGTGGGTTAGGGGGCGATGTATAATTTTTAATTTCATTAATTTAATATAGTATTTTAAATGTCACTTAAATTAAAACCCACCTACTACAATAACTAATAATTAGTTTATAATTCTACCCTGTGTGATGTTTTAAAAACTTAAAATACTTCAGAGATTTATGTTTTTTTTTTAAGTTTTATGGGTGTATATAAGCACGTATATGTAAACTATAAGATGAAAGTAATATAGCTCTGACATATTTTCAGAACGGTATAGACAGAAAAAGAAATCGCTATCTACCCCATCACGTTACATTGAACACAAATTTTAGTGCAATATATTGTTTCAAACTCATTGGTATAAGTTTTTTGGCATTAGAATCTAGACCCTTTATCGATTTAATAATCGATAAAGGGACTTTTCCTATCACCTATCGTTGCCTCTGTGTAACCATTGGTTTTCATTCTTAACTGAGACACAGAGGCGACAAAATTTTACAGACAAAGAATGGGTATCATTGAGTAAATTTTAGAGGTTCAGACTAAGCGACCTAAGAGCTATGTCACCTTTCAATCCAGTGAAGCAGTAAACGCCAGCCGCTCTGGCCAACTGTGTAGTTCATCATCAAAAAGTATATTATACTGAAATGTGTTATTTAATCTGCTGGAAATCGAATCAGCGACCGCTGATATATGTTATATAATAATTATGCTACTATTAATTTACAAACATTCGGTGTGACAGAAAGCATGTGTAGTGCGACGCAAAAGGAACGCTAGCCTATTGCAGATAAGATATGTTTCCCCATAAATCCTAAGTTAAAGTCAGACTGTGTGTTAGTGCATTAAAACATTTCGCGCAGTGCGCTTTTCACATTCAAAAGAGAGGGAAGTAAAGCCAACTTTTTTTATTTTTTCCATATTACAGCTAAGTCACGTATCTGCAATGCGAACGCAAGTTCCGACATCATTATGTCTTCTTGTGTGATTTCGTGTGTATCTTGTCTTGTCATTTATAAAAGATTAAGGGTTTATACCCACTAAAGTAGAGTCTAGTGCTACACATATAAAACAATATATGATACTAGTGACGGTAAGAGACCAGACTGTATGGACTCTTATACCCTGGAAAAAAGAGCAGATGCGGCTATCATACAATCACACAGAAGTACGTACGAGGATACTTTGAAACCTGCTCGTATAAGTCCTCAGTACGTGACCGGCGTGCGAACGCTAGCTTTCGATTTCATCCGAGCGATTTATTCCGGTCGCAGGTGATTACGATCTAGACGGTGCGGTGACCTACATCCACTAATATGGCGTTGTACTGACCGTGCATGACGTTTATGTTCGTGAATTCTGTCCAATCAACAAACATTCTTCTATACGTTTTTAAGGAACCCAAGGTTCAACACGACGAAGGAAAACTTTAAAATAGCGCGAATTTCGGCGTTAGTGAACTTCATGTTTACACGTCTAAAACTGTTGAACGCAATATCCAAACCAATTATGCATAGCGTCGTTTTGTAGGTTATGTCAAGACCTTTCAAATTATGTTTAGTATTGCTAGATACGAGCTCTGTAGCTCTTTGTACATAGCCGCGAAATTCAAAAGACAAAAGGCGGAAGGGAGATATTTGACAACCTTATATAACGACAATAAATATCCCAGTTTGTAATTTTTCATTGTTTGAGTAGAAAGTATTCAGATACACGCGATTTAAAGACATATGTATGCATATATTCGATGTATACATATATATATATATATATATATATATATATATATATAGAATTAATCAGAACCTAAGCGAACTCTCATGAAACTACCCTTGAAGTACATTCTATCCAATAAAAATGAATCATCGAAATCGGTTGGCGTGATATTAAATTATTCATCATTTCTCGCGCACATACATAATGCAAATTTAAGACATATTAGAACTGGATCAAATGGAACTACACCAGCATTCAAATAAAACACAATCATCAAATTTACTGAGTCTAAACGTAACATAAAAAATCGAATTAAGAACTTCCTCCCTTTTTTGACGTCAAAATGCATAAACCGTCATCAACCAACCTATTTTCCCATCTATACTCGGCAATAACCAACATTAAACCTTCAAATGTCCAGCGATTTAAATAAATTACATCCATAAATTACGACGAGCTCAAAATATAAGTTCCCCAAGTCCCGTGATAAATAACCAGGGCGGCCTTGGAGACTGCACCCCGGCGGCAAAGGGCGCGCCGTGCCCGCTTTCTTTGTAGATCACCTTTACTCATGCTATGTTCATTATGGCATTCATAAATTATAGTATATTGCCATGTTTTTCATAGCAGGCGAGCTCGAAATATAAAATGAACCTAAATGCCAGGTTGCTTAATCATTGTTATTATGACTTGATGGAATACTTTGAAACATAGCCGTAATAACATACTGTTTATAATTCCTTATATTTAGTTGGTGACGCAGCTGAAACCAATCTGCTCAGTCTTGAGCACATGCGTAAGGTAGCTAGCCTTTCGGTTTTCTACAGATTGCATTTTGGAGAGTGTGCTCAGGAACTACATGATCTAATTCCCCCACCATCGTTCCACCATCGGACTTCAAGACGCACTAAAGGATTTCATCCTATTGTTGTGAACATCCCTCAAATCCGAACGAAGCGCTTTGCTTCGTCTTTCATTATTCGTACAGCAAAGAACTGGAATAGTTTGGCCCCGTCTGTCTTACACCTCGATTACAATGTGGGTATTTTCAAGAGTAGAGTGAATAGGCAATTTACTAAACTAGTGCGCTTTACCGTCCAGGACTGCATTTCCACTTAACATCAGGTGGGATCGTACTCAAGCACTTTATCATAGTTGCTAATGTTAAACCTCAGTTTTGAAGTCGCAAGTCTTCAACCAGTGTGTGTTATCAGTGATGACATTGGTACAAAAACGTAGTCTATGGGCCTCGTATGTAAGCTCAAAGTCGCACAACGAGTTATGGCCTATGCATATAGCATATGCTGTGCTCGGAGTGTCTCTATGAGATCATATCAGGAATGAGGAGATCCGTAGACGAACGAAAGAAATCGACATAGCCCGCCAGGTAAGCAAGTTGAGTTGGCATTAGGCATGGCATATAGCGTAGAGCAGATGCCCGATGGGGCCGGAAAGTTCTCGATTGGAAACCACGGACCGGTCTGACGACCTCATAAAGGTCGCAGGACGCAGCTGGATGCAAGCCGCTTACAAGCGTTCCTTTTGGAAATCGTTGGGGGAGGCCTATGTCCAGCAGTGAATATTCTAAAACTGTACATTCTTGCCTTATGAAAGATAATATAAACTTTTGCATGTCACTTAAATAACTAAATTATCCTTACTGTGTTGGAATTACCATCTGTATATATCATGTTTTGCAAATGAAATATTCTATTCAAGAAAATCCAATTAGATTTCACCGCAACATTCGACGCGATGAAATTCAAGTTACGTACTTGAAAATTTATCTCAACGTATAAATAGTGGAACAGCGACGAGATCTCGCAAGCGGCTGCAGGCGGCACACTCGGGCCAAGGTCGCGGCTGTGAATTAATCATACAGGAGGAATTTCTATTTCTTATAATAACGTAAACACGAGATCGGGTAGCAGGCGTAGCGCTGTTACATTTTTCACGAACATTATTGAAGCAAAACTTCTTTGCCTTGGGAAGTAAGCTGTTAAATACGTAAGCTGATAAAGAGAATGGAAGTTGAGAGGGAGATATAAGTTAGTGAAGATAGAACGAGAGAATTTAAGACTCAGTGCAGGCCTATGCCATGGCCAGGAGCGTGAGAGAGCAGTACGCGCACATTTTCTTTCTCTCTTAAACAGTCTTGTATTTATTTTATTTTGTTCATATATTAAGTTTTACTTGAGTGGTGTGGTCAAACACCTTACTGGAGATGATTGTCTGTGCGCTAGATTGCTATTATTATTATTATTGAAGCACATTTGCAGTTAATTTTCTAATATATGTTATTGGACCAAAATATTTTAAGGAAATCTTCAAAAAGATACCCCGCCGATAAAGATAAGAAGGCGACACGGGCCAGCCGATGTCACCTTCTTCCCGGGTCCACCTTGGCGAATGACAAAGGCCCCCACCCTTGTCGCCCAAGGAACCCGACGCCCAGTTTAGTCGCCTTCTACGACAGGCAGGGATACCGTAGTCTTATTCTTGAAAGCCCAGAACTACAGGGCTGGAAACCTAACCCTAGTTACAGTACTAGCAAATCCTCCTGGATGATGACAGTGATTGCTCGCTTACCTCATTCTACTTATTATGTAAAGTAACAGCCTTTAATTATGTCCCACTGCTGGGCACAGGCCTTCTTTGTAAAGAGAGTATAAGAGCATAGTCCACCACGCACACCTAGCGCGGATTGGCAGACTTCACATGTCTTAGAAAAAATTTCTTACATATGGGGGTTAAAGAAACTTTATTAGGAACTCAAGAAATTTACAATTCACTTACGAGTCTAAATTATTTATATCTAGTTATAAAATTGGGGGTAAACGTCAAAACTAAACAAAATCAGCAATATCTATTGCCGGCAGTTAGCAGCAAACTCGCATAAATACAAAAAGCAAGCGCAACTGGATGTGGCTCAAGAGCAATATTCAAAGTATTTTATTTTATTTTCTTTTTTCTATTTTAATATAAAAAAAGATATGTAGGTTTCCTCACGATGTTTTCCTTCACCGACGAGCGCGTGGTAAATCAACATAGAAAATTGCAACAATAAATTTATTGGTGCCGGCACCGGGGATCTACTCCGCAACGAGGCGGTATAACGGCCCTTTATTTTTACAGGGGCGACCTATCTACATCATTTATATATATATATATATATATATATATATATATATATAAAAGAGAATGTGTGTGTGTTTGATCCGTATAGGCTCCGAAGCGGCTGGATTTCAATGAAAGAATCTTCAGATTCACCTGACGAGTAATCGAGTTCGTAAATCGAGTCGAGTAAAAAAGTTTGGTGACGATCTGAGCACTTCTCTTTTTCAACTGTCAAATACAACTTTTATTTACTATTATCATCATTTCAGCCGCAAAACATCCACTGCTGGACATAGGCCTCCCCCAACGATTTCCAAAAGGACCGGTTGTAATCGGCCCGCATCCAGCTGCGTCCTGCGAACTCTATGAGGTCGTCAGACCACCTTGCGGGCGGTCGTCCCACACTGCGATTGCTGGTTCGTGGTCTCCAATCGAGGACTTTTCGGCTCCATTATTTAGTATGATGATATTCTATTGTTTTGACAAATTTGTATTGACACATGCGTTGTGTATATTTATGTCATTATGAACCATATTGAAGTACAAATATATTAAAGATAATTAAGGATTTTGAAGTATTTTCCTTTTTGTGTTTTCCTTTAGCAATCATGTTTCTGCACAGAATCATTGTAATTAATAAAAATGCCACACAAAAAAGCAAGCATTAGTAAACAAACCTCCAAATCGCAAGAAGCGTGACAAAGAATCTTCATCGCGAGCTAACGAGAGAATTCAAAAACGTACCCAAAGACTTGATGCCAACCGTATGTGTATATTTATGTCATTATGAACCATATTGAAGTACAATGGAGTATAATAAAGTACAATGAAGTAAATCCCTAAATGATAAGAATGATATTGTATTTACTTTATATTGATATATGCTTGGGTGTAGGTAATGATCTTCACCCGCTCGAGAAGAGAATGAATACGGAGAGAAATGAATAATTTAATATATTGTTTGAGTCAAATTAAATATTTAATGATGTAATTTTATTGTTTAAAAAAAATAAAGCAAAATCTAGCCCGGCGAAGCGGGCTGGGTACGCTAATGTCCTAAAATGGGCCTTTGCTGATGGTCTCTGCTATGATGGTCTGCCGTTAAATATCTCAATAAGGGCGGAGGCATTATGTTAAAAACATTCGAATACGTCGGACACATGGCCGTGCACCCACTCAACGTGTTGAACTTGAGAGTTAAATCGATAGTTTGTTTTGTGTCACGTTGTTTGGGTATTGCATCACTGTACGGACACGGTTGCTGGCATCACAAAATACAACACCTTTAAATTTATAAATATAAATACGTTGTTACGTACGTTTTGTCAATGTTTTACTACAAAAAAAACAAGTGTGATCTGTGTTAGACTTCGTTAGCTGTAGGTATAATATATACACACGATTGTTCAAAACGAAATATAATTGTGCGCACTGCACTCTTTCTCTTACAGTAATATAAGAAACGTAACTCCCTCTCATTCTATATTCACTATTTTTTTTTTATAATTTCCAAGCAATTGCTTGACTACGATCCCACCTGATGTTAAATGGTAATGCAGTCCTGGACACGGTAAGGCGCACTAGCTTAGTAAATGCCTATTCACTCTACTCTTGAAAATACCCACATTGTATTTGGAGAGAAAGACAGACGCGGCCAAACTGTTCCAGTCTCTTGCTGTACGAACAATGAAAGAAGCACAACAAAAGGATGAAATCCCGCAGTGCGGTCTTGAGTCCGATGGCGGAGATGGGCGAATTTCCTTCTCAACTTCCGCTCCCCTCGTGCGATCACACCTTTCGTAAAGCATTCACCAGCTTACTCCCCTAGTCAAACGTGCGTAATACATACTTTTATCATAAGATGCAGCGTGTTTCAGAGAAGGTGGAGCTTTAGAAGGAAACTCTAGTTCTTATATCAAAAGTCTTTATCGAATATATTATTTATTTTGTAATCTATCTCTTCACTCTGTATGGTATATATTTATTATTTTATTGCTATTGCATCTACTTTCTAAAACAGCAATAGACAAGAACAGCACACCATTACAAAACAAACGCGCAACGAATGCGCGTTCTAAATTTAAATTCGGGCGCGAATGGAAGCTGCTAAAACGCAGACCCGAGAATAAGCGGCCAGCAACAAACTGAGTCAGCGTACGGAAATAGAACTATTATGAGATTCACCTGGACTTCGGAACCATATGGGAAATTGCATCATTGTTTAACCATTAGTTACTCGTCACTTAACAGTTTTTGCCCGACTTCCGCTGCAATAAGAAAAAACATGTTTAAATTACTCGTTCGCTGTAGCAGTTGTTGGTGATTTTTAGATATGGCTGACCGCTTGTAAGCTGCAAGGTTTTTGAAACTTCAGTTATTTAATAGCCCAGCGCCTTTTATTTTTTGTTCACGCGGGAGAATCCTTTTATGGACCGTCCTCCGGTGCCCTGGGTGGGCCCGGACGGATGTGTGTGACTCGGTCTGGGCGACCCCTACCCACTGAACCTTCCGCGAATGCCATCAGCCGTTATAAGTGGAATGCTCTGGATCTATCAGCGTCAGGACAAGGAGCCCAGCGCTTAGTGCAAATAAGCCCAAGTACCGAAACGCAACGTGGGCCCAAGTGAACTAACTAAATCTCAAAACGAACAAAAGATAGTACGAATATATCACATGAATATCTCACATAATCTTAAATTATGCTTTCGTGGGATTTACACGCCATTTCCAATTATTCATTAAACTAGATAATTAAGAAGCGTCAATAGCCTAATAGTTTAGCGTGCGGTCTGCGAATCCACCATTCGACTATTGACGTGTACCATCTCCTAGCACAAACTTAAGCTTTTTTGGTGGACAAGAATGTTACTAATGTATATGACCTTGCGATTCGCAGACCGTACCCTAAAACATTAGGCTATTCATGCTTTGGTACATAAACAAAATTCCAAAGACAATTGCCGTCCATATACATCTGCATCACCAAAAGGGATGGCAGGTGGATTATCCAGCTTTATGAGGCAGGAAAGCTGATAATGGCACTACTTCACCCGTTGACATAAAACATGATTTTAGCAGTTTATAATAAGAATTCGTAAACAGAGTAACACTTCCTAAACTTTTTTTTAGCAGCAAAACATTAGTAATGACAGCATTAATCATTAAAGAAACATTAGTTAACGTATAAGTTTCAGACATTTTAACGCAAGCGACCTTAACATCAGGTGGCGACAAACGAAGGGCCGCACACGCAAATAGTTGCGTAACCGCACGGATGTCCCATGCGGGCCGAGGGCAACTGCCTACACACTGACAGTTTATATGCTTCCAGAAAAACATAAATATATATATATTTAGTTTATAAAAGTATATATATATATATATATATATATACACATATATATATAAATATATATATATATATATATATATATATATATATATATATATATATATATATATTTGAGAAGCACAAAGCTTTTTCTTTCTGAGTATCAGTGTACTAGGATGATATGAAGAATATACAAGAGTCTTCAGATTAAATCTCCACCCACACTCTACAAAGACTGCATTCAGTTTCATATTTTGTACTACCCGTTATATCATATATTATAAACCTCATGAAAACACCAAATAAATATTGCGAAAAAAAAATTGTTTTTTTTTTATTATTTGTTATCCCAGGATGGTATTTTCATTTAAAATCTAAAATAAAAAATAAAAATAAAAAAAAATATGATTTGTAAGATTATTTAAATACAAAAGTATTCTAATTTTATTAGAGAACAGGGCTGATTAGTTTATATTAACATAACAATTAGACCTTGCAGGAAAACTAGACCTAGACACAGGTTATCCAAACTTAGAAGATAACAGGCACTTTCCAAAGGGTTTTATAGTTGGTAAAAACTAGGGACAACTTAAAAGCACAAAAGATAAGGCAAAATACAAGAGATGTAAGGTCTAAATTGAATATATTACAGGAATTGGCATCTGACCACTAAACAAGGCAAGCAACATAAGTCATATAACCCACTGCAATAAGACATCAGGGCTACTCGGCCCATAGAATATTGTCTACAACATACAAAGCACATGTAAAAGAAATGAGAATTATCATATTCCACAAATAAGTTATATTTAGTGGTTTGAAAAAGTTTACAGCTACCGGAAGTCATGCTCAGCTGTATATAAATGAAGTCATCTGGAGAACAATGGACAATACTGTTCAACGGCTCTCCCTAAGTTCACTGACAGCAAATCTGTTTGTGTCATGATTCCCTATTGTTACATTTAATGCAAAGTCTCCAACTTTTAATTTTTTCTCTCTGTACTATTCTTATTACTTTATACAAGTGTCTACATAATTTCATAATTTTTTCATAAAATAATATTTGTTTGGCTACTGATGTATCAATGGGATCACTTATTCCAAATAACTACAAATAATTTTATAGGTATAAATAGTATGTGATCTAAGAACTCATTTACTATTATTGAATCCATCGGAAACCAACTTTTTACACCTAATTGTTCAAGCAAGATTATTTGTATTTGACTCATGCCAATGTCTAAAGTTGCCTAAATTTCGCGGTATGTCACATATCGATCTTCCTCAATCAACTTCACACAGCATCAACGTTTTCTTGTGTGACTGCAATTTTGGACGACCTTGACGGGATCATCACTGAACTTGACACATCCACGTTGAAATTCAGCAAACCAACGATAAATTGTGGTTTTGGATCGGGGCTTCATCACCAAATGCAGAAATCATCCGTCCAACACACTGTTTTTGTGTTAAACCTCTTATAAATTATCGCTCTTGAATTTTCTCGAGTCAATTCCATTTTCTTAATGACTAAAAAAGTTTGACAAGACCGAGAACCTTTTTTTAAAATAAATAAATGGTATTCGATTTTCAAAACCAAGGAGTTTGCAATTAAAAAGATTCTAATATGACAGGAATAGTGGAAATATCCCATTCCTGATACTTTTAGTGCAGCCTATGTATAATATCCCTGTCACTTGGGAACTTAGCTCTTGAAGTTGTCGAATAATATGTCTACAAAAGAGGAACACTCCAAATAGGCAGGTCAATGTTGGAGAAAGAGGTAAATCGTTGAATAAATCTCATCTGGGCAGTGTTCGGGAAGCTTCGCAATGTATATTCAGCCAAAATATTTCAGATAACACAGAAAGTGTTCAATGAGTGTATGTTACCAGTAATGGCATATAGCACCGAAACAGTCTCTCACTACCAGCCCTATAAAAATCATATTCAAACATTGAATAAAAGTCTCACTTCAAGCTATGGAGTGGATTATGCTCGGGCTTTGACGAACAAAGGTAATCAACATCCCACAGAGTAATGATCAGGGCACATAGTATGAAACACTGATGGGGCGGAAAGGTTCTCAATTCAACCAGATCGCGGACTGGCAAGTGCAGCGTAGAAGTTCCACCCACTATTCTTTTCTTATTTTCAAGTTGGTGCTTCCCGTATGAACCTATTTCAATTTGATCCAGTTCTTATATTGTAATTGAGAAAATTATATGTCTCAAATTTCCAATTTGGTAATTAATAATTCATACAATATCAAATATTCCTATTTGATTTGAAGCAGGTATCCAGAACAAACATGGGTAGGACACTATCAACTATTTAAAGTTGAAGGAGAATGTAATATTTTTATTTATCTTTCTAATTGGAATACAATAAGAATAGAAGAACATCAATGATATTTATTAAACTTTAAATTGAGCCCAAAATCATAGAAAAAAACAATAACTTCTCAATTAAGTTGAAAAGATTACTCTTTGTATTCTCCAGAAGAACTTACATGTTCTGAAATACTTCGACTGTGTGATGCAAGAACAAAAGTTCTTTTCCCAGCTTGGCATAGGCAAAAATTTGCCATCATCAAACTGCATACATTCTGGTATTATTGGGCAAATCATTTCTTTAATTTTAAACAATGATAGCAAATTGCTATGGTTTTCATTTACATCCTTTTTATATACAATAAAAACAGGGCTTGCGGTCTCTGTGTACTTTTAAAAGTTGTACAGCTTGAATTTTTAACTAACAGCTCTTAATGTGTATCTACCGTAGTAAAATTGCTAGTATACTAGAAAAGTTCAAGAAAAGCTGGTGTGTTAAATACAGAAATATATGTATCTAATTTGGATTTAAATGTTATATGTAATATTCTAAACCTACGTGATCGTGAAATACGTAAGTAAGGTCTGTTGTAAATGTATGTATATTTCTGTCTGATTAAAAAAATATATTAAATGTTGAAGAAGAAGTAATTTCCGTAATTTCAGACTACAAGATTGGATGATGTGTGTAATATCAACTTAAATTAGTACTTAATAAAGCCGCTTCCAATAACCGAAGAGGCGTGAGTCAGCGAACTGAAATAACTTCCCTATCTAAGACAAAATAATAAGACGAAGCATTACTCATGACTGTTTATTGGTTAAATATTCCTTTAGAACCAATTTAAATATCAAAAACATGTCGAATAAAGTTATTTAAAACACGGCAAAGTTTAGTTAACTGACATTTGGAACGTTAACTAAATGTAAATATTAATTAACACATTTACCTCACAACGTTTAAACTAGCTGATGACATAACCCGCTGATTAACAAAAAAAAACGTAAACAGTAAACTAAAATTTGACACCTCCGACACCGCTACACAATCAACACATTCTATAAATATAATTTTCTAGCATTTTGCAAAATTACCTGTTGAGCCACTGGCTCCAAGATGCTCTCGATAATTTTCGTGTGAAACACCGGCATTTTTTATTATTGTTTAGCACTTTAATTACATTAATGAACACAAATATCACAAAACTCACTCAAAATAAAATTAACACAAATAAAAAAAACACAACCAAACAATACGACTGGCATAAAAATACTGAGCGATGAGCGACATAAAGAGAACGATAGAGAAACGATTCGATTTTAAATGTGTCTCGAAAATATCGATGCCTTGTTAAGTCGATGTTAACGATGAGAATTCTAAATTGTAAAAATTAGTCGTTCATGTGCTAGAAATTAAAAAATACAGTGAATTACGATGCTATAAAATCAAGACTTTTCATTTTAATCCTTTAATAATTGCGTAATCTACTTTAACATATTAATAACTTCCATCGTACATCGCCATTAACATCTCTAGATGATTGATCTAGTCGATTGATCGAACTGAAATTCAAAGTCTGTTTACATTACAAAAATGTATCAAGGTTTTGTAAAAGAAAAATAGGAAAAGAAATGTCGATTCTTTATCGATATTGATTGAGTCAAAAATATTTTAAATTATAATGACATATGTCATGAATTTATATTTTCCCTGTTATCAAGTTTTATACAGACACTTCTAGTATAATATACAAAATAAGATATGGCCTGTGGTGATTTGTAATATTTAAAATGAAGATAATCTTACGAAAAATTTTAGATAATTTTTAAGTATATTTTTAAAAATGTATCAAGGTTTTGTAAAAGAAAAATAGGATAAGAAATCTTTATCGATTTTGATTGAGTCAAAAATATTTTGATTTATAATGACATATGTCATGAATTTATATTTCCCGTGTTATCAAGTTTTACACAGACACTTCTAGCATAATATACAAAATAAGATATGGCCTGTGGTGATTTGTAATATTTATAATGAAGATAATCTTACGAAAAATTTTAGAGAATTTTTTAAGTATATTTTTTAAAAAATTTGATAATAGGGGTGACTCCGAAGTTATTATGAACAGCTTTACTTATTTGTTTTGGAATTATTAGTTATCAACCACCACAATTACTAGACTCAACGGTCA
Organism: Meandrusa payeni; assembly: GCA_029286785.1. NCBI lineage: Eukaryota > Metazoa > Arthropoda > Insecta > Lepidoptera > Papilionidae > Meandrusa > Meandrusa payeni. Next base: position 10,045,501 of record JAGSMX010000029.1, on the reverse strand, counting down.
TTGTAAGACGGTACAATCAGTCCGTCAACACTTTAAAATTGTAAATGAAAGGAATTTTGTAAATAAAACAACAATTATTAATAATTAATTTATTAACTTAATTTAATTATAATATCTATTAAGTCTTTATTTACGTGCGAGACTAGATTAGTTGAAAATATACTTTTAAAACGTTTAAAGATTTTATTTATTGGATAATTAACAAAACATTCATTTTAATTAAAAACTTACAAATATTTAGATGGCTCAGAAGACTAGAAGGTAAAATACACAGCCCCAGTTTATGGCCAGGCTATTTTAATATTCACATAAATACATACGTGATAGTTTCTTGAAAAGTTAATTGCTAGTATTACAACCTTTTCTTTGTTAATAGTCGTATTTGAAATAAAAATGTTGATGTCAAAAATATATATGGATTTGTCATAATTATGGTCCTACAATCCGACTAAATTGTTACATGACTTGCATCTGTAATACCTAATGAGATATAATTATTAACGTAAAATTTTTGATTAATATATTGATTAATAAAGGAGATTGATTGAATAAACTAGTTTTACGGATTTTTTTGCGTCCTAACGTCCGAAAACGCCTTAGTCCCCTCTGTGACATATGAAGAATGATGACACGTGAGAAAGTGTTCGAAACGTCGATTCAAAAACCACATTTAAAACGAAATAAATACCGTAAAAAGTAAAAGTCCTTTTATTCATTGAGTAATATTAGCGTTAATATTATAAGTTTATTTATTATAGATTGATTGTCTTATTTCCAAATATAAGTTGCAGTGAAATTCGGTAAAGTGTACGAACTATGTTAATTTACGACGATTGAACACTTATATTAGTGACTAAGTTTGCCTACAATACCTACATGAATTGCAAAATAATAGTACAAGAGGTATCGAAATTGTATACAAAGCTACAAAAACATTATTAATACCTATTTTATACCGTTATATTACATTAATCACCAATGGAGTTTATATTTCTGGAATAAATAACAGCTAAGAATTTTTTTATACACTATAAATAGTATAACTGTAAATAATCATTGAAGAACGGTGTAATCCCTTATTTAGTATACAGTGATAGTAAACTTATTTTCAGCATATTAAATCGATATTGTTAAAATTCGATGTAAGCAGCGTTTAAAAATTATTTCTTTCCTGTTTGTTAATGACCATATCATTGGAATGTATTCGATCTAAAATAGTTTGAAAGATGAACGCATTTATTTATTTGACTCTAAAGATGTATAAGTGATGGAAACGAACGACCACAGCTGTTTTAAAAACGACAATTGCCATAATGGTGAGCTTTAACAATTTGGTAACTTTGTGAAATTATTTTTTGTAGAATCTTTTCAGCTTTTAATAACATAGAAATTCAAAGTTTCGCTTTCATCGTCCAATTATTAATTTGTATTATAAAATTTCTTTTGTTTTCATTTAGACTATAGACAATAAATTTCCCTACAAATATTCGACTATGTCACATTTAATAGAGATGTTCGGGCAACTCACACCGTAACTCAGATTTAAGCCGTGCGGCTGACTCTTGTGGCGCTCCGTTAGAAGTTTGTGGAAGATAGGCAGTATTGCGCACTCAAACAGTTCCGATTCCGAGCTGGCCGTGTACATCTTACGCTGTTCCACTGACTCCTGGCGCTTGGATTCCTTCCTGCTGTATGTGGCCGACTTGCGCTCAGCTTTTTTACCATTTGTCTCTGAAAACATGATACAAAATATTAAAAATTCGGGGATTATTTGCTATACGGTTCGACTTGTGGTCAGAGACATCTTTCGCTATTTGCTTTTAATCAAGCTAACAAGGTCTCATATATGACAGATGGCCAGACCATCGCTATACCCCGCCCAGAGATTTTTAGCAAGTAATTTGTTTGTACTTAAAAAACCGAAACTATTCAAATTCGTCACCATTAATGGATATGGACAAAAACTGTCTCTGTCTACCTAGTGTTAGAGTTAAAAGGACGCGAGAGCCTATATACCACATTTTTTCTTTTTTTTATACGAAAGATATTTTCGTCTCAATGTTTAATCAGTAAGGTAATGCCTTAAAGCTAGTAAAATAAATAATTAGAAAAGTAAATCGCAGCTCACCCATTTTATGTCTAGAAGCCACATTGGGACTGCTTTTGTGATGGTCAGGCCTAGCTTGATGGGCCGCTTGTGTTAACTTGGGCGAGTCTCCGACCCCTTTTGCCCTCTTCAAGGGTTCCGCTTCCTGCTTCAACCTCTTAGCAGGTGACTCCTGACCTTTGGCCACTCTGATAGTGTCAGGGTCAGGTTTCCACGGTTCCGACTCAAGATTAGGTTCGGGAGTATGCTTCCGAGGAATATCGTCGTGCCTGCGCGGCGTGGGCTCTGGTTGTTCTATGTTTTCCTCTTGGTAAGACCTCATCTGAGAAAATAAAATACACTTTATACAATAAATACAATACTCTGTTGTGGTGGTACGTACAGAATTATATAAGATAGTCGAGTACAAACAGCCTACAGTCGACAGCGATAGTCTTACAACTTGAAATGTTGATCGAAATAATTTGTGGTGCAAAGCGGGTTCAGATAACATAAATTGTCTCTATATACCAACTACTCCATCGGGATGGTTAAATTGTGGGGTAGGTAATAGATGGTCAAGTCGTGTGTCGTCTCGTGTATGTGTTTTGACACATCTGGAGAGCGCAACGAACTGTGGATAGTCGGGATAATCGTGTAATACACCCCTTCGAGTAGTTGAAGGTTGCTTATCCTGGACCGCTATGAGTACCATACTGAAAGAGCTTAAGATCAAGGCACACAGGCCACAAGGATCCGCTGTTTTTATGCATCAAAAGAATTTAGTTGTAATTAGGTCACACATTAATTTTATTTGTATAGGAACTCCGAATATATACCAGGAAACTCCAAAAATTGTAAAGTATGTTTGCTAGTAGATATGATGGTAGAATCATGACAATTTAACTTAGTTATATAATAATAGACGTAGGAAAAAGACTAAGAAACATTAGAGTGGGCGAGCAGTCTGCTATTTTCCAGTGAAGTTTACATATGAAACAGATCTATTGCAGTCACATTAATTATCATTCCATCATTACTAAATCAAATACTAACACATACGTAACCCATAGTGACCAATGTGACAAGTCGTTTAGCTACTAAAACTAACAAAAATCGACCATTATAATGCCAACGAACGTTCTTTTTGTGCACAATTGGTTTATTAGACTTGAGGCTCTGTAATGGAGAGGCATTAGAAGAAGAATATAACTAGCATGCTCTGTGCGGTCTTCCCCCAGAATATCTCTATAACCGTAACCAGTCGAGCCGAGGAATGAATGGATACAAGGTACCATACCCCAACTGTGAGGGAAAGGAAGCGTAGTACTCACGAGAGCTGCAGACTGTCGCCTTCTGACCTGCGCCTGGTGCGGCGGGGTGCTCACTGGCTGGGGGAACTCCGAGCCGCGTCGCTGCAATGCAAACGTACACACGATCATTCCTTCTTGTGATGTTGAAAGTGTTTTATTGACTTTAATTATGAAATCACACTTTGGCTGCTGTAGACAACCTTTGAATTATATCGAACGTCAAACAGTAACTTATTTCAATAAAAAGGAAAACTTTTCACAAAATAAAGAACGAAAAGTAATTTAAGAAATAGTCGAAAATTAATAATTCTTTCTCAAAGAAGTTTCTTTAAACCATTGAATTTTCGAGTGACGTTGGAAATTTTATCATTGAAAGGAACCAACTCCTTCAAACAATTTTGTAAAATATTTTTTTTAAATAAAATGTTGTGTACTCCTCTAAAAGTTTATCTCGTCTAGTTGACCTTACTTTAGATATAATATTCGGTTGCTGTATAATTGATATCCTGGTCAGAAAGCTTCGGAGAACTCATCATACATCGCTTGTAATTCCAAAAAGCTTACATCGCTACGTGTGTTACCTTCGATAATCTATCTGACATCCTCAATGTGTCGGCATCTCGGTAACCTTCTGGAGTTCCACCTCTTACTGGTCCAGCTGAAATATATAAAAAAATTGTTGTGCGCTTGTATTGACAATTATCGACCATCAACATCAGTGGACGGTGGAGGCTATCCGGCCCGTTCTCGAAAGGTGGGTGAGGTTTTTAGTTGGGCCACTGGTGAGGAGTTGGGGAACTATTCGCTGGGTTGTACTGACACCACCCATCTGGGGTTCCACCGTGGGAAGTTTTAGTCGTTTAAACGAATTTCTTCCCATGTTAATAAAAATAAATACAAATAATCAACATCTATAGACTATACCCGGAGCGAGATGATGAATCCTAACGCGGCCTCATCTCGCTCTATCATAGGGGATTTTATTTGGTAGGGGTCTGTTCTAGGCCGAGCCCGACTAAAGTTGTACGCTTTCCTGGCATCCACATTTGAAAAAACGCGGAAGGAAATCTCTCATATATTATAAAAAATCTAATATTTTTGTATTGATAACTCACTATGATTTATCGAAGAGTTGGATGCTCTCCTTTCCATGCTCTTTGTGTCTGTCTCTCTGTAAAATTAAAAAAAAATATTATTTACCAATGGGTATTTTATGGTGAGTGTTGTTGGTTGTCAAATGCATAACTCAATTCCCTTATTTTCTGTTCAGCATCGGACGTTATAGATATTCCTGGGTATAATCCTATCGTCGCAGACATTCAGACGTAGAGTTTTCCTTCTTCATCTATGATGCACTTAGATCGTGATCACTCAAGATCAGGTGAGCCGTACACTCGTTTACCCCATTTCCTATAAAAAAGGGTCGGAATAAGTTGCCAGCACATGCCATGGGAGCCTTCAAGAGTAGAGTGTACTAATAGACTACTAAACTAGCGCGTACCATCTTTCGACTATATCACCACTGTACATCAGGTGCGATCGTGGTCAAGCATTAGTTTATACCCCATAAAAAATGTTCCCGACTGTTTGTGTTCAGGGGAGTTGTCACTCTTCTACTACTAAGTTTAACCTCTAACGATTAAGTGACCAGGCTTAATCGTTCACATAATCGATTAATATTTTATTTATTCATCCAGAGAACTTAGGTTATAGTATAGTATATAATATCATAGTTATCTGTACTGACTGCTAGCAAAAGGATTAATAATTTGTTCATAAGACTGAGTTTAAAACTATGAACGAGGTCGTCAGTGATATCGTGATGTTAATGTGGTGTGTGTTCGCGTGGTGCACATTTGGTGGGATTCATTTTTACCAACGATTTCTATCATATAACACCACTTGGTAGTGTTGTATGACCGCCTTCTAGGTGGATAAGCGGTTCTCATATGTGGATAGTTAAATTGAGCATCGTAAAAATAAATATAATAGACGACAGCTTATATTAACAAAGACAACGTGAGCTACCTTTGGTGATGTGGCGATGACTGCTGCCGACTCTTCTCCGACACACTCCTCTGCATTGGAGTGTGAGCATGGGCTGAAAGATACACATATCTTAATAAGATTTTTGACAATTTTTTTTCATAAATATTACTAACATTCTTGCTAACCATTCCATCTAAGCTTACGCTTGTGCTAGGAGATGATTCACGCCTATAGTCCATTCCCGGATAAAAACCTAAGCTGTTCGGCTTCAAAGATGTTAGATTGATTTATAAAAGTTTATTGTACACTAAAAGCAAAAATAAAGTACATAATCGTTATACCCGGAGGTTGTTTCTGATTCGTGTACTGAAAGGTGTTCGTGTCCCAGAGGTCGCTCTGCACCACTATGAAACTCTCTTTCTTTCTCTTTTCCGAATCTCTCCTTTGACCTACAATATGAATAGAATTGTCATTGCCGCCGGGACAGCTAAAATATATCTCAAATCTGACTTGTTTTGTAAAACGACCTTTTTGTTTATTACTTACAGGATTTTCTCCTCTCAGATGAGGAAAAGTCATGGTCTATGTCCAGGATGTCTTCAGGCTCCTGTTTAGGCTTCGGCGGTATGGGTGGTTCTCTGTCTTGTACTATAAAACGAGATTTTTATCAGTATTAGAAAATTGTTCACAGATTGAAAGCTGAATTGAATTCGTTCCAGTGCTTCCTCAATATTCCACAAACTAAAAAAAGGATAAGGTTCTCAATTCTCTGAAAATTATTTTTTTGCTGTTTTCTTTCAATTGGGTCAAATTTTATTGACGAAAGTAATTGTTTCTGTTATTACCCTCACTTCTAGAAGTGCAAGGTCACTCACCGACGAGCTTCCTCTCAGCAATCGGCTCCCCATCGTCGCGGTCTACCGAGAGGTGCATCAGGTCAGCTAGCATGGCGGGGCTGGCGCTGGACATGCGTCGGTGCCGGGACTTCACCTCGCGGGACGGTGTGCACTTCGTTGGAGCCGTCTCTTGTGCTTTTGTTATTTTCTTCTGCGCTTCTGGAGTCTGAAAAGTTCCACAGACTTATATCCTAGTTGAAATAGATACAGAGCAAACCGTTCACGCCTGTTATCGTATTAGGGGTACAAAGTTTTACAAAGTGGTTTTGAATACCGAATATAAGAGAAAAGTTTACAGAATCTAGAACTGTGGTCCACCCTAATTTTTTTTTATGATAGAACTTTTAGGATATATGTTAAGATAATAAATAAAAAAATGGATGTTTGTTTTTTTTGTAGACCGTCATCGTTCACAGCGTTTTATATATTATGACTATAATATTGACTAGAAATAACTTATGTGGCAAAACAACCTTTGCTGGGTCAGCTAGAATGTCTGTACGATACCCTGAGAGTTTTGGGCGTGGCAGCTTTTGTGTAGAGCGGCTCTTGCAGTTTCGCTGGTATGGACTTGGCAATGATAGTGTCGCTCGCCTTCAGCGCTGGTACGCTTTTGGTCTCTGACTTGGCCGGTTCTGTGGGCTTGGTGATAGGTTTTGGTGGATCTGGAGGTTCCTGTAGTAGCGAATTGATTTATATTGTAACATTCTGTTTCTGCTAAAAATCATAATCGTTTATTTGCATCATTGGCCCTCGTTGAATGATTTTCGAAATTGTGTATGTATGTTGATTTCTTTATCAAAAATTTAATTGTATTTTAATATGTACGTCGTAATTAATTATGTGATTAATTAGGTTTGGTATATAATTGATATGGCGTCTGCCACTCAAATGTGAGAAAGAATAAAATTTGAAGAAATGTTTCACACGACCTTTAGTGAATGGATTATTGTAACATGAAAAAAATTAGTTTTTTTAGTTACAATAAAGCATTTTTAGTGTGGGTTACTAAATAGACGAATATCCTTTTATGTTAGAGATTTGTGTTAGTAGTTAGTAGAGACATGAAGGTTTGTTCCAAATGTTTTTCCGCGTACGTAGTAAGCACATAAACAGTTATGTTGACAACGTCTCTGGGAATTGCTCTCTGCTCGTTGGCGGACTTATGACAATTGAAGCCGTACATTAAGCTACTATTAAATTCAAAATCGCTTTATGAATAAAACAGCTATGATCGCACAAACACAACAAATACACAAGAACTCAAAACATCCTCCTTTTTGCAGTAAGTTAAGAAAGACTGAATCCACCATACTGATGTAATATTGTACTGTCAACATTCACTGTACTGACAGCCAACAAAGGCATTCACAATTTATTCATAAGACAGAGTTTTAAGTGACGTCGTCAGTGATATCTTGATGTGAATGCGTGTGTGAGTGTTGTGTATGGGCTGTGTGTATATGTATGGGTGTACTAAGTACTACCATAGGCTTCAACAATACATTTTTAAATGTAGGTTTTCTGGTGCATTTAAATATTTCATTCATACCTCTGTAGACCAGCCATACGGCAGCTTAGCGAGCTGATCTTTCTCTGGCACGGCTTTAGAAGATGGCGGGCTCGTGTAGTCTAAGTGGTTCTTGAACGACACGTTCTTCGTTTGCTCTTTTCTCGGTTCTTTGATGGTTACTTCTTTTATCGGCTCTGGAGGGGCGGAGGGCTTGGGCCTGTAAGAATAACATTTAAAACTTGCTCTCTGTGAATGTGTTGATTAGAGGCTGCAGCATAAACTATCACGCCCCTTTTTTCAGCTGATTTAAAACTTCATTAGTGGTGGTCAAGATCTTGCAGCACTCAACTTGACCTCTAGAGTACCCAACTGTAGGGGAAACCCCGCTCGGGTTTTCTTCTTGTGTCAATCGAATTACTTTACATTGATGTTTACATACTAATGTAACTTCCACTACGGAAAACGTTAATCCTGGGGGGAAGAAATAGCAAATTTATAAAAAGAAATCAATTATATTTCGATCATTCTTCTTTTCATAGTCCTCACCCGGTAAGTTTGGTAGAATGCTAATAATATTTTCTTTACAAATATTACTAATATTCTTCTTAACTATTCCAACCAAATTTAAGCTTTTGCTAGTAGGTGGTTCACGAAATAATCGAGTGGTGGATTCGAACTTACGACCTTAAGTTTCTAAGACTTTACCATAGGAGTGCACGATATATATCGATATAACATAAAATATCGATATTTATATCGATATATTTCATCCGATATACGAAATATCGTAAGGAATTAAATAAAGACGCATTCCATTCTTTCTTTTATTTGTGTTTGACAACTTGAATAAAATATAACCCTTACTTTTGCTGCCATCACGAAGAGTGTAGTATAGTATGTTACTACACTCCTACTCTTCACGATGGCAGGACTCGTTGTATAAATTTTATAATCTATGCACCTAGTCTGTAGTGCAGAATCAAATCAAATCAAATAGTCTGGAATGATATCCGAAGCGAGAACCTCTAAGTTATGCGCCGTGCTTTAATATAAACAAATGTCGATATATGAAAAATATCGATACATTTGTACAATATATCACGTAGTTACCGATACCGATACAACCTCACGATATACTCGTATTAAATCGAAATATATATCGATATAATTTTGGCATGAACATCCCTACTTTAGCAATAGGTTATTGACGCTTCAACGGTTTATGTTGTACATATGCATGTACTACGGCTGATCTGATGGAACTCACTTCTCGACGAGGGTCTGGCTCTGCAGGTTGATGTACTCGGACTCGGCGCCGGCAGACGCGCTCAGGCTGCACACGGATGTTATGTCGCTGGTCTCTGTAACGTTGTCACGGTCATTTTATTGTGTTTCTTTTTAATTGTTCATAAGGAAAGCTGTGGATACCTGTAATGTAAACATCTTGGATTTTAAACTAGCCTGCTTAATTAATCTAATTATATTAAATCTATATCTTATATATTAGGGTGCGTATAGTCCCTGTGGAGTCTTAAGCGACTTAACCGATTTCAGGAACTTCTTCCGCTGTATATATCATCGGTTATCCTATGAAATTTGGTAGCAATAATTTTGTGTTTGTGACTGGGTTGTTTGTTTGTTTGTTTGCATATATTTATGACTTCCTGCGCCCCGTGAACAAATACCATTTATTATATTTTTTATGAAGAAATAGGAGTTCTGCAATGAAATGCGGAAATCGGTAGCTGCGATGATTCTGAACAATTCCTCAGAATACTCCCCATGCCTAAGTTACTTCTTATTACATCAGCTATCTGCCAGTGTAAGTCTCGTTAAAATCTGTCTAGCCGTTCCAGAGATTAGCCGGAACAAATAGGCAAAAAATATTATTTTGGTACTTGTGCCGTATTAACATAAAAGCGGTTATTTTAATATAACAAACAGACACTCCAATAAATAAATTATAATAATTTATTTATTTGTACAGATAGTATTTAGTATGGTACCCGTGCAAAGCTGGGCGGGGTTTTTAGTTATAAAGTTGAAGCAGATGTAAGGGAACATCTGTCGGTGGTTTGGCAACCAAAAGCACCTGGGTGGCTGATGTTTTCTCGTGTGACGGGCAGCCGCGTGCGCTGCGGCGCCGGAGAGCGGGACTCGCGCGTCGACGACTCCGAGCTCGCGTCGCTACCCAGCTTGCTCAGCAACATCTGGAATACAAAAAGAAATCGGTAGCTGGAATTATTTCGAACAATTCCTCAGAACACTCCCCATGCCTAAGTTACTTCTTATTACATCAGCTATCTGCCAGTGTCTCAAGTCTCATTAAAATCGGTCTCAAGTCTCGTTAAAATCGGTCTAGCCGTTCCAGAGATTAGCCGGAACAAATAGGCAAAAATATATTATTTCGGTACTTGTGCCGTATTAACATTCATACGCATGTAGTAAAAAGCGGTTACTTTAATATGACAAACAGACATTGCAATGTTATTTATTTGTACAGATAGTATTTAGTATGCTACCCGTGCAAAGCTGGGCGGGGTTGTTAGTTATAAAGTTGAAGCAGATGTAAGGGAACATCTGTCGATGGTTTAGCAATCAAAAGCACCTGGGTGGCTGATGTTTTCTCGTGTGACGGGCAGCCGCGTGCGCTGCGGCGCCGGAGAGCGGGACTCGCGCGTCGACGACTCCGAGCTCGCGTCGCTACCCAGCTTGCTCAGCAACATCTGGAATACAAAAAGAAATCGGTAGCTGGAATTATTTCGAACAATTCCTCAGAACACCCCCTATGGTAAATGCATGGAGCCCCGACAACTGGCAGACCCAGGGGGAAAGACCCTCATCGTCTGATCGTCGATGATTTGAGCAGCTCTACGTTGTTCACAGTTTTCCGGTACGAACTTGAGAATAAGGCTTGTTTTCTTAGACCATATCATGTCATGTCGTAGGAGATGGTCGGCGGCGGGTGAACGATGATAGTGCAATTGGTATCCGTACCTGCAGTTCGTTCTCTTTGGCCTGCAGAGTGCGACGGTAGCGGTTGTTGTATTGCCGCAGCTCCTTCAGCCGGCGCTCAAGCTCGGGTCCCGGGTCCCGGCACTCGTGGGTGGTGGTGGGACGCAGCGTAGCCCTGATGCGCGACCCCGCCGCTCCAGGCTGCCCGTTACGACGCAGTTCCAGCAACTATAAATATCAACTTTTGTCTTTATTATCATGTAAATAATCTTGATAAAAGACGACTTGCTTAAGATCCAAAAAATGGCTCAGAAGCTTTACAGTTAAAATATCTATGATCATCCTTTGAAGTACCAAGACTGATAGGAGTTTAGCAAACATAGAAACAAGAACTGCACAAGATCTATAGCTGTAGTACTGTCACAAATCAACATAGTAACATAGTTGTAAGAACTACTTTTTTGGCTGTAAACATACACTTACTTTAGGCACAAACACCAGGCATAAAGTGGCCGTCGTGCAGAAAATTATAAAGATGGAGATGAGGACAAACAGGGCATCCTTGTGGTCTGCTAGCACCTGGAATCATAAATAATCCGGCTCGAAGGACCATTTTAGCATTCACTTACATCTTTCCTTATAGTCAAATCTGACGATCAATTGCAACTTACATGGGCGATCGGAGCACCCATGATGCACATGATGAGCACGTTGTAGACGGACAACCCGATGTGCTTGGAATCGTTCAATGCGGGAATGGAGACGTGACGCGTCTCCCAAGCCAGAAATGCTCCAAATACCTGGATCAAAGGGTTTTTTATTCAGTTCTAGTATTTTAAAAAGATTTTATAATATTTTTATCTTTTTTTAGGTTGGGTTTAGGGTTATCTATGTATTAACATGTCCGCAGAGGACTTCATAGCCAGAATTGATACACGAAAAACTACAAAATCGTAGCATTGACCAGCACATGCTCATGTCCTTATGTAAATACAGATAAAGTGTAATTTTGTATTAATTTGTATATTTTTTTTACTTTTTAATTAAGTGCTTAGAATAGACTAGTTTATTTGTTTGGACACGTGTGGTTACAAAGATACAAAACAAACGCTTAAAGGAGAAAAAAACAAAAATTACAAAATAAAAGTAACATCGTAGTGTGACGCAAACAAACGGAATGGCGATCAGCGTATTTTTATGGAATCTCATAACATTGGTTTTCAGCCCGGCGACTTGCTCTTACAAACAAAAAAAATACATAAATATGTACACATTGAAAATGACAATTATAAACACAAAAGAAAGAACAAACGATGTAATAACCCAACAAAAAACGTGAATCAAGCAAACAAAACGCAAAATAAAAAATAAAATTAGTGTTCACGAAGAGACATCCAAAGTTAAATCAAGGGAAGTTAAAATTAAAAAAAAAATAGAGCCCTTGCCGGTTGAGAAGCAATGTCTTATATCGCCCACTAACTAGCTACGATCCCACCTTATGTTGGGTGGAAATTGTATCTTGGATAGTAAAGCGCACTGGCTCAGTAAGTGCCTATTCACTCTAAAAATCACATTGTAATCGGAGGGAAAGGCAGACGCGGACAAACTGTTCCAGTCTTTTTCTGTACAAATAATGAAAGGTGAAGCCTTTGCTTCAATTGTCTCACTAGTATGAATTTGCTCGGGAGTATCAAAAAAGACAGCATACCAGCAATAGTCCCTTGTACACGTAGATGATGCCAACGAATATGGTCATCCTCTCTGACTGGCAGTACTCGTTTTCTTGCACTATGACTATGTCCTCGCTGGTGGGGTGAGGCTGCGGACAATGGATATAAATATATGAATAGACGAACGGAATAGGAACGAATGAATACTTTATTAAAATACAAGTAAACTGTTACAATCGACAGAGGCTGTCTCGTGAACGAAGTATAGAGTAGCTGTGTCTTAGGAGACAGTGCCTTCCGTGAGTACCAATTAATATTCCGTACGATATTAGGTGTTCGTTAAGATAAATAAATCGAATTACAATTAAAAATTAATGTGTTAGCTAAGAAGTTGGTCGACACATCTGGTGACCAGGGGTGGCTTATACCTTGCACAGAGGCTAAGCATTGCCATACAACGTGGCAATGCTACCAGCCTTCTGGGCACGCTGCCGAGCGATGACGGTTTGGCACAGTTATATTTCTTGTAAATATTTTGTAATATCTTTTTAATTCTAAATATTTCTTTATTAGTTAGTATATGTAATATTTAAAACTAGCATATTAAAAATAAGATATACACTTAAAAATAAGAATTGACTCGAGTGTGTAGTGTATTTATGTATGTATGTGTGATATTAGGTGAAATCGTGTTTTTTGGTGTCTGTGTGTTCTAGATATGTGTAGCTATGTGTCGTGTACACATATATTTTATTTGAACTTGTTTTTAACTTTGAAAGCTCCTTCTAATGCCTAACTAATCTTACTAACCATAATTATATCACAGGATCTGTGTCTGTTGCCATTCACCAGTAGAAATTAATATTTTAACCGACTTGAAAAAAGGGGTTGTCAAATAACGTGTATTATTTTAATAGTTGCCCTATATAAATTGTGTTATCCTTGTAGTAATACTCACGTATGGCTCCATCTGCTTGGTGGCCCTGTAAAACGGATAGAATATCTGCCACGTGCTCATGATGGCAATGTCTATGGCCAACAACACACCGACAACCATGAACAGCTGGTAATCTCTTATAACCTGGAAAAGAAACAAGCTATATTATATTAGTTTATCGCGATAAAGACCAGAGTTCAGACCTTTTGCGTCGGAAGAGTCAAAAATTACAATTTACAAAAATTTCATAGTTTTTCAAGTACCACAAAAAAAATTCTAGCTATAGCTTCCTTGGTATAGATGTTCTTACCCACTATACCCCCCCCCCCTTCCCCGGTGGCCCACAACTACATGGCTGGTTTTGGAAAGGATCTACGCTGACCAGACAGAAAACATCAACAGTTTCAGTAGGAAGTAACGACATGGTGATCGTTCACGCAGACAACGTTGTTTGAAAGGCAATAATTACTGTTATGTTTGTGTTTATTTTCAATTACCTTCTTATTGAGTTTAACATCAGTGAAGATAGAGTGCACACGCCAAGTCTTGGAGAACATGGCGCCAAACGCAAAGCTGAAACCCGTCATCAACAGCCCCGCCCTGGCACTACAGATGAACGGAAACGCGCCTGGACAGACAAAATTCATATTAAAACCTAAAACCATAATGCTTTGAAAAAAACTATCACAATCCAAATTCAAATTGCTTAGACAACACATCTTACAAGGTTAGGTTATAGACCAGTTTATTTCATTGTTTTAAATGAATCCAATGCAGTTAAAATTTAAAAGAAATCAATGAGCAAAATTTCAATACAAACAAAATAAGGCGTACGAAGCGGCCAAAAGCGCGGGAGATAATACAGATGATTAAATAGGGACGTCTGCAAATAAGAACAAACATGTTAGCCTTCCAAGCGATAGTGCAGTCAAATATGGAACACAGGTACAGAGCAAGCTTACAAACACAGGGAACCCATCACACAAACGACGGGTCAACTAAAGCGTCGCGGATGAAGATAAAGGAAAAAACCAAAACTTGGAAACATGCTGTCGACTCCAGTGACCTAGAAAACGGCCTAGGTCTTTCTCAGATATATAACATGAAGTCAAAGGGGGGGCCCAAGTTCCCAAAATTTGGTTAGCGGGTTCCATTCTGCCCAGGGACGAAGCTGAAGCTGTAGGAGTGGGAGAAAGCTCTATTACCTCGGCGCGACGTTTCCTGAGAAAGACCTAAGAATCAATGAATTTGATGAGATCAGATGGCGTTTTAGCGTGACAGACAATATGCCAGCGTCATGCGAGTCGGAAGTGAACGCTTTCACTTTTAGATTAGCTTTTAATGTTGTTTTTATTAGTTATTGTTACTATACTATGACAAAATAGTCTCTGGCTCCTTAAAATTATCCTCATTCCTTTCAACACGTTATCAAAAATAACTTACATGGTAAAATTTAAATCAAAGTTGAAGAAGATATAAAAATTATTGTAAAAAAATAGTAAATTATTGAAAATAAAATAAGGAAAGGAATAATCTGGAATTATAAAGAGCTTGATTATCAATCGATTAATGAATATTTAAAGTTTAAGATTAAGCGACAAGTTTACCTTCGATCCGTCTAAGAGAAGAGTAAACAAAGTTATTTATGATGATGCCAACAGGTTAGACATTGAGACAAAGTTTAATTAACAAGAGCCACATACCCAAGCTGCCGAGACTGGAGTCCAGGCCGAGGAAGATCACGCTCATGTACGTGAATATGCAGCCTATGATGATGACATTGTTCAGATGCGGTGATGACATTTTTATATATCTGTGACAAAAAGATTAGCACAAGATACAACACAGTTTATCATTTTTTGACGGGGAGGATATCTTCAACAAGATACCGCCCCCCCTCTGGTGGCCCATCCTCGGTGTAGGGTAAGGGGCTCCGGGATCTCCAGAGGAACGCACCGGAGCCCCTCTGCACTGTGCTCTTCGGAGAGCACGTCCCGGGAAGGAGAGATTAATCCCTCCCCCATCTGTGCCCTCGCAGTATAAGGCGACACGGGCCAGCCGATGTCGCCTTCTTCCTGGGTCCACTTTGGCGGGAAGGCCCCACCCTTGTCGCCCAATAAACCCCTTTAGTTGTCTTCTATGACATGCAGGGGATACTGTAGTCCTATTCTATGTGCCCGGAGACACAGTTTAATCTAGACTAACCACGACAATCTGAAGTGACGACCACTACCACTCTGTCAAGCGAACGATCAAGGGAAGACGAATCGTAGGCGGAAATACATAAAGGTTACTTCGACTTTGCTCAAGCTTAGCGTACTGGTTACGTCTGCATTAAAATTTATAGTCATTTGCTGGGCTTCCGCTGAGCAAATGCTTAACTAAGTGTAATTCACGCAAATCGTTGACTTACCGAATACTTCTAGGAATAAAAAACATTATTTTTGACAATTCTTGGTATTTTACCAAGAGTTGTCAAGAACATATAATGCGAAAAGTTTTACGAATTATCTTAAGCTCCCGTTTAGGATGCACTCGGTGTTATCTTAGCGTGAAGGGCTATAAATTCGCATGCTGAGATTTCACTGAGCTGGAACTCACGCAAGTTTGGTCTAAGCTAAGCCTGAGCAAAGACAAAGTACGCTTTATAAATTTCAGTCTTACATAGACTGTTACTTAAACTTATGATAGCCTAAATTGATTAAGATTTAGAATAACAAAAAGTGCTCTTTTCATTCTGATCTCTAATGTTAGTTGGCTGTTACGTTCTTTTTATCCAAAGGGATTGACAAGAATGACAATTGCTAGTCGCTTTTTAGCCAGCCTTTCCGGTTTCTCAAATCCAAGGTAATGACTAGGACGCTTGAATTAAAACCAGCCAGCTGGAATTTATACCCATGGACCTTAAATAGAACGCTGAGCCACCTGTATATCGTTATTCATAAGAAATCGTTATGGGAGTACTTCAAAACCTTTAAAGAGATTTTTGGATGTTGTAGTCAACGGTCGAAAACTAGCCGAGACAACATAGGAATATATTAATACCTTTGGTTCCGGTAATGAATGTTCATTGCCAGGAATCCAGTGGCGATGATAATCCCCAGCACGGAGCAAGAGACCAGCACCGTGTATATGGTGATGTTCACCTGTGTGTGCTCGATCAGACGCAGCGTGCGGTCTTTCGGTGGATTTCTGAAATATCACGATTATTTTATTTCACAAACCAAATTAATTTAATAATACTATAAATTTATTATTATGAATTACTTGATTTATTAGATGAAATATTATAACAAGTTTATAAGGAGTCAAAACATATAATGTCACAAATCTAAATCTAAGCTAAAAATATACATGAAAATATTGTTCTGTACCACACGACTAAAGTAAAACTTCTTGAGCTCCATCTATATGTACGTACAATATATATACGACCGTTCAAGAGAGAAAGAAAATATTCGCATATTAGTCTATATTGCTCCTACAGTGTGACAGACAAAAGGCTTACATTGTGTCTTAGATATAGGACACGTAAATACCTCTTTCATCCTTCACTAACTTGCATCGCCCTCTCGACTTCTCTTTGCTGATCATATTTTTCGTTACACACTCACCCACCTCACGTGCGTAAAGAAGTTTTACTTCAACAAATCTTGATACTTACTTCCCAATCCATTTGAAAGACTCCCAACTGTTCAAGTCCAAGTGATCCCTCTCGGCACAGTACTCTCCGACCTTCATTTCACCGACTTGGTCTCCTTGAAATTGCTTCAGAAGGATGGAAGCTTTACGCTCGTTGTCGTAGAACCTCACTGGACCCTGGAATCGTGACAAACAAACTAAAGTAACGACTGTATATTAAATATACTGACAACTCATTGGATGCAGTCGTTCTGGAATATTACTTCATAGTTGTCATCCTGTTCAACGACGAGGGGAGAGGTTTCATGATTCGACCAAGTGGCGCTGCTACTATTTAATTCAACTGATACATGTTAAAAACAAAGAGTTACCTTGTGCGCACATGCACCTTGTGTTTTCCATATTCACCTACGGAGCTGAGACATGGACCCTGAAGAAAGCCGATCGTGATCGCATTGATGCCTTCGAGATGTGGTGCTGGCGAAGGATGTTACGGATCCCATGGACAGCACATCGTACCAACGTGTCCATCCTGAGGGAACTTAAAATCGAAGCTAGGCTGTCCACCATATGACTACGCAGGATGCTGGAATACTTTAGTCACATTGCCAGAAAAAACAGCAATAACCTAGAAAGGCTAGTTGTGACTGGTAAAATTGACGGGACAAGACCGCGAGGTCGAAGCCCGACACGTTGGACTGACCAGATCCGCACCACTCTAGGCACGTCGGTTAGCGATGCTCTGCGCACGGCTGCAGATAGAGGAAAATGGCGACGGATCACTAAAACCAAACTGTTCCCACGAGATGGTCACGACCCTCAGCATTGAGGAAACCGACGCGAGGAGGAGGTGATACATTTTACCGGCATGTAGTGGACAAACAAGTCTTTAAATTTGCTACTTGGTTAGGTTATATGCATTGGGGGATGGGAGAGGGATTAACCTTCCCTCCCGTCGTCAACAAAAAAAGGTTAGATGCATTGATGCATTTATCTTTTAAACCATCTCATTTATTTATACCATCTTATTTATACAATTAATCGCTTGGTAACTGAATTATAAAGTATAATATAAGTAGTCTCTACAGTGCTATGTAGTGCATAATACATACCGTATTACATTGAATAGAAACGAAGAAACATTACTCACAGTGACTCCTTCAAATGTGACGTTGCTGAGTGCTTCCAGGAACAATTGCTCCCACTCCTTGTCCCGGTAGCGGAAGTCCTGCACGGTCTTCTCCTTGTGCTTCAGCTTCACACGCTGCGCTACCGTCTGTATGGCCAGAGCCATCGCCCATATGCCTGACGATAACATGATTTCATGAACTGTTATTAACAATTGATACATTACCGATAGCTTCATATATGTAATCAACCTGACTTCAAGGAGTAAATAGGTTCTCAATTCATTATTTGGTCGCATTTTAGAAGTGAAACTTATTTACGGATGCTTGACTTGGGGTGTGAGCGGGTAATGTGGTGAAAAGTGTGGTCGAGCGAGGCGATCAGAAGTTGAGAACAAGATATAGTATTTTAATAATGATACTTGGGATATAAAAGAATTTCTGTGCATTGTGCCTTGATACGTAACCGTAAGAAGTTTACAATTTTAATCGTAATATTTATCTGTTATGCCTTATTTGTCTAATTCTAACTAAAAAGAGAAATATTTACAATGTAATAGGTATATTACAAAATATTTATAAATAATATAACTGTGCCAAACCGTCGTTGTTTGGCAGCGTGCCCAGAAGGCTAGTAGCATTTCCTCGTTGTATGGCAATGCTTAACCTCTATGCAAAGTATAAGCCAGCCCTCTGGTCACCAGATTTGTCAACCAACCTCTTTGCTACCACATTAAAAAGGTGGTTTGCACTAGGACCCCACGTACCCAAATTTCTACCCCAAACGACTCAAATATGAAACATCTATCGAGGTAACTATTAATTAGTTCTGTTAAATAAGTTGTAGCGATTATGGATTTCTGTTTTTACTTGTAAATATTGTTGCCGAAGTCAATGTTTTGAGTTATTCCCGCAGACGTAGGTTTGCGCTCGCTCTAAAAGTTTAAGTTAAATTAAGCACTGCAACTAACCGTCATAAGTGTATCCGTGAAATCTGGAATACTCCAGACCTCTCCGGCGATCGTATTCCACTTGGTAGTCCTTCGCTGTCTGAAACGTGTAAAAGCAACGGCGTACCAAAGCATATTTCAACTAACTTTCCCGCCTTTACTCGTTGAAATTACAGATACAGATAATTAATATCTATTTTTACTATCGCAGATACTTTTGTGCTGATGGCTTTAAATTTAAATAATTGTCGTACGGATAACATACTGTATGTATAATGTACATATATGTGACAGTAAATTTTGATCTCTATTAAAATTGTATAAAAAGACAGACCCAATAAAACTTCTAAAACAAATTTCTGTCCATCCAGAGGTTGTCTGGAAGGGATCCCTCTTTGCGATGAAACCCCCATTGCGCATGCAATAATATCGTATCATAAAATTTATATTGTAAAATTTATTGCTTTAGTTATGTAGAAATTATTGATTGTAGTGCAATCAAGTTAATAAATATTAATTCTAGTGTTTCTTTCTGAATGAACTACGCTGATCAGCTAGGCGGCGTCTAAAATTTCACCTGGTTTTTTAAAGGCACAGCAAACAACCTCGATCACCATTTTTTTCATTCCATCACACCATATTTCATTTGACGAACCTATATCTACTGCTTCACCGGATGGAGAGGTGGCTAAATCTTTTAGGACGCTTAACCTGAACCTCTATGATTGGTAACTCGAGACAAGGGTCTGTCGTTGAGGGGTAACCTCTGCTTGGGCGGTTACTTTTACGCATAAACATTCCTATTCGAGGGTGCCCGAGAGGGCCAGACCATGGCTGGGGACATCGAAAGCTAAACTAACGGTAAATGTCAGTTCGAGAAGGCTATGAGAAAACTACGGGTGGGGGCATTCACCAGACTCATATGTGTTGTATAGTTAAGCGAGAGTGTGGCGGGGGTGGGAGCAGGTGTGAGTGGTGGTACGTACTATGCCGGAGACGGTGAGCTCGCCGGTGGTGGAGAGCGGCAGCAGGTCGGTGAGGATGGCGGTGTCGAGCGCGGCGGTGAGGTCGCGGCGGGCGCAGGGCGCGCTCCTCATCCACCAGCGCTCGCTGTACGTGCCCAGCAGCAGCCATGTGTACGCTCGCCCGTACATCTCCAGTCTGCCATTTAAATGGACACGTACGTGTGCCATGCACCATATTGCGTTCATTGGTCAAATACTTTATTTTTGAGTTTCCCTGAATCTTCTAAACAAATAAATTAACTAAACACTGGTGTGTCTGTTTGTTGCATTGAAGTTATTGAAGTGACTTTCACTGGCAGATAGCTGATGTAATAAGGAGTAACTAAGGCTGCTTTTATTTTAGAAAAAACTACTAAAAAAGGTAACTTCACAGGGCGCAACTGAAAAAAACAAAAAGTTAAAATATATCCACAAATATTCTTGGAGATTGTAAAATCTTTGGCCTACTTGTAAGCCTCGCAGAAGATCTTCACCGCCCAGGTCTCGTTGAAGTTTCCGAGGATGATCCGGATGTCTTTCTCCTTCAACTTCTCTAGTGCAGTTCTCACTTCCGTCGCGAAACTCTGTGTCTCGTCGATATCGAAGCCGTGCACGTCCAGATCTGCCAGCAGACGGTTGTGAGCCTGCAATTTGCCAGTACTCCACTGAGAATTGATACTATTGTTCAATGATATTTACGTTCCATATAATAATCATTTTAAATAATTATTATTAATTTTGTATTTTCATCAGCGGCAGAAGGACCGTAAATGAAATTGTGTTGCTATATTATCCGAAGGATTCGTTCCTCCCTGGTGTCTCATGACATGACATCATTTTTATTGTTTTCATTTTTTTATAAATGGCTGTGCAATAAAGTTTATTCATTCATTCATAAATTGTATAAAAAATGTTGATGATGGATCGTATCTGTTGAATAGGAAGAAATAAAAAAACATTACCAGAGCGTATCTCGGTTCGTTCTGATAGATGGTGCCCACCCTCGTCCAGTTGAAGTGCTGCAACACCCTGATGCGGGGCAAGTTGAACGCGTTCTCGGACGGCACGATGCGAAAGAAGTTGGGGAACGCCTCCTTCGTGAACATTGGATGGGTGTCCGCGTACGAGAGCTGGAGTGATAGCGCAAAACATAGTGTTAGCGATACAATCAATATAAACGCATATTTAGGGACATAATATTATGTAAGTATAGTTTTCAACGTACACAGTATTATTTCTAACTATTGTAATCCTTACATATGTCTAGCTTGCTGATTGAGATTAGGGAGGACTCATCAACTAGTGCTTTTAAATCACGTTTGTCTGAATACTACATGTCTGTACCAAATTTCATCTAATTCTGTTTAGCCAGTCTGGCGTAATTGACAAACTCCATCCGTCCATCCAAACTTTCACATTTATATTAGTAGAATAGAAGTGACGCACCTGCGTAAGGTGCCAGTGCTTGGAAGCCTTCGCGATGGGGTCAGTAACGTGGGTGCAGGCTGCGCCGAACAGCATCAGCTTGTGAGGCCCGCTGTGCATCATGTCGAAGAACGACTTCACGCCCACCGCCGCGTTGCACTGGCGAGTTACAGCATAATACACAAGTATATTTACGATTAAACACAAAAACCGAAATCGAATTAAGCGTTCGAGGCTACTACGCGCGGACTTCCTACTTGTATTTCCGAATTATCGTAGGAATATTACGAAATAGAATAATCACAACCTAAACTGTCATGGAACTACTCCTGACGTACATCCTTTCCAATAAAAAATAAACCATCGATTTCGGTTGCCCTGATTCTTACATTTGCCGCTCGGTTTTCTCAGGGATGCCATTGTCAAATGATGTTTGTTAGCCATGTCTTCTTCCACACCCTCTTTTTCCTGCGAGAGTTCACCTCGCTCACACAAAAAACGAACCACTATTTGACTATTGACGTAAACCATCTTTTTTTTTGTTGATGGGGGGAAATTTTCAACAAGATACCCCGCCTTCTGAGAGAATGGCTTTAAGTAAGGGGTTATGTAAGGTTCTTGCTCACTAAAACCCCATTCTTCAGTGCATGGCGAGGACCTATGCACTGTGTTCAAAAACCATCTCCTAGCACAAGCTTAAGCTTATTTAGATGACAAGACAAGAATGTTAGGAGCTTTAGTAAAACAAGAGTGTTACCTCAGTGTCGTTCCACCACATGTGCAGGCGGTAGTTGCGCAGCACGGAGTCGTGCTCGTTGACGTGGTCCAGCGCCAACTTGACGCTCGGCATCACCCCGCGACCTACAGCGGTGTTCACATAGCTTTGGTACCGCGCCCTCAGTCCTGTAGTTCTGGGCTCTTAAGAATAAGACTACGGTATCCCCTGCCTGTCGTACAAGGCGACTAAAAGGGGCCTCGGGTTCACTGGGCGACAAGGTGGACCCGGGAAGAAGGCGACATCGACTGGCCCGTGTCGCCTTGCGCTGCGAGGGCACAGGGGGGGAGGGAGTAATCTCCCTCCCGGGACGTGCTCTCCTTGAGCACAGTGAGAGAGGGGCTCCGGTGCGTTCCACGTTGAGATCCCGGAGCCCCTCATCATGCACCGAGGAAAGGGCCACCGGGGAGGTTTTAGTGGGTAAGAACCCCACATAACCGCCGCCTTCCCTCCAGAAGGCGGGGTGTCTATCGGCTTTCCTCCCCGTCAACAAAAAAAAAGACGAACAACTTCAAATCAATCGTAAGACGTATTGTAAAGCAGTAAAAGTAAACTAACAGCCAGTGTCCCACTGTTCGGCACAGGCCTTCTCTGTGGAAAGTGGAAAGAGAGTATAAGAGCATAGTCCTCCACGCGACCCTAATACGTATTGGCAGACTTTACATGTCTTAGAAAAATTTCTAAGACACTAAGCTACCACCGGTCTAAAAAGCAGTACACGGCAGTAATTAATAAGATTAATATTTTAACGTAGCTGCAGTTTTAATTGAGGGAAGATACTGTGACAAGTACAAAGTAGAAAAGGCAAAATAAATTATAACACCTACGATAATAGAATCGTATCACTTTGCTTATAATAATAGGTAGGAGTCGGGGGAGACAGTTTCTTTTTCAACACGGATCAAACATAAACACGTGTAACTTCTCTTATTATCTAATATAACTTTTACAACATTTTTTTTTGTTTTACTTGTGGGAGAGTACCTAACCGCATGCTCGCCCCCGGGGGAATGCAAGTTATGTCGGGCCCTCACTGACCAAACCCACAACATGTGCCACCATCGTCGCATATGTGGCTGCAGGATCGCTTGCGCACACAACTGCGGCTAAAAAACGATATAACCTACCAATACTAACCTACCAATCTTAACCAACGAGCCTTCTTCCATACTATTGACACCAGTGGTCAATTCTGTTATAATAAGAGAAAATACTATTTCTATTGCGTCGCAGTGGGAAGACAGACAAGTACAGAGGCGGTGACAGAATGGAAGTGCGGTAGCTTTCCTAATGAGAACACGCATTGGGAAAGCTACAGCGTTTCCAATTGTTTGTGCAAATTCTGTCGATTCGTCGAGGGCGTGTATCAATCTCCGCAGGACGTGGCGAAATTTACGTCTTTAGACTAATGACCAGGTTAGAACCTGTCATTTTTGAGTCTTACTAATGTCATGAAACATAGCGATACATAAGTTAGCTAATAATGAAAAGTATATATACGATCGAATTAGGTTTGCTCTGGGGATTCCATGTTAGCTGTAAATAGATACCAGTGTTGGAGTTCTCGACCCCCTTGCCGAAGGGGAAGAAGCCGGCAATGTACACATCAGTCCGACGGTTCAGGATTGCGTCCAGGTTCGGCTTCTGCGGCACTGCCTCGGTCAGCTGCGCCACCGTTAGCAGCAGCAGCAACATCTTGATATCTGAAACGGAAACCATCCAGTAACCTGCCCCCGGGACGTGCTCTCCTGAACACAGTGCAGAGGGGCTCCGGTGCGTTCCACTGGAGATCTCGGAGCCCCTCGTCATGCACCGAGGAAAGGGCCAATTATGCGTGTTAGTCTATATATCTATTCTGTTATATATTTCTAATATATATTATTTTTAAACTCTCGCAACTCCTTCAAAATTTACTCTCTGAACACGTATAGTAAACAAGCCGAGTGTTGTAGAGGGAGTGACGTTGTTGTACGTATTCTAGTTGAGCTGGCTTTTGCATAGGATAGTCTTTGTGGGAGATAGTGGTATGAAGGTAAAGAGGAAACGTAAAAATTTAAATATCTTTGTACTCTTTCCAGTCAGCGCATTCACCCATCATCTCCACTACCCTGAGGATATGTAAAAGGGGACATGTTACTTCTTTTTTCAACATAATAAGCTCCTATCGTTCATTCCAAAAGCCGATATATTCCCACATTAAGCTCGGTAACATACGCTATACCTCGAGCATGATATCTCAGACCGTTAGTCTTATCTAGTATATCTATGTCTATACATAGTATGAATGGTGGATTTTCATCAAAGACAGATCAAATGAAAATCCATTGATTCTGCTAACCCCTCTGACTTATAGTTGTGGTGACTTTGATTTTGATTGTTTTTGTTTATTATAACACACACATGCTGAGATTAATTATAACTATTTAAATTTTGATTTAAGCTTAACAAGTTATTGATTTCAATATGACTAAAATAATGGGTTGCGAACTATACACATATTAAAAAAAACATGATTTAGCATTAAATTATTCCTGCTGTGTATTTTCTAACTCGCCCATGTACTAAATGTATATTTGCGAGATGATTCATTCCTTAATCAATTGATTTCTCACTGCGTTTTACACTATACATCATAGTTTAATATGATAAAAATATTACCTTAGAAAATATTTTCATACGATCATAATACCGCTTTTAATAAATATTGATAGAAATTATTCATAAAATGTCATGAACTCACCGTCAATTTTGAACCAGGCCCAAGCTATTAGGTTCTTAGGAATAATATCGATTTTAAAAACATTTTCTCATCACACCTTTATAAACACGTCATTTCTATAATAAGAAGTTATCAGAACAGCACATTTTAAATAAATACATTCACTTTCCTAGCACAAAATGACGCACTTCGTGTGAAAGCCATATTTTCGTCTTTTCCGCTGAAGCAATCTTTTCAGGCCCCGGAGCCTCCAACTGAGGTCTAAAATTGGTCTTCATTTAATATTCAGTAAGCGAAACTAAGTTTTATACAACAAAACTTAAAGCTCCTTGTTGAAAAAGACACATTCACCCTTACAACGTCTTACTCGAAATAAAGAGTCACAACTATTCCTGTGTTTAATCAAAAATGAGTAGCATTCCAACGGAATAAGTTTTAATATGTCTTATTGGTATTTTACACATATAACGTAATGAAACTAAAATGTATTGCCAACAAGCAAAATTAGGCTTTGACGATGCGAATCGATAGAGAGAGGGATACTACACTAATGGTGTCACGTAACAACATTATCGATATTTTTTCCTAAATATTTCCTTTATTTAGGATATATTAGTTATATATTGATTTAATTTTATATGAATAAACATTCCCATTTAGCAATAAGACAACATAACGCAATAACGTATTTTACGGTGTATATCTAACTAGAAATTGTCATAGAGAAATGCAAAGCATTGGATGGGCGTTTCAAAATGAAACGAAACGGACAGAATTCAAAACGAAGTTATAGTTGTAATTTTTATATGTATTAAAAGAAAGCGCCCGTTCAAAATTCCACCCGCTGTTATTTACAGCTATTATGAAAAACTCTCACACACTAAATCTTTGAAACGAATAAAAGCCTTGAGATATTGTCATTAAACGCTTATAAATTCCGCGCTTGCTTATTTGCCCTCCAATCCTTATAGATAAAAAAAACCGGTAAATAAAGTGAAACGTCTGCTTGTAATTTATTATCGATATTACCAGACATCTCTATTCGTCGTATTATTGACGCATGCGTATTTTACGCTGGGGCGTGTCTTGCCCGGGTCAGCTTGGTGTCGATTGAAGCAATGGCTGCACGTAAGATAAAATCTTTATCTGTCTGACTCATGATGACTAAATATTAAATTAAATTTCATGGACGACGATGATCACTTAAAACCAGCCTGTGAGTTATTCGCAACTACTTTCTCAACAAAAATTTGGCTTGCCATAAATATACCATTTATCGTTTAATAATATATACTCTGAATGACACTTATGGTATATATATATAAACAGAATATATAAGCTTCGTGACAAACGAAAACCGATTACTACCTCTGTCTAGTATTGCATTACTACCAGACGGAGATAGCAATGAGGGCATATTGTTTTTTGAAGAAAGTTTCTAATCTTCACCATACGATAAAGAGCAAAAATATCATAGATGTTATACATTTATCTATAAATACTAATTTGAATGTGGGTATTTTCAAGAGTAGAGTAAATAGGCATTCACTAAGCTAGTGCGCCTTACCAACCAGGACATCCATTTCCACTTAACATCAGGTGGGATTGTAGTCAAGCACTTGTTTAGAAAATATAAAAAAATACTGATGTTAATTAATGTTGTTTGTTGTTAACTAAACTTTTAATTAAATCGAAATATTATTATTACAATGGGCAAACTTTGTCTATTTAAATTCTAAACTTCTATTGTAATTCCTACTCTATACTATTTAATCTTAAAGATCAATTTTATTTGCGTAAATAAAAAAACGTTTCGTTTTTAAGTCAACATACCAATACTTTTAAAAATATATTTTTCAATATATTGTTATTATTTAAACCAGTTCAACCTGTAATAAAATATCAAAGTAATAAGACTCTTCACATGAAAATAACTATACTACCAAATCAGATTAACTATAAAATTAATATGGCAAATATTTATCCATGTTTCTTTATATGCATACTGGTTGCAATATCAAAAGTTCCACATAAGCGGTATAAAGGTGACAACACTGTCAGCCAGAATACGTGGCCCTTAAGTCTGTACTGTTCATGTGTCTTGTTTATATTTTTTATTGCAAAAATTCACTGAAATTCGCCTTACAAGCCGTAAGTATTTGAAGATGGACTTCTCTAATTTACTTATTTATTTATGTGCCAAGTGTATGAAGATGGAGTATGTTAAGATATCGTGATTAGAAATTAAGACGGCATCTGTCAAACTTGAAACTAACAAGATTTTCTGAGGTATTATTAGATTTTGGCTATGTTTCTGTCTTATTTTGTCAATATAATGAAAAATAATTAATGTAAATCAATTATATAAGAAAATAAGTTAAGTTTCTACTTTAGTTACTTGTTATTTTGAAGTTACACACGTAGTAATTCTATAATTAAATGGTATCTCTAAAAGTATTTATGATTTGTTGTACAATAATTACAATATATAACATCACAAAGATTCTTAAATATGTTTATAATTGCTCATTTTAATTAAAACATGCATGACATAATAATGGCATTGTAATGGGTACAATTGCATTGACACACTTATCATTTCATAAATATTTTATATTTTTTATGCTCTTAAAACGTATTTTAAGTATAAGTCAAAATTTAAACTTACTGTATCTTAAATTTAATTACCTAACAATAACTACTTTATATCTTATTGTTTTGTTGGGCTTCTAAAAATCTTAATCATCCTTAAATGAGAAAATATTGTGTAACAAAATTTGTTCTATTAAAGTAAGTGATTATATGGAATGTATTGATAAATGTAAATTTCTGTTGATTTTACACCAGAAGAGCCGTGTAAGCATGCCTGATCTAAATGACAAGCTAATAGGCATCCATTTAATATTGTCTACCCAGCAATATAGACTATTGCATTCTCTGCCTACCTAATGTGTGATAGCTATACATGACAAATTGTCTAAGTATGTTTTTATATTTTCAGGTGAATCGGCTTCAAGCAAGATGATGAACCCTCAGTACTTACCACCGGGTCAAAACAATAACCCACCTACTAATCCTTTGGGCTTCCCACCAACATCTCAAGATTACAATGGAGTACAGAATGCCAACATTTATACTCAAATGCCCCCAAATGGTCCGCAAATGCCGTTGAAGCAGTTCGAGTCACCTGACATGTCACAGAAAATGCAGAATATGAACTTAAATGGACCTCAAGGGATTCCTACTTCTCAGTTACCACCAGGACAATTACCACCGGGCAGTTTTCCTCCCACATCAAACTTTGTGTCTGGTCAATTACCACCTAATATGAGGCCACCTGTTTCTATGACAGGAAGGCCACAAGTAAGCGGAGCTCAACAGTTCACTCCTCAAATGCAACCTCCTTTATCAACTCCAGGCCCCTTACCTTCATCTCAACCTCAAGGGTTCAGTCAAATGCCTGGGCAGGAACTAAATCGCCAATTTCAAGGACCATCTTCAATGCCCATGGCTCAAGGCCCAGCCAAACCGAATGTCTCTCAACCAGGATCATTACCAGGACAACCTGGAGTTCCTTCCCAACAATTGTCACAGACACCTCCCCACTCACAACCTGGACTTTCATCTCAATCTAATATGACAGGTAGACCTGGTCCAGAGCAGCCGAAATCTACACAAATGGGAGGATATCAAGGAATGCCACCACCAAATCAGTCCAGTATAACACCACAGTCTGGGTTAGTGCCTAGTCAGACAGGTATGCCTGCCTCGAGTCAAGCAGGTCCTGGCATGCAAACCCAGCAAAATACACAACCCCCTCAAATGCATCAATATGCATCGGCTGTTCCTGGTTTGCAAGGACAACCACGTGGACCAATGTCTACTATGCCTCCACAGCCGGTTCAATTTCCTGGTCAGGCTGGACCTCCTCAGATGGGACCTGGCCAAGTCTCTCAGTCGCAAGGACCGCCACCCCAACCTGGTATACCATCCCAGCAAATTCAGTCTTCACAATCCCAATTCCCATCTATGCCTGGCCTGCCTCATATGCCTCCTCCACTTACGCAGCAACGTTCCCAACCTGGATTTGCGCCACCTGGACTGCCCGGGCCACCTACCAGTTCTTATGGAGGTAGGAACACTAAATCTCATTACATTTGTGTTTTATTCACAATGCTTTACAATTTATTAAACTTGCCTTGGGTTATCTCTCAACATGCTGTTGTGGAGGGAATCTGTAGCTGTTTTAATGAATACTTACAGAAGGACATCTAGTGTCATAAGGTACTAATTGCTACTAAGTGCTACACATGCTTTTGTGATATCTGAGGTAGCACAGCATTGTTATGGATATGTCACGTACCAGATTGTTCTATTTTTCAAAATATATTGAAGGAATGTTACCTCTCACAATCTTCTTTGAAAGATGAAGGTAGAAATTGCCTTGTCTATTTATGTGACCATGTGTAACGCCCAACAACATACTGGTTACAAATTTTAGCAAGTAATTATTGGTACTAAGCAATTGAAAAATGGATTTTTTTTATAATTTTTAAGCAAGTTTCTACAAATGCAAATCTTTTTTTTTTCAGGAATGCCTGGACAACCACTAATGCCTGGACAACCACCAATGCCTGGACAACCACCAATACCTAGCCAACCTTCAATGCATGTCCAACCACCTTTGTCAAACCAACCACAAATACCTGGCAAACCACCTATGCCCATTCAACCTCTAATGCCTGGCCAACCACCAATGTCTAGTCAACAGCATATGCCAGGCCAGCCACCAATGCATATTCATCCTCCTATGCACAGCCAACCTCAAATGCCTGGCCAACCGCCAATGCCTGGACATCCTCCAATGCCTGGCCAGCCGCCAATGCCTGGACATCCTCCAATGCCTGGCCAACCCTCTATGGCTGGACATCCTCCAATGCCTGGTCAGTCACCAATGCATGGTCAGTCACCAATGCATAGTCAGCCCCCGATGCCAGGTCAACCCCCTTTACAAAGTCAACATCAGGGATATCAGCAGCAACCCGGTTACCCACCATTCCCGGGGCAGCAACCAAGTTATCCAGGCCAACAACCCCCACAGAAGCGACTTGATCCTGATCAGATGCCCAGTCCGGTAATTAGTCCATATTACTTAAAAATTTTATGTTTGTCACATTTAACTTTCCATTGGGTGAACTGCTTTTGATGATTCTTTTGTTTGAAAGCTGGTGCTTATCGTGTAGTCCCATTTTTTTGGACCAATTGTCACAATGGTATTCTTGAGAAAACCGTATAAGTCTTTTGCATCAAGTATGCGCGTAATGTAAGTAATGGACGAATAACTCAATATCACGCCAACCGATATCGATGATAAATTTTATGTGGAAAAGGTTATTTATACTCAAAGGGTAGTTCAATGAGAGTTCGGTTAAGTTATGATCAATTCCATTTCATAATTGGCGTAATAGTGTTTAAATTTGATTTGATATAAATTCGGTTTTTGTTGTAATCACAAGAATTTAGTAATAGATTGAACATATTATGTCGGCCTGACAATATTTTATATTTACTCTATTTAATAAGTAACATATATGATTTAAATAATATATAAAGTTGAGCATAAAGGAACCGACAAAAGGACCGGTCCTTTTGGAAATTGTTGGGGGAGGCCTATGCCCAGCAGTGGATGTTTTACGGCTGAAATGGTGATGAGCGTAATAGATGCTAGAGCTCATTCATTTGCCTTTGAACTTTTTACTGAAATAGCAAGTTTATAAATAGCAACTATCTGTCTATTTTTCATCGATGTTTTACAGATATATGTCCTATGTATAAAAAGACTAAGTAATATAAAATACTAGCGGAGCTTATACCTATAGTATGGTACATTTTCTTTTCAGATCCAGGTAATGGCAGACGACCAACAGAATCGTGGTGGCGTCTTCGTCACCAACGAGAAGGGTTTGGTGCCGCCTCTCGTCACCACAGATTTCATTGTAGACGATAAGGGAAACTCAAGTAAGAAGTTTTACCATACATTATTGCTAGATTACAAACATGTAAATAGGCCCACTGCTCACCAGGTAATTCAGTAAACATGTCATTTGTTCAGATGGCAGTAGATTAAATCATCTTAAAAAATCAAAATGTTAGCCCTCTTGCTATGGGAGAAGGTCCAAACTTTAAGCCCTATGTTGGACAAAGATACTAAGGATAGCTTCTAGTAATGGACCTACAAAAAGGTTCAAGATAAAACGGCCAAGCTAAGCAAAACATACAAGTATCAACAGCCAGTGTTATACCTCAGAAACTGGTAAATTCTGCAAGCATGTTCCAAGTAATGTCATGGACATCATCTAGAGGTTCCATAACAATTAATTTTTATTATTTGTTCAATAGGTCCCCGCTACATCAGGAGTTCCATGTACAGTGTGCCGGTGACTGCAGACCTGCTTAAACAGACGTCCATGCCATTCTGTTTAATTGTAAGTATTTTAAATTAGTATTCTAAACATATTTCCTTAGACTGTTATCAGCATCAATACATATATGCTTCTGTGGTTTGTAAGATAATATTCTCATAACTAAGAATGAGACAAAGGTATAACTTTGTTTCATTATGCATAATGTAGTATTTCCTTCTTATCTAACCCTATGGTAATGAGAATGGTGAATGGGCAATTATTTTATCATTACAATATCGATAGTGGTACCCCATACAAGTTAATTCGTTCCGTAACCTTACTCGTATCTTAAAGCAATGTTCAAATTTTTTTTTTAAATGAAAGCTAGCAACTTTTTTTTTCAGAAATATTACTAACAATCTTGTTAACCATTCCAACTAAGCTTAAGCTTGTGCTAGGACATGGTTCACCGCAATAGTCGTATGCTGGATTCGAATCCACGACCTTACGATTCGCAGGCCGTACCCTAAACCATTAGGCTATAGACACTTCAAAATTGAAATACTATTAATACGTTGCAGCTCCCAAAACATCACCAAAGTTGTTTTTGTTAAATGTTTTTGAATAAGAAAAATGTATTTAAAAAAATAAACATTTGTTTAAAAAATTACAGTCTATAAAAACAGTTTTGTGAGAAGGTGAAGATTTCACACTTTAATGTCTATTGAACATCATCTTTGGACCTATGGTCACAAAAATAAATTTTGTAAATGTACTAAAAGCAAAAAACGCGGACCCAACTTATCAAAAATGCTTCGAAAACGAGGCATGAACATGCACACAGACTGAGGTCTTTTTTTTGTTGTCGGGAGGCCTTCTGGGACGAAGACGTAGTTATGTAAGGCTCTTATTAAACCCCCCCTGGTAGCTCTCTACCCCTCTATGGTGCTAAGGGATCTCCAGTGGAACGCACCGAAGCCAGGAGCACCTCCCGGTGAGGTTACTCTCTCCCGGGTCCACCGTAGCAGACGACAAAGACCTTGTCGCGCTCGAACTCGAGGCCTGCATATCTATAATGCCTAATTCTAAATGGAAGGCGCTGGTCTCCTTCTGCGAGTCAGTAATGGCCCAGAAGGAGACCGCAGAACGGGATCGGGAGAGGGCCGATCCCGTTCGGAGATGGCGCAGGCGGGCCGGTGGCAGACCGGCCCGCAGCCCTGTAGTTCTGGGCTCTCAAGAATAAGACTACGGTATCCCCTGCCTGTCGTACAAGGCGACTAAAGGGGCCTCGGGTTCACTGGGCGACAAGGGTGGGGGCCTGCGTCGTCCACCAAAGTGGACCCGGGAAGAAGGCGACATCGGCTGGCCCGTGTCGCCTTTCGCTGCGAGGGCACAGGGGAGGAGGGAGTAACCTCCCCCCGGGACGTGCTCTCCTTGAGCACAGTGCAGAGGGGCTCCGGTGCGTTCCACGTGAGATCCCGGAGCCCCTCGTCATGCACCGAGGAAAGGGCCACCGGGGAGGTTTTAGTGGGTAAGATCCCCACATAACCGCCGCCTTCCCCCCAGAAGGCGGGGTATCTTTGTGAAGATTTCCTCCCGTCAACAAAAAAAAGCCTAATTCTATAAGCCTAAGACAACGAGGCTGAGAACTGAGGTTTACTCTGAGGTGGGAGAAACAGACCTGCAAACAGCGGTGCAGTTCACGATTCCACATATGAAATCTTGCTCTCATCTTTTTCAGATTTCCCCAATGGCTGAGACGGTTGGATCAGAACAGGAGCCCCCTGTATTAGACTTCGCCGCATTAACTGGATCTCCAACAATGGGGCCAGTTCGTTGCAGCCGTTGCAAAGCCTATATGTGTCCCAACATGAAGTTTGTTGATGCAGGCAGACATTTTAAATGTGCTTTCTGTAAAGCTACCACGGAAGGTGAGTGTTTTTACTAAAATTTTATGCGGAACTCTGTCTATGTTACAGTGGTAGGCAGATGTCTTACACACAGATTATTATTGCTTACTGATGTCTGATTCTTTGAAGCCATCCATCTCCCTTTTCTTAAAGCTTCATATAGGTTTAATGTAATAATTATTTAATGATTAGAGGTAACACAGGTCCTACAGGGTTACCTGGTAGAGAACATTTACAGTGATAAGGCCCACATTTGGTGTGTCCTAGTAGTGTCCGTAGTTAAGTAGGTGAAGTGTTCTAAAAATGTATAAATTGAAATAAATCAAAAAGTGGATGCTTTTAATTTGTTCGGTATTTTCCAGTCCCCATGGAGTACACCCAGTACATAAACAGCATGCAGCAGTACGGGCGCGTGCCAGCCGAGATGGCGTTGGGCACGTACGAAATTGTTGCCACCAAGGAGTACTGCCGGGTGAGTTTCAACTCAGGATTTGTGTAAAACGTTAATTTGGTAACCGAGCAAAACTATTCACTATTAAAACGGCGATGTACTCTCCATTATTTATTTCAAAAAGAATCACTATTTCAGCCATAGAACATCCACTGGTGGACATAGACCTCCCCTAACGATTTTCAAAAAGATCAGTTGTCAGCGGCTCGCATCCAGCTGCGTCTTCCGCTAATCCCATTAATCATTTCAACTTAGCTTAAGCTAGGAGATGATTGACATCAATAGTCGAATGTTAGATTCAAACTTACAACCTTACCATTTGCAGACCGCTAATGCTAAAATGCTAAGCCCTTAGGGTATTGACGTTTTACGAATGTCAAATGTGGGGTAATAAATATTTGATAAGTGGTGATATTTTGGGATTTATAAGACTTAATTGTCGCACTGTTTACACAGGTAAGTTTCAGGATGTATTTAGCTTTCCATTTAATTAAAGTCCAGCTAGACTCGTCACGATAATTACTTTATTATTGACATGTTACTATTACAATAATAATAGTTTATTATTATGTTTTATTAATACTAACAGAACAACAAGCTCCCGAACCCGCCCGCTGTAGTCTTCCTCATCGACGTGTCCTACAACGCCATCAAGAACGGCCTGGTGCAGACCGTATGCGACAACATCATGGACTTCATAGAGGTTAGTAGAATGAATAAACTCATGCTCCAGCTTAGCATGCATTCAGTAATCTTAGTGTAATCTTAGCGTGAGGGACTATACATTTGAGAGCATTCACTGAGCAGGAAAACAAGTTTGGCCTGAGCAAAGTCATTGTACGCTTTATAAATTTCTTGTATCTTAATCCTTAGGATGCTTAGTAACCTTTGACATTGGCTTGGGCGGTTACTTTATTACGCGTAAGCTTTCCAATCCAAAGGCTCCCGAAAAAGCCGAACCACGGTTAGGTCTTTTTTCTTGTATTGTAAGTGGGGAGGCTCGTCCTCTCCTGGGTTGGGGACGCCGCAAGGTGTCCAAGTCGCAGGCAGGGTCGCGGTTGTGTGCGCGTTGTAGCACCGCCATATGCGACGATGGTGGAACATCTTGTGGAGTTTAGTCGGTGAGAGCCCGACATAACACGTTCTTCCTCCGGGGGAAGAGTACATGGTTAGGTACGTTCCCCACAAGTAAAACAAAAAAAGGGGATATTCTAAGGTACAATAACTTTAAATGCCACTTCGGGAAGCGTTGGCGCTGGTAGAAGAAGTGACTGAAGAAACTCCAGCAATGCTTCTAACATCTAACAACTGTGGCCTTTCAGTAAACCGGCGGTGTCGCGACAAAATTATTCGCAACCTCCGACGGTAGCTCTGTAATCATGTTTTTGAATGTGGAAACGATGTTTTGATACAACTTTTGTTGTTTTTAGGCAATGCCCAAAGACG
This sequence comes from Meandrusa payeni, assembly GCA_029286785.1. Classification (NCBI taxonomy): domain Eukaryota; kingdom Metazoa; phylum Arthropoda; class Insecta; order Lepidoptera; family Papilionidae; genus Meandrusa; species Meandrusa payeni. Next base: position 10,010,289 of record JAGSMX010000029.1, on the reverse strand, counting down.
AGCAGACAGGCAAGAGTTGGACGCGCGTGGGCTTCATTACATACAGCTCCACGGTGCACTTCTACAACATCAAGGTTTGTGTTAGTAAGAGCGCTAGCTTCTCAAGAGATATTGTCTTGTCATGCTACCATACCGTCACAATGTGTTTTAATTATTGTCATTTTAAACACCAATGGTGTATGGTTTATATTGGATAAACCCAAGTTTCTCCTATAAATCCTTTTTTATTTCTGACGAATTTTTGAAAAAAAAATCTGTCCTAGGTTTAGGTAAGTTTTAGCCAACTGCAAAAATCTAAGTCTCTTCTAAATATGTTTTTTACCTCATCAATTCTGATAATGGCAATTATTAGAAAACCATACAAATTTAATTTAAATTACATATAATTCGATTTGAAGTTAGTTTTTAATCATAAGTATACCGGTGCACTTCCAAATAAGAGAATAAATGAATGCCAGTAGGCTGGATCCATATTTTAAGTATTTCTCGTTGATAATAAAGAGAATAGAACTTATTACGTTATAAAAAATGATAAATTATGAAATTATTGTATAAAACATAATTTGGGAATTACATTAATGTAGATATAATGAGCAGTAGCTCAGCTAGCAAGTTTCTGGTTGCATTTGGCAGGGTACGCTAGCGCAGCCGCAGATGATGTCAGTGGGAGATGTGGCTGACATGTTCGTGCCGCTGCTGGAGGGCTTCCTGGTGCTGCCGGAGGAGAGCGGGCCGGTGCTGGAAGCGCTGCTGCAGCAGCTACCAGTTATGTTCCAAGACAACAAGGAGACGGAGACCATACTCTTACCTGCTGTACAGGTATACCATTTATTCTTTTGTACCGTTGGGATCACTACCAGAAATAATAACGGTAACGAAGTTAATTCTTTATTTTTAAGATACAAAATATTAAACGTGGAGCGCTCGCGGCGCTACCCGCGATTGAAAAGTATAACCGTGAAGATGAAATTAACCATAAAGCGCTCAAAACTATCCAACTACCTAATAATTTACAGTGTGTACCTGATACAACACACAACACAACACAAAACCCTCTTTTTTATAGAAGGTGGTTAAATAAAAAGTAGCCTATGTATTCTTGCAGACTATAATCTATATCTTTGCCAAATTTCATCCAGATCCATACATCCGACAAGCATCCAAACATTCGCATTTATAGTTCATAAGTGATTTTACATAAGTTTAGTAATTTTCCTAAAAGTGAGTATTGCCATATCAGACAACCATCGCCATACACAATAGCACCATTCTACATACATGTATTGAACAACTGCACTGAGCAGGTGTGTTACAAGATGTCAAGTGATTATTTAAGTCACCTAAAGGTAATAACTATAATTTCGTTGCCATCATCGCTAGTTTCAATTTTCTAAACCATTTACACCTTAATCTTGTAAATATGTATTGGTCTTATTCAGTGCATTTTTGATTGTTTCCAGGCGGGTTTAGAAGCACTGAAAGCAGCAGACACTTCTGGACAGCTGCTCGTCTTCCACACAACATTGCCAACGTACAACGCTCCTGGAAAGCTCATGAATAGAGAGGACAGGAAGCTGCTCGGAACTGATAAGGAGAAGCAAATACTCAGTAAGCGCAGTTTTTTCTCTTGTCTTGCTTCCAATGGCAGCTTCCAAGAAAAGAAGTAGAGAACTGTATTTTGGGTAGAATTAAAACAAGTTAAGGAAGGTTACTTCTATAACTTAATTCTCACATCACTGGACAATTCTCGCAGAACTATCATGACTACATTGTACCACTCCGTATAGTCTCCCTTTCCTCGAGTTCGCATTACAATGCGGGCTTTTAATCAGCATTCCTCACTCTATTTAGGCCAGGTGGATAGCCACCAGGAGTTTCAGATAAATTTTGATGTGTATGGGTCTGAATAAATATTGCTTTTTATACCTTTTCTATACTTGGAATATTATATCGAAATATGAAATATCGCACAATAATATCGATACACACACACACTATTTATGTATTAATTATTATGTAAATTAAATATATATCTCTGATTTGTGTACAATTGAAACATAATGGCCCACCCATTATGTTTACTGTTTCCTATAGTACAGGTTTTCCTAGTTTAGGAGATAGGACGACATTATTTCAGTGACCTTAGCTGTAATGAATAAAGATAATATTATTATTTGGATATTTTTTCAAGAAGCGTAATTTGTTCCAGTGCCGCAGACGACAGCTTACAATGAGCTGGGGCAGGCGTGCTCGGCGGCGGGCGTGTGCGTGGAGATGTTCGTATGCAACAACGCGTACGTGGACACCGCGACCATCGGCCAGCTGCCGCGGCTCACCGGCGGCCAGCTGCACAAGTACACCTACTTCACTGTGAGTATACTTTACGTCAGAAGAGGCGAATGGCTGACATGAAGTAGTCAGTTCGCTTGGACACACGACGAGGACATGCTATTTCTCCTCTTTACGGGTCACTGAGGTGTTTAAAGCCCCAACGTCTGTGTCTCGTCTGGACACATCCATTAGGGCGCACATACTCTAGTGGGAGAAGAAAGAAAATAAATACAACACTCAAAATTAAAGAAATGAACACTCGCGAACAGTGTGTAGAAATCTCGCATTGAAGTGCTTGGCTTTAGATTTAATTTTCAATCAGGTAACACTATCTATAAATATTAAGATGTTTTACGATGTTTTTTATGCATTAAAGATTAACCCCGCCAAAAGACGTAAGTTAACCCTTAGATGTTGCTGCAGCACTCTTGAAGACAACACGACTTTATACTTGTGACGACTTGTTACGGATTGTTCAATGACAATTGGTAATATTGTGGAGTAATTGTATGAGAACTGACCGTCGAGCATATAGACAAATAAAAGGTTTTTAAGATGCTCCTTAATGTGTATTGTAATTGTCTTATATGTAAAATGTTCAGGCGGACACGGACGGGCACCGGCTGGCGTGGGACGTGCGGCGCGTGGTGTCGCGGGCCACGGCGCACGACGCGGTGATGCGCGTGCGCACTTCCACCGGCGTGCGCGCCACCGACTTCTTTGGACACTTCTTCATGTCCAACACGACTGATGTCGAACTGGCTGCTATTGGTGAGGAATGGTTATTTTGTCGCTTATTGACTCCCTAAAAAGTAGAAATAAAAGTAAGTTTTCACGGTAGTAGGGTTAAAAGTGATAGTGGTCGCTATCCGCTTTTCAAAAAGCTTATTAAGCTCCTTATGTGACAAGTAGTTGGCTTACCACAATTCATCAAGCACTCAAATTTTAATAATTGACTTTATTGCATTTAAGTTTCAAAACAACGAAAAAACTTTTACACAAACTGGGTGCGATTCGATCCCAGATTATCTGATGGTTATCATTGAATCGTCTGCCTAGCGATTTCCTACTTCCGTAGTCTACTCCACTTTGACCAGTATTCGGCATATTACTTTTTAGACTGTTGTCTACCATGTTTTCACGACGTCGACGTCGGTTTTTCGGCCTACCACGGGAACTTGGGCCTTGATATCCTTGCTTATTTAAAAAAAACAAAAGTTAGTCTAATAGGTATAAAGGAATTTTACTGTACTGTATTGAGATAAAGACAGAATGAGAGCGGCAGCGTGCAGCGTGCGGTCAACTCGCGCGTGCTCATGAATCTCGGAAGTCAGAAGATGATAAGTGTTGAGATGTCTTTACATGAAGGTGTGTTTTACAGACGCGGACAAGGCGGTGGGCGTGGAGGTGAAGCACGACGACAAGTTGACGGGTGAGGAGGGCGTGTACGTGCAGGCGGCGCTGCTGTACACGCGGCGCTGCGGCGAGCGGCGGCTGCGCGTCATCAACCTGGCGCTCAACGTGGCGCATCAGCTCGCCGACGTGTACCGCAGCGCGGAGCTCGACACCGCCGTCACATTCCTCACTAAACAAGGTCTCGATCATGACACTACATGCCCACTCACTCCTACACACATCAACATCTAGAACCTTTACCTGTTACGTTTACCAATCACATGACAAACCAACGCCATTTGCTTTATGACTGACGATATTTTCAACGGACCTTTTGTATTAATATATTCTTGTAGTTGTCTCATAGTCAAAATTCGAGTCAGTCATTATTTATCATAGTTATTGAACTGTTACCAAGCAATCATTGTTCACACATTACGACACGTTCCTCGCTGCAGCTGTTTGGGCGCTACGAGACGCCACGCCGCGACAAGTGAGAGAAGGTCTCTCGTCTCGATGTGCGCGCTCCCTGGCGGCGTACCGGCGCCACTGCGCCTCGCCCTCCTCCGCGGGTCAGCTGGTGCTGCCCGAGTCTATGAAGCTGTTGCCGCTCTACACCAGCTGTATGCTGCGCTCTGATGCCATTGCTGGCGGTAAGCATTGATTTCACTCTGTATATGACTGCTGCAGTCGTATCTACTACCGCCTCTTCTAATTTATTACTTAAACTTGACTGCAGTTAATTTGCAGAAAATTTTAAAAACTATACTACGATTAGTACGCATAGAAGACATATACATATGGCACAAAATATGAAACACATCAAAACGACAGAAAAAAATAAATTAAAATAAATACAGTTAAAGAAAAAAAACGGACAAATAGTACATAAGACATAATGCCAATATTAGACACCGTCTCAGCATATGCCGTCGCAAGTTCGACAGCTCTGACTTTCAGCGGTGCCCAGGACTACCCAAAGTCGTGCACACGCAATACTACATTTACATGGAATAATACATGCTTATAAATTTTACATACAATCAAGCCCACTTCTACGTACTTGTTCTTCGTCTCCCTTACTGCTGAGGATCGTGACCGTATAAGCAGCCTCGTACCGCCGTCGTGATTGTGTGAAACCAACCACCAATTTGTAGGCACTCTTTCCTATGCACATCAACCGTCCATTTTGGCTAATATCTATGTATTGAATTCTCTATTCTATATATTAAAACTTCTATAGATTTACGTACAGCCATGTACGTGTATCTAGAGTTAATACACTTCAATAGACATGCATATCAAATGCAGACTGTTAGAGTGTATTAAGCAATTAGAAAATATAATAATAGGTTGTCAAATATCTCCCTTCCGCCTTTTGTCTTTTGAATTTCGCGGCTATGTACAAAGCGCTACAGAGCTCGTATCTAGCAATACTATATATAATTTGAAAGGTCTTGACATAACCTACAAAACGACGCTATGCATAATTAGTTTGGATATTGCGTTCAACAGTTATAGACGTGTAAACATGGAAACGTGTGAACAACATCCGTGGTTCGAAGTGATAGAGTACCATCCCCCAAAACACCATTAATATCACGGAACGTTTCTCTAGCGGATTTGCCTTTAACGAAGGAAAACTTTAAAATAGCGCGAATTTCGGCGTTAGTGAACTTCTTGTTTACACGTCTATAACTGTTGAACGCAATATCCAAACTAATTATGCATAGCGTCGTTTTGTAGGTTATGTCAAGACCTTTCAAATTATGTATAGTATTGCTAGATACGAGCTCTGTAGCGCTTTGTACATAGCCGCGAAATTCAAAAGACAAAAAGGCGGAAGGGAGATATTTGACAACCTTATATTTGACATACACTTATGTATACTGCTGTTAAGAAAAAAAAATTTACATTTTGCATAATTTTACCTTTCTTAAGCTTTACAAAGATAACTTAAAGTCTGGTCTTTCCTTTAATGCTAGCTTTCTTTAAAAAAAAATTGAAATTTTGCCGAGATTGGCGGTAAAGAAAATCAGTAACTGTGATGATTCCGAACAATTCCTGTGGTAAATGCAATCATGTGAGCGTGCACGTGCGTGGTGTCGCAGGTGCGGACGTGACGTGCGACGAGCGGTCGTGCGCGATGTACCGCGCGCTGTGTGCGGACGTGGCGCTGTCGCTGGCGTACACGTACCCGCGCCTGTTGCCGCTGCACTCGGGCGCGCTGGGCGGGCCGCTCGCACAGCTGCGCGCCTCCGTCGACAAGATGACCGACCATGGAATTTATTTACTCGGTGAGTTGTTTTACAACAAACGACCACGCAGCCCATCTGATTTACTGATCACACCTCCCGCGGACACCTGCTAAAGAGATTTAATTTTAGATGAGTTGCCAATAATGTAGATGTGGTACGAAGAGTTGGGTTGATGCCACCTCGCCTCGCCAGGCGAACACAGAAGTTATAATATACTTCCATTTCTAGTCATATTCTGCTTGTGGTACTTCCTTTCGTGAGTATGTGCGAGGAAGCCTAGATGTAAGCGATATTGCCGGCAAGAGAGTAGGTTGCGATGGGCATGTTAAGAGGAGCCATAACGACTACATAGGAATCTGTCACTACAACTTTCCCTTCCCGAGTCGAAGATCCAGAGGAAGATCCAAAACAATATGAAAAAGTGCAACATTTCGGTGATAGAGAGAAGTGGATTGACTCTCCCACCATGTAGGTTCATTAGCAAGTAAGAGAGAGAGAGAAACACTGTGTTTACATATTAAGTTGTGATACGGCAGAGAACGGCGTCCACATCTTGATCTGGGTGGGCTCGCTGGCGTCGAGCGAGCTGGTACGCGACGTGTTCGGCGCGGCGTCCCCGCAGCAGGTGGACACGCAGGTGTGCGAGCTGCCCGAGCTGGACACGCCCGCCAGCGCCGCCGTGCGCGCGCTCGTCGACCAGGTGCGGCTGAAGCGGCGCTGCGCCATGCGGGTGAGTCCTCCTTCACTTGACTTCACTACACACTAAATAGTTGAACACTACCCTCTGCCCTCCATCTTGAAAAGCTTTTAATTGCATGCAAATAATGAATTACAATAAAATAATAAAAGGGCCGGAAACTTGCTTGAAAAGAAGTCTTGTATAAATATTCTTTCCTTGCTTACTTTACTCAGCAATGTGTTGTTGTTCTTGTTGATTCTTTCCAATTTCAACTTAAAGGAAACTGAGGCTTATAATCTTTTATTCAGTTTTGGTTTTTGAAAGAAACCCTTACACCTGCATGTACTATATCCAATTGCATATTTTGTGTGAACAGTTTATTGAGGTTATTGTAAATCGTAAGGAATAAGTTTTTTATTGTAAAGTTTAGTTTAGTAGTGACAATAGTATGTAGTAGCACCCAGGTGAGTCAAACGTCAAGGAAGATTAAAAATATTGGAGTTATAGAGACACAGAGACACATTAAAGGTGTTAAAGGTGTTGATACACTTGAGCATTCACTTGAACATAAAGCCTCCGCCTTTCTTATGTCGTCCAACTAATCAACTAACAGAGACATAGCTAACAACCGTTCGGCCTTTATATGTTTAAAATTGTTCAATATAGTTCCTTTTAGTACTGCAAAAAATAGTATTACCACCTATGAATTTGATTTGTTTTTAGTGTAGACTGTTATTTAGAGTTAAAAGTGAAAAATAACCAAATTGTAGCAATTGCCCATATACGTAGTACCCGTTTATACAGACTTGTTGTAGCGATGTTCATTCCAAAAGTATATCGATATATTTTTCGATGTAATATATCGTGAGGTTGTATCGATACTACGCGATATATTGTACAAATATATTTATATTTCATACATCGAAATCTGTTTGTAATTTATTAGCGCTTAATATTAAATATTAGAAAAGTTTTGTACTAATATAGAACTCGGCGCTTAACTGAGAGATTCTCTTCGGATACCAATACAGATTATTTCATTTGATTTGATTTTCCTAGCAGTACAGACTACATGCATAGATTATAAAATTTATACAACGAGTCCTGCCATCGTGAAGAGTAGGAGTGTAGTAACATACTACACTACACTCTTTGTGATGGCAGCGCAAGTAAGGGTTTATTTTATTCATGTTGTCAACCACAAATGAAACAAAAATAAAGAATGGAATGCTTTTTTATTTAATTTCTTACGATATTTTGTATCTCGGATGAAATATATCGATATAAATATCGATAATATCTGATTGATGTGATATATTGCGTCCATATATCGATATTTTATGTAATATCGATATCTATCGTGCACTCCCAGTTGTTGGTACGAATAAATCGCGTTAGATATAACGTAGACGGCTCGACCTGCCTGCCATATCCAAGAGTATGCGTCTCTCAGTTGCAAGTGCTCCACCAATACGACAAGGACGAGGCGCTGTTCCGGAAGCTCCTGGTGGAAGACCGCGGCCCCGACGGCAGCGCGTCCTACGTGGACAGTCTCATGGCGACACACAAGCTCGTGCAGAAGATGCTATAGTTAGGGGTAGGGGGACATTTATCGGTGGACGGGATAGTTTGGTTTGCGCTTATTCCTTGGGAGCTGAATCGCCTTTCAGTTATTCTCCATCAATTGCATGCTATTATCTTCTAGCATCTCGTGTCTGCGTTCATAGAATAAGTATTCATTATTTATAAGTAAACGAGGATGTTACATAAGTCTTTGGTCTATTGGTGATGGTAATCACGGATGCCTTTTGCTTTTTACAGATCATTAAGTTTTGCTATATATCGACGCTTGAAAGCAAAAACGTAGTAAGTGACACATGTGGCCATTTTCACTTTTTTACGTCGTTGGAATCAGAAAAAAAAATACGCGTCCTACTTGTAACAATTAGGTGAAAAATAAAGAAAATAGGATTTTCAAGATTGACACTTCTCTTTTATTTTTTATACCGTAAAATGATTTTCTTTTAGGAAAACTCTAGGTTAATGCCGCGGTACAATACTTAGTCAGCAAAAAATAATAAATATTGTGTCTAAAAACGACAGCTCTAGGTACACAAACACGAAAGTAATTAAAAAAAAAATCGAAAATATTTTTTTTTAAAAAAGTTGAAATGTTTTTCGGCTCTGGTAAACAATTTTATTTTTGTGGGTCACAACGTTTTTGCTTTCCAGCGTATCGGGGAATAGACCGTCCTATGAGAAGCCAGTCAAAAAAATCACAACTTGTATAGTTGGCAAATTAAAGTCCACGTTTCTTATACTTTTATTTAGACGACACAATAATGAAATAAGTTATCGTCTGTAAATAAACGAAATAAAATCTTACTTCGTTACAGAAGATGCAAATCGACCATCTATTAACAAAACTTGCTCTCTGCTTAGTGTATTTTGTTAATAATACTAGTAAACAAAGTTAAGTGATAGTAAACTTTTATTTTAATACATATTAGGTTCACGTTTGGCTTCTATCTCGCTTAATAGAAGGCGAAGATGAAGCCTAGGATGGAGCACGTGAGCCTTAGCTTTTTTTTAGCCACGTGTCTGTTCACATTAGACTTAAAAGTGTCCAAATTGTACCCGTGTAGAAAGACTGATCGCGGCAGAGTTATCCTTAGCCGTCCGCATAAGGAAGGTTGTTTTTTTTTTCAAAAATACATATGTTCCCGATTTATTAGTTTTGGCAACAACTAGTTAGGGTACTTAGTAGGTAGGTCAAAACCTACAAACAATTGAAAACTAACACAATGTCGATAAATAGCTTTTTGTTCATTAAATAGCTACCGATCGAGTCGTGGTTCGGCCCTCTCGGGCGCCCGCGGATTGGACTGCTAACGCGTAATAATGGTAACCGTCCAAGCCGCCCCTCACCGGGGGACCCTTGTGTCGAGTTACCACCTAATAGAGGTTCAGGCTAAGCGATCTAAGTGCTATACCACCCCTCAATCCGTTGAAGCAGTAAAGGCCAGCTTCTCTGGCTAACTGTGTTAGTTCGTCCAAAAAAAAAAACTCCGAATGGTACATTTTTAGTGTTTTAATAAAATGGTTGCTACTGGGGTACTACTGGGTGTAGAACGCTAATTTTTGACTGGCTCCTCATGAGAAGGTCTTACCCCGGGACAACATATTTTGGATTTATCTCACTCACAGGTGACATGTCCGCTAATGTCCAGCCTATCCATCTCTCTTATATTTTATATACATTATTATTAACATGACTTATCATTGAAGGAAACTATTTTTACGGATTTTATAGGGACTCGTTGGGATCTTGACTGTAAAGTTTTGATCCGATCCGTAATTTTACATCAATTTTTTTGACAATCTGATTATTTGATTGAAAATTATGGGCATATTTTGAAGATGTCGTTATGTACCACATTGGAATTTATTACAAATGAAAAAAAAAATTGGAGGGTCCTAAACCATTGCGGTACAACTAAAGTAGCAGAAACCAACAACAATGATGTCATTGAGAATTTATTTTAACACAAATTGTTTTAGTAGACCCATGGCCTAATTTAAACGAAATAATTCATGTCATAGCTTTATCAAGCATCTAGATATAG